>CM052165.1:9152978-9752978 GCA_028455555.1 Augochlorella aurata | reverse complement strand
TCCATCGTTCGCTTCGTCTTCAAACGGGCGATCTCTCCTATGCAACAAAGTGAAGTGCTGGTCAGTCGAGCTCGATCAGCGGATCCCATTGGCAACAAAGTGATCATCAAATCCTGCTGCTCTGCAGATTAATATCGGCAGCCAGAAGGGCGTAAGAAACGAGCGACCGATATCTGTTCATTGAACGGCGAGCCACGCAGTCCGATTGCAACCCGCAGATAGGGATCCAATTAATGGACGAAAGCGAGAGTTCGAGTCCGCGATAGATGGACCGGGCCCAGGGCCCAGGGCCCAGTCTTTTGGGGCTTGGTAACGAAAATACCGGGCCAGTCGAACGCAGCGTGAACGATAATGGCGACGCATGGTCCGTGGCCCGGGCGTCGCCATAAACCATCTCAAGGTGCCGAGTTTGTCACGGTCGTGCGAGACCGAGTTTTCAAAACAGGATTAGGCGTCGCGTCGGCCGGATCTCAGCGCCGTATCTCTTGCGAAACGTGCATCGTCCATTTTTCAGCGACGTCCTAGCCTCTCCACCTTTCTCCTCCCTCCTTTTTTCATCTCCTGCGGAGGCCGTTATGGCACCCAGCCGTGGGTAACCGGGGGGATTATCCACATCCGGTCATTTCAGCCTAATTTTTTTCTACCTTCTTCCCGAGGCGACGTTAGGATCGTCCGAGACTATCCCCATTCACGGATATCGAGTGGTTTATTGATCCATTGCGCGAGCCTCGGCCCGCTCGCCATGCCACGCCAGCCTGATCCGGCTGCCTTCAATGGCTTTTACCATTGTTCTCCCTCTCCCTTTCTCCGCTTCTCTCTTCGTTCGAGGGAGATCGTCGCCGTGATCTGATTCGAAGACCACTCATTTTTTACTGCTCCCTCCGATGCGCATTTCTGCGAACCGATTTAACGAACACGAGATTTCCTGTGGGCCCTAGCTGCTTGCCAGTTGGGTGTCCGTCGGGCACCGGTTGCCTTCATTCTAATCTCTACATTAACTCGTTGTCGTTAGATTGTGGACATTTCGCGGGTTTGTTGCAACGAGCAAGAGCCACTCGGGTTGGCAGCGTGCAACGCTTCGAAGCTCTTGAATTAATTTCATCTGAAAATAGTACTGGCGTTACTTTGATCGATCGTAATAATTAAAAAGTTGTCTCTATCCATTGCAAGATACGGCAGGTACATGTACACGCATTTAATTATTTCCTTAATAATTTAAGGCGATTACAAATGATACCAGAGCATTTTTACATTTCTCGCGCGCGTTTACCGGCTTACAATTATTGGAACAAAACGTACACTTTCATTTAATTTTGTTGTTCGATCATCGCTGACGATCCGCAGAGAAATATCAGTCGAGCAACGTGTGTGTTCCGTTGAATAATGTATGTACACATTATTGTCATAAATCTTCGGACGTCTTAGATTAATCTTGGAATAACGCGCAGGAGGGAAGAAAGATTTCGCAACTGGTAAAATGATTCTTTTCAATCTGGCCAAGTGAAAAATGATAATTCTTGATATCGCCGGGATCGCGGGCCAAGGTAGAATTCAATTTATTCAACGATGGGGTCTACCTATCTACCACCTTCACCGTGACAACTCGTTTTTCCTCGTTTCGCTGAACGTGATCCGATGCAGCGCGGAATGGTTCATTATCCTGTCAGGATACCCGCGGGGAAAATGACAGGTTCCCCGGGAAGTAGGTCGCGTAGCTGGCACGAAATTTAAAATACGGGGGATTAGCGTAATGACGGGGATAGAGAAGAAACATTTTGACTCGTCGAGAGATACGACTGTCTTTTTCCTGCGGCTCCCGACCCACGGGATCCAGCTGTTTCGGATGAGCCGTGCACGCGCTCAACTATTTCTGTCGTGACGCGGACCTCGGAATTTGGGGCATTTGCTTCCGTTTCGCCGATTTGATTCGTCCACGGAAAATTATTGGGACCAAAATTTCCGTATCTGTACAAGACAGATCATTTGAGACTCGAGGCGACCGTCTTTGCGCGAAATTGAAATAATTCTAGAAATTCCAGGAACCGTACGAATCGTCGACGACTAGTTTAAACGATCTCGTAAAGTTCGGCAGAGCTTTCGGTTCTTTTACACCGAACGAAAATGTTTGGCAAAGAGTGGAGATATTCGTAGCGCCGGCACAAACGAATCGATGAAAACTCGGATTCCCAGAAGCGTTGACGGTCGAGCAGCAAGCGAAGAATGGCAGTGCGAGCGCGCATCGGCTTTATCGGACGCAACACCGTTTACGAATGGCAGGCTATCTAGCATCGCGCGTAACAGGAAACTGACAAAAGGACGAGCGTAACGCCTCGAGACCGGTAGTCGTGTCGTCGTTAGCCGACGTCAAAGTCGTTAAATAATTATCACCGGCACGATCAGCCTCGATTAATGTGCCCACCGCCTCCATCCCGGATCCGAAGCGAGCCGCGCCGTGCCACCGAGAAAAGAACAGACGCACTTCTGGTATTTAGCGTGAGGAATGGCGCACGTCAGCGTGATGGATAAACTCGGTTTCCCGCTGTACTTTATCGTAAATGGCGGAGGGAGTACTGCGGAGGCGAAAACACAGGTGGCCGTGGTCGTGTATTACGCGAAGAATACGAACTCCTAAGTAAGAGATCCCGCGGGAATAATTAGGAACATTTGTTACCGAGCAAGAACTGTCGTTGGCAGCCGCGGTTATCGCTCGAAAGTTCAACGTCCCCGCGGAGCCTCGCGGACGTCTGCAAAAAACCGCTCGAAGAACAATATGGTCTCGATGAAACGTTGGCTTCGCGAGCAGAATACCCTTTGCTCCTGAAAAATTGGTGCCACCATCCGGAGGAACCTAAAGCGATTTCGATTTTCTCTTCCGAGCAAAGTTTAATGAACATCTCCTGCAGGGTCATTAAAATTTGCAACTTCGATTCGCGTGTCTTTTCTCACGGGTTACGTTCGGTCTGACAATTTGAAACAGTTCCCTGAAATATTCACGAGGATTAAAGCTTCGAATATCAGCGATCAAATGTCGATTCTATCAAGTTGCGGAACAGTTGCGCCGTGTTCAAAGCGAGATAGTTGGCAGCGCCATACTCTGGGCATCGAACTACTTCTCGTCCGACGGATTTAGATCGCGGCTGATTCCGACAATGTCCAGCTGGATCGAGACCGGCATTGTTGCGGATTAGAAGCAGGAAATCCCGCAGCGTCGGCGGAATCGAGAGGCGACGGTGTTCCGGCGCGAATCGCCGTTGATTTTGAATTAACTTCTGACCCCTGTGCGGCGCGGCGGCGCGGAAATGATCGATAATCGTTACGAGCTCGGGCGGGGTGTACACGTAGCCGGATATCGGGCCTACGTGGGTAGATAGCGATCGAGGATCGATACCGCGTTGCGCAGGGCCGAGATATCTTGATATTCTCGGTGAATCTTCGGCAAGTTTGCCGGCTCGCCGCCGCGCCGCCGCACCGCCGCACCGCGAGTCCCGTGGGCGATTCGCGATTCGCGATCGGCGCGAATCACTTGATTACAACGCGCACACACTCGCGCGAGACTCGCACACCTCTGCGATATCGATTACTCCGTTGAGCGGTCATTATTTAATGGTCATTATTAGCGCTGATTTGCCGCCGCGTAAGTTACGACCGGGATCAATTTCCGGGGCGCAGCGTCGAATCGCTGACAGGTGCGTGCTTAGAGGGAAATATCGATGAAAGCCGCGGCTTAATGCGAGAGTTCATGGGATATTTGTGCCTGGTTGAAGCAGGTGATTCGTTCATCACTGTGATCAGGCCTCATCTCCTTTGCATACCCAGTTCTTCGGGATTTATCGACTTTTTACCGGGCCAGACACGCGAGCCCGGTAATTTAATAAAAACACAATCTTAGCGAGTTTACCGCGGAATTATTCGCAGCCTACATAATTGCTACATTACTCCATCACCTCGAGTGAATACTCTTAAGTTATGCACAGCGCGTAGCGTTTACCATGTTGCTGTGCTTGCCGATAGGGTGGAATCTCATGATTGAAACGCTAGGGGTCGTTTATGCGATCATGGTCAGTGTGACGTTTTTGTTGTACGATGTATCATAGTTGCAACGTGTTCGTTGCGAGGTACATATTTCGTTAGCCTGTAACCCGAGCTGCAAAGAATACTGGGAATTTCGTTTGATATTTTTTAACGTATTGTTTAACGACAACTGCGCAGCTGCGAGCTCAGCATTGAAAACGGGAAAAACATGTTGCATAATACATGAACGAATGCGTTCAGAAAAATACGCTGTCTACTCGCAATGCTGAAATGTTGAACGGAAGTTTATTTATTGATTTCCGGCGCTCGAAAATAGCAGAAAGACCTCGACTCGTGATGGACCATAGAGGAAGAGCTTTCAGAATTTCGACGGATCGGTCTAGGCTCCGCGGGGAGGCGTTTCGGCCTCGACGTCATGCGCCTCGAATAACTACGCGACGCGAGGCGACGCGACAGATGTTGAGTCGTTAGCGGCCATTATGCGAATGTCGTCACGCGTCTCGAGACTCGAGCCTCGGATTTCCATGTATCCCGAAGAATCCACGAGCCGGCCGCGCCGACAATGGATGACGTCGTTTGCAAATATTCTTGTAAAGCTATTGTGACCGTTGCCGGCTCGAATGCGTCGGGGACAAACGAGTCAAAGAGGATCCGCGCGGACAATCCGCCGTTCGGACCCGTACCCGCCCTCCAACTTTAATATTCAAAACATATTTGGAAAATATTTCCCGTGCCGAGTCATCGGAGGAGAATGCCCGCGATCCGTCGAACCCATTGCGGAACTAATTGCAAACTTGCACCGTGCCGCATTTCAAATCTACCAGTTCTCAGATCCCTTGGAAATTCTAGACAAAGTTCCCGTGGAATGCCAGCAATTTCGCACGCCTCGTGTAGAATGGGGGATGGACGTTGCTGTCAAACGATCGTTCGTTCTGAAAATTTGCTGCGATTTACGTAGAACGTGGCAAACGTTGTTAATCTTTAGATATTTCAAATTGCGTAGTCTTCGAGTAGATCGTCCATTAGCGTCCATTGTGGTTAGACGTTTAAAACGAAGTCCACCTATCCGTCCGAGTTAACGCAACGGTCCGGAGTCCGGCGCGGCGGTTAATTGCGGCCATATATGGCACGTCCACGGTCAGAAAACGGGGGCCGTTCAACAGGTTGGACCATCGGCAAGGTCTTTCGAGTTGAGTTTCGGCGAGTGGAGATCGCTGCGAACGTCTGCGCTCTAATAATAATTATTCAGCGCGGGTCGGGACAGCTCGTGGAACTGTTGGGGCCAAAAATAGAGTGACCGGGTCCCGTCCATATTGCGCGGCGCGTCGGCCAAACGCGGTGAAAGCGGGATCGGAGACGCAACGAGGCGATACCGAGAGCCATTACGGGGCCATAACGCGAGCAGGATGGTAAGTCGCGATTGATATGCAAATCGGTCGCATCATTAGTGGGCCCCGTACGTGCGCCAGCAAAGAAGGAGCGCCGAGGAGGTGTGACCATTGCAGGAAAGGAGGATTCAAAGGGTGCTTGTCGCGCATTCACTCCCGGAACGGACGGAGAGGACACCGATGGTCATCGGTCGTTAAAGTGAAAAATTATACTTTCCTTAGATCCTCGTTGTCGCCTCGCCTCGCCTCGCCTCTGCTCGACTTGGATCCAGATTCAAACGGCCGCATCTGCGGAATGGTCAGCTGCGGCCACCGGCCAATTAGAGCCGCTCTCTGTGAGAAAGTGGCGACCAAAGGGTGGGTGAAATGGAATTCCTCCGGCTTGATATGCTACGGCCATGTGGGCTCTACCTTAATAGGGACATTTTTGTTCGTCCCGTGACAAAGAACCGCCCAGTTCACTGTTTCTTTCGATCAAAGACTGTCGAGCTACTACTTTTTAGTTCCATTAGTTCGTGCACTGGTCGACGAGACTAAAGGGAGGCATTTGTCTCCTTATTTTATTCATTGGCAGACGATATTCGAGATCATTGTAAATGCTCGCAGTCGGGCTTGTTATAAAATTCATGCAGATATATAAATAATTTGAAAGGTAAAACAACGTTCGTCGCTGTGAAATACCCACCACAAAATTGATTTTTAACCACGTTCGCGTACGTTCAACTGATAAAGATGAAATGGGCACTGTCCACCCGTTAAACAACAAACTCGCGGTTCAAGAATGCGGATTAATCGATCTAACAATGCTCGCCAGCGCTTTCCATCGCTATCCCGTCGTAAGTTCTCACATTTTCTCTGGATTAGCGAGAGACAGCTTTCACGCAGCCGGGGAAAGGTTGCTCACTCGTTCTCAGGAAATTTTAATAGATTTGCATCGTGTTTTCGCCCAAGGGAAAATTACCGGTTTCGGTAAAACGGTCTTGAATTCACCATCACCTGATACGTCGTAAATAGGGGGCACGGTGACGCAGGTGTCCGCTCGAAGGGCGAGAATTCTCCACGCGCGATCGTGTGACTTTATTAAACGCCCCTTCATTGGGTAATTGAAAATCGATTGAATTAAATCGCCGGTTACTAACTTTCGTCATAGAGAACGCCTCGTTACACACGTGCACGTTCAGCGCTTGGTTCACTGCCCGAGGATCGTAACTTCGAGTCACTTGCTATAGCAGCTGACTCTACAAGACGAGGCAGTGCTTTAAACCCAATCGAAGGTCGACCAATTGTTCTTACAATATTATATTGAATTTTTGGAACATTCCAAGTACCTGGACAAGAGAATAAAAAGAACGACCGCGTCCGGTTTAGGTGCACCTTAATCGGACGTATCTCTGCCTGTGTTAAATGTCAATAAAGGTCAGCAAGCATCCTCGATATTCCTTTCGATAAAACATTCGGACAAACGGGAGATAAGGTTCGTAAAATTCCAGTCACGGAACGCCAACAACCATTCGCCTACAACCCTCTGAGAAAACAGCGTTGTTGACCCTCGGAGTTAAGGGTTGAACTTCCGGTTCCAGGTGGCGGGCGTATAAAAATAAAACCACTGCGGCCACCGTAGCCTCTCTTCTTTAATGCAACAAACACCTCCAAAACTAATACAAACAACCGAGCCCGGAAAGAGCCGTGGAAAAAGGGGGAAACGAGAGGAGGGAGAGAATTTAATTTTCTCGAACACAGGAAACGCTATTCCCGCAATTAACAAACATGTAACAGGCTAGCCATTAATTCGACGAAGCGTTGTTCGCGGGTAACGGCTCCTGGCCGTCCGTTCGATTAATCAATGGTAAAATAAAGGTACTTTCACCCGCGACGAACGGCAGAGACCGCCGGAAGGGATCGAGATTCGATCAGGCGTGTCAAAAGTGCCAAGAGGAAATCGTAATTCACGGAATTATCCGCGATACCTCGCCGCAATTCTTGCGACCAAAGCGGTGGACATCGAGGAAGCATGTTTTCCAAAAACGAAACACAGTTCGTGTCCAGCTGAAAGTTAAATTCCTGAAAGTTTTAGCAACCAAACCAAATATAGCGATCGCGTTAACCATAAGCTAATCCGGAAATCGCGTTTCGCGAGTGCCTCCGGACACTTGATCGCGCGTTCCTCGCAACCGGCTCGATAATATTCGCGATAATCCCTCGAGGAGAGGTTCCGCGCGGATTCTCCGCCGACTTTCTCGCGTCTTCGCGAAAGTCCGGCACGGGAGGTTGGGCCCATTCACGTGGAGCGCGTAATTTTTCGACGTGGACCGAGGCAGGATGCGGTTTCCCGGGATTGCAGTCGGCTGCAATTACTCGCAGCCTGCCCGGTAAGCCGAGGCGGGACGACCCTTGACCTCTGGCCAATGTCTGCTGCCACGGAGGCTGCTGGTAATCACGTATCCTACCGTACCCTTCTTGCGCACGAAGGCCGAGGGCAGAGGAACAAGCGAGCGAGTTGGATCGAGGGGAATAAGGCCGGAGAAGACCGGGGAACACGGAATGGAGGGAGTCGCCGGTGGAATTGAAAGGAGCAAAGGGAATGAAGAGGTTACCGGGGTGAGCCGGAGGGTAGAGAGGATCGGAGAAGATTTCGAGGGCAGTGAATACGTTTCGAGGGATGTAGATTCTAGATTGCAGCTGATGAAACGAGAAGGATTTTCGCGTACTTTCAGGAAAGATGATTAGATCGAGGAGATTTTCTGGTAAATCAAAGTGTCTTTGACCGATCTCGACTCGTTACCATCTCGCAATTGTCTCGTAATTGTCAACGTTCGATTAAAACATTGATTGAAACAATAGGAACTTTCTTGGCTGCTTAGTATCTCACAAAGGGAAAGAACAGTTTGCAGAATTCCTTGTACGATCGAGCAGTTCCCTTCGAACCGGCATAGTTGAAATTGCCTACTTGAACTTGCGGAGTCCGCCTAATCAAGCCCGATTACCTAGACTCGATGATTCAGCGAGGCGATTGCAATTGCGCGAGGAGATTCTATAGCGGTTTCCGTACGTTCTCGTCCATTGTTCGATCAGGGATATCGTCGGCGACGAACGCACGCGCGCGCGCGCGCCGCGACCTCTGTTATTACCATAATTACGTACAATGTACAATTAAGTACGCTCATCGGTGGTAATCAAGATCATCGTGATGATGATGATCATCGTCATGATCATTATCCCGGAATGCTGTTCCCGTTTCAGAGTCCATTTAAAATGGACGCTCGGGCTGTAATTTCCCGAATAATTCATAAAATAATGCGCGGTTCGATTGAAATACGTCTGGATTGTAGTTGCGCGTTTAATAAATTAGCCGTTGACTGTAATTTCGTGGATAATTTGGGCGACGGTACGCGATCCGACGGTGATAAGGAATCGCCGGAATACCGAGGGTCCACGGCCATTAAGGCGAATCAATCAATCGGACCGAGGAGCGAAAACAACGGCGCTTCCGTCAGCGCTGGCCCGATAAATCGAGCTATCTTTGACGCGACAATTAAAGAACGAGTTTGCGATCGTCGAACGTGGTTGGTGGCCCGACGAACGCGGATATCTTGTCATTTTTCGTGGCCCGGGAACGACGTGTAGCACGATTTAATTACGTTGCAGCGCGGTCGAAGCAGATGCACGGAGCCCCGGCGTGCTCCAGTTCGATCGGTAACGATCGGTCTGGTGAAAAAGGGCGCGAGATCGATCTCACGGTATTAACGCACCTTGTAATTCATTGTCTGCCACCGGTGAATAATCTTCCGGGCCAGATTACCGTTTTTTTCGGCCGCGATTCTGATCGGAACGCGTTAACAAAGTGGCGCATCGTTGCCAGTTAAATTTCTCGACGAGACGGTGTACGTTCTCCACTTTCGTTCGTTGGGAACGTGGAACACGCTCGAACACTCGCATGTCGGCAACGAATAGGTCAGGGAAAATTAGGAAAAATTTAAACATCATTTTTCCGCAGCTTCTGTTAAAACAGAATGTAAGGTTTCTTTTACGTATTTTCACGCGTGTTCAATCAATTTTACGTCGTAATTTAATTAATCGTTCGTTGCTGTTTCAATAAAACATCGTTGTAAAATGTTAATTCCGAATCGACCACCTGTTGATATTTAACAAACTCTCGAACTTTCTGCGAAATAAAATATTCCGAGGCAAACGTTCGCTGCATGAATTTTTGTTAAATTGTTATTGTAAAATTATTAACTTCTCTAAAGATTTAACTGCTTTATATTTCATTCTGTGATTAATACCAGCAATCTTATAATTAAATTACGAATTAAATGGATGACATTCGGTGTATCATTGAAACGAATGCATAAACTGGGATTATTAAACACCCGTTTGCGTACGTTATTTCACGAAAGCTGTAAAAATATAATACAAAAGCTTTCTCGTATTTTAGAAATCCGCAGCCCATTTGTGAGATACGTTTCTTACGGTCCCGTACAAAATCGATAATTTATCATTTAAATAAAATTGCTTGTTCGATCACAATGGCCGATAATTTAGCCGGGGGAGGCGGTTCTGTCAAATTCATCGAGTTTTCAATAAACCCAGCTGCATTTCGAATACCGGGGAGCGCAGGTAACGGCGTGAATAGGCTCGCGCGCGGCCATAAGTTTGCAATTTTCATTCCCGACCTCGATCGTGGCCCGACGATCCCGAGTTTTCTTTCGAGATCACTGCCTCGTGATGGTTTCTATTCCTTTTCCGCTATATTGAGCAATGTTCCGCGCCGGAGACACCGCTGCCGAATCGGCATTCAACGATTTCATAAACAACCATTATTGTCCCGTTTAAATTCCCTTTACGGTGAACCGGGACCCGGAGGATCATAATTTCGGGAATAGGTGAATCGTACGCCTCCTCGGCAGATATCCTGGCCTCTTGTCGCGCGTCACGAAAGCTTTGTGCGACAACGGACACTGCAATGCAAACCTGTCATTGGATCTCGAGAGGAACGAGCGCGACGAATCGGACGTCCTAGTCTTCAATTTTCCTAATATTTCTTCGATTTTTCGGTTCCCGGAACACGCCTGCTGTTCAAACAGAGTATCGCGAGCTGCCTGAGAATTGTTCGTGAAAGGAATCGGTGAGTACGCCACCCCCGCTTTTTTTTTATATTATATTGTTACAAAATGCTTTCGTAGATCGGGTCGTTTGGAAAATAATTTCGTTCTCTCGTCAGTTGGATCGCGGGAATTTTTCCATCTCGGTTAGCAGCAGCTACAATGTGCAGACAGCTCCGGGCCCAGAATTTATTAGCCGGAAATTGTGTACGGGCCCCACAGCCTTCGAACGGCCGATAAATCGGCCGCGGTTTCAGGACTGCGGTCGATAACGAATTTCCGTGGTGCGACACCGCGAAACGGCAATGAGGAAGTCGCCGAGCCTGGAAGAAACGCCGCGTCGCGTCGCGCCAGCACGAGTTCACACGGACATAAATTTACACGCGACCCCAATGGGAAAGGCTCGAATCGTGGATGACGGAGGCGCGAAACCGCACACGGCTACTTTTTATTCGGTCCCCCCGTGTCAAGCGACGCCATAAACGTCGATGTTCAATCCGCTGGCTCCCCTGTAGTTTGCCAATTTGTTGCTGGCAGTTCCCAGCGCTCCCATAAACCTCTGGCGAGCGCGCGCCGAGGCAAGACCGATTTCAATTTCAGAGAGGAAGACGCGCGCAGCCGTTTCGCTTTGCTCGATGCCATAATTACGAATCGACGACGCGGTTAAGGCAGGGCTGGTCGATTCAGGCGAAAGGCCACTGGTTGTATTAATCAGGGATTTTTCTTGCTCACGCCAGCAAAGGACAGTCGTTGCATCGATTCTGCTGGATTAGGCGGGGGCATTACAGAGAGAAAGGTGAACGGGGCCATCTCTCTTTCGAGAGAGAATTATTAAGAATTAATTCTTTTGTTATACGAAGCCGGAGAATTCTGTCTAAATTGCAGGAACGCAAGATTCCCATAAAGTTGCCACAACATGGACACGGATTTTTCGCAATCACCCTGTATTTGGCCCGCGCCACGGGACGACCGGGGTCAGCCGGTAATAACGCCTCGGGGCGCAACAATGGCGGTCGGTTCATCTCGCGCTCCCATTACACCATTATAAATCATGCCTCCGCTCATTTTCGTGATTCGAGGCTGGGCCAAGCTCGACGTACTTGACGTGTAGGGTCGCAGGGTCGCGGGCCAGGTGAAACGCTCGGAAATACAAAGTACGAAGTCGATTCGTTCCGCACAGTATTGCAAACGATCGTGCGGGATCACGAGGTATCAAAGGGACGCGGTAATAAAGATCGGTGCTCACTTTTCTTCTCGGGACTTTGATTTGTGGTGTAATTCTCTGAGAAAAATGTACAAGTAATCCTTGTCTGCGAACGAATGGAAAAGTGTAGGCAAACGTCAAAACTTTCGACTTCAAAGATATCCAGCATTGTTTTAAGATTAAATAACGGAGAGTTATCGTTAAATAAATGCCAATAAGAGGCAATTAAATATCGTAGATTTCTTGTAAAATGAGACGATACTTTCTATTGTTTGGCAGAAATATATTTGATGATTGCAGTGTGTCTGTTATTTATTGCAATTTATTTTACACTTTGTAGCTAGTAATTAAATATTTTAAATACCGAAACTCTGACGAATAAATAATTTATCGCAAGATTCGTCTTCAGTAATTCCTTAAAATCCAGATTCAAGCGGTTAGTTTTAATATTTCCGTTCAAGTACAATTCTGGACCACGACAAAAATATTATCTCTTGATATAAGCGCGCAGAAAGGAGAACATTTTGTCCGAAAACTCGAACTTCCAAGGATTCGCGTTGAAAAAGCTGAGCGGCCCAGAAACTCGGCGATGCACCAATGTGCAGCCGGTTGCAGGTACAAAGGAGAGTATCCTCGGCTTCGAGCCGGAAAAAAGCCGACACAGGAAAGTAGCTATACTCCGTGCCACAAGAGTTTTAATAGAATTTCGAATACCAGAAATTCCTGATTGAACGTCGACTGCAACCGTGGCTTCCCGTGGGCCCACGTGTCCACGGTGGTTAGATAAGATCCGGCGAGTTGTAAGCTTTTAATCGATGCTGTCCACTTAAGACAGAATTTACGGGACGTGTTTTCGATAAGTGTACATATACATAAGTAGTTTCAGGCGTCGTCCGAGCCACGATCCGGTGGAAGTTACGTTCGGATTTTACAAGAATGCCGTGTGCCTTAAAGTTACGCGACGTGTCGTTTCGAAAAAGCGTATTTTTCAATGGCTAGCGGCTGACAGACGCGATTAATCTCGGTCTATTATAGTCATTAAGGATACATTCACACCGAGACAACTTGTACATTTACTGTAAACGATGTCGAACCCTTAATTTATTCATTGTTCGCTGAATTTTCGTTTGACGTTTGATATTTCTCCATATGGTAACACAATTTTAAACAACAATGTAAATACTGAATGCCAAAATTATTTTTTTATTCAGGAACGAATAAATAATATTTCCAGAAAATAAAAATTGTCAGCGTCTAGCAAAAAGAAGCATCGTAAACGGATGAAATTTTATATAGTCATGATTTAAAAAGGATGCCTAACAAATTGAAACATCAAAAACTAAGTTCCTGCGTATCTATCCGATTTCGGAAATTTGTCTGAAGAATATATCAAGCATAAAGTGACAGAGAGGATCGTGTTACGCGCACCGGAAGCTGAAGAAGCGTCCATCGATGGTATCGCGGCCTAAAACTCGATACAGCTACTAAACCTTTTGCCTCCTGTTGCTGAAGGGATCTACGGAGCCGAAGAAAAAAAGAAAAGGACAAAGAAAAAGGAAAGGTCTCCCGTCGACGTCTCTCGCATCCCGTCACGCGCGTCCAGCTGAAAATTAACCGGCATAAAATTTTAATTAAGATTTCCTAATCCCACGCCGTTGCCCCACCCGTTAATTACAATGAAACGTTTAATAATCGCTTCGCGCCGAGATTTACACTTTGAGCCAGGCCCCGTTCCGTAAAATTTCAATCACCATAAACTCTGGTGTTTGCCCTCGCCGTGGATTATCGTCGCTTTTCAGGATTTTTACGAGCCCCCGGTAATGCTCGTGCAATCTACCGGCGATTAATCGACCCTGTAATCTTTCGAAATCGACTATTTCGGAATCCTGACCGGCCTGAACCCGGCTACCCCTAATTTTCGTCGATCCCCGATCGAGACGTATCGGATAAACCGAGGAGAACGAGGATTTGATCGTGATCTTTATTGGCAGTCGGTGATCGAGCCTATGCCGACGATTTTACGCTCATTTTACTTTCATATTCGCCGTTTTCAATTATTCGGTTCACCGGCGCGAATACGTCTTTCTAGAAATCGGCCTCCGATCGATTCGCGCACTACGATAATTCCGAAGAAAATAAAGGAGCGTTCGATATTTTAACGAATTATTTCCCATAAAAATCCGCGGTCGAATTATTACACCGAAGAAACGTCCGCGCGAATCTGATTTCAGCGAATTAATCCTGACGCACGCTCGGAGCGAGCCAGCCATGAAACCGAAATAATTTATAGCATACAATATTGCACGTAGCGCTGATTATTATCGAATCGCTTCGCAAACAGATCGGCTATTAAAAAAGGAAGGCTCGCCGCGCTGCGCCGCGCCGCGAGAAAATTGAACTGGCAATAAACGCGAACACCGATTACGGGAATGGAGGTTTAACGATTGTTCGCGTCGACCGCGTCGGGCAGATCGCGTTAATGAATATTATTTTTGGCGAATAAACTTCCGTGATCGGATTCGGCTCGGTTGTTCCTCTATAAGGAGAGAAACTCGTCCTTCGGAACTTCGTTTCACGAAAAATGCGGAAACGCCGAGGCGGTGGTGTAACTCGAGTAGCGTAACCACCGCTGCGCTGGCTCGATGAATGAACAACGATGCATTCCGTGTTTCGTATGGGTACATGCTGTGGCGTAGAAGCTCATTTATTTCCCACAAATACCAGTACACCCACGATAAATTGTCATTTCCTTATCGACCAGCCTATCGGTGAAATTCGATTCGAATATCAATGAAATTGCTCATTAGCCATCCACTCGATCCGCCTTCTTTATCCACTCGATTTTTTACTCGACAGCCACGCGATGCTTTCTCGTTTGTTCGTTCTCGAGTACCGAAGTCGTTCATCGGATAAACTGACGGCATTTTGTATTAATAATACAAACGCGATGATTTCGATCAGTGAGAAAATCATTCAGTGTATTGTTAAACAACGCGTATTACGTATCATTGAATAGTTAAAATTGTAGAATAATGTGTCGTAAACGTCTGGAATGCAAGCTACAACAACACCGCGTTACAACCAGCAATCCCAGGATCCGCCGTAGATTAAAGCAAGCAGGGACAGTGCAAAAAGGACCACATAAATCCAAAGACCACCAGGTTGTATAGTTAAACTCCCGACCCATGACGGAGCACGAAAGCAATTTCCCTTGAACTTCTAAGTGCCTGAAGTTCAAAGAAAGAAATTAACGCGAGAGCGACGCATGAACGGCCCGCAGTAAAATCCCTCCTCCGACGCATTCAATTTATACAAATTCGCAATAACCGTGTAAACGTTACGCGAAGCGTTTTATCTCGTCGATCGCAATCATAAAACGCGCATTCAAAGCGTAACTCCTCGGCGAGCCGCGGCAATGCGCGCAGCCTCGGCACGACGGCAGGTAGTTTCGCCGGTGCATCGGCAAGCATCGGCAAGTGCGCGAGGTTTACGATGATTTGACTGCATCGACGATGCAACGCCCTTTTCGTGCCCTCCCGTAGGATTCCTGGAATTGCATAAGCGTTGCGTCGAGGCGCGTGGGCAGCGTGAGCAGCGTGAGCAGCCTGAGCAGCCTGAGCAGCCCGAGCAGCCTGAGCAGCCCGAGCATCCTGTTTAACCGAGCTCGAATGCACGTGGCCGTTCGGGCGGAGGTCAGGCAGGTGCGTGCCGTGGGGTCATGCAACCAACATTCACTGTCACGTTGCGGATATCATGCCGCGTGTCGACGCGTACGCACTCGGCACTTTCACGCGTTCCGCGTACACGGCCGACCACGCTCCGCTCGGCTCGGCTCGGCTCGGCTCGCTTGCGATCATTCGGTGTTGAAACGCTATGCAGTCTCTACCACTGAGAAAGTAAACGATGAACTTTCGTTCGAAACTCGGAGAAATCATTTTTCAAAAGGATCTTCCGGAGAATCATTTTCCCTGAACAAAATATACATACCATTTTCAATAAGATGGTCGAACCACTTGAATAAATTAGTTTATTACAATTCGAAAGGAATCCAGCGTCTCCTATTTGCATCATTATTGTGATTCGAATTAGCGAAACATTCTGTCTACGATACTAAACGAATTAGCTGCTAAAGAACGCTGGTATCATTATCCAAACATCTTTCTTTCCGCGTGCATCATTCTTTTACATTGTTAATTATGTAAATTGGCCATTGACTACCCCCTTAAATTAATGGAATCGTAAATGGCAGAATAAATGAAATAATTACGAAATAGTACGAAATAATTACATTACTCGGGAGTAATGCGAGCATTAGTTAGAAGGCGAAACCATTTCTCTGCGAGTGAGAAAGTTGCGCGGCGGACGAGATTTAAGACGTGTTCCCTTGGTGGACGAAAAAAGGGGGCCAAGGCTTGCGAAATTGCAAGCGTGATGGTCGGGCGAACTGCATTAAGGTGCACCTTCTGCACAGGAGGGAGCCGTGGTTTATTCGGTAGTAACAAGCGCAGCAATTAACGCGAACTGCGCTCGAGCACATTGAACGCAACTGTATAAATATTATTTGCACGACTTTGTCAATTCGCGTTCCCCAGAAAATATGTATCGAAACGCGAATATATTTTCGAAATTACGTCGATATTAAATTGCGAAGCTATTTAAAAAAGGAGGCAAAATATGGCTTCCGTTTCGCGGAATTATTTTGCAGGAGTATCCTTAACCCGTTAATGTTCAGAGGTCCTGGGACTGGCGCGATGAGCCGAAAGAACGTTCATCTTCGTTGAAGTTTCCACTCTGCGGTTTTTGCGTGTCCGCAGAATTATGACATGTTATAAATGCAAGGAAGCCGTGTCCAGCTAATAACAGTTGGTTTTACGAGCGGAGGCTTCGATCGCCGAGCGAAACGACCGATTCAATTGGCCGATGGTTAATCAATCGTCGGTTAACCGGCGCGGCGAGGCACTAGGAAGCTCGAGAGCAGTTGACCCGAGTCGACAGCTCACTCGCAGTCGACGGTACCCTCGAAGTTTAATACCGGACGGCTAGTCATGGCTCTGTGATCTATAAGTTTCACTTCCTCGTTCCCACACCGATCCGCTTAATGGCGGACGCTTCGATTAATCAATCGACCGTGCAACACCGCTGCATCGAGTCCCTCGCGCATCGAACACGGCTTATCCGTCCGCGATCCTCTCTTCCGATTCTACCATCTGGAAGGTTCTGCACTTTTATCTCGGATTCCTGCGCTGCACCTCCGGTGCAACGTGTTAATCGATCGCGAAAATTTATCGAACCACGGCCTCGCGTTCGAGGCGATTCTCGTAATGGCAATCCTTGATAATACAGCGTTGAAATTAGCTTCCTTTCGGCCGCGCAAAAAGGACGCAGCAGTCCATAGCCCGTGAATAACTATCGGAACACCGTGTAAAAAGCAACGAGCGCAGATTTATGCCAGGTGGCCGGCGAGCGATCGCAATACGCAAATCCTCGAATTTCGTGGAACGTTTTAATTACAAGCGGACCGACAAACGCGATGACGGTAAATTTTAATAAGGAGGTAGGCACCGGGCTCTCGAACGCGAACGAACATTTTCAAAGGCGAGACAGTCGCGCGAGGAGCAAGCTTTAATAACAGAAGCGCAGCTAGCTCGAGTTACGCGGGCTTGTGCTCTTTCTTAATCATCAGTCTCCTCGCAAAAAGGAGACTTCTTCCTTCGGGAAGAAGGAACGCGCAACGGAACCCGGCTGCCTTCATAGCCGCGAGTGACGAATTAAATTAATATTAATCTGGAGCACACGCAGCCACCAAAATTCCGGCGTACGGGCTGCCCGGAAATCTGCATAATTTCAGATTTCACAGTGGCCTCCCTCTTTATTTCGGCAAATCTTGCCTTCTGCCTTTCACGAACAAAAGATTCTCAGGACTGTGCAGCACGCTGCGGAAACGCAAATGCCTCGAAGAGATGCGATTATGACGTGAAAGAGATTTCTAGATAGGACCATCAAACTAATTTTATACTCGAGTCAAAAGCGTTCATTTATCGATGCGAGGATTAAAAATCTAAGGCAAATAGACACGAGGCTTTCCAAATAAAAAATGTCGCGAAAGAAGTAGAAAAATCGAAAGAAACTAGGCTCCGAATTTCCATCAGCGAATCGGAGATTCTATGCACTCGCATCACGCTCGATTGCATCGAACATAATCTATAGTCCGGACGACCCCTCTATAAATCTCGCATCTCGTTCAAGCTCGGATAAAACCGCGGTTTCGATTACCAATTAACTCAGTCGAGCCCACTTTGCATAAACATCGGCAGATTATTTTGCTAGTTGATATTTGAAACGTTCTGTGCAGATAATTTAATTATTTTGCATACAAGCGGACATAACTCTCAGGGGTAGAAATATCTCTTGGGAAAATAGCGACGGTCCGTTTCGTTTATCGGCAGATAAGGGTGCCGGGCACGTATTTGATCCATTTAACACCGGCGCGGCGACGACGACAACGACGACGACGAGGACGAGGACAACGCGTTGTCCCCGCGGGATGATTTGTGGCAGCTAGCCGCGGCCGCGGCCGATCCGATTCCTCGTTTTCTAATGCCGCGGCCGGGAACCGGACGATAAATTAACGGCGATACAGCCGGCGATAAAGCGAGAACTCGATCGCCGCGCGAGAATGAATTGCGGGCGCGTGTTCCTCGCGGAAAACGAAGAAGGATGGGCGCAGGTGTAAATGCCAATAGGCGTAGGAAACTGGAGAACACGGGATCCGTCTGTAAATCTTGGGTCCGCGGGGCGCCGCGGGGCGCCGCGGGGCCCCCGTCACGCGGACGGATTACGAGCGCGCCATATAGATCTGCAATTATAATTTCGACATGGACAAGACGCGGGAGTGGTTGACACAGACCGGAACATGATCCCGCGGACCGGCTACGCGTTTATTCGATCTCCGATTTATTACTTCGGCTGGCGCCGGTAATTAACTCGTCCGGCCGCGGCTTCGAGAAATTGTAATTTCAATTTCATTCGCGCGTCTTCATCCGACCGTGATGCCCGAGCCAATTGCCGTGGCTCGTTACGCTCCTGGAAAATCGAGAGCACGCAACAGGAAATGGAGATGCTGTACGAGATAGCGGAGGACGTCTGCGTCTTTATTCGGACGAGATTGCGAAGTTTATTATCGACGAGCTAACACTGGATCGCACGAAACCCTGCGACAGCGGAGCGTCTCTTAGACGCACCTGATCTCCCAGACCACTATCACTTAACAACGGCGCCAAAAAAAAATGAAACACGAGTAAAATGAATTACGAGATTTTCCAGTAAAAACTGTTAACGTTCCGATTAGCCTTGTCCGCGGTCGTCGGAGCATGACCGTAGGAGGACCACCGAGATTACGTTCGTTTCCTCGACGGAATCGATTCGAGGCATCCTCGAGCGATTTTCACGGACCTCGTGCTGACACCGTGGGAGAAATCGGCCGGCTATTGTCCCGGATCGGTTGCCCTCGGCCGTGATTCCGTTCTCCGGAATCGGTAAACCGAGTCGAACGTCACGGGCACAGAGTTGCACCGCCTCGCCTCGGCGAGCCGTGACAATCGCAATTCTCGATTCTCGATTCTCGAACCGTCAAACTGTGCCGTCGAGATCGCTGTCCGATCCTCCGTGTGGCTTCCTTAATTGGGACGCTTAAGCGGTGACCTGACTTCCGAGAACCCCCAACACGACCGTAAATCGAGGTGGGCTTAGGTGATCCTGTTAATGGTAATGGGCCGCGATGATATCGTCACCCGTGGAATTTGTTTGCGCCCGTGTACGTGTTCGTCTTAAGGCGAACAGCATCGCGTGCAGGAACTGTTTCGCAACCTCTGCTCGCTTCGAACTGTCAACCGTTGAGCAGGCCGGGTTCCATTCATTTTATTTCGTGGATCGTGGTCTTAGCAAACTTCATATTCAACGATCAGTCTTCTCTCGAATCGGTTAGCGCAGTCGCTGGTTCGAAAAGGAACGAAGTATAGGCATTAACTGATAGATTTTTGCACTTGGATAGACTTTGTTAAAACGAGTGTCTCAGAAAATATACAGCAAAACGAGGAGTCGGGCGAATAAATTGATGAATTAGTACGCACCGGTAAGATTTCAATTGAAAATGCAGATCCTATTGGCATGCTATCACGAACTGTATTTCGAAAGCGAATGTCGGTAACAGGCAAACGCGAGGACTGCAGCGGAAGGAAGACGGCGACGTTCTCGGAATCAGATCGCGATCATCAATTGCGAGCAGCAGGCCGGAGAAACGTTCGTTCCTTTTTGTGCCCCGGAGGATGGCACTCTATTGTATCCGGTCTCTTCCACGTTATATCATCGGTATCGAGCGAACGAGTCCTGCGTCGCATAAAGTCACGTCCACGAGTCCACGAGTCCACGAGTCCACGAGTCCTCGGGCCACCCGCCTGCTCGCCGGGCCAACTGCTGCTGCCCACTCGTGCTCGCCGGACCGAGACGTGTCGTGTCGTGCCGTGACTTTCAGCTCGCGAAAACTTCGACTCATCGTTCACCGACAAATCGACTCTGTTCTTTGAGAATATTCGAAATCTTGCTCACTGAGAGCGACCGTTTAGGTATCGATTCCGACAGAAGCGCTAAATATTTCTAAGCACAATACATTTTTCAGACAGCTTTACTTCGCCGTGGATTCGTTATCTTGCTACTTGCGTTCAACGAGCGCGTTGCATTTAATTTATTAAACATTTGCTGTCGTCGAAGCGGTTGTCGCATCGGTTTGCCCTACGATCGTTCCAACGCCGTCTTCAAAAATTCGCGCAACCCACGCACATGCGCCCATTTCACCAAAGTCTCCAGGAGCAAAGAGACGAGCAAGAAGCTAACGGTCTCCGCAGAAAATATGTTCACCCCTAAAATTTCAATATAGCAATGGGTCGCGTTATGAGGATCGCGAGCGCAAGGTGGACGTCGTCGGTTGAAAATAAAGGAAGGGCCCGAAACGAGGTCCGAAACTGCTCGGGACTCGAGGGACCAGAACGATCGAGCGCCCAAGCACGAGATTCCTTTTTTCCGCATTGCGTGCCCATAACGTCTGCGAGGCTGTCTTCGGCAGAGGTTGTCTTTACGGAGTGAAGTCGTCTTCACCGGATATTACGCTCGCAGCCGCCATGGGAACCGGAGGTGGGAGCCCATAACCTGACGAATTAATCGCGGACGTACGCGACCGTATCTTACCGCGGACCAGGGCGAACCCTTTTTCGTCGGGAGTTTACGTTGTCATCGTGTGGCCGCAATTTCGAGCGAGCTGCTGCTGCTGCTGCTTCTCTACCACGAGACACCGTGTCTTGTTAGCGTAACCCCGCATAATGAGGCGTAAATTGCCGCGGCGGGTCCTACCGACGACCGCTGCCATGCGGCTGCTAGAACCTCCACCGTTACGGGACGCTTTATAATTGGAGTCGGTGCTCGGGTCGAGGGGAAGTCTGATTTTTGTCTTCCTTCTTTGTTGCTGGCTTTCTGAGTATTTTTAATTTTCTACCGCAATCGCGCGGTGTAAGACCGTGATCTCCTGAAATTATTTCCTGCATTTTTGTGGTCTCGATGGGACCTTGTGTTGCGAGACCAATTTTTATGTACAGAAGGAGAAGCGAGTTTCGTTTCGCTACATGAATTTTATTTACCACTGGAATGTACAACTACTACATTTTAAGGATGAAAATGCGAAGAAGAATGTGCGGTGTAGTTCTTTCTAAGAGGAACGCGAGGATCTCAAGAAATAAAATAAAACTATTCCCTCAAAAAAACAAAGACATCTTAAGTAGAACATCCGAGACGGATATAGAACGATTACGCACCTTTCTATGTTTTAGTAAATGAATTTTACAAAACAGTGGGCACGATGATCGAATCTGCAAGCGCGACGAGAAAGGAAACGAGCGAACAAAAGCGGCCTCGTTCGAAAATCATAGATTCCGTATTACACAATATCCGTCTGCGCAGATTTGCAAATTATTAGCCGGCGTGCGTTATTCGACCGGTTTCTATAGTCGTGAGAAAGCGGGAAACAATGTAGACCGATGGGATGTAAAGTTTTAGCGCGGAAGATCAAGGCGCGGCGCGAAAGTTGCCCAGATTATCCAATTTAGCCGATTTATAACGAGACAAACGAGGTTGCCGTGTGCCAGATGTCACGGGACAACGTGGCGATCGGGCGAAAGAGGCGGCGAAACTTTGATGCATACTGGCCTCGAGTGTTTCTCGTGTCACGCACGTGCTCGCGCGAATATTTTTTACTCCCGTGCATTCCCGCTCATTTTTGTATCCTTGAACGAGTAATCTGTCACACGAGAAAGTCAGATTCCTAAAGAATTAAACGCGCACGAAACATTCGGGCGGATCCAGACGAATTCTCACTGCTATTTACACATTCTATAGTAATATTCTTATATTCCCGGATTTTATTTGACTACGTTAACCGCGTTTATTCAAACTTTTATGTTAAATTTGTTAATTTCACAGTTATTGACAAGGATGAGCATTCGATAACCATTCAAATTAAGCGATACGTGAAGAACATTTCATAAATCATTAGGAAACAATAAATTGTCCAGAGTCTGATGCACCGATTTGATTCGTGGACGAAGCGGAGATTGTTTCAGCTGGAAGGGAGAAATTGGGCCCGACGATTGGGCATGCGTTTGCGAACCTGGGTCCGTTCGGAAATCATTTTCGAGAAGGTCTCGCGGGCAACACGAGTCGCAAATTAACCTGGCACCTCTCGCGTGATTCCGAGGTTAGCTTAATGGGCGATTGGTCACGCACCGCGGACGTGCCACGACACGATTTATAATCCCACGTCTTAATCGTGACCCGCAAATTATCACTTTAGCCGGTGAATATCTGACCGGACAATGGACTTAATTCGCGCTTCGTGTTCCCTCGTTTTCGACGGTCGCAGCCTGTGCTCCTCGCACGGAAACCATCGCTCCGGGTCCTTATTCTGGTCCACTCACGAACATCCTTACGGAACAAAGGAATGTGTGGATGCTGAACACCCTTCCCAGAAACCTATTCTGTTACTCGCATCGTTGCAGTGTCTCCTTGTTTCTCAAGATTCTCGATAATTACCTTTGACACAATTCTACCGATTTTACATAAAAATCGACAGTCCAATGATAACAATAAATTGCTCGAACATTAAACTCTAAATATATTAAAAGAAAATTGACCTAAAGCGATCAAAGAACGGCTGAAATATTTAATACACCGTCAGACCGACGACATATTTTCATACTAACCTACGGAAGCCATATTTCTCGTAGAAGACTAGCCTAAGCATTCCGCGTTTCATCGTGTAATCGAAGATCGAAGGATCGGTATTCGAAGATCATGTTCCCATGCGCCGGTGCTCGATAATATTCGGCTTCTAACCGTAATAAATAAGAGGAACGATGCTCCGAAAATGCGGGTATCCTAATTTCTAATCGTTTCTAATACACGACGGAGCCTATAATCATCACTCGGAGTGCTGATGCCACGGGAAGGTTTCCGATATCGGAAATAGGCAGGCCTTCATAGAATCAAAGGTGGTATGTCGGTGCCCGGAGCAAGAACCTGCAGCGGCAGCAGCAGCAGCAACAAGTAACCTGGCAAGATGTTGGCTACCCTATGCATACAGAATGCTGCTACCAACCTGCCGGGAGGGAAGAATTTATTATGTGATCTAATTTAAAGCCGCGTGATATATGGCGGTGCTCGCCTTTTCACATAACTTCGGCAGCCTGGAAACTTTATGATTCGCCGAGTTAGCCGCGAGGCTTTCAGCATTTCGATGGGTCAGCGTTTCTGCATTCTATCCTCGATCTCGAGGCGAAGCCTTCGCAACGATATATTTGCTCGAACCTCGCTTGCAATCATTTTTCGAAAGTTCTTTCAGTGCTCGCAAATAAAGGACAGAGTCTGGGAAAATCGCAATCCATTTGCTGCAGCAAACATCGAAAATGCAAAGTACTATGTAATTATGATCATTCTACTGTGTCAGAAACGAGTAATCATTGTTCCGTATAAAATATTCTTAATTTAAATCAATTAAAGCGATCGAATTTATTTCATCAAAAAAAATATTTTGAAATAGAACATTTCCTTCGCCTTTGTGTGGAAAATATGGAAGCTAAGCAACGCATTCTCGGTTTTTAAAAGACTCGACTGCATTCTATATTTGCACCTGTTGCAAAGTTGTCTGGCCCAGATCGATAAATCTGAAACGCCAAAATCTCCACTTAAAAATCAATTTTTAATTTATCGAACGTTTCGATTGAACCATAGCAGTTGTGAAACATTATCCCCCGTATATAACAGGTGTCTCATTATTCCCTTGGGCAGACTCTCGAGAGCTTTTAATCGTCCTTACGTATTCCGCCATAATTCATAATCACCGGGCATCGTTCCTCGAGCAAATCTACGCCTCTGAAAACTGAAGAAAAAATTCGGAAGACACAGGCTCGTACATCCTAATAATAAATTTCGCCAGATCGGCGAATGCTCCATAAAATGCCGTATAATCGTGCGACTAATCGATGCGCCGGCTACTATATATCATGGCTAATAGCGTCCGAGCGAGGCGGTCGATTATAATATTCGCGCGACAAACTCGAATTAATCGGAAGTATTTCCAGGTGAAATTCGGCAGGAGGCGGATGCGACGGACTCGGGTCTCGGGCGACCCTCCAGAACGTATAATTTTCCAGGAGATCGCATGGTGTCCATGCTTGTCGGTCGTTTTGCTCTCGCGCACCCTTCCATCTTCGTCGTGGAAACGTAAACACGGGTTACGCGGCACACGCGGATTTAATTCCGTCCGTAAATTCATGAATCGCGGCGGACAGGCCGGAGTCGTTCGATTCAGAAAATTTGTGGCCCGCTCTGCGAAATTCGCGCATGAAGACGTAACCATGGCCGCCGGTGCATTCTGCGGCCGGAAACGTTGCATAATTGCGGCATGCACCTGAGCGGACTGTGGCGGACTCGGACTCGGACTCGGACTCACTCGGACCGGACCGGCACGGTATTCCCGCACGGCCGGGACCAGCTACATAAATTGTCCAAGGGCCGCGTTCGCGTTTACAACGCGTAATTAGCCGGAACTCGAAAAATCCGGCAACCCGAGCGTCCCCGCCATGCCGAATCCGAGAGAAAGAGAGTATCGCCGCGTTGCGAAATCCGAATCAGGGGAGAATAATGCCGCGGGACACACAGGGTGCATTCCGGATCGCTGTGTTTTTTCATTCCTTCGCATAATTGCACGCTGCCCCGTACAAATTGATATCGATTCTTCCTTTCGACCAGTCGGATTCCGATGGAACAGCTAATTCCAGCTGTTAGAGTGATTTACTGTATCGCGGTCTTGTTGAGTACCTTTTTGGAAATTAGAGAGACGAGTGGTCACTTTCTAGGATAATTGCGATTAATTCTAAGTCTACCTTAGATCGAAAGACGAACAGGTTCTTTACGACACCTCGGGTCTACCTTATTTCAAAGCTGTTTCTTCTAAAAATCGGCAGAGGTTCGACCTGGCCGATTCAGTAACCGTTCCAGTATCCAAACGCTAACGCTTAACGAAGACGGCAAGGTGTGGACTGCGTGCAATCCCCGGCTAATTAAAACGTCGTCATCGGGGATTTGAAGCTCGCAGCACGCAATCTCCGTGTCGGCTGTAGGAGCATTAAAGTTCGATAAAAATATCACGAAGATCGGCATAAAGTTCTCTTTCTCTAGTGACACGGCGTGGCTCGGCGTGGCTCGGCGCGACGGCGGATGGTCGGGTTAATTTGCTTCGGAATGGCTCGGTACGAAGCCCCGTGGATGGACGGGCTGAAAAAGTAATTTTACGCACTGTTTACACTGGCCTCGGTACGCAACGAAGCACCAGGAGTTGCGTACCGAAGATCCAAGAAGCTATCAACGTAAATCAATAACGGGAGCACTTTGGCGGCGCATCGGCCAGCTGCTGCCGCAGCCCCGGCCTGGCATTCCATTGGCTATTGCTTTTTCGAGGGCTTCTACTTTACAAGGAATCGTATCGACGACGCTGTAAATAATAATCTCGTGTAACTACAGGGTTCGACTTGCGGCCTTATACTTTCACCAATTAACTGACAGTCTCCGGGACATGGTAACCCCTTGTTCGGCGAGCATCCAGCGCGCTGACAATGGACCAGCGCCATTGAGCAACCCGGTTCCCTCAGTCATTGTCAGCGTGCCGTTGCTCGCCGTCGCATCCCGTCCCGTCCCGTCCCATCCTGCCCAGTACCCGTCTGCACTTCGACATGCGTGTACCACTCAGGAATTTGCCCGAGACTAATTTATGGATGTGTAATTTGAAATGCGAGGGGAGTCTCTCTGCTACCAGCTACAAGCTCTGTTTCTCAATATTTAACATTATGCGAGCTCTCCGGCTCTTTTATTTCCATGAATTTTTCACGAACTCGGGCAGACTGCGGATTCTTGACCGGACTCTAGGATTTTCTACAAAATCAACCGTTATGAGAAATGGCTTTCATTTTATGGACGTCTTAACAACTCGATAACATTTTCATTAATATTCTTAATTCGAGTCCATCCTCTGGCAAAACATTGCAACATTTGGTCCACCACAATCACTTCTCCGGTGCAACAATTCCGTAAGAATTATCTGTGCGCAGAATTTATGCTTCCCGAATGAAAGGACGAGCTTTCGCAAGAAAGCTGCCACTTGTCGCGCCATTCAGCCAGAACCGAGCGAAACCGAACCGTTTACGATGAGACGCGAGCGTCCCTCGCCGGATCGCATTCATTTTGTCCGAAGTATCAAGAATGGTAGGCAATAAGAGCAGGCGAATGTACCGTCCTCTTCTTTTTGGCCCGCCGAAAAAGAGAGGAGCAGAAAAAAAGGGGTGGTGGTGACGGTGGTAGGAGGAGGAGGGAGGAGGGAGAGAGAGAGGAAACGGTCGTAGGAGCGGCATGGGAGAGTAACGGGGGTGCAGCATTGAAAAGCTGATATTGAAATTACGTTAATCGATAACCATAAACTATAACTCGGACATACAAGTGTGACGCCGGGCGTAATTTATCTTTCGCATCCGCGAGAATATATTCAGTGATTTCGCATGCTGGTTCTCACGTCCAGCTGTGCAAAGAACGGCAGCGTACGGGATCGGGCAAAAATGATTTAGCTTCGACAGTCTCGGCCGGCCCGATAAATTGTGGCTCGATTTTCTTGTAACAGCAATCATAACTCGCGATAAAATACGAGACTTTTTTATCGTCCGGTTTGACGTCGGCGAGCCACCGCCTGGCCGAGCCCTTCGCGAGAACGGCACCCTTCCTCCCCGCCCTCCCCCGCTCCTCTCTCCGCTCCTTCTTAACAGCCCCCACCCCGACAGGCCCGCATCCTTCGCACGGAAATTATCCGGCGTTTGGCGTTTCGCGTTTCGTGTCGGAATTGTACACCTTCCAGGCGACAGTGTAATTGGCCCTGCCTACACGCATGTCCAACCCGCGCCCCGACCCTAACTTTACGATCATCTCGCGTAAATATCAAGGAATCGCGTGCTACGTCCGAACCGGTGGCGTAAACACACGAGAATCGCTCGCGACGACGCGTCGCGCCGCCCCGCAACGCGTTCCTCGGGGCGCGAAAACTTTCCGATTCGAATTGCAGGCTCGTAGACGCCGAGAGAAACCTCTCGGAGAGCCAGCCCCAGCCAGTTATCGAACGGTGTGATGTTACAATGTGTCCGACGGTTATGCTGCCCACTACCGACGCCATCGAGCTAACACGCGTTCACGAGCCCGAGTCAATTCCAATATTCCGAGAGACGTTTTATCGGGCCGGAACGTCCCTTCCAAGCAGTAATCTTTCTAATGAATATACTCGACGCACAGCTGCGAGTCCAGTTCATTATTTCTTGTACCTGTTAGCTGCGGCACGTGTTTTTGAAATATTCATTTCAGCAGATCGAGTTTATGAAGTCGAACTGCTCGCGCGTCTTTCGATAGACTGTTCAAAAGTTTATTCCGCTAAAATTGCTAAAATAGATTGCAAAGTGCTGTTCTATGTAAATTTTGTTGTTAAAGGATGGTTTGTTTTCAAAGGAATTTCGTATATTTTGAAAAATTGCTACTATATCGAACTAATTTCCATTTATGTCTCAAGTTGTTCGAAAGCATCCGAAAGCGAGTGCACAGGTTAATTAATTGCTTTTCAAACGCTGTGGGGAATTGAATTTCGAAAGCTTTCTGAAAGGAATTTATCCAATTAGGTTCATTCGATCGATTAATGTTCTCAAATAATTATAATATTAATCTCTACCGTTTAAAATAGCACCTATCCGATATGAATTTCATTGTACAAGCATCGTTCTATCTCTATTTGATGAGCACAATTTGAAGCTCTGTCGAAGGAGAACATATTCATTCCGCTATTATGTTAATCGGTGGATATTTCCGATAAATCAGCAGCGAGGACGCGTTCTGGGCGTGTGTCGCATAAAGATGCTAATACCATGGTATTATCGTGTAGAGCGGGCTATCGGTCGCCGAGTTTGAAACGCCATCGTAACTCGGTGACAGGAGCCACCGTGGCGAAGGCAACGCGGCGAGATTATCGCTGTTTCCGCGAAATCCCTGTCCGCGTGTAGCCGCAGCT
Organism: Augochlorella aurata; assembly: GCA_028455555.1. Taxonomy (NCBI): domain Eukaryota; kingdom Metazoa; phylum Arthropoda; class Insecta; order Hymenoptera; family Halictidae; genus Augochlorella; species Augochlorella aurata. Next base: position 9,724,562 of record CM052165.1, on the reverse strand, counting down.
GTCGCGTGCGATTCGCGCGAGACTCGCTCGCGAACTCCGCGCGAGTCACTGTTGCGAAAGTCTCGCGACGCGACGTGACGGGTGGCGCACGGGGGAACCCGCAGACAGGAACATGGTATCGGATTGTTGAAGAATTATAGAAATGGCTGTAGACGCGAACGAATACGCGCGGTAAACACGCCGAGGCCGAGGGTTTATCGTAGACGCGTTCATGATTTTAGTCGGATTTCTCTTAATGCATTGGCACCGCGACCGCGAAAGATTATGTCTTTTAAATCGGTGATAACTAGTAGGAATAATAAAATGCACGCGCGAGGGACGAATATTGGCAATGTATCTATATTTCGTTGCAACGTGGGATTGAGTATTTTTGTCTGGCAGTATTAATGTTTTTTTAAATGCGTTGTTTCACGGTCTCCGCTTTCCCATTCGGACGCTCACGAACCAATCAACGAGTTGCTTCTTATTTTGTTTTAAATTTATCGAAGATTATTTTTGAAATAAGTGGCTATACCTGGCGAAACGAGATCGCGGTGGTAAAAAATGCCACCGATGCAAACGTGCGAAGGTAGCACCGCTTTTAATCAAATGTTCGCCACGGAACGATGTTCTGTTCACCGCGCAGAGGAGCGAGAAACCCATTGTCCGCCGAAATCGGCAATCAACACCGAGCAAATGGCCTGCCAAAAACAAAATCCGTGGGATAGCAAAAAGAAGAGAGACGCTGGCCGGATCGATGCATGCGATTGACAGGGTGCACGGCCGCCGATTTTTCTCAGGCTGTAAATAGTAGCGGGTGCTTGACCGACACCTGTTGAAACGTCGGGCGCCGTCATTATCCAATATCCCAGAAACAAATTGCGAGCAAACACAGGCGCTTCCTCGGTCCGATTGATAAAGCTGCGGCCGCGGCCGCGGCGGTGGCCGGGGTGCGGGGGCGACACCGACTGTTGCGTGGGTGAGCTTTACGAGGCGGCCAATCGCGATCGCGATCACAGCCGGACATTTGTTGTCCGTTCCGCGGACGCCTAAAACGATCGGGCCCCGACAGGCCGGCGAACCTTATCCAGCCCGGGCCCATGCAAAAAAGGCTCAGTCAACGAATTGTCCTACGACCGAAAAAAATTGGGCGGCCCGACGCGAGTGTAATTGGGACAGGCATAAATCTCGTTCGGGGACAATAGTTTTTCTGGGCTGGTGTATTTACAATGCATCTTGGTATCTGCAGCTGCCGCGTACGTCTCATTAATTAAGCCTCTCCGCTCCGGCATCCCACCCCCTTCTCGTCTACCTGTTTCTTCTACCGTCTTTCTCGGCCCTCCTCCCGTCTCTCTCTCTCTCTCTCTCTCTCTCTCTCTCTCTCTCTCTCTTTGCTCGCTTCGTTCTCCTCGCCTTCTCCGTCGCGGAGACCGGAGCCGAGCCACTCGCCGCCTACACTCACTCTGTTCACCAACACGTTCCCCCTTTTACTGGCTGCTCCCGATCCCGATCCCGATCGGTCCGTGATGCTGCAAGACGGCCCTTCGCAGCCACCACGCGCTCAACCAGCCTCGGGATTAATTAAAAAATTCCTTAAACTCACAATACACGCCGAGGACAATTATCCTCGGACGGTTCTTCCCATCGAGCTCTTTCGCTGCGCCTGGCACGCTCCGTTTTCGTACACTCCTACCCCTTTTACTTTCTTCCGGGGTACACGAGGCAACCACCGCATGCCTGTGGATGCTACATCTGGCCTCCGGAGGCTCCACATTGTTGCGAGCATTTCTTCCAAATTTTTGTTTCATTATTTTACGTAGACCAAATGTCTTTTCGAAAGAGGAAACATACGATCCGAGACACGAAAGTGTTAAGAGAGGAAATTATCGACGAAAGAATGAACACTGAGGGCGCGCTGTAAAAGTTGAACGTCATAAAATAAGAAATGCCGCACCACTGGAGGGTAAACGCGCTCGAAAAGTCTTTACCAATGACTCGAGCGGTATTGAATACTCGCTCGCAAGGAGCCGTAACATTCATCAAACACGTCCTGAATCCCGAGGGTAGAAAACCGTCGGAGGTAAAAAGAGTTGAGTAAAATATGAGGCGAGGGCCGCTTAATTTCTTTTTAATATTCCAAAAAGGACGGCGCACGGCCACGTGCAAGCCTCAGTCAGGCTGTTTAACTTCCGAATCGCGAGGTACTCTCGCCTAAGGTAAAACGAGCCGCGTAGGTACCCTTGTAGAAAACTATCCGGTCCGATCGCCCGAGCCCGTGGCGGTCGAACTCGCGGTTCGCTACCGTTCCGTAATTACAGTCACTCACATCGTATCCACTTCGGTATCCGCTGATTCGATTCCCGGTTAATTCCTGCCGTGAGCTCCCTCGTTGCGAAACACCCCCGCAAAACGCTGACGCGAACACGCTCCTAAATGCGTCCCGCTAAGTCTAATCAGTCGCCGTCAGGGTGACCCGGTGAATGATGAGTCCAGGAGCAGGACAAGACGTTCCACGCAACTTATGCATTATTCATCCGGGCACGCAGCCCCGGGGTGAGCTCAGAATTGGATTTTGATGAATTTAATCTCGAATTTGCTGAGGGCTCTGCTCCGCTAGCGGGATTAACTGGTTCCTTCGGGACTAACAGTAAGGGTTGCTGTTACGGACCCAATGTCCACCCGGAGCTTTCGACCTGCTCCATGCTCGCTTTTCCAGAAACACAGCTGCTCCAAATCCAGTTCCCCCACTTTCACCGTCAGATAAGAATCGCATGGGCGACGCTTTGACCAAACTTGAGACATTTTTCTTGCAGCTTGTTCTAATAAATTCAAGATTTAGTTGGAACCAACGAGCGGTTTGCGCGAGCCACGAGTGGCATTCTCCATCGCCCAGAGGAACGATTCCCACAACACTCTCGTCACCGAAGGTGTCAGCGTGTCGTTGCCCAACAATGTCATGGGATCGATAGCTAATGACAGCCTAGGACAGCGACAGCGTCGAAGCTACCGGACTACCGTTCCTTTCTCGAACCTACGCCGCGAACCGGGTGAAAAAGAAGCGGTGGCGAGGAATGATCTGCCCACGTAGGTAGTTTCGTAATAACGGCTAAGTAGGATCTTTATATTCCTAGCCGTGAGGCAGACGGAGCCACGAGAGGAAGCGGAGCCGCGACGCGGGAATGGTGGTCGCTAGCGACGTTGCCGATGAGAGCAAGAAAAGGAAGGAGAGACAAAGACGGGCCCGACCGATGGAGGGAAAGAAAAGGAGGGTGGGAGAGAGAGAGAGAGAGAGAGAGGGGTGGGCAGAGGGGGAGAAAGGGTAAGAAGAAGCGAGCACGAAGGCGAAACTGAACGGAGAGAGAGGGCGGCTGGCCGAAGTGAGTCCCATTTTAATTAGCATCAGCTGGTGCGACGTGTACTTAACAACTCCGGGAGAAGCCGCGAGCCCCGCCGTCTTTCTTTCTCTCGAGCCATGGGCCGGGCTCTGGAATTCCTCGCGAGATGTTTTATTCAGGGACACCGCGGGCCTCTGCCAGGGCAGAACGAGCTGCTGCCCTTCCGAGAGCCGTTTAAATTCGCCGGCTCAAGTAGCCGCTACCGCAATTTGCATACAATCCACGCTGATTCGGCGTTCGGGCGGAAGAAGTGGAAAGGCAAAAGGCAAAAGGCACTCGCTCGGCCCTCTTCTTCCCTCCGCCTCGGCACCCGTGCCACCGCTGCCGCCGCTACCAAGCCCAGCGAGACCAGCGAGACCAACGAGACCATCGAGACCAACGGCGGGCCAAGGCGCCCGCCACGTCCACAAATCCGCGCCGTTCCGCTCGAGAACTCGAGACGGACACGTGCTGCGTCAATTACCGGCAGAAATGACGGTGTCCGGGATTAGCATCGCGCGTCTCGATCCGCTACCATCCTTCGAACCGACCGCGACAGTTTGATAGTTTGATGCCTGCTCGGCTATTCGTTTCGCTGACAAGAGGGATTCGGTGCTCCTCTGCGGTTCGTCTTCGCTGCGGTAACGCAGTTGCTGGATTCGCCAGACGAAAGTCAACCCTTAAACAACATCGAGGAATTGAGAAAGCAGACTTTCAATTGTTACGAATTACAAAATCTACTTAACAATAGCCGTTTAAGGATAAAACACGGTCCAATTGCAACCACGTAAACCCTGCACGGCGGAGGAACATCAATCTCGCCGAGTTATTACTCGAGCCCCAGCATTGTGTTCACCATTTGCATCGAGGAAGGCTCCGAACAGTTCCAAGTGAGGATCCTCGGCGAATATCTCGATCGTATCGCCGTCGATCATCGATCTCTCCTCGCACTTCCTGAAAAAAAACGATCGCGAGCCGTCCGAGCAGGATGAATCGCATTCGGAGAGTCGCGATGAAAAAAGTTCGGCTCGAAGAGAGGCCGCGGCGACCTCGATCTCGATCGGCCGCTAATCCCAAGCGATCGGCATCGATCAACCGAAGAAAACGATCCGGCTTTCATTTATCACTTCTCTGTTGATAATCGATCAGAACGCGGGCTCCTCGATCGCCGATCGAGATGGAGCGGGCTCTGTTTCGCAGTCTGCCGAGCCGCGCCGCTCCGAGCCGAGCCGCAACGCGCCGCGCCGCGCCTCGTCGGTAGCGCCGCCACTGACGTCCCTATATGTCCTTGCGTTTAGTTTAGCATAATTGACGGAGGATCGCCGAAAATACTATCATTCACCGATCTACCGGCACCACCACCCCCTTGCCCCTCGCACTGGTTGACATAACCGCTTATTAGCGAAGGGAGGAACGGCAATGCGTCTTTCCTCGGCAGCCAGGTTGACTGACGGACACGACGCCCGTTAGCGCGCGTCCACGTCACCGTGGATTAATATTTTTCGCGCGTGATCGTGCCGCGGGACGTCTTCATGCATCCGGATAACGGTTCCTCCGCATGCTCGCAGCTTTTCCTTTCCTTTTTTTCTCTCTTATTTTTCGTTCGCATCGCCACCTCTCCTCTCGCCAATTTCTAACCATGACTCGCGATTTCGTATTCGGACGCGAGGCTGCGCCCTGCTGCTGACATAAAAGGACATCCCTCCTACTTTAATAGCATTGTCCTGCTAATTTTAATTAGACGCGTACCCGCATGGACGCCCGGTGTAATTTCTCTCCGTGGGGAAGGACACGGGATGGAAAGTGGAGCGAATGCTCGTCTGATTCTTGGAAATGATTCGCTAAAGATTACTCCCACGGTAAAAATTGTCCCGTCAAAGAAATCAAGCGACCGTCGTTATAATTATTTACATAGTTAATGTACAACGTTAATAAATATTTAATTCGCTTTCGAAGTTCATTGATCTAAGTGAAAATAAGCGTTTTCTAACTCTAATATATTTGAACGAAGCAGGAAATGATTGGAGTCAAGCAAAAATGCACAGAGTAATGCAGCAATATTTTGCTGAAATAGCAATGCGGAAAAGTTGCAGAGAAAACTCCGTCAAAGTAAAATATCTCGAAGAGCGATATTTTCGGTCACAGAATGAACGGTTTCAGCGTCGTTCCTCCACCGTGGAAGGACCGAAATGAGTTTCACGTTGGTTCTCGAAGTTCGAATAACGAGGCAATACCGTGGGTTCCATCTCCGAATGAAACGGTTTCGCAGCGGTGTCGCAGCGTTAATAAAGGCTCGCTTTATTACGATGCAGATTTAATCACGAAACTGTTTCGCTGCCGGTCGCCTCTTTTTCTCATTTGAATACGGTTCGGCTGGCTGATCGATCAAAAAACGCGGCCCGTCATCACGTGACCTCGCCTCTAAATGGAATTTTTTTGCGCGGGTTATCGGAATCGAGCTAGACAATATAAAGCCAGGCAAAGTGGCGAGAAAAGGGAACGGGCACGGGCACGGCACGATCGTTCCCGGGGCCGAGTTCATTAATTACCCCGCTGACGGGGTCTATTACACACGCCCCCACTCTCGTTCGAAATTTTGATCCATTCGATGGCTATCTAAATTGACCGCGATACCGAACGCGATGCATCGCCGATCGGAAGATTTCACGCTGCCTCGTTCTTTTTCAGGGGGTCATTAATTAGTCAGGCGGTATATATTTAGAGGACCTCGGTGTGTGTTAGGAGAGTATAGGTACTTGCGAGCTTTGCATTATCCCCATTACCGGTATCTTTGATACGATCTGCGCACGCGATCCTACGCCTTAACGAGCCTTAAACAGAACTCGACTATGGTGTTTTAATTTCACGTCTGTTCTACGGATACTCTGTTCGGTCTAGATATAATGACTGGCTTCTGATGTTGGATGCTAGATTCCTGATGCTTTAATCACGATAGAACCGTGTGATGGATAAACCGTTCACCAATCTGTTATTAACGATTTACCTACTGGCGTTTACATAATGGTCTTCTAAATGTCGAAGATTAACAATCGAGTGGCTCTTCGCACTGGACGCGTCGGACAGGTTATAATAACCCACTCACCTTTAATTCGTAATTACTGAAATTGTACAGATGCTCTTGCGGAAAATTAATGGTTGTTCAAAATCTAATTTAACACGGTCCTGTCATTTTTACAAGATACTACTAAACAGTACTTTTGTAACGAGAAAACTATTAAGTTGATGCAAGAATAATGGACGTATGATGTTTTACAAATAATTTAGAACGCTCGTGGAGGCTGTGGGACACGATTAAAAATGTCTACAGCTTGATTCATGTATCCAGCCTGCAGGGGCACAAGGTGTGTCCCTAATGAGCAGTTCTCAACACGTTTCTAAAATTCCCAAAAGCTTTAGATCGATCTTCCCCGAGCGGCGAGCAGTCAATCAATTCCATTACACGTTCTCGTGGGTGTTCGTGGTCCCCGTCGCGTCGATCCCGGTCCCGGTCCCAGTTCCGGCCCCGACAAATCCTTTCTGGACGAACTGGGTGGTGCCTCGGCAGAGCCACCCGGCTTAATGTATGCCGTCCGAATGGAAACTCCTTAGCGCCTAAAATCGTCTTATCGGCGATCGATAGCCGATCGATATTCCGCGGCGGAGTAGATGGGATCGCAGAGGGCCCGAAAGCGCAGAGATCGAAGATCCCATCGCGTCTGGCGGAAGAAGGGAGACGTGGGGAGGTGGAGATAAAGAGCGGCCCTATTGTTCTTCCGCAGGGCCACGCCTCGTGTCTGTAATTACAGACAGGTCGCTCCGAGGGAGCCCTTTGATGTCCGCGCCCAAATGCGCGCGCCCTTCGCATAAAGGGCCCCGTAGCTCCCCGTAAGCCTAACGCCGTACGCCACGCCGTACGACGTACGCGATCGATCCTAGGCGAAAGGGACGATCGGGTCAATCGATCGGAAATTAAGGATCCGCGATAAAGTCGTACGGTCCAGCATCTTACCACCTGGATCGAAACGCGGGCCCTTCTATCTAGGATGTATCCACTAATCTCCCTAAATATATAACTATCACTATTTAATTCTTTTTTGGTCTAGAACGCCTTGCGGCGCACCTAACCCTAGACTGGAATAATATCTATCTCGACGGGTTCGGTATCGGTTGCCACGGACGAATTTTTTACGGGAATTTTTATTCGAGGCAACGTCTCCTTCTTGTTTAAGAAATCTTCGTAGTAAGGAGCTTTGTAAGAGGTATGCTCGACGCAAAAGCTTACCAGATAAGTAGCAGGAACCGCCTTATTTTCAAGTACTTAAACAATTCATTCTGCTGGAGACTTGATCCTTCAATATGCTTCCCTCTGTAGTACCGGTAGTTAACCTTTGAAGAATGTCTGGCTCTGTCGCTTGGTGGATGCTGCCACTGAAATCAAATATTTCAGAGAGAATAATCCTCCGCAGTTCCAATAATTTACCAGAGAACTGAAATAGCTGAAAGTAACTTAAATCTGGACTTATAATAATCACATTTTTACGACCCAAAAAGATATGATAATTGAATGAATCGATAATTGTTATGCTTTCAAGGCAATCAAACATTTTCAAAATAGTATATAGGTATAATTACTGGACCAAGGATTTGTATAGAAAACTTCCAATAATTGCAAACATTTTAAACTAATGAAAAAATTACGTTCTTAAATTGTTCTAATGATTCTATCATTTTGTATCGCGCAACATAATGCACAAAATGTAATTACATCGAACATAATTTTACACGAACGTGGAGAATAAAAAATTTGTTCAGGGAGCAAGCTGCGGAGTAATTACAGAAAAAGGACGATCCCAGGAATCCATTATCAGAAGTGAAACATTTTCATCCGAGAGCCGATAATCGCAGAACATCAGCGGGCTGCTGGAGTGGCCGATGAAAAATCGTTCGGAGATTAAAAATCCTCGATAACGTTGTCGATTAAGCCGTGCCTAACCTGGCGTGGTTGGTCCCCCAATTTCCGAAATTAAACATTCTTCTCCGGCGCGGCTTGGCGCGTCTCGGCGCGGCGTGCGAGGACAAGGGGATGATCGCAGCTGTGCTCGCTGGCGCAGAAGTTGCGTAAAACGAGCAGAGGGAAGCCGAAAAGATCGATCTCTGGGAGCAGCGTAAGATCGATCGTTTTAAATGAAAGATCCGTGATAAAATCGCCGGTCTAGACGCGACGCAACAGATCCTTGATTAAAGTGTCACTGTTTGCGCCACGGAATTGCCTTTCACGCTGACGGAGATAAGTCTGCAGCGAGGATTAAGTCGTCCCCAGCGGTGCGCTCCGAAAGCGATCTAGCAATCTTCTAGATCACAAAAGAATCTCTTAGAAGCGGCTCGGAGCAAGTTCATCGAGCATCGATTTCCACGGTCCCCGAGCTGGAACAATCGAGGACTCGGAGGATTTATTCGTGCAGCGAACTCTCGTGTTCGCCGCCGCGCGCTCCGTTTCGTGAAATAGATCGAGGGAAATTGGGGAAAGTCGGTTCCCCGAACACTTTCTCCGGCGGGACGGCTGTCCATCTGCCGCGGATTATTGGAAAATAATCTTACGACTGTTAATGACCCAGCTCGGCCCGGGGCCTGAGTTATGTGACGCAAACGACCTGTTTCTTCCGGCACGGAAAATTGGAACGGGCCCAAACAAAGCGTTCCCGTGCTTTATGTGACAACTAATCGTCCCGGAGAAGAAAGGCGGAAATCACATACCTGCTCGGCGCACCGCGCCCCAGCGCCCGAAATCCAGAGCTCCCAAGTTTTCGGCGTAAGTCAGTTGGCACAGGCCATAGGCGTTGCCAACGCGTCGGAGAAGTTATGTGCTAGGAAACTGACGCGGCGCGAAGCGACGCGACGGGCACCCGAGCCGAAAGTAGGTTCGGCGATGCGCGTTAAAGCGTGGCGAGGCGTTCCCGAGCCGCACAATGGACGTTACTCAACGAAACCTCCTCGTAACTCAAACACCGTGGATCGGAGACGAGTTACTGCGATAGACAATCCTTCCTTTTCGGCGTCCGCACAGGCAACATCTGTGCCGCGGCATTTCGGCCATGAAGAATCGTGTGCTTCGCCGATTGGACGCGCCTCCAGCGTGCTGCCCACTATTTCTGCCCTTCCAGTAATCGAGAATTGATCTGCGATGGTTTTATCGCACACGGTAGGGTATCAAATATTTTTCGGCAGCCGGGGCGGTAAAGATGTCTACTTCTCACGGTTCCCTCCTACGCTGGACGATACGCGTTCCCCGTTTTTAATAACGATTAACGAACCAATCGACGCGTAGCTGCAAACGATTTACTACTTCTGCATAAACATCTGCCAATAGGTTCCACCGATGAATGAGAATAGTAGTAGCAGCCGCTTTCATTAGGTGGGGCCAGTCGGTTCGGTTTATATATTTATAACCGACCCCGTGCTGCTTAGAAAGTAATTATGGATAGGATTTCGTCTAAATTGCTTCGTACGAGGCGCGCGTGGTTTCCAACGGAGAAGCCATCGCGTCGAGTGAATCTCAAACGAGAAGGAACACGATCGGGAGTACGTGGAAGGTAGGGTAATGGCATAATCTACGATAGAAGGTGGCTCGGAAGGTGTAGAATTACCTTGACCTACCGTTCAGGCTTCTATATACCGAGCAATAACCAGTAGCCGTCAGGAGATTATCACCGAGACGAATTCCATCCTAAAAACCTCTTCCAGCTTGGTGGGTCACGTGGTAAAAAATTCCTTTCACTCTAGTGTTCGTTGGCTTTTGATCGGAGACCGCCAATATACTATCGGCTATCGCCACTAGGCGCACCAGTCGACTAATAGGCGCGTCTCCAATTTCAGTCGATAGTTTTTTGCGATCGTAAACGCGACCCGGATTAACTTTCGCTCCGTCGCGTAGCGCAAACCCAATTAAGAGTCAGTCGTATAACGCGTGCCCTGTGACCCCGCCGGGGTCTCTAGGTAGGGAACGCTGTGAACTGCTCTCTGGAAAGGGCACTGTTCAACCAGTTCACGATCAACGTTCGTAGGAAACTTTTCGTAGTTTTATTTCATTCGCACGGACTCTGCGTTTAATTATATTTCATATGTTTCGGATTGGTATTGCAATCGAATGTGTAGTAGTTTCGATCGAAAAGTATTTTTGAATTTCTGAAGAAATTTTTAATCCAAACTGGGATAGACAATTCATAACTTATAATTCGAGGGGTGCAGATCGGTGTATAAAAGTTTCGAAAGTATCGGTTGCCTAATAAAAGCGGTATGTTTTCTGAAAGCTGAGAGTGAAGCTGAAGACTCCGACGCCTGCATAAGAAAGTGCACGCGTGGTTTTCGTCGATGAACCGGTGCTACGAGCGAAAAGAAAATGTTGCTGCAGTCTTAGTTCGTTTAGCGAAGTATAGGAGCGTTATATTGTAGAAAGAATAAGATGTCGTAAAATGTGTATCGCTTTCGACATTCGCGTTGAAACTGTCTACCGAATTGGGAGGGTTTTCGGCGAAGGAATTTCGGTGCGCTTGTTCTCGGATCGTGACGCGGCTCGTAGCCGTCAGTGAGGATCGCGGACGGGGTGGTTTTAAAATTGGCCCGACCTTTTTGGCTGGATGGAATCATAAAGATCGGCGATCGCGAATGTAATGGCATTCCCTGCTGAGCATGCCTCGTCGTAATCTGTGGGAAACCGGGGTCCTGACCCCACCACGGCCGAACGTGATTCTGCGAGTGCAAGGTCCTCGCGATTCACGGTTCCTTTTCACGAGAACCACGCCGGTAACTGTTTCGCAGAATCTTTAGAGCCGATAAAAAAATTGCTCGGAGGAATGCCGGTTGTTTTTTATCGCGAGCATAAGTGAATCGTAGCAGGGAAGTATGCAAACGGATTAAACAACGGGCATTCCGGACGAAATAGGGAACTATTCGACGGGGAAACAGGATGGAGGCTGGAGTTACACTTAATCGCAGCCTCGTAAACCGGACGACGCACGCTCCCAGTAACGAACGAACCTAATAACAATTTCATACTCGAAAAACTCTAATTGCTTCCTAATTGAATGATGCTAATTGCCAGATAAGACACCGAGATCGCCCGATAAAAAGGTGCACTGTCATAAACTCTCTCGACCGCGTTTCTAAATCACGAGTCCAGCTCTAACGATCCCCGAGGAGCATCGCAGCAACACTTTCTCCGGTCCCGTTTTTAATCAGCAGCTTGGACGTTACTCGACGCGAACCGGAACTCGTGCGAAATCGAAAGCAAGTTCTTTTCTGCATAAATCTAATGATTTTTGCGCGTCCGTAGCCTAAAGTGAAATTGTTATTGTAAATCCTAGCCTCTCCAGGGTTTATTTGCAAGAGCGCAGCAGGCGGAATGAAATAATTTGCCGGCGCTCTTTCTATAACTCGTCCGATGGCCGCGAGGTGAGAGATCGCAGCAGGGGCGAGGCAAGAAGCAATCTTTTTTAATTGCAGTAATTACTCGGTCGCAGCGCGCACGTACCCCCGGACTGTGTTTAGTGGTTTCGGATAATAATCGATCGAGCAGCAACAACGACGGCGGCCGGCTCGAAATTTTCCTGGCTGGTCGGCGAATATCCGTGATCGCCGGCCAGCCAGGTCGCCCCTTAATTGCTTAACCAAGAACGGCGTGTAATATTATCGACTGTCCTTTCTTAATTACCCAAATCTGATATCCTTATAATTCCAATTAGTGACTGAATTGATTACATAAGCCGCGCTCTGCCAATTAAGGCGGGAACCTATGGGGATGCTTGTCGCCGGTCGCGTGGTGGGGCTGTCCTTTGCGAATGTTTTATTACGCCGGCAGTCAAAGGTATGCAAATGCGTTATTTTCGTTAGCCGTTTACGCTCCGACCGTCGCGCGATCGTCGCCGCGCCACGCCGCGCCACGCCGAGCCGAGCCGGCCAAGCGTCTCGCCCCGATCCTCTCGAACACCGAGCCGAATTGCATCCGGTATGATTTATGCTCCTCCCGAAAATTACATTTTTCGAAATTATTCCGCCAAGATGTTGTAATCAACGCTGCTTCGGCTCTTCCTTTTCTTCCCCGATTATCTCCCTGCTTCCCAAAAAATTTTTGCGTTACCAAACCGTCGATTAGCCGATGCTACGAGCATAAGGCAACATAGTAGCCAGCAGAGGAATATTTAATCGTTGTGTTCGGCGTTCTGATAATGGCGGAATGTCGGCGATAAATCTGATGGCACGGTTTCCTTCTTTTTGCTTGGATCGCTGTTTCTTCATTTTATGTAGCAAGATTAATTTTGGCAAGGAATATTTGACACTCAAAACTTGACTTGAAAGACAAGCTCAATCGTCTCTTCAAGTGGAAGAACACAGATTTTATTATCGCAAAAATTTCTAATTTATTTATGAAGCAATTTGAACATCTTCAAGTATCGTTTGACGATATTTCGTACCGTGAACACAACCACTCCCAAGAAACTATTGTAATATTGTTACAGCGTTTGAAGGGAACGTCGGATATTAATGATACCACGAATGGAGGCTTGCCTCGCGATCCACAGTTGGGAATTCTCATCGGAGGTCCTAAGGTACTCATTTCGATCATAACATTTTGAGCAGTTCGAAACGAGCCGGGCCTCCTATAGTTACGTAATTACGGTCGTCTGTAGCCGATTATTCGGAATGATGGGACTAAACACGTCGTCCGGCGATGAATTGAGAACCGCTAACGCAGTCAAAAGAGCCTAATTGAAAGTCAGTCAAAAGTGCCTACCATGTCCGCTCGCATGTGCAACAGCTTCTATCTTCGACCAGTGATTCGGCAGTACCTTCATTAATCGCGGCACGGACCTCCATGGGCGAGCGGTGCATTTGATAATTTTTTGATCACCCCGTACGAAATGATTTCTTTAATGAAAACACGATTAAACGCGATAGCAGATGGTAGAGCCTGATTACCTGCGTTGGTTACGTCTGTTCCCCGTGAAATTAGTAACTGGTTTTACGGGCTAGTCCTGAATCCCGAATTAAGAGACCGTGCAAAACCGTTCTGTTACTTTATACAATTTTATGCGTTTAATGCCCGATTAATTTGCGATTAATGCCTCTCCTCTGGCCCTCTCTCGCGAACGGATTCCATCTCCGAGAGGAACTCGGCCCGAGAAAAAACGCGGGGCTTCTTTATTTAACGAGGATTGTTTTCCAAAAGCAATTTCATACTTCAATTAAAGGAGAAAAAATTGCATGCTCTCGCGGGGACTGTGTGTCTTGCACCTGTAACAGAACGTTACACTACAATGGAAACGATAGTGATTCAGCAGCCCACTGGTCGCGCAGAGATGATTTTCATCATCATACCATATTCAGACATACAATCTGCACTCGGCTCGAATATCGGCGAATTGAATAAAACACGTGTCAGTATTATCCGTAAATTTTTTTAGAAAGTGATTGATGATGCCCGACGCGTTTCCGTGAAGCTTTATTTGCACCGTAGGGGGAGTCTTATCGACCCAAGGATCGTTATAGTTGCGCAGGTTTATTCGTTAGGCTGCGATACGCCGAGCAGGAACGACGCGTGTTTAATCATCGATGGATTTCCAAGTTCCGACGGCGATTTAAATACCGTCCGTGTCCAGTTTAACGCTAATGAGTAGCCGACTCCGCTTAGTCCCGAGAGAATACGAACGAGGAAATTCTGAGGTTCTTACGATGACGGCTCAGAGAACGATGATGATCGTCTTATAATTATATGCGCGCGCGCGCGCGCGCTCGCGGGGACCTCGGTTTCCGAGACGAAGCGCTCGAGAACGGCAAAGAGCGGCGATTTTGCTCTGCATAGAGAAGTAACATCTGTCCCCAGTGATCCTCAAACGAGGGCGTCGAGGATGATCTAGTTGTTAATTTCGCGTGCGGAATCGGCGGAGAGGCTCGAGTATCGTAATTGGTTGTCCGGAATGTCGACCCGCGGATGTTGACCGCGGCGCAACACCGAGATAACGAGGGCCACCAAATAAGCAATGCGTCATACGTAACGCAGAAATAATGTAAGTCATGAAGCACTCGCGAAACGTTTCATCGGAACACGTTTTATGTCTGCGCACCTGCTTCGCAACGGGACGTGGAAAGAATTCAACCTGTCCATCCTGTGCAAATAACGTGACGCAATTTCTGCGATTTACCGAACCCTGCTACGGGGAACGCCGATAATCCCGAACCCCGCAATAATTGATTTGCTCCAATGTGGTTGGGTGACCTACTTGTGGGAATCTGCTACACCTGACGATAATCGTCGTGCCGGACTCGAGATGCTCGAACGTTGTACAAACAATCCGCGCGCGAGAAAAGGTATTTCACTTTCTTCCAACGTTCCAACAAATCCCAGCCTCCAGTTTCTCCATTTAGATTTTTCATTATTGGAAGGATACGGCTTCGTCTGCGGACAACGAGCCTTTAAATATTCATTCTAAGATCGATATCGGGAGATAAATTTGAAAACGATTGTAATTGTTCTTTCAATATTTCCGCCGTTTCGTGGTTCGCTTATTTTTCGTCGCAAACTATTAGCCGTGTTAAAATCGTTGGTCCGGTTATCGGCGGACGAAGGGCCGGTCTAAAGGGCTGAATTGTGAGAACCTCTGTGCCACGTACTCGAGCATCGCGCTTCGTGTGGTCCACATTGTCCGTGGTCAAATTACATGGAACGGGGTGCTTCTAATGGCAGTTCTCGTTCTTCTGGGGAACCAGGGGGGAGGCGGGCACTCGCTGCGAGAGAGAACGAGGACAGGGCCAGGTTAAAAGCGAGCCGCCGACAAAGACAAAGAAAACGAAGCACCCCGGCGCGGCGTGGCGCGGCGTGGCAGCTGGACGAGGAGGGGAAATCGGTCTCGCAAAACGCAGGACAAGGAGAAAACGATCGAGGAGAGAGTCTCCTTTCGATCCTCGAGCTACGACGAAGACGGCGAGCAAGGGAAAAGGGAGGATCGGAGCTGGTCATGCCTCGACTTCGCTTTGGTCTCGCCTCGACCCCGCTTCTGCCACGCGACGACCGTGAAGCAGCCGAGCAGAAACACCTGCCCGCTTCGTTGACATGCAAGGAAAATTTTCTGAAGCGGGCCCGGCCACCGCGGAAACAATGTGCACGGTAATGCAAAACAGGTTCCTCGTGACCGAGGCAATTTTAATCGCTTCAATTACAAACGTGCTGCCCGCCGAGCGGAAATTAACACTTTGTCGGGTAGGTACTTTGCTCGACGCCGGTTTAAACGGGGAATTTCTTGAGGGAGCTCTGTGTCGCTGGGATATTAATGGCACCCGGGAACGGGACCTTTCTGCGACCATTTCGACTGTAATTACTCGGTGCTTCGCGAGTGCTCGCACTTTTCTTAATTAACCTAAACCCGGAATAAACGGATATCTACAGTAATGGGTCCTACTCCTGCACAGTTTTCATACTCCCTAAACTGGCTCGCGCATCCTCAACATTTTACTGTGCATCCAGCTCCGCGCAAGTACCACAAAAGAGAACGAGATACGATGGAGAGAAACAGAACGATACCCATCGGATTCTATGGGTATGTAGGATATAGGAAACCTAGGCACGCCACGTGAAATTCTGTTTGCAAAGGAGCTAAAACTTCCAAATAAATCGGCGATCACTGACCACTGGTCAAAATGCAATTCATTGGTATTGTGATACATGAATATCGTTGCAGAAAATCTTGATGGCCAATAGAATATGTATGAATTGCCAGTCTAAAAAAGTGGCCTCCTAACAAAAGAAGTAGACGCGATTAAAGTAACATTTAGGGGATTGGTCCGAGTCTGGCATCCATTCTCTAATGAATATATTTAGCGCGAGTTCGGGGTAGGGGTTCCCGTAGAGGTTGGCTTTTATATGTGCAGTATGCAGACGGCAGTAAAGATGGAAAAAAAATTCGGACACACAGGTGTATTCATTAGGTAGGATAGTTGTGGGAAAAGGAGCAAAAGAGGGAATTATTTAGGGGGCAGGACCGTGCCGCATGCTTCGAAAGCCACCGGTGTTGGTGGTCGGAATCGCAGTGGCGGGGACCACCCTGAAAACCGTATTAGGTTAATATAGCACGCAAAAGCTTGCTTATAATGACTGGATAGCAACGGTTATTACCAGTCGAAAGGTTTTGCCGTGTTTCTTCCGACCAATTGCAATCAGGAACACTGTCGATCGGCCTATCTTCCTTGATGTCGAAAACGTGTGGAACGGCTTAACATCCGTGATTCCGTCGGCCCGGCTCGATCGTTCCGGGAAGATCGTGTTTGATCCATCAATAAAAGGCTTTTATGCTTTCCTCGGGCTCGCCGAATCCTTCGAACTCTCGGGATATGATTCGAGGGCTGGCCTGCCGGGGCTCTTCTTTCCCGTTCGTAATATTCCGTATCCTCCCCTGGCCTCGTTCGAGCGATTGTCGAATTGAATTAAACGTATCAATTACCTATCCGGCCGACGCATGCTGGCATCGGGGAGGAATCGACAAGCCGTAATCCGAGCTAAGACAAATCGGTCGTTTAATTAAAACCGATGGCACAGCGGGAACGTTAACAGCCGCTCAATGCTCACACTGTCGTCGTTATCGAGCTCGATTTGATATCGCGTGCTGCTCCCAACATGGAGTCATCCGCGCGTACGGTAGCTCGTGCGAACCGCGCGTAAATCAGAGCACCTTTCGTTAATATATTGCTAATGAAATTAATTATATCGTACTTCATATCTGTTTTTTTCCCGGGCCTCGTTCCTTCGCTGATTTAAGGCCTGATGGATTTAATCCGTATCTTGTTTAATTTGCTTAACATTTCATGCGTCGCAACTATGTTGCACGCGATTCGATTCTATCCAGAGAAAAGTATTTTCTCTGAGTATTTGAGGAAACGCTATATTAAATTATACGCTAATACGATAAAATTTAATAAAATGAAATTGCTTGACAAATGTAATTTATGCGGGAATAATAATACACTGGAGAGAGTAAAATCCAATTACAGTCAACAATATATTAATAACATTTTAGATCCCGTCTCTGGCAATTAATGCGAACACTCTCCATTCTCCATAAAGATCTAAAAAGTATAGATTGTAAAAGCAGGAGGAGGTGGCGTTATAAATTCCTGATAAAAAGACGAAGACTCGCCTTGATCACCGGCCCGTATCTGTCGCAAACGATTTCCTTCAGCGGAGCAAAATACAGACCGCAGGATCATTAACTGTCGCTTATCGCGCGTTACATCAGCATGAATTTTAAGCGGTAAAAAATGATATTGCGCCCGCGCCAACCTACCAATTATCACTGGGATTCTTGGGGAATATATGACAGGTCCGGGTTATCAGTGCAGTGGAATTGCTTCCGGATGCCAGGAGCAGCCGTAGCCCCAAAGAAGGATGCCTCGACTCTCCCACAAGCGGCTCCCCATAGAAGGCCACCGTCTACCCGATGACGGCGCTGAGCGGCGCGGCCGTTTTTCTACTTATTATCCCAACAATTTCAGAATCACATCGTTCCGATGGTCATCAGCTCGGGGAAGAGTTGTTCCGGTATCATTTTCAAGGAACGGACACTTACTCTGAAATTACTCGGCCCCGTCCCACCGTCTCTTTCCAGCCGGCATCTGCTCGTGCTTACTCGGTTAATAGGCCGCATTAATTTTGTAATTAAATCGTCGCGGATAATAACAGAGCGCTGCGGCGGGCGTCTCCATCAGCCTGCAATCCCAAGTCATGACGAGATTATTAAGGGCCAATTACTGCGCGTTTTATTGGCGGATAGAACGCGCCACGGGTTTCGCCCGTATGCCGATTACCGCCCTCTACTTACGGCGACAGTGATTTATAGTGACAAGAGACTCGCCTGAATCGCTGTCCGCGATTCGCGAGATCTGCCAATAATTTCCCTCCAGAAAATTCGACGCCGCGAATCTCTAACGATTCGACTCGGCATCCCTTGCTCCTTGCAATTAGGTTCGAGTCACACGATTCCGGTTCTTTTCAATTATAATTTTTTATAATTTTAATCAACGTTGGTCTCCAAATTTTTCTGAAATTCAGAATACTGGAAGCCTTCGAAGCAATTAGTTAGTAAAGATTAGCCTGCGGATTTTACGCATTCATAGGAAAAATGTTGTACAATGTTGCGAATACTTGGTATAATTCTGATCAGTGAAATCGATTGTTCACCAACACTGTTTCACTTTCCGCGGAATGACAAAATGCCAGCGAGAAGACAGAACTGGAGCTCGGAACATCTAGAAAGTTGACACTATCTCCGCAATCTGCAGAACCGCGAAAAATTCGACGGAAAGTATCGCGCAAGCTCTCGGAACACGATCTACGGATAGAAGATCGTTGCAACCAGGTTACGTAATTAAACGATTAACGATCGGAGATCGTCGATCGAGGGAGATCATGGGAATCGGAACACTGGCCGGGCTACAGGCGTCAAATGGATCTACATCGAAGCGTTCTAGCTCGTAAATTTTCTAGACGATGCTACAGGGAAAACCGGTAATGAGATGCCGGCTATTTATGAACCACGACTCGCCGTAGTCTCTGATGCAATTATGCTAAAGCGCAGGTTTCTGTTTCTGATTTTGAAACTGATCGCGTATCCATCGGTTCTCGCGAACTTCTTTCCACGAAAAAGCGCCGTTTACGGAATAATTAGGAAATTAGCAGCGACAATTTCCGTATAATTTTACAGGAATATCCGCAGAACGAAATCCGCGTTAACTTGTTTCCACGTCCACGAAAATGTGACGTTTACAGAATAATCTTCCAGCAATATCCACGGCATGAAGTTCGTATTAACTTCTGTACACGGAAACGTAACCTTCTCGTGAGCGGTATGATTTCATAATGATCCCGTTTAAAAAGACAGCTGTGACGAATGGAACGGGATTTCATAAATCTTGCTTAATTCCGTTACGCCCTGTTTTCCAGCAGTTCCAACGAAACGGATCCGATGATCAACAGGTGACCAGAAAGTTTCACTTTTAATTAAGCGGAGTGCAATTACAGAGACGAAGAAAGTAAATTGATGACACTCGCCGGCAAGAAGCTGTTGCGTGCATTTAAATGGACCATTATGTTGATTTAGCCCTAATAATCTCATCTTCGAAGATCGAGATTCTGTAGAACGTAATCAATCTGTGGGACATAAATGTCTCATTAGCATTTTATCGAACTCTCTCGTGTAAAAACAGTACCACGGTCTTCATGTTTTGTAACTGCTATACTTGAAAAGAAATCACATGAATCGAGATAAAGATTTGTAATATCTAATATTCTTTAATCCAGAAAAAAATTCTATTCGTCCATCATTTCAGACGGAAAATTATGAACGACGAAGAAGGTCTAATCGCTGCAGCTGTAAAATAAACGCGAAGACGACGCGTTAACGACCTAATTGCAAGCTCGATCGTGTTTGCTGTGGTCAACCAGGGAACAAGAAATCTGTGAACATCTCTAAATCGATTACAATTAGCCTAAGATGGCAAGACGAGGAAAAATGGTCGCTCGGGTAACTGTAAACGGGTTACGGTTGCTCAGGAAAGAAAAGAGAGCCGCGGACAATGATAAGACGCGGGGAGTTGCCGACGACAAGCAGGCGACGTTGACGGACGCCATTGCAGCCGAGATAAAAAGTTCTCGGGCGAAACAGCGAGAGAACAAACGGGGAGGGAGTATTTTCAGGTGATCGGCGGGACGGTAACAAGAAGGACAATTAATTTTAATTGTCTTGTCCGGACAGAGCGTAGGTACGCGTGGCATGGCGAAAACGGCCGGAATATTTCCCGGCGGGTCCATTAAAAGCCGCTGCTTGTAATTGCAGCTCCTGCCGAGGCCCGATGCCTTCCCTTTGCCGTGTCTTGCCTCGACTTGCCTCGACTTGCCTTGCCTTTCCCGTTCGTCTTCCCGCGGGCTTCTTCAGATTTAAGTACTCGGCCGGCATGTCGCATGGCCACGCTCACGTATCCGTCCCCGACGTTCCACGAGCTCCGATTATTAAAACTCCACGGAGGATCCGAATGTTTCTCTACCGTGGAGGATGCCTCGCGACTAATTGGCAACGTTGAATCAAGTTAGCCAGCTAAATCGACCGCGTACCGCGATTTAGAGGCCACGAGATCTCCGATTCGCACTTCCAGCGAGCTAACTAGCCTCTCATTAACCCCTTGCTGGGCAATTTTCTTCGCCGTGCCGACCATTGCAACTTTTTCGACGAAGCATCGCGTGCTTGGATTTACCCGACGACGAATAAACTTTCCGCACAATAAGCTATAATTATTTCTATAACAAATAAATTTCTTCGCCCGTCTAATTATTCGAGTCGTTCGAACATAATGTGTCGACGTTCGTACATTTTCGTTTAAACTACCTGCTGTTTTACAGTTTTAGTATTTTACCTTTTCCAAGGAAGATCTTTGAAGGAAAAAGAATATCGTGAGGATATCATGTACGAATCGCCGAATAAACATAAGACCGAAGATATTCTTCACGAGATTTGACGTCTGAATTTAGTTCGGCTGGTCTCGGGTTTGCCCCTGGAAGATCCCATCCCCCTAGGATCGACGGGAAGGTAGGTAAAGGTTGACTTTATGTATAAAACGTGACCGAGCCGTGCCACGATTCGATTCTCGAGTAGGCGATAACGGGGCAGGAAGCGCAGCCACGGCACGGCATGCCGGTTTCTCGAAATCCTTCGAAACTGATCTCCTTCGAACGTGCCAGGACATCGGGATGAAGCGTTAGAGCCGATTCGACGCATGATCGTCAACAATGAGCCCTAATGACCGTCTCGGGAACGTGTCAATACCGTATTTTGTACACAAACGTCAAGCGACAATGGTGCGCCAGACGCCGCCGAAAAAGGAAAGCGAAAACATGTTACTTCTGCGCGTCGCCGAGCCGAGAATCCTGAGCGAGAATGCGACGCGGGGATTATGCGAGGCCTTCGATGCCGGCTGATACCCGCGATCCGTCGAATAGAGAGATCCGTCGATGGGAAATTATTATGGTAATACGGAAAATATTAGCGCGCCCGTAGCGAGGTCTATGCTGCCTTTAAAATTCATACGATGCATCAAAATGTAAATTTATTATAATTCAACGCTTTAGAGCTGCGCCCGTCCAGCCCCACAATCACAACTTTTTGTTCTCGCGTTCCTAATACTAGCCGAGGATGCCAAAGTGTTTCACCAAAAATCATTTTCTGCCCAAGATTGCAGGTGCTCGAATTATTATTTTCGACGCTGGAGGTGCTATCGCGTGCTCAAATACGCGTAACAAATTCCTAAGTGAAACGCAACTTCTTATTTTAAATAGTGCCGAGACTTTAAGGATAGAAACCGAAATGGAATCTGAAAGTCTATCGAATCTAAGGATATCTATCGGAACCTAGAGAATCTGGTTGAATGCGGCACGTCGTTGCGAACGCAGTGGGCTCTAAGATACCGAGAGAGCAGTAGGCTAGTTAGCATCATTTATCTCGGAACTTATTGCTCGTTTAGCGAGATACATTCAGTTATTTGTACCGGGTAACAATTTCCACACTCCGACTTGGGCAAGCGATTAATTAAAGAACGTGGACGGAAGAACACGCCGCATCGGCGCGGCGTAATGGATAATGGGACACTGAAAACGCCGTAGCCATTAGATAGATGGACGTCCCGGGTCCAGCCGGGAGACGGATGGCCAGGAATGATGATACAGACGAGGAGCGGTTATGATGAAAAATTGTTTGTACAAGACAGGTGTTTCCACGTGAAGATTCTTTAAGCGGACCGCTGTCCTACGACATTCCTTGTCTCCCTGCATCAGTCATCCTGGACACCTTAGGACTAGTTAGTTAATTTCGCCGGCTAAGGGATAAAAATATATTGTAACACCTTACCGGTCGAAGATTTATGAGACTGCTTTGCTTTTCCTGCGTATAAGAGACCGCGATAGGAACGGTTTTATAGACTTCACACCTGTGCGATTACATTCAGTTTCCAATAACTATTCGTGGTGTGCCCAAGTCGAACAGTCTACGAACATTTTACGAATTTAACTATGAAAATACAAATTCGAAACGAGGACAGACGGTTTCGATGGAATGTTGAACCGTAATAATTTCTCGAAATGTAGTTTGAATTTGATCCGAAGAACACGAAGCCTTCTGGAAGTAGCGCAAGAGCAACGAATAAACTGAATTAAGCTCCTTAAGAAACGGAAGCCACGGAAACAATAAAATTCGGGACCCGCTAGCCGTGAATCGTAAAAGCGTATAAACGTAAAATCGTAAGCATATAAACCAGCAGGGAAAGGATACAATTTACGACTAATCAAGAGTAGCGGCGCTAGCAAGAAACACAGAAGTTTACATCGCCTATAAAAAGCAATTACGCCTATAAATTCCATTTATCGTTCTTTATAGCGCGGGAGAAATGAAAATAGAATTTACGAGCGATTCCCGGCAGCATCCGAAATCAGAATTCAGGAACGGAGGCTGGAAAACTCGGTTCGTTTATGATTTCCCCAGATCCTTATCCGATCCGGTGGACGGGTGTCCGCGATGATTGGTCGTCGGCCGTCTCGAGGCGGACGTCTGGCCTCCCCCGGATCGAAAATGATTAGTGCCACGGTCGGACGGTTTCACCCCCGACCGGAGCCACCCTCGGACTCGCCGATAACGATCAACGGCTTCAAATTATTCCAGAAGCGGGCCATAATTTTCGAATTAAAGATGGTGGCCGGCGCGATTTCACGGCGAAACGTCGCGTCGCGCGTCGCTCGGCCCGCAAGATTAATAAAGAAAAAAACCGGGAGAGCTTAATTGGTCGACGGATTTGCATAATTGGCGTAGGACTCTCGACGGACGCCTCGCAGCTCCCAGCAGTTCGAGACGTCGAGATAATTGCGAACGGTGGACATTTTCATAAAGGTTGCAAAATGTTGCTCGCCTTCGCGAAAATTGGCGCAGAATGTTGGCGCGCCTCGCGCGACCGAACACCTGCGGTAGCTACCAGTGTCCGCCGGTTAATTACGAATTCATATATTCCCGCGAGAACGACGTTATCGGCGCTCATTATAGTAAACGGTTTACTCATTGAAACGGTCCCTTTAATGGCCGAAGTTTAATCGCGGCGATGCTTGCGCGAGCAAGTGACGTTTATGCGCCGATTAAACTCGTACCGAACCGATAATGCGATTTACCTTGAGATCATTCTTTTCATCGATCGCCATAAGCTCGAATTTATTTGCCCGTGTTGAGAGCGGTATCGATTCCAGCCACCTTTAATGAAGGTAATCGACTCTTAATCGGAGCGATTCTTGCTTGCAACCCGTGTCGTTTACATCTGATTCAATTCAGAAACAAATTGATTCCGTGGCTTGTGATTTACGTTATTCTGTTCCGTGTTCATTTGCATTTGCAAATTTTCCTGTTTGCGAGCCTCGTTCTCCGCTCGAGATAACATCGGAGCCTGCCAAAGTGTTAATCCTGTTTCCGAATTGGTAGGAACGTTTAATGGACGTGCGAACCTCGATTTAAGCGACTCTCTCGCGATATACGTTTCATCAAAATTCTATCAATTATATAGACGATACTTTTAATTGAATTTCGTATCAAAGAAATGAATTTCACAGGACTCGCGTTGCTTTAATCGTTGTGCGCGTATCGCTCGTATTTAAATTAAAATACAGCGGCATAAAAACTTGCTAGAAATATAATTTTTAGAAACGTCGAGAAGATTACTCGGCGGAACTCGATTGTAGCAAAGCTAACTCCGAGCAACTAGTGCACGAGGATCGCATTAACGAAGCTAATTACGAACGCACCGAATTTTACACACTGGTAGACGGCTCGGCGCGGCGTAAAAAGGAGAGAATATTCCGAAACGGCGTCCAGGGGATACACCTGGAAGAATCCAGGTACCTGTGTCGATGTTCCAGAAAAGAGAAAAGTCGGAAATTTCGACACGGTCCCGGGGAAGAGTGCTCGGGGTATCATATTTCTCGTTGAATCTAATTTATTCCGACAGTGAACAGTTGAAGATCTCTAGATTCCGTTCTACCTGCGGGATTCTTAAATCGCCAAGCCGGAAGATTTCTGGGTGGAGAAGTTATTACGGCACAGCAGGGTGTCCCTGCTATTTCGTGTTGCTACTCCGGCCAACAATTACACACCGAGCAATTATATTCTCGCCGGTGATGTCGGGGCTCCTACGGGAGACTGGCAGCTATCATTTTTCTGTCAAAACTGACGCCGGCAATTATCCTTCCACGTCAAAGGGTAATTACACGCCGAGCCAGAAATTCGAGATTAGATTACAATGTTGCGAGACAAATTGTTTTTAAATGCACCCCCGAATCAATAACCGCGCACCTGCGTACTGAACAATTTCGTAAATCTATTGTTGCTATTTTTCAGCACATTTCTAGTGCGTAAAAAATAAACTGCGTTTCATAAATATATTATTGTAACGCTTAAAGTGTTAGGGGATCAAATCTATCGCGTTCCGAAAAAGGGTGAATAAAAAATGGATTCTAAAATGAAGTCTCAAGGGAACCGGGAGGGTATCCGATTTTGCACATCATATATAAATAGAGGGTGTCGAAAAACAGTCAGTGACACGCAGAGCCAGTGGGCTCTAACAAATGCCGGACGCAGGTGGTAGCCACGATCCTGGAGCAAGGATGGCCGCGGCGTCAACTTTCGGCAATTAATCAAAGATGGAAGATGGCTATCGCGGCTGAATTATCTACGTGTAAACTAGCCGCACGCCTTGTACCTCTATTGTGCGGCCACTCAACCCTCTCATTGTGGCCGATGAGAAATCGTCCGGTTTTCGAAGCCGTGGGTTTTGTTTTACTGCCTCTCGTTCGGACGCGTGCGGACCTCCCGCTTCTGACTCGCTCGCGCGAGCAACGCGTCGCTGTACAGTGCCCAACAATGATTTCTCTTTTAATTGCTATGCCGCGGCAGCTAACCGACTCTCCGATTCTCCACAAAAGGCAAAACTGCAGTGCGAAAACGTTGCGTTTTTTTTAAATATTCTCAGGCGAGGATATGTAAAAAAGAACAGCGAATTTTCACTGATAAATTGTCGCTCGACATCGATTTCAGTTCCCAGGGTTTCGTGGGGGTAATTTGATGGTGCGCGCAACAATGGCTCTTGAAAGATAATATCTCGAACAATAGAAGGAATAAAAGTGTCGAGCGTTGTCGGATCACTGTCGCAGAGTGTACGCAGTTGCACGTAACACGGAGAGAGGGAAATGGCGTCCCGGTGTTTGTCCTGGCATACTAAACTCTCGTAGGGAATATCTCGTCCCCGGTGTCTCGCGGGCAACGCAGTAAATTATTGGGAATGAATGGGAGGCGAGTGTGAAACGTGATATTTAACATTGTAAATAGTTTTACAGTCGTACTTCCTTCCTTTCCTTTCCTTTCCTTTCCATACCTCCTCGTGGGGCGCGTGCATTTTTCAGCGGCGGTTCCACGTGGACGTTTAGTGGCGCAATTCATTGTCGAATGTGCCGCATAAATTACCGCGGGACTCTCTGCGCGCTTTGTTATCATTTTATTTATCGCGTTTCGTCATTTTTTCCGCTTCCCGGAATTCTTTGTCCACGCGAAAAATATTCGTCTATGCCAGCCCCAAAAATGCGAAATGGAACGATCTGTGAACCTAATTAAACTCTTCTTTGCTTTTTCAATCGTTTCGTTGCTGTCAGTGAGAAGACAAATTTGATTTGCAATTTCGACCTTTTTATATGGTATAAGTTTGTTAAATGGAGTTCTACTTTGCTCGAGGAGAACAAAGAGGCAAGTCGAGCCGTGAAAAAGCGTCGAATAATCCAGCGCGATCTCGATTCCAAATCGGTCATGCTTATTATTTCGGCGAGTTCTCGGCGCGGACTTTTACGTAAGCCCACACGGTGTCAATCACTCTGACGCGGGGCAGCCGCCATCGTTAACTCGGGGAACGTACGGCTCTGCCAGGATGAAAAGCAACCTTCGCGCGTTAATTGTTACAATCACTCTTCGGCAACATGCACAGAGACCGCATAAGAAGTCCGCGCAGATGGCTGGCTCGGTTGGAACGCGCGGACACCGAAAGGAGAATTTCAAACGCCACGGTGCGCAGGGTGTGTCATGTGCTTTGTTTCACTACTTGATATAATTAAATCGGAGGCAGAAAACGTTCGCGATGGAACCTTGCATTTTTTGCGACTAGGCAAAAACTTTCTCGTTGCCCTTGTCGTTTTGCATTCTTCGAATCGAGTCTTCTTTTAATTCAGGTGATCCAAAGTTCTATTAAATGAGTCGTTAAAAAGAGGACTCGTTAATTCAGAAGGCATATAAATTCTTTTTTAAACGACTTACGAATAAAGAAAATACACGATTGATTTTTAAATAAATCACTTTCAAACAAGTCCACTTTTAGGTGGCCTCGTTTGCATGGTAATTCGATATCCAACACCTTCAAAACGTGTCTAAAGCGTGACAGAACGTAATTTCTCTAAAGCGACGCCGCTAAATCAATAATGGCGAGCAGCAAGACACCGAATTGCAGCCTGCCAACTCCGCAGAGACACGCCTGATTCCGGTTGATATTTGGTTGGCGACCGCGGCCGGTAATTAGTGGCTAGCCAGAATGTTATTTACTAACTCTTGCAACCCGGTTAAATTACACCAGCTATTTACCACCACCCCGTTAATCGATACGGGGATCGCGAGAGCGGCGCGGCGCGGCGCGGCGCTGCTTCGGTCGTCCCCTTGTGTACACGGGTCCGGTATCTTTAGCCTGATTTAAGGCGCGTATGCGCGAAGTACTTTGGCGTGTGTCGTTTGAACCTCTGTCACGACGTGCACGAACCGTTCCCTAATTTACTCCCGGTAGCGTTGGTCATTTGATATTCAAATTAGTTTTTCAGCAGTCGATTAATTTCGTCGCTGGTACCCAAGAAAAATGTGATCCTCGTAAAGTCTGTCGAACGTTCGGCTGTTCGTTTCTCTCTCGAGGGTCCATCCTTGATAATGCTATTGAAAAACGTACTTTCTTTTTATACAAAACGCGCAAGAATTATTTTCGCAATAAATTCGAAGCAAAAGCGATTCTCTGCACGTTGCATCGGAGAAACTAATCTATTCGTTTGAAAATATGCTCCGAGACTGATGAAGATTTTTATTTCATAATAATGTAACGTTAAAGTGGATACGAGTTTTGCTACCCACGATTAGGCACGCGATTATTCAGAAGCACCGGGAGAATTGCTAGACGTCCTAAGCTATTCAGCAGAAAGCAGCACCTGATGAAAAATTAAACCGTTGATACAAAGTACAGCGCAGCATCGAGTTCTCGCCTCCCGGAGAAGCTAACTCGGAAACAGAATTTACTATGACCCGGCCAAGTCCCGAAAACTTTTCCCTTGACGTTAATTGAACGTACAAAGATAATACTCGGCGGATCTTCGTACCTTGGCGAGTAGTTTCCCGCGGGAGCCAATCAGAGACGAGTCTCCGCAAAAACAGGGATTTATGGTCGGCGGGCGAGGGACCAAGAAGGAAACTGAGGACGAAACTGGATAGATAAAGGAGTCGAGTAAGGTGGAAGGACGTGACGAACAAAGAGGGGAGAAAATAAAGGAACAAGAGGAAAGAGAGAAAAGGCCTCGTGTTCCTCGAGTGGCACGCTGCTCCGTGCGGCGTCGCGCCGCGCCACCAGTAATTACTTCGCGGCTGTGCACCGAGCAGGATTTTTTGCCGGCGCGCTAAGTGTGTTCCTTAATTGAATTTAAGGTTATTTAATATGCTTTTAGCCGGCTATCGTGGGGACCCCCTTACATACTCCTGGAAACGACGTCCGATCGATCGGACGCCGGCCTGTAACCCTCTCGGGTCCGATGCTACACTCTTTTTCCCGCTCCGCGTCTCCGCGCGGTCCGTCTCGGTCGAACGTCACCCATAAACCTGCTTCCTCGGGCTGAATTATGTCCAGGGCTTATCGAAAATACGGGGCTTAATTTCTGGCCGGCGTGCGTCCTCGTCGTTTCGATTACAAAGCGAGCAACCACGCTGGGGGAGAGAGATTTAATTGATGCGCGCCGAGCGGAGCCGAGCGGAGCCGAGCCGCGTCGAGACCCCGATCTCGATTGTCTCGATGGACGCGAGCTGCGGCAAACGGGTGCCCCCTTTTGCCCGCCTCTAAATCTCCGGGAAATTAACGATTCCTCGCGGCCCACCGCCATTTGAGGAATCGTGCTTTTAATTCGGACGGTCACTTAAGATCGAATTTATCGACGCCGATCGGCCGAGACGCCTCTGAAGGGACCACCGAGCGGCCAAATTATTGCGCTCGGCGGCCATGCGATTTCGCTTTCAACCGTCCAACGAATCCGTGACTTTCTGTTCAAGTTTCTTCTGGAAACTGGCGGCTGTCGTCCCTCGGGTTTGCTTCGCCGGAGCTCTTGGATTAGTGAAAGAATAACCTGCTTGGGATTTCCAATACGGTCGAACAAAACTTGCAAGAATTTTATTTCATTTGAAGAGGTTTCCGCGACCTATAATCCGAAGGGGGAAAATTGTAAACTCCGATCGGCGATTCGGCGAGCCGGAAATTATCGATGTTTTCTCGATTCAGCGAGCGTCGTCCATTAAGCAACGACAAGACAGTTCCCCAACAGAGGATCGCCGCTGATTGATTCCCGCGGGAAAATCGTTGCACCGTCCACGATGGATCGTTGCATTATTCCGTTCCGTTTAATTAGCGTCTACGGAGAAGCTTGCGCGTTACGCCGCTCTAGAATAAGTAATGACGGCAACTCAAATTGTAGCCGCAGCTCGGTAGGCATTTTGCGAAAGACGGTTATTAGCGGGGAACCTGAAAAAGCTAGAAGCGAATTTATTGCTTTCATCGCGGGCACGGCCGGAGAATGAAAATTGAGGCACGTGGATCTTTTAAGTCCGACTTAATTGGCAATCGCTGGAAAATCGCCTAGAATTCCGAATTAGGATTCCGCGTTCAATAATCCTGGCAAGAGTGGCGCAATAAAAAAACCCAGCATACTTTCAATCTTTGAATCTCCTTTGGTGAGTACTACTACTGATTTATAGTACAACTGAATTAATTAAAGCCCCTTTAACTCCAAAGCAGTGTAATTTTCATGGTGTTCGAATTTTGAATTTCCTCGGGTGGCGAGTCGGAGCCAGTTGTCCGGAAAGCGAAGTGGTTGATGCGCGGGGGGACGCGAGACGAGTCGGCAGGTACTCGCAATCAGCTGAGATGGGAGATTCCATGGGGAAAGAAGCGGTGGCGGTGAGGAACACAGCACGAACGATGCGATCCCCTGCGTGGCATTTTTGGGATTTAGCTGCGCGTCTGCCGCAGGTTACTCGCAGCAGGTGGCTCCCCTGGCAGGTTGACGGCTGGCCAGCAGCATCCGGCAAACCTGCGCGGCAAGCGGCCGTGGATACGCGTAACTCAGCGGGCACCATTAGCGCTATCTCCTCCGCGAATAAAAGTGCCGTACGATGTAAGCGTGTGAATCACGCGTCGGCCGAAAAAACCAGGGGGAAGCCAGCGAGAGGCCGGTGATTCCGAGGGAGCCGGAGACCGGTAGAATCCTCGTTTCCAGGAACAGTTGACAGCCCGGGCCCCGAAACTGCCTCTTTGCCACCGCATTATCTTCGAACTTAAGTCGCTGTCTGTTCGAGTTCCTGCGGCCTCGACGAGCCACCAAACTTCTCGAGCCGCTCCAGCACGCTCCGGCCATCGGCGAGAGCGCATCTACCACTATAATGCAGTACGCGGCACCGCGAAGTGCTCTCAAGTTATTGGACGCTCGAATCCGCCGGACAATGATTGTATCAAGTTTCTTCGAGAGCTCTCGCCAGAAAGAAATATCCGGCCGTTCCGTCTCATCGGTAATATCGTTTGTTAACTTCCTTTCCAGGCCTGAAAATGTACGCTCCTACTCGGACCATTCTCGTTTCATTCCTAAAGTGGCACGACAGCATTGGAACTTGGATGAATCAACCTATTCCGGCCATTCGGAAAACCCCATTTTTAAACGTAAGAAATTGAGAATACGCTGAAAATCCTTTTGAAAGGACAGCTGTATATCTCGTTGACGATAGAAATTCTTAGCAGCATAGCTCGATCGTGGCGAGAGACGTTTAAGCGGCTGAAATTATACGAGCTCGACTACAATAAGCTCGATGAGGTTGTGGTCAACACACCCGTAGAACATCACCTGCTGTCTTTCTTCTGTTTGGAGAAGTATATTTCCGGTCACGGATGAAGAAACGCCGATAGCACCGAGACCCGTGGGATATGAAGAACAAGCTCAGCGAAGGGAAACGATAGTCACCGCAATGCTCGTCTTTATCTCGATGGAAACACACTCGTTCCGCTCGACTCTCCTCGATGCTCATCTCCGGTGAGAAAAGTTAATGTTTACACGCGTAAAGTAAACAGAAGGTGGGCGTTGGCCATCGAGTAATAACTTCTTATTGGTTATTCTCTCGTGACTGTAACGAATCGCGAGCGACTATCCTGACGGAGAGATCGAATCTTGGAGATTGTTAAAATCCTCCAATCTCTCGCGAAGCATTTTTATCGGTGTATTATGGAATAAGAATTTTAATTTAAAAAATTTCTCAATCCGTTCGACTCATTGAAAACATTGTTGGATGTTGAATGCAAGGTATTCCGAAGAAGATTGTGCGCCGAGCAGAGAAGAAAGTACATAAATACATATTAATGTTCCGGTTATTTAAAAATTCTTTGCGATCGTACCGACTTATTAAGTATCGTTCATTACTCGGACAACTAGCTGTTGTTTAACGTAAGAATTTTAATTATTCCCGCGCACTCCGCTCCATGAAATATCAGCAATTTATTCGACGCAGCGGACAAGCGGGCCGAGTTAATAAAAACATTATTGGATTTTAAATATCAAGTGTCCGCCATCAGCGGCGAAAGTCGCGTCGAGCGCAGTCGAGCGAATAATTAAGACAGAAAATTATTATCCGTGGTGCTGATTTTTCACGCGATATCCCATTTTCGAGAAGTGACGTGACCTCATCTGCATACAAGATGATATCGGAACGTATGGTTTCTCCAGCCTCGGGGATTCGAGGGAGATCGTGTCAATAAATCGGATAGCGTGCGCGAAAGGAGTCAGCGAAAGAAACGACGTGAAGGAGAAACCGACTAACAAAACCGCATCTCGGAAGATCGGCGGTGCACGGTGGCTGGGAGGCACGATTGTACAGAATCGAGAGCAGCCAGTCACGCATTTCGAATATTTTCCTCGGGCTTTCAGGAAGCGATTTGCACCTACCCTAATCCGGTTATGAAAGCCGGGCCAGGGATCATTCGCTCTAGGCCTTGCAGCAAATCTCAGCGTGTCGGACAAGGTTACAATTCTCTACCTACTTTTACGCAGCGAACGACGGGCATTGTTCAACACTAGACGCTGCGAATTATTTAGAAATATTAATATATTCTTCTTCGATAATTCGAACGAGCATAACACACGGTAGGAATGATAATGGATGCTAACCCGAAAAAAGCTTTAGTGGAGCAAACGCGTGGAAGGTTCGTCCGATCGGGAAGAAAAGGAGCATCGTTCTTCGAAGCGACTTCCGGGTAGTAAGTCGAGAGAAATCACCGGGATGCCATTGAGGCCGAGTTTATTGGATAAGCTCGTCGCGTATGGAAATTTGGACATGTCGCGGGCAGAACAATGGGCACGGCTCGCCGGCCGGATGCCGCGCCGCGCCGCGCCGCGCCGGGGCGGGCTCTCGGAGTGCTCTCGGTCGCATGAATACGCGAAATCGGGGGTAGCCGCGAATAATTTTCATAAATTTCGTGCGTCCGGCCTCGTAAACATCGTATCGGGGAATGCGGAGCCCGCTGACCGAACGGCATTCGATTCGCCTGTCCGCCGTACGCCGCGCGGTGCCGTACATACGTCTTCCCCGCCGATTTATTAGATTATTACCGCGGCCGAAATTCCCCTGCAGCCCGATCCACCATTCTAATGACTCGTAGTACGAGTACATGCGCCCAACGGCCCCGCAAAAAAGGCACACGGTGACATCGTTATCGTGAAAGCGCGCACGAGATGCTGCTCCTCTTCTTCTTGCTGCCGCGAATTTCGGCCGCCCATGCTCTGCTACGCCGCTATTTACGAGGACACGTGGCCATCGTGAATCCTTTCGGTGACTGCGGCTGCGGGCTTATTATGTCGTAACCTCCGCGTCCTGTCGCCCCCATAAGCTTGATGAACACGTTGCGTTGCTCGTGCAGCCGGTCTCGTTGCGCGTTGCGACACCGAGAGTACCCTTCGTTTCGTCCTGCGACCAAAACGAGCTAGGCGAAACTGCCGAGTTCGCGTGTCTGCCTACTGCCGCTGTTTCTACTTACGCCGTCTGTTCAGCTAATTGCACGATGGATGCGTTCGAATCGAGATCGCTTCGGTTTTACGAATTTTGCCGGTTGGATAATGGATTATGGTTTCGTCTTTGCAAAATAAAAATGCTATGCTTCATGGCGTCGAGCTATTCTTTATCGTTGCAACGGAAATGATAAAAATTGCGAACATTTCTTACGATAAAAATCTGTTACACATACAGAAACGTTCAAATCTGACGTTACTCTCAATAAATATCACTAGTGGAGACATAAACGGTCGAATGCCAACCCCAAAGTACCCTAAACGACATTCCCGAATGATCAAAAGCCCTCTGTCAGAGACAGTCATAATTTTCACGAAATATAGTAAAGCGTGACTTTCACTTTGGTGTGTCTCTTCTCAAAGGGGCCCATAATTTCTATCGAAAGTATACATTATGGCACACATAAAGGTAAAATCGTACGAGAATACGGCGGACGTGCGAGTCTCGGCGCTTCCTCCGCGTTGCAATTCGATGCAACGGTGTATATTTATTGCAGCCGTCGCTTTCTATACGCCAGGACTCCTCCGTAGGAGAATTACAACCCTGTAACTCACACGGGGCCGGATAGTTTCTATCAGTC
Organism: Augochlorella aurata; assembly: GCA_028455555.1. Classification (NCBI taxonomy): domain Eukaryota; kingdom Metazoa; phylum Arthropoda; class Insecta; order Hymenoptera; family Halictidae; genus Augochlorella; species Augochlorella aurata. Next base: position 9,691,134 of record CM052165.1, on the reverse strand, counting down.
GAAGCCGAGCTCGCTTCGGCGTCGCGTCGCGTCGCTTCTCGCCGGCCTGCAGCGCACAGCGCCGCGCTGATATCGTAATTGTATCGTAGATAAGGTTACCCGATGGCCCGAGAACAATTTGCTTATCCGATGGTACGAGTCATGCGAGAAGCTTGTTAAGAACCATTCATCGACAAAATCCGAGGCTCGATAAATCGTGATCGTTAGCCGCGTCGTCCGGTCTAATGTGACCATTCGCCTACCCAATAAATTCCGCGGCGGTCCTAAACTTTCCCAACTATGAGTTTCATTGAAATCGGAGTTGTTTATTGCGAGTGCAATACGAGCGCGAGTCCAATTATATTTTTAAACATCAATTGAGATGATTGAATATTTTTAAATTTTATTTAGAGAACCTGCAAAGTCATCCAGAATTGCTTCGGGAAATATAATATTAAATAGAAATTACAGATTGTTCTAAACATACTCCTCACCAGAATCCAAAAAGACTTTATACAACAAGAAGCTACAAAATCGAGAATATCTTAAAAAATCAGTGACACTTGCTCAGAATTGCCTCAAAAAGTTGCAGATCGCCCGAAGGAATTCCACTTGTAGTTCTGCCAGCTCTAATTCGAATAAATACAAAAGTGGATGGTGTCCACGAAAGCGGGGAGGGCGATGCTCGAAGAGGATTGTTGCACCTGCGAAACCATTTTCGACACATGCGTCTCGGCGTAACGATATTCCGTTGGCTGTGGGCCTCTATAATTTCGGCAAAAGTTCTTTGGGAAGAGGGGGGTGCTGGTTTCGCTGGCGATGTCAAATTAACCGTCTCGAGGAAGGGTTCCGGAGGGTTCCGGAGCCTCGGAACCCTCGTAGAGCGTAATGAGGTGGCAGCCCGAGGGTGGGTTTTAATCAAGAATCGATACATAACGCCGATTCGTGGCCCGGCTACCGCGGACAACGCCGCTGCATCCAGCCTAATAAGGCCGCGTCTATTCGAGCCTCGCCTCGCCTTGCCTCGCCTCGCCTCGCCTCGCCTCGCCTCGCCTCGGGTGGCAGCGAGCTCAATTATCGGGCCGGCATGCGGCATGCGGCATGAGCCGCCATTAGATAACGAGCCGGCAGATGCGCCACTTCGCGGGCCCCGTTCATCCTTCTGAAAAGGATTCGTTGTTTACGAGCGGCAAGATGGCCTGGGCCTGGGCCTCGGCTTCCTACCTCTGGCTCCCGAGTCCTGATGCCGTTGCTGTTGCTCCGGACAGGCCCTCCGAGGCAATCTTACCGTTTACATTGTTGCTACAGTTTCGCGGCCCTCTGGGTAACCGATGCAATAAAACCAGATGATGGTCTGGCCCCTCGAATGGCCGGTTATGCTTTTCAAGCATTCTTTCGGAGCCCTGTATTATTTATTCGCTGGAATCACGGCGCTGCGCATAATATTTTTGTCAAACTAGCAAGCCTCTCTAAACTATCTCTAAATATTGTAAAATGGATTTCATAGACAGCAGTCGATTTGTTTATTTCGGAGAAGTAGAATTTAAAAAAAGATCAACTTCAATGACCTCTAATGAACTGCACTGCGAACAATCGAGTGAGTAGAATGCATTAATTAAAAACTGAAGTGCCTCTAATTTAGCATACAAGCAGTAATCACCGTCAACAATCTCCATTGACAAAACTACACCGAGACTGGCAACACGTGCGTGTCAGTCGAGTACAATGCTGCTTCGCCTCGGCCTGAAAAATTCGTTATTTTCAAATCAACCGATCCCACCGTGACATTCAATATTTCCGATCGATAGATCCCCGATCAGTAACGATCCCTTTTCATCGAATTCCTCCGGAGTCACTCCACTCTATGCGGGCCTAGAAGACACCTCTTCCGCGGCAATCAGGCGTGGCCACGTGGAACGTTATTCCGCCGCGCCGCGACTAGAACCGTGGAAATTGATTCGTAACGTTTCGCATCGTTGACACGCGATTATGGGAGATCACACCTACGAGACTTTGTAACGAGAACTTCTCCCATAGATCTCTCTCTCTCTCTCTCTTTCTCGTATCCTCTGAGGACGAGCCGACCGCATCGTGATTTGCACTTTCTTTCGAGAGGGTGAAAAACGGTACCCGCCTTTCGAAGTCGTACGGCACATCGTCGGGAACGTTTGCGGAAAAGGAGGAGCGTAATCTGCGATTCCTCTGGAGCGTAATCATAGTCTGCCGCTCTCCTCGCTGGCCGGCTAATTAATCATGCGCGCTGCTCCGTTTGAAGTCCGGACCTGGAACTGCTGCAGCACGTGGGAAAGTGTGCGGTTTGAGTGCTCGCGAAGACTTAATTGCTGGGTGCATTGGTCACAAAAACCACGGATCACCGCCTTTCGGTCGCTAAAACGGATGTGCAGATTACACGATTTAGAAGCTCGTTTTTCTTCAGGAAAATACGGCCTCTGATTTCTTCATTGTGTCCGAGCTGGCGGGACGAAGCTGTGCAACCTTTAATCGAGGCATCCTTCTTTGTTTAAATATAAATATTAAAGTACTGTGCGTGTTACAGTCGCGATTAAAAGTTTTGATATCGAGAACCCACGTCATTCTCGGGACGTCGTTATAAGGCAAAGATTTAAAAGCATCTGAACAACTTCAGCCGACATTGAGTATTCTGCGAGCAAATTGTATCGGCTCCTCCATACGGAAACGGAACAAAAAGTCCGAGTAACTGTATTAACTTCCTCCGCCGATTGCTCGAAACATATTTCTTCGGCGGCGACGCATAATCGGCCGTAACAAGAGGGGTAACAGTAATATTTTTACGCCTTCGTCGTGCCGAAGGTGTTCAAACGGGTCCACCGTCTCGGATTGAGAAAGTAATCTCGATCGCAGGCCGCGATACCGGCCTAAGATTAATTGCATCCCCTAAATCATCGGCTAATTTGGAAGCCCCGAGATTAGGCAGCCGCTAATTTCGGCAATAGTTAATCTCGGCCGGTCTCCTCGACCGATGCAAATCGTCGCTGGTCCTCGTTCCGGTAACTATCGATTCTCGTCCGCCGACACGTTGTAATGCCGCGGAACGATTATCAATCACCGGCAAAAATACCCCGAAAACAAATTAACCGTGCAACGGACGCGCGGCCGCTCATAATAAAGATGAATCGCCGACCGAACAGTCTCACATTTATACGCAATGTATTCGCCGGCGATTTGCATACCCGCGTGTAAATGTAGACATTACTTTCCGTTCCCGCGACCACCTGCGGTAGAATTTCTTCGAGGACGGCGCAGCACTTTCCCCATTCCGCGCGTTATGCTGCTCGTTATCGATCAAACTCTAAAACTGGTCAAAACTCTTGCGACATTTTTCGTTCGTCTTTCATTCGGCCGCAGTTGCACCCCTTGCAACGCGATGCATCCGGCGTTAACAATTGCAATTTCATAAAGTATTCGGGAACGCAATGTCTTTATTTCTATGTCCTAAACACAGGCTTACGCGACCGACGACTCTGCCGACCAATTAAACTCTCCCTAGGACGACAGGACAATGCTCGACAAGGCTGGATCGGGCAGAACACAAGTTCTAATATTTTATACATTCTAGGAACTGTAAATCTATACGTCGAACAACACAAAGCTCGGCACATAAAAATGATGATGAATTCGGCCGGGGAATCGGTCGTTGAGCATCGATTCCGAAACGATGCGTCGGTCATGCGCGATCCCCTCATGGCAATTGAATAATCAGGCCCGAAAGCGCGCCGCGGATGGAAGACCGGCCAAGTTTGGCTCGACGGGGAGACCGAGAGGGCTTAAAGGGAAGCCGAATGAAGAAACAAAGGTAGCAGGGCACGGCTGCGGACCGAGGAGGAGGCTCGTTACGATCCCCGCTCGAATTATCATTCCGTCGTAATGCGAGCTTATTATGTGGTCCCTGTGTAATGGTATCTCCGGCGGTTAGTGCGTCAAATGTGGCTTTGTTGCGTGATTAATGCCCCGGCTCGTAGCTGACACCTCGCGGAGTTTAATTGCACCTTATTCCGCATGAATATGGATGCCTGCCTCCCGGGCCATGGCCACGGCCGACTAGCAGAAGTGCCGCGCCGCACCGCATCGGCGAGCGACGCACCACCACGCCAGAACACGATGAGGAACGACGAGGGGCCGGGAGGCAGCGAGCCGGATCAAAAATGCAATTACGATTTTGAGAAATGGGCCAGCCCGTGGCAGCAACGGGCTCCCTTGGCGACCGGTTCCTGGCTTAGAGCCGGGGACCTGCCTCCTAGATCTGATCGACGCGATCCATCGCGTCCCAACCAGACGGATACCAAATTCTCGATTCTCCTAATACCAATTCCATGACACGAATTAGTATCAACGGGATCGTGTATATCGCAAGTATACCCTAAATCTCTACGAGGTAGGTTCGAACCCCTTATAAGTACTTTGTAAAAAAAAAGACAGCTGTCTCCCAGCAGCTGTTGCGGTATTCTGATTTACAAGATTCGAGTACCACCTATAAAAAGAATCAGGACCTAATTTTTATGCGCAAACGTCGAAGTAATTTGCGTCGTCCAATGGTATTAATTTCCTAAAATGTATAAAACTCGGCGAGAAATTGGGGAGCTTCCAGAATCGTTCCCGAAGGAACGGAGACCAGGTCCAGGTCCGTGTTATCATACGAGCATCTCTGTCTGCGGTACGCAACGCCCAGCAGCGCGTGCAGCCGCTTACCAGAACCTGTTCTCCTCGCTTGTTATCTAAAAGTGAAACCGGACAAGAAAGCGATTTATGCTTGCGAGTACATCAAATAACGTTGACATTCTTGGATTTCCAGCAAGAAATATGTAATCCCTCCTGACTTATATTACACGGCATTGTCGAAGTTGTTTTCGGTTCGACGTCTTGATAAGTACCCCCTTATAGCAGTTTTTACGCGGCTACACACGTCGCAGGAAGCAATATGTCGTAACATCGTATGTCTTGGCTGCCAGTGTCAATTATGGAGCCGCTCCGGCTTTTGGTGAAGTTAACCGTGAAGTCGAACTTCAACGAGGGATCACCAAGAAAGAAGCAACTTACTTATTGCTATCCGAGTACTGAATTCGTATCAGAACATGTTTTATACATCGCTGTACCTCGTGTACCCTGCTATATTTGTAATTCGCCCGTTGAAAAAATGTTGGGGCCTTCATTTCCCACTGGAAGAATGTTCTTTAAATTATTTTCATATATTTAAATATGTTTTTCGCCAGAAATTTAAGGGTCGGTTTCGCGGCTTCGCGCTACGCTTCCGAGACGTTCCACCAAGTTATCTACGAACCTAACTTCAATTTAGCAAGCGTATACCTGTAATCTGAAATATCGAAAATAGATTTCAAGTGGACCACCCTGTATATTGCTTGCAGTTGCAAGTAAGTAGAAGAATCAGGGATTGACACTTTGAAATAACCCCTCATTGTCAGTATCAAATTCACGATTCTTTACGGGGTAAGAACTGAAAGCGAACTCTGTGTACAACCTCTTGTTGATTGCTATTGAATTTTATCTGGCATCACCGGCTGGATATAAGGTCCACGTGCAGCTTCCGTTCATTCATTAGTGCCGGCGCAGCGCGGCATAGTGTACCGCTCATAAGTCGTCGGAGGAATGGTTCCCTTTCAGGCCAGACACTGATTCATGTCGAGGAAAGAACGGCCAGAATGACGGATGAAGAACGCGACACGGTATGAAATATCGTTACCACGCGGAATCAATTTGCAGTCGCGATGCCGAGGAGAGATACGCTTGTTCCGGGGATCGCGTGCAATTAGTACGAGCCAGGTACTGGCTCGTTCACTGGTTTTCTGTCAATGCTTGTCTTTCGTGCTTTATTCGCCGCCAAGTTCCATCCTCGAGACTATAATAACGCGTTCCTGCACGCCGAGAATAAATCAAAAGTAACAAGGTGCGAGAGTAACGTTCCGAATAATTAAAAATAGATCACTACGGATTTTTACGCGGGATAAAAATCGCCCGCATTGTTCGCTGTCGTGAAAAATATTCGAGTCGATAACACAAATTGCAACTGGCTCGGACGATCGCGGGTAAAAATAGGCGCCGATTACACGACTCGAGTCGCGACAAATATTTATGGTACTTGAAATTTGGCGGCAGCGAGGTGTTATTAGAGAAGGATGGTTCCAGTGTTTTTAGCACCACTCGTTAGAATCGTCCTCGTTTCTAATTTATTAGGCATTATCGATATTTCATCCGGCCGGCCGGCCGGCAATTATCGCTGCGAATTTCGTTTCGATAAACCACCGAAAGCATTTAGCACCTCTGCCCGAACGATATTCAACCAGCAATCTATGACCAATCATCCAGTCAATGAAAACCATAAAAATCTGTGTGCCGTAATCATCGATAAAGACCTAATTACAATCCGTGCCAATCCATAAAGCACGCTAATAACAGAGCCCCGTCTCGAAATTGATCGAATATTACGAACAATCCGCGACCGAGCTCCCTTTATTCAGCAGCGTGTAATTTCGGAAACACGGGGCTCGGTAAAATTAAAGAAATTTAATTGAACGGCTCATCCCGACGTTATTGGGCTCATTATTGCCCGCATCGTTCCGCGAAATTTAATTAAGTCGACAGATAAGAACATTCGTGCTTACTCGACATTGAATTTTCTCACGGAATTTTCGATAAAACGTTCGAGCAAAGAACATTTAATGTTCCTAAAGTATAGAGCATCGCTGACAACGGTATGGTAAGTATTTAAATAGTTAGAGAGGAACAGTTTGTTACAGTTCTTTTTGTTATTTGCGATGAAAATTGCTTTATTCGTAATTATCTGTTCGGCGAAATTGTTTTAATAGGTTCGGTCTTGTTTTTTCAACGATTCTTAGTCACGAATATTTGTGAATTTTAAGGCAAAAGACACGAATCATCGTAATTCTACGAACCGCTTTGTCGTTTCTTCAATTTATAAAAAAAAGCCATTTTTGACTAATAAAAAACGACGTTTCATTGGCCAGGAAACACGTATACAATCGCACCGATTTATGCTACAACTCATTAATTCCAGCACCTTGAAAACGACAGAACAACGAACGTGCTTTTACGATTATTTCAATTTCATACCCGTTCCACGATCTTCACACGCTATAAACGCATAAAGCCGCGCGCAGGATAAACTGCAACCACGCCATAACTAACGAGAAATACATAGCAACGATTCTAGAAGCTGCAGGCTGAAAAACGGATGAAAAATTCGAATGGTAACGTGCACATTTCAATCCAGTCGTCCTCGCGGTCGGCCGTATAAGGCCGAGCCATCGATAATATCAAAATTCAGCAGACGTGCGACCAATAATCGCATTAATTCGCCGTAACTCGGAACAGGTTTACAGTAGTCCGGAGAGTAACAAGCAAACGCAGCTGTACCAATTGGACCCGTGTTAAAGTTCCATTCAACTGGTTGAATAATCATTAACCACGTGGAGTCGATCGAATTTATATTCCGTGGTTGAGAGCGCGAAGCTGTTCGATGAGAAGTTTCCGAGCATGCGTTACCCACCCCCTCGTGTAACAGGTTTGATCAATCGATTATCTTGCGTAAGTAAAAAAGAAGGCACCTTGGAAATCTGCTCTGAAAAATTGGCCAAGCTTTTACTCGCAAAATCCAACCTCCCCCGACACCGTTCTACCCTCGGCGTTAAACAAATAAGTAGTACAGCGCAACTTGAGAAATATTTTTCTGTCGTTTAAGAACGCGTCTATAGATCCCAAGGGAGACGATTCCCGTATTCGCTAAAATCGCGTGGTTTAATCGCGGCTACACCAGAAAGCCCGTTAACATGAACAGCGTGTCCGCCATACTCCACAGCCGTGTTTCCACGTCTTGGTAATTTACGCGCGACCGGGGCACCCCGTAAACGACCAATAACTAGAAACGAGCTGTCGTAGATCAGAGATATACATCAGCCGGCCCCTGGTCCGAAAACGGCGAATCAGCCGGCCCGTGGCTCGGCTCGGCTCGGCGCGGCTCGGCGCGGCTTGGCGCGCTTAATTTCCAATTAATTTCACAGCACCGAAAAAATATGCGAACAAGGCGAGACTAACACCGCGTATGCGTGTCGCTATTCATCACCGGGCCCGGCCTACACAGACTCGCCCATGAGGCATTAGCATTTATGTTTCACAAATGCGACAACTTTTAACCGGTGTTTAAATTAAGCGTCGCGAAATGCCGCGATCCCGCGGACACGATTTTCGATCGGCACGGCCGATCGGGATTGCGTGCACCCGGCAGATAAAACCCCGGGCTCATTTGTATGGTGGCCGGTACCTGGCCGTGGACGATGCCACCGCCGATGGCCCCAGATAATCCGTTCCGACTGAAAAATGCGACGGAGAAAAATTTCTCGCGACTAAACTGTCGAGCACTTCGCTCGGCTGAATTTGACTCGCGCCGGTGGCCCTTCGGGGACCGGGGACGCTGATGGCAGGGGCGTGAATCGCATTCTAACTTCTACAAGCGCGAGAGCAGGTCTCGACGTGCCAAGGAAACGACTAGATTTGATTTTCTCTTCGAAATTCTTTTCTCTTCGAAGCTAGATATCTTTTTATAGAAAGCATCTGTACTTGTTTACCCCTAGGTACTTTTATTATAGGATTCTAACCAGTGAAAAATGTGTTCTAATTAAGAGTTCTATAGAGACAGGTAATTTTAGAGTGCTTAAAAACGGCATACTTCGAGGGAGGGAGGCTCTAGAATATTTAATCAAAATCGCTTTTCTTTCATCTTTTCCTTAAGTAATGATTAACTCGTTAACCGTGGACAGGGATGAATATCCTTTCAGCCGCGCCGTTCCAGAGAGGAGATACTTAACTCCGCTTGCAAAATTGCAATAGTCATCAAAGACTTCTTCTCAAGTTTCTTGCAAGCCGACACGGTCTGAACTAAATTAATCAGGCTTCCATGCCGTGACGAAACAGGCCGCCCACCATGTTACAAATTTAGAAAGCATTTCACGTTTCGAACTCAAAACCATTAACCCCTTCAATTCCGTCGTTCGTTCAATTTCGATTAAAACAAGAGAACTTGATAATTTCCATTTTCCAGAACGATCGTTTTCGAAGGAGATCGTTTTGAACGTAGCTGCCATTTTGTTGCACGGGCCGACCGCTTAAAATGTTATTTCTTTCGGAGCGGCAATTGTCCTAACGGACCCGCGTGTTCCGTCTGCCTCCCGTAGCATTTAATGAACTCCTTGCTGGGCATCCCTCTCCCCATAGATCATATTTCATCTCGGATGCGGTGTTTTATGCGCGCAACGCGATCGTCTTATTAGCCCGTTAAAAATTGACATTGTAAGGCAACGAGCGCGTGCAAAATCCGAGGGTGTATCGTTGCTACGGCTCCGCCGTATCCGCGGCTCGAATTCGACGGTCATAAACGCAGATTTATGACGCCGCACCACGGGGAAGATGGAAGAATGTGTATCGGTCCGGTCGCCATGCTTATTCCGCTTAATGGGCTTTAACGACATCCGAAATTACCCTCGTATTTCAAAGTGGCCGAATAAACAATTATAAGCTACTGCTCCGCCACCACCGGCCGAAAGAGTCGTTCCCGGCCGCGTCGTTGCACCGTTCCACGCGGAGGCGGCGATTTCTGCGACCGTTCCCGATTGCTCCCCTTAATTGCAGGCTGCGTCGCGCCACGCTGCGCCGGTCCGCGGTGCGACTGCAGCCGAACATCTCGATATTTACGGGCTAGACGTCCGCGAACGCCGACTATTTGCTCTCGTTAAATCTTCCGGGTACCGAGGAACGAACCGGAACCACTTCACTGCGAAATCATTTATTATTCGCAGTTATATTATAAATTCCACGACTATTTTTGCAATAAATTTTCCGGAAAAACGACGGAGAGGACTGTTCGACGAATTCACGGCTTCCAGATGCCGCGAGAAAATCTCAAACTGTTACACGAAAGATTGGTAGGATCCTCGACGAGTCGTCGAGTCGCCGAGAGGACCGCAGGCCTCTCGGATCCTCGTTCCAAGCGCCTTCCATTAAATCATTTGCCGAAAAACTCGTTCCCGCTCGAAACAGAAATGAATTCATTAAAAAGAGCAAGCCCATCGGCTCGTCGAGCCTGGCGTCCGCGTCCAAAGTTTCCCACGGGTTCCGCCAAAGCGTCGATAGCCATTTCGGGTCGAGGGAATACGATAAACTGTGCGATTTTTAATCGATTCCCCCTCTCCGCTGTTGACGGTATCGCGCGGCCACGGAACGACGAGGAATTTGTTTAGAATTCGCATTAAACCCGGATCGGGACGGACCGCCACCAAAGTGGATGCCCCTCGATAATAGTGCGCGCATGTTTACGGTTATTTCATTATGTTCGGATCGTTTTAGCTGATCTTACACGGTCGGCCGGCCAGCTGGGAGGTCGACGCCGAGCCCACGGACGCGGCCGCGAACGCGAACGCGGCCGTATCAGATAGAGATCGTGATCCAGCGCCTCGATATCGCCACCGAAAGGAATCGATAATCTTTGGTCCCGCGAGGAGTTTAATGAAGTGGTGGGCATCGTCGGAAATTGGCTGTTTCAATTATGGCCGCGTGCGCGCACGCATGTGCGTGGCTCGCCTCGATTATGCTCACGGACGCGGACGCGGCGCGGACGCCGACGCGGACGGTCCGCTTGCGAGTACACACACAGCCTAACACGGCGTTCCCGGTTTCGGAAAGAAGTGTTCGACGCGAAAAGCGCTTATTAATACGGCGGGGAGAATTATCCCGCCGTCCTTCGATTTAAATGCTTCTGCTGGGAGTCGTTTGATTTTTCTCTGGGATCGGAGGAAATTGAAATCCTAAACGAGCCGCATTGAAATATAGCCGGAATAATCGGTCGACGTAAAAGTGAAACAAGTTCGTGTTAACGTTATTACGATTTATAGCGTATCGTGATTACTTCTACCAAAGATTGCAACGAATGATTAAAAATCTGTTTACCCAAGGCAGGTGTCACTCGTCTCCCAAGAGATACGACCGGCCGGACGCGCGGCATCCCAAAAAGCAAGGAAACCAAAACGAAGCAGAACGAGCTGAGTCGAAAGTGAATTACTGCGCATACTATGTAGCATATCCTCGCATCCCTTGATTAATATGTAACACCTCGCACGCACCAGATCGCCATAAACCTTTCGGACGATATAACTTCGGTGAAATGATCCGATGTTGTAAAAAGAAGAAGCTGCGCCGGCCAAGGTAATCGGCGAAGGACTTTTTGATACAGGCCGCTACAAATTACCAAAATTTTTAACCTAAGTGATTCAATATCCTCCACCCAGTGGCCTTGGAGCGATCATGATAAATGCGTTGGTAGATCAGCGGAATCTCGACGCGAAGTTGCACGGAGGCGCGGCACTTCAGAGACGAGTTAAGTTGTTTCGTGAAACGGATCATAATTAACGCTGCAAGCTTAATGGAGACAGCGTTTTAATTAACGCGTTATATTAAACTGCCGATCAAGCGGCGATGCGGCGCGGCGGCATCGAACATTAAAAACGCCGCGTCGAGGATCGACGCTCGATGAGATTGACCCGTCAAACAGGTGATGCTGTTCGGTTCGGGGCAGCGTGCCGGCATTTTTGCAGACGCTTCTGACCCGCGGCTACCGCGCTATCTGCGATCGGCACGAGCACAAGAATCCCATCGAACCGCCATCATTTCCCGTTGCCACACTCCGGCTTCCGCCGGCCTGCATTACTATCATCAACCGACTTTCCACCGGATATTATCTTCGCGTCGCGACGCGAAAACGCCGCTCGGGATCACCTGTTCCCGGCAACGATAATCGCTGCGTAACGCTTGCGCTTCCGAGCTCACGGCAGATTATATCGCGGACGAGACCGGTCGACGGAGTTGGGGGTAGTTTCCGAAATAGCAGAGCCGCGATGGAAGCGTAATTTTCAGAGTTTCCAAGTTCAAAGATGAAAGTTGGCAGAGTGAGTTCGACCATCGATCGGTTCGTTTCGGATGATTTTATCGGAAGATGAAAGTATTCTCGCACGTTGCGAGGGTTGCTCGTTCCGAGGTATCCTCGAGAGTCCATTTGCATAAAAATATCTAAGGAGCCAAGGATCGTGTAATTTGAAGGGTGACCGATCCACGGAGGATCCGAGGGTTTCCCAGAAGAATTCCGAAAATGGCCGCCACGGGGCTGCGTGGCTCGCGAGCGAAGAGGGCGGATCAGAAATTGGCTGGCCGTATTTCAAGGCGAAATGAAATGATCGGCACGTTAAATATTTATACACGCCGTGCCGAGCGGAGCAGAGCCGAAGCACGGACGGAGAGGGCCGGCTGAGTCGAATCTGAAATTCGATAATGCCTTACTCAGAGCAGTCTTCCATTCGCCCGGAAGCCGCGAATTATGCCGTGAGTCCGGTCGAGCGACGCCGCGTTACGTATTACCTGTGTATCACGTGCAAAGACCCCGGCTGCAGGTGGTGCCCTGTGTGGTCCACCTTTCTGTGTACTTTTCGCGGACGTTCCCCGCAATTTCGTTGCCTCCGCAACAACATTGATATTGTTCGCGCCGTTTTTCATTTACATGCGCGAGGTCCCAGGCGTGTTGTTAACCGGACGTTTCGTTTCTCCCAGAAATACCGGCGAGGGAATTTACGGTCTTGCCACGGTGTACGTAACACGCGACTCAGCCTCCCCTCGAAATTGCAAATTTACGATCGGTCAGCTGCCTAATTCGGCCGGACCATCGATAATCATGCATCGATACGCTCTCCGCCGGACGTTCTCGTAGCAATCATTTCTCGTCTTCGATCTGGATTAAATGTTTGAATAGGGTTCGCTTGCTAACACCTGTGCTGTCGTGTCTTGGCCGCCTGTATTTTCGACGGTTTCTCGGCATTTCGAGGCGACGGATATTACGGTCCTGGTCGGGTAGCTTGCGCGCGTTGTTTCGGACAGTCTGGTCCGAAATGCTTCGAGCTAATGACAGCTTAACGCGGCTGTTTTGTCAGGATTAAGTTGGACATTCACTGCACAGAGCGTATACCTAAAAGTAAATCACACGAAGGAATCGCAAAAGTGTGTCTAGCACAGAGCGTATCGATCGAGCCATCAGTTTGCCGCTGACAAGGAGTCTGTCATTTGGTATTACACGAGCCAATAATGTCTCCTTTGATATTCTTCTTTTTCCACGCGAGCCTTCATATCGCGATTTTATTCGTGTATCTCGATCGAGCGACAGAAAAATTCCGAGCTCACCTTCGAGCATTCCGACGGCCGATCCACGGTTCCGACGAAATAATAAAAGAAGTATGTGTTCGGGTACAGTGTACTCGCGTGTGTTTCTCTTATCGAGACGAGGCCGAAACCAGTCCAGTTTGCCCACGGTTCGCGAAAATATCTCCGCGGCCTATCTCGGGTGTTATCGTCGAAGGGAACAGCCTTCGATTCGTCTTTCGCGAGGGAACAGCATGAATGCCTGCGATAATGGCGGCCGAGTGGTTTTTACGGGAATCAGACAAGTCGATCACGATCCAGCCGGAGATTAGGCGAGAAATACGTGTCTGCGAGTCGACATTTTTTCTCTTATCTTAAACAGCCCTTTTTAATCGGTGTTCTCCACTTTCTCTAAATGCATCATGTCGAAATTTCATTGCCTCGCGCGCGGACGCGGAAGCTGTTTTATCGCGCGCGAACCAGGCCACGTTTCGAATACCATTATTCTATTTCGAGAGATACTATTTCGAGTAACGCGATATTTTACTTGATAATTATTTCCATGCCAGCGACCGCTTTCGAAATAACAATATCATTTCAAACAGCGCGTTATTAGACTTTCGAATTAGTTCGACGAAACGTTCCGCGCTGTTTTTCCATTAATTCCTTCGCCCGTAAAAATTCTCGTTGGATAAATACGATTTGTTTAAATTAAAACGGCTCGAAATTCTGCGGACGCAACGATACCGCGGATCGTATCTATCGTATTCGGAGCGGCCGAATAAATATCAGATTTTGTTTTTCGCCAGGATTTTTCACGGTTGCGTTCCGAGTTCGCTTTCGGCTGCGGGCATTTTTTGTTTTAATCCGTGGATGGACCGACGAGATAATTAATTCCAACGGGGTTGATAAAATTCGCCAGCCACGGCCACATTCCGCTTCTATCGAAAAAATGCACCGGCCGTCCGTTCCGCCAGCGACGCAGCGACATATCGCACGACTAATTACTAACGATCGTAGTAATTTAGAAAGCGCGTCGTGTGTGGCATCCTCCGATCGGCCGGCCCGCTATCTGCCGCTTTAAAGTAGAAATTCACCGCCAATAATAGCGCCAGATGGGACGATAAATAAGATAATCGAGTGATACGCGCTCTCGGAATCGCCGTCGCGCTCCCCAAAAATCCTTTTATTTAATATTAACCCAAAGGCCCCGGCGCTGATAACCGTAATAACTGAATTATCCGGCAAATAATGAACTCGTGCCGCTGGCCAATCCTTTCCTCGAATATTCCAATGAAATGTCCGTTAATTTCGATTAAGCAACGCGGCCGCTCCGTTCATTATTTTGCTACTTTCCGGTTAATCTTTGCCTTCAAACCACTCGAATAATATTTTAACTTATCCTATTACTTTCTGGTTGTTAACAATGCCGTGGGATTTTACGAAAATTGTTACATCTTATTGTAGAAAACGTTATGATCGAGTATGAAGAATCTGAGGAGCTTTTGTGGTTTCACGAGACTGTACCGCGTATCTTATAATGCACAGAATGCACAGAATGCACAGTGTAGTTGTCGCCAAAAAAAGAGTTTATCGGAAAGTCCCGGACCGTTAATCTTTGTTTTAATGGAGTAATTAACCGCGGTGGTTGCGGCGCAACAAGGCAAGGGCCGCGGCCGAGCTGCACAAAGTTTCGATTTAACTTTTAATTTTTATTGAACGCCTGATACGGCTCTTTTTTTCCAGGTGGAGCCGTGGCTGCATTAACAGCCCCGGTGTAGAGATAACGGGGGGTTCCCCGGTCCCTATAATTAAGCATCTAATATCAACGAACGAGACACCGCGGAGTTGCGCGAATCCGGCCGTAAAAAGAACGCGGCGAACGAGGAGCTAATAAAAGGATTAAGACCGACATATAACCAGTTCCACGAAGGTGGTACACGGAGGCCGGGGTTCACGTAAAATCTCACCCTCGGAGTTCATAAACCCCTCGGCCGGTCGAGATAAACCAATAAAGCAGCGCGATAGCCGGCGAAGCAGGTGCAACGTGGGCGGTGAGTTACCGTGCGGGTCATGGGTCACCGTGAACCCACCATCTCCGGCAATCCTTCTCACACACTGCACTCCCCTTTCACCTTGCTGCACGGCCCCCCATAACATCCTTCTAACGACGAGATCCTGCAGGAAACACGGATCGCCTACAAGACTCCAGCGATCGCCGAGCCATCGTTCTCGGCTCTGTTGCTGGAGCTACTACCAGAAAGTAGCCTGCGATGCGTACTGTACCATGCGTTTGAGCGGATGCTAATTTACGGATAAATATTTGCCGCGGTCTAATACGTGTCCACCGATTGCAGTTTATTTCAACGATTTATGCACGCTTGTTGGAGCTTCGAAGCTCGCGCAAGACTTGCCCGGTTAAACAACCCGTACATTTCGCAGTCCGATGCACTCGATGCTCGTTACGGTTCGTTTAAAAAATTGACGCGCACTCGATTCGTGGCGGCGTTTTAATCGAACCGAGTATTTAAGAACCGTTCAAAGCGTACTTATGGCAGACTTGCAAGCGCTGTAATTAATATTTCTTCCCTAATCGTTTCATCAAGGAAATATCAACAATAATTCCATTTCAGTTTAAAGTCCACGGGGACTTTCAGTCGCAATTATGTGTCACCGGCGTCGTCGCATCTCTTTTAACCCTGCTAAATTTCTCCGTGAGCCTAAAATACCCGAAACGATTAAAAAACAGGAAGGCAGGTGTGCCCAGGCGAATACTGAATTCCTCAAGGTTTATCTCCGAGAGAATCTCTCCCTCGTTCGCGAGCGCGTCAATAGTTTATCGATGCTGGTAGCTTTAGGATATCGATAAATTCGATTGGAAATGAGGAAAACGCAACGGGGTGGCGATTGCTAGATGCAACGAGATACGGTATAAAGACGACGACGCGCGGTAGACCTAACCCAGAGCTCCGCGCGTGCGATACTTTATCGAGGAGTCATTGAAACGTAGCGGAGACGCCGTCACAGAAATTTACGTTGCATAATGAAATTTTTCGTGCGAAGCTCGGACCGGTAAGTAGCGACGGGTACAACTTGTTATTTTTCTGTGGACCGTAAGCGGCTCGGCTGTTTGTTAATAAATAAAACACGGAATATTTCTCGGACTTTTATTCGATTCCGATAAATGCAAATGGCCGGGTATTAAATTCTCTCTGTCCCACAACTTCGCCGTTTTCAGTCCGCTCCGCGTCGCCGCGGTCTCCAATGAGATACAAGGCCTTGCCAAACGGAGATTTCACGGTGGCTTATTTAACGAAATTATTGTTTTAAGCCGCGATAAATACAAGCTTTCAAACGAATTCCGATGTGGACATTTTCATGAAACGAGAACACTTTGATATTCGGTGTTTGTTGTTCGAAGGAATAATTTTAGTAAAACGAATAATTTTATTTACTCACGAATTTTGCTGTTTGCGGTTCCTGTTAGGAAATTACGATCGACGAAGAAGTTCTAATCGGGCGCTGTAAAATAAAGCGTGAAACAAGATGTTAAATCGGAGCAATTAAAATGAAAAGCGAGCGATTCGATCGGGTGCCGGGAAGTGCGAGACCCATTTGTAAGAATTGAATTTGTCGAATTCGCTGGGAGATGTTTTTTCGGGGAACCGTGTTGCCTTTAGTGCATTTACTACAGGAATTCGTGCGGACATCTCGAAAGGTTGGAATTCTCGACGGAGGAGTAGGTGTCTGTTAGCCCGAGACACCCAACCCCTGTCCCCGGTGCTTAATTAATTCGCGTAACAAGAGCAGCAGGCAGCGCGGTGCATACGTTCGCTTAATTAGGCAATGATGCGAGCCATTGAGAATCGTACGCGATTTTCGATCAATCTCCGGCCAGCCTAATTATCGCAATCGAACCGGCAGATGCAAAGTTATCTTTGGCATCTAGGAATCTTACGATTTACGTATCCTTTCTCTCGGCAGCGCTCGCCGAGTTAATTTAATCTGCTGGGAACAGAGAAGCAGATCCTACCGAACGGCAATCGAATCGTCACGGTCGATTTATATCTCCGAGATCGTTATCGACGATATTTACTTTCATCTGTCTCAATCGAAACGGCCCAGTTAATTGTGCTAAAATTGCATTAAACTGCGCCGAGAGTTACTCAAGGCGCACGTTAATTAGGATACCGAGCTGCCCGGAAAGAGCGCCCTTTCTAGCCGGTCATGTGAACGCGGAATTTCGAAAGCGCTCCATTTCCGAGAGATATTGCCAGCAGAGTTTTGGCGACACGAGAAGTTGCCTAGTCAAAGTACCAGCCGAAACGCTTGCTTTCTATACAGGATGCTCCACCGAATTATCTCTCCTAATTGCAATGCTACGAGTGTTTCCAAAAGCAGAATATTTTTCTCAAAAAATACGAAAATCAATTTATGCAATAATTTTGAGGGTCCCTCGTCCTCCCCGTAATGACCAAATCGTGATTCGGTTTCGCCGAAGGCACCAAATTAGCAAAATCCTCCGAAAAACGGCACGAACCGGGGAAACTACGGGAGCAGGGTCAGCCGACGAGGCCCTGGCAGGAATCAATTAACTTCGAATCAACTGGCGAAACGACAGGCTTAGCAAATGACGTCGAAATGAGGGTGAACGTTGTTAATTTGATCCCGCGAACCCCCGATCCCGCGTTTCTTTCGCGTCGAGCTAAAAGGCCCGCGAAGATTACCGGCTTTCCTATCCGCCGAGACGAATTACCAATTTTCGGACGGGTGGCGCGGCCTTCTAAATTAAATTTTCACGTGACGACGACGCTGGCCCGGTCATTAAAAGCGAATTTAGCCGAGATTGGTGCCCGGTGAAAACCACCATAATGCTGGCGTGCGACGCGACGCGTCGCTGCGGCGTGCCCTCGATCGAAAAAACCCCCGAGGATCCACGAAAAAGCGGCCTGGGACGCCAATCAAATTTACATCTTTGCGCGAGGGCGCGCGCTGGCTCGCATTAAACCTTCCGTCGCGAGTAATCGGCCGGCAATCGTTTGCCAACAATAGCCGATCGCATTATCCGTCGACGGCCTCTCCGTTATCGAGGCCGATAGTTCAGCGACTAATGCCGCGTTGATTCGTCCAGCGTGAATGGAATTTGTTCAGGTGACAATGTGCTTTTATCGGATGTTGGAAACGAGGTGTAGCTGGTCCGGTCAAATCATTTCTGGACCAGAGAATGATTAACGTGCGCGCACAAGTAGAACATTGGTACACGAGAAGATAAAAATGCAAAGGAAAATGTACACTCGTTACAAATATTGCATGGAAATCTCGAAAAACGTAGTGCGCTGTTTTTCATCAGCGCAGAGGGTAACGCATGATTTATCTTTCATCGTGTGGGTAACAAGGAAAACTTTCAGATTTTCCAGGCTTTAATTCCGAGGACAGCGTATCCAGTAACTTGTGCATGTTTATCGGTGTAACGCAACGACATCAGAACGCATCGCGCCAAGTTAACGCTGTTGCAGCAAATTTTAATTATTCAGAGATTCGTTTAATCTCCGGGCCCGGTTTCCGGTCCGCAATTCTAGGTAATGTGCGGTTTATTATGAAATGTTGCGCGCATATAGCGTCGACGAATTGGAGGGCGCGACGAGCCGCGCGAAAAACCCGCACGCGGTCATTTTAAATTCATTAGGCGATTCTGAACGCGACTTAAGCGTCAAAGCAGGCATGAAGAGAGGGCCGATTTACCGCCGCTTTCCGGGCCAGCCACGGCATGATTCTTTCTAATTATTTTCAGTCTTGTTCCATCGGTGCGGATCAAAGCGTGCACCGGGGAGTGTGAAATCCTGAATGCCGGGCTGCATAATGGCTCTAAAATTCGAACGTAATTATAGCCGGGGCCCGCCGCGTGTTTAGGTAAAAAATTTCAATTTACGGAAACCAGAAAAAAGTTCGTTTTCGGAGCAAATTGTTCTTCCCGGTAACGCTTCTTTAGGGGGTGTTTATGATTATGTACCAGCGGCGGCCGCGACGCCACGGCCAAACGATGAGCAACGTAGTGACTGCGGTGAATTATTAATAACAGCTGCTTCCAAACTGTATCGATGCTAAGAAAATAATTTCGAAGAAAATACATATTACGGAATTAATTATTCGTATTTCAACTACGATTGCGAGTCTTCGTACGTCGTTATCGCCAGTAATGTAACGAGTGGACAGATCTTAAATAGTTTATAGCTAATAAAATAGTTTTAGAGTTCGTTGAAAAATCTAGAATAATAGATCAAATAAATGAGCTGCTTTAGGAATCTTCGCTTTGGAAACTTATTTTCTCCGTGAGTTAGTAGCAGTAAGCCGATATACATTAAAAGTAAGAGGCACGCGGCAACGAGAAAGATGAAGAAATCTATGTCTAACGTCGGTGATCGGCCGAACGCAATATTACGACGGTGATTCTTTAAGAGTGGAATGACCTCGTCGAAAATCACGAAACGATCGATCGAGGTAAACGGTGGAGGCAGGAGGTAACGAGCAATTAATCCCGAAATGCTTCTACGCTGCGGAGAGGACTGCGAGAAAGGCAGCCGAAGCGAAGCAACGGCCGTAAAACATGGAAGCTCGGGGACGTAATTGATTTAATTCCCGTCGAAGGGATCACAGCTGTTGCAACAAAGTTTCGCTTTGCCATCTGCATTCATAGAACGTCGGGGCCGGTGGACCGGGCATCGAACCGACGCGACGGCATCTTGCCGCCGCGCCGAACTTTTCGACGATTTCCTTCATCTCACGGACGAAGAAATTTGTACGAGACGCTGACATTCCGTCGGTCGGCCGGCGTTTCTTGCGTACGTAATTCGCGCACTGAGGCCGGCTGCTCTAATTCCAAGGTAATTGCTCTTTTCTGTTCCCTGAAAGCCACCGGGGTTCCCTTTGCATTCCGCTAAAACAACGCGCTTGCGCGCCGCTGCGGCCAATTAAACGCGGGGGGCTCTAATTGAGACATAGCTATTTGCGAGAATTCGGCGCAACCCGTGATTACCCGTACCAAATGCACTTATAATCGAGCAATTTTAATTATCGTGCCGGTAGACCGGTGGCACTATCTATCATCCGGGAGCAACGTGTGATTCCTGGAAGATCTATATCGTCCGCCTATGAACGCTCGCCCGTCCGGCTCTCTCGCTCTCGTCCGTCGTACTTCGTGCTTCGTTTTTCGTTTTTCGATGCGGTAACCATCGGCTATTAAGCCGTTCCTCGCCAAATCATTGATAATTTTCTCGGACGTAATGTTATAATTATCCTGCGAACTCTTAGTCCCGATGATTATTTTCTAACAATCGGAACCTCCGATAGCTCGGACTCGGCTAGTATAATTGATGGAAAAATGGCATCGATTCTCGGAATCTGGCAATACCATGGACAACGAAGTCTAGATCCAGATTCTCGTTTTGCTAACAAATCCCGCTTCGATCTCTTTTCTTTCCTTTCCTTATTTAACCTTGTCGAGTTCCTAGGTAATTTCGTTCCTAGACTCGCTACTCCTAGCCTCCATCGAAGAATAAAGTTCCGAATCTCCCGCTGCGAACTGCCGACCCTCTACTTACAATCCCGAACATGATCGACCGACCACAGAGGAAAGTTGGGAACTTTAGTCCACTGGAAAGCGAATTCAATGAAACTGCAAAGTGCTTCGAGGATTGCTATGCTTTCGAATTCCATTGAATTTGGTTTCCAGCGAATTAACTTGATTCTGCGCGCAGCTCGCATCGATCATGCCCGGGCTTATAAATAGAGGATCGGTGGCCCGCAGGGGGAGATTCGGAACTTTATTCTTCGATGTAAGTTGCGCAAGCGTTCCGAAGCGATTGGAGTTAGCGGATGGAGAGCGCATCGGGCTGCACGCAACGCTGCAAATTGTGGCTTGGGTCATTTATCCACGTAGCAGATTTCGGCAACGTTCCTGTCGGGGTTGCATCCTGGATATCGAGAGGCACAGTCGGCGAGGATCGGCGAGGATCCGCGGACGTGGCGGAGATTATACGCTTCGGAGTCCGCGGCGGAGAAGAAAAGGCGCGGGCCGGGGACAGTGATAAATCACAAATTGCACGAACTCGTTGCGGCCGAAGACAAATTGGCTCCGGAGTCATGAGCTACGCAGCGGGTAATAATATAATTATAGGACGGCCAGGCGGTTTCGACGTTTCGGTTTCAGCTTCTTGCTGCGGCGCTCTCCCTCTCGCTGCCTCTCGCTGCCCCTCGCTGCCTCTCGCTCCCTCTCGCTGATTCTCGCTGTCTATGCGCGTAAGCGCGCTGATTTACAGCCAGCGTTCTTTCAGCCTTGTCGCTGGCTGCACGCAGACGGATTTCAATAATATCGGCGCCGCGGACGCGACGGAGCAAAGGTGGCCGGTTATGAAGAGGAATGAGCGGACCGTGACAACCGGGGAGACCGCCTAATAGCCCAGGCGTGCGAGCAACGGCTGACACGTAATCGTTGGGCCCCCCGGAGGACTTTGATTACCCTTTGATTAAATACTGTTGCGCGGGGATCGCGCGATGTTTAGGAAACGTCTTGATCGCCGGCGCTCGCCCATTGGCGGGCACGATTGAAAAATGGCACCGAGGGGATTGTAATTGGATCATCGAGACAGGTGAAGAGGGACTCTGATTATATCGGAGGTCGTTCTCTAATTGGCGGGGCGGATTCGCCGGGAATTAAACGGAAAGCTACAGCCACACTCGGAAATACATTCAATTATATGGCTTTTGTTGGCGAGCCTTCGGGGAAAAGTATACGTTGTAAGGATGCTAAATGGTCGGCCATCTGCTTCGACGAAAAAACTATTCGATTTTTAAATTACGAAGTACGAACGTTCAGATTGTAATCGGTGTTATGATTGGTCGAACGATTTTTGATGTCCCGGAGGGATGACGGTGTAATTCTAAAGTTCTACTATTTTGTTGTCCGAGTAATTATTGGCCCGTTTATAGTTACTTTATTTCAAGTTCATAAACTATTAAAACTCAATATTCCACCGCTTAATAAATTTGTTTTATCGTCCAAACGGAAAGCAACGTTCGCGCACACAGTATCGCTACAATTTGTCCGGCATCGGCAATCATTCCGTCGGTGCTACGTGGTCGAACACGCGAGAGTACGAAACCGCTGGTTTCTTGCGCCGCGAACATTCTAGCAATTGCAGCCGTCTCTAATTACCGGGATCGTCTTCGAAAGGCTCAATCGTAGTTGGCACTCGAACCGCGACAATCGTCGGTCGACGAACAGCCGCGAAGTGGCGTGCGAATTTTTTCGCGGTGTCCGCCGGCTCTTGCAATTTCCATTCCCAGCAAATGATCGGCAGCAAGAAACGCGGCAGGGCGGACCGGCTCGCTCTAAAGAAATTAAAAAGCTCCGCGGCCCCGTAATCGGGAAAGCAAGAAGAAAGCAAGAATCGGCGAGGCGAGGCGAGGCGAGGCGAGGCGAGGCGAGGCGAGGCGAGGCGAGGCGCGGCGCGGCGAGACGGTTGGTAGCACTGGCCGAAGATTGCCACACAGGAGGCTGCGTAGATAAGGCCCGCATGCAAAAGTGGATCATTACGCGGGGCATAAAGGCGAGGCAGCCGGGCCACCGGCAATAAATACTTCAATCAGTGGCCTCTAAGGCGTCAGTTAGCATCGCGGCGCGGCGGTGCGTCGGGGACAGCGCTGCGGCGGCGACTCGCAAAGACCGAGGAGTCCTTCCACTTTCCGTTTCGTGGCTAAAGTATGCCCGCCCTCTCTGACAGCCAGCTGCAGCCTGTTCGCCAAACGGGCACCCCTTTGTCGTCGATCTGCATAACTCGGGAATGTCAGACCTAGCAACAAATGCCAGTTTTGACGACACGGAAACGCGGCGTCCGAGCAGGACTCTGCTCTCCGCCTCTGGGAACGTCGCTCCCCAGGAGTCCCCATGGTTCCGCCTCGCCCCGTGCGCAAACATGAAGACGTTCACCGATGGAAAAAGTCGAGGATTTTTCCCATTTTCTTCTAAATTTTTATATAACGCGTCGACGGAACGGTTTTGCGAAATCAGTGCAATTTCTTCCTAGGAGATCCCGTCGTTGGTACGACGAGTACTAATTTACATTTATTACGCAACACGCTATCTAAACCGTAAAAATGATTGAACCTGTACAATTGATTCAAGATTTACTCGAAAGAACGCCTCGAATATTTCGCAATGCTAAGCAGGCGCCATCGATTCTGCCTACTGCCATTTCAGAACCAATTTCCTCGACTATTGTTACCAGCAGGTATCATCGAGCAGGGACCTCCTATCGAGTCTAATTAAAACACACTCCTCTGCATCGCAGACGTATTCATTTATCTAATCTCACGGCATTCACTCTAATTAACTCTCGCTCCATCAAAGCTCCATTAACAACATTAACAAACTAATCGAATCTAGCAGACGCACCTGTATCCGAACCCGACGTTCCCGCAGCAGCTCATAACTCAGCCCACCGAACACCGACCATAATCGTACGCAAAAGCCACTCCACTGCACCAGTAATCAAAGCGATGATCTAGAACCGGTCTATCTGTCTGCGCGCAGCGTTTCGTATCCAGCCGCGGCTCCTCTGTTTAGATTAAATTCGCTGCTTAAATGTTCCTAACAATTATTATCGTTAGCGATTTGAAAGACGCGAGCGCCGTTCGCATTCGGTAGAATCCACCCGAAATCTTGATCGCAAGTCCGACTCGATATCATACGGAAAGAATTTACGATGAGAAACTCGCGGTCGCTGCACAGAGCCCATTAAAAATGTGCACCGCGATATCGGGCTGCCTCGCCAAAGAAGGAAGCTGCGGGGCTCGACGCGAGGATTTTCTTTCTCGCCTAATTGATCGCAGAGCCAGCAAGAGTCAAACAAATCACGAGTGATCCACATGATAAGGGATCAGCGGAGGCTCGGCCCGCGGTCCACGATCGGCGATCCGTTCGACGAGGGCCTGACGAGATAGGCTATCGGCGCGGATGATTCGCGTGACCGCGAAGATAGCGGTATCGGCTCAGCGCCGATAAATCATGTCAATTATATATTGTTTATGATCCGTGGATCCGGCCTCGCGGATCCGAGGTAAGATCCGATCGAATCTGGCTGTTTCTAGCAGCGAGGAGGAAGAGGGCTCCGCTCGGTAGCGAACGGAGAAGTGGCTAAGGTCGTTGTCAGGCCCGCTGATAATTGGGTGAGCAAAGCGACACGACACCCTTCGGAGCTCGCCGCTGCGGCTGCGTCGCGGCGCGGCGCGGCGTTGTTGCGGGCCCAGGGCCGTCGTAAAGAGTGGCTGCCACCATCGGGGCATCAGGAGCCCTCAGTCAGGGCCTCGTCCGGACAATAAATCTGGCCGTTCGGTGGGTAATTGGGTTCACTCGGTGAGATCAATCCGATACTGTCTGCCGCGTGTCCGTCTGTCCATCCATTCGCCGCTCGGCGAGCTCTCGGCTCTCTGTCCGTTCGCCCCCTCGCTGGACGCTGTCTCGCTCTGCTCCGCTGCCCAAACCACGTCCACGTTTACGTGAATGCCGGGGAGGAATGCCAGCCGCCTGTCACCGGCTGTTCCTCGCGATTGTTTAATTATTTTTATTGCTACCGAGGCCGTGCGGTGGAGGACTCCGGACTCGCCCGCCGCAACGCGCCGACCCGCGATTAGGGGAGAACGCGGCCTAAGGGGTACGGCAGTCTGCAAACTTCTGCAAATCGATCTCTTCCCGAGCCTCCTTCTTTGCGAGCATCTTTTAACAAACCCTTTCTCGACTCGGTTCATTCTCAAAACAATTTCAAACAATTTCTCTTTCACCGCACTTTTTGCACACGCACATTTGCACGTTTTGCAAAAATCAACAGGTACGGTAGTATACCTTCGAAATCGTGGACTCGCGAACGTCGCGAAAAAGGAATTAATCGTTTGCACCTGTTACGAGACGGCTAAAGGAACGGCGCCGTTCTCTTTATACATGTTTAGCGAGTCATCCCTGGAATACACGGCGCGCATAAAGCAGCTCGGTTCGTAGCTTCTGTATGGATTAGGAGAACTCGTGGGAATATCACATTGTGCTTTCTCGGATATAGGGAAGATGAGATATCTCGAGTCGTTTGTTAAAAGATCAGGAGGGCGCGCGATCCCGCGTCGAGACCGTGAACGTGAACGTGAACGTGAACGTGGACGTGAACGTGGACGTGAACGTGGACGTGAACGTGAACGCGAACACGCAACAGCGGCACAAAGATGCCCCGGTGCCGCTTGTTATGCGCCGGTTTCATTCGGAATCGAGCGAAGATCGTGTCGTATGCAAAAACGTCGAATTTCCAAGGTTCTCTTCCTCTCTTCAAGGGCTCGCGGCCAGTCGAGAGAGTTCGCAAAGACCTGCCGATCTGTGGGAGTCAGCTCGAGTCTGGCTATAAATCTGAATAATAAATGAGTCCCGACGGCCTCTAAGAAGTCTCCGACTCAGTGAGAAGACGCTGCTGAGGGTTTAAAAGATGAATTTACGAGTGTACCGTTCATGATGTCCCGACCCCGAAATAAAAAGCATCCTCGGTGACTCTGTCTTCTGCTGGAAAAAAAGGGCGCTCGGATGAGGGAAGGCACCTCCCTGCGCAGCCTCGTCACGTAGCCTATCCTTCCTCGGACACTAAACTTCTTTGTTCGGTGGATATTTCAGATTTTTAATCCGTCATCTATGAAAATGGAAATTTCCTATTGAAATCTGCGATCGGGATCGCGGGTTCGCTAATTTCTTCCCCTTGAAACGTCGACAAATTTTCCACGGGAATACGTTCGAAAATCCAATCGAAGAGATTTCCCTTAAAATGGAATTGGCTCATTTTCTCCGAGCCATTGGTGGGGATTCGACTATTTCTCAACGCGACTTCCAATTTTCTTTTAAACCGGGTAATCCTGTCGTAAAGTGCAGCTCTCCAGCTTTAATTTGAGCCTTCGGCGGCTCACCAAATTCCACGGAAACGAATTCTAAAATCAATTCGAAGACATCCTTTAAATTGGAATGGGCCAATTTTCTCGGAACTATCGATCAGGATTTAACTATTTTTCAACAAGATTTACGATTTTATTTGCCGTTAAGGTGTTTTTATCGCAGACTGCAGTTTCTCAGCTTTAATCGCAGCCGGTAAAAGTTGAAAAATCCCCGAGGGAATGCATATTAGAAACGATTCGAAGAAACGCTTTTCGTCGACAGTCTTCCAATAAATAAAATATAACGATACCCACTCGTCTTCTAATTATTTCTTCTCGACACTTTGCTTCCGCTTTTCCGGTAATAAAATCGATAGGAACGCGATGCCATCGAAAGGGGTGGCAGCCCCTACTCTTTCGGAAGGAGATCTTATCTCCCGAGAGAGCATCGCCGGCGTTCCAAACTCGACCACTTGAAAATCAATGAAACTCATTTGGAACAGCGTACCTGGAAACTGCCGAAATTCCTTTTTATCGAGGAACACATGCACCCGACAAAGGATCCGTGGTTCCACATCGTCTTTCCCTTGCTTCATTATCTAAACTCCCGGCATGATCTCTGTTTTCAGCGCGTACCCGTTGTCAAAGGACCAGCGGACCCCTCGTTTCCGAGAATACCACGGATTCCTTTGAGCCGGCGAAAGGCTTTTCCCATGAAAGATCACCGAGAGATCATCGTCCATCTTGAAACACCTCCGCCGCGCCGCAACGTAACAGGAACCGCGGCCGGCACCTGCTCTATCCCGACTGGGCGTGGAAGGGTGTACGAATTTATTTATGCTCACGGACCTCCCTAATGAATTTTCGTCCGCGGTGTGAAATTTCGTCGATTCCATAATTGGCTCATCCATCTTCCCCGTTAAAATCGGCAAACCTAAAAAGCCGGCGCTGCCATTATTCCCTATCTCTTTGTCCCTCCCCCACGCTACAGCCCATCCTGACCCTCGTAGATCGTAATTAACCCTTTGGAGGAAGTGTAAAAGCATGGGATTCGTTTGAGAAAGGAACGGTACGTCTAACCACGCCTGATTTAAAATAGACACGGTCGAACGCTGCGCGGTGGCTGGCACATTTGTTTTCTTAGAAACGCGTGTCCGTGAATTCGTCTATTCTTGCAAGTGCTCGTGGGTGAAACGATCTTTTCGGTGGTCCGAAAAAGTACACTGCCGAATCGCAACGATCCAGCGTTACGAATTTCGCAGAATCTGTAGACACCTTCGCTCGTTTACGAGCAAATAAATAATCAATTGCGTATGGACCGTTCGCCTCGCTGCTCGCCGCGGTACTTATTTCGAAGGAAACCTAAGCGAGTACATGTCCGCCGTGTATTCCGAACGATTGTAATTCACATGCCGGCTCGCCGAGACTTTCACGGCGACCCGCGGATCAATTGGAATTCACCGATAGCGATCGGCGGCCGGTGAAATTCTCACGCGGTCAGCCGGCACGGCGGAGGCGCAAAGTGTTTCAGCGTCTCGGGCTCCGGGGTTTACGTGCGCGGCACGTAGACGACGTTTATGACGCGCCCGTATCAAAATGGAGACCACGCATCCAGCGAATGGGATGGGATGGGACGGGTCTCTGTTCGGTGCCGTGTGCTTAGCCGGTCGAGCATCAAAAGGCGCGGAGGAAGAAGCTCGGTGCACGCCGAGGTGTATAAATATGATGGAGCCCGGCGATATGGTAGCCACGGGTGTTGCCGATCGTGCCGCATGGGGCTCCCGAAGCCGAGCATCGGCGTTACTTTTGTCTCTCGCCGACAACGGTTACCCACGTAACTCACGTCACCGGGACGACCGGGAGGCCCTCCGATTAGATCTTTACTGTTCTTTCATTTTTTCGCGCCCCTTCGCCGACGGGCCGCCATCTTCCAACGGCTACCGACGCCGAGCCGCGCCAAGTCGCGCCCGCCGGTTTTCGTATGCCACGTCCGTCGCGCCGCGCCGCGCCGCACCGCGCTCGTAGATATTCATACGCGATCGGCGATCTCGTAATGCATCGACAACGACCATATTATTATGCCCTCACGAAATTCGAGCTAGTATTTCAGAAGCCGTTGATAGAACCGCGGAGGCTCCCGTGAATGGGAATCGGACGACGCCATCGACAGGGGATGAATTATGAAAGCAGGAATTAGGTAGAGCCGCGCTGAGGAATGGAGGACTCTCCGACGAGAAATCGACTTTCTTGTTCCGTCCACGATTTATTTCCGTTCTTTCGGTTTGTTTCGCTCGAACCGCCGCGGTCGCCGCATAAAACCTAAAAGCGCTGCGGCTTCTTTATTAATCTTTCGATATTCCCTGCCGATATCGGCAGATTGATGGGAAACCGTTGCGCCGATTGTATGCTAATGCCGCAATATAGTTTGGCAATTTCTAGGTGCGACACAGATTGCAAGCATAATTTCAAGAGCTCCGCGTTTAGCGACCAGTGGACTCTGGAGTTTTATGCTCTTCTTCTGTTAATATTTTAATATTAACACTTTATTTTAAACGTCATAGAACATTTCTGTTAAAATTCTTTATCTACAAAGCTTTTCCAAAAGCCTTTCCTAAATCACATTTTAGCGAAGGATTTTCCAGTAGCGAGGAGGTTGCTGAAAGGATTTAGTCTCGCTTTTTTCCAGAATCTCAAGAATGAACTCGTGCAGAGTCGACCACTGCCGGGCTCCGAATAAATCATTACAATCGGATAGGGGAATTTCCATGAAAATAGAGAAGCAGCGGGGCTTAGGCAGAACGCGAAAATCCCGGAAATCGGTCCGAGGGAAACGCGTCTCTCGCGCGATCTTTTATTAACAAGCACGAGCCGCGGATGAAACGATAACATTAGCCAGGATAATTGGGCCAATTATCGCGGCCGTTACAATTCTCCGTTAGTTTGTTCTCTGGAAGATCGGCGGGGCGCGTTAAAAACGCGGCGACGTTTGTCGAGTTTCGTGCCGAATATCCCCGACGGAGGCCATTGTAAGAAACGCGCGAGCGTATTTCGTAGCCGAGCTACCGACTGTTTTCACGGTCCTCGGATAGCCGCGAGGCTCGCTTTCTTGCGGAACGACGAATATCGCCGGCTCGTGCACACACCGGTGTTTTGCTCTTTAGGAATCATTAGCTTCGGCCTTCGCGGCTAATTCAAATTGCGATTCCCGGCCGGGCTGGAGCTTCTCCTCATCAAAATACCGGACACATGGCGAGCCGCGCCGAGGAACCGGCAAAAAGGATCGAATTAACTTTTACTGCGGGAAAAAGAGCACGCAGGCTCATTTTGCAGACGCGACGTGCCTTCTCTGTGAACCAGTTGCAACTTGCGACCACGCAGCGCTGTGCGACGCGCGACAACACGGATCTCGGAGGCCGTCGTTTTTCAGCGTTCCCGACGACGCGGCAACGGCATCGATCGTTCGATCCTCGATCTGTATGCACAATCGAATCGATGGCAAATCCTGATTGCGGAAAAACTGGAGCCGAGCAGCTGCACAATTACTTGAATCCATTCGTTGGAGAGGCGACCGTGACGAAACTTTTGCATTCCCAACGCTCGACTTTCGTAAGAACGACAAACTCGAGTTTGTGTAAACTTATCACCGTTTATATTACTACGTTGGCCTTGAATTCAGAGTCTTTCCGATTCCAGCATTTTTATAAGAAAAGATATGAAACTGATCGTTTCGAGGGGCACGGTAAAAGTCGTGACTCTTTCATGGGGGTGAAACTGAATAAATGGTTTAGTTTATAGATGGCAGAGAAAGTTGAATAAATTCACACTTACCGAGACATTGTAACAACAGTCCCGGATGTTAACATAAAATTATTATTTGCAGGCTCAGCATGGGAGCGGCTTGCCATGGTTAGCGAAGGGTGCAGCCTTTCGTCCGAATCCTTTGAGAGGACGCCAGAGGACTGCGCCGAGCTGCAGTTCCTGCAGCAGAGGAATGCAGGATTCCCCTACCGTTTCAGTGCATTGTGCGATGCCCCCACCAGCAAATACCTGTACTCACGCGTGGCACGCTCTCCACACGTGGATCGTGCGTTCCCTTCTTCGTCGAAGCCCGCCGCATCTCGGATTTTCTCGTGAACCGATGCCAACCACGTGTTCCGATCCTCCGAAGCGGGTCCCACACGCTCGAGCTCGAGCCGCGCGTTCCACGCAGGGTGGGTGTGACGAGGCGAGGCGAGGCGAGGCGAGGCGAGGCGAGGCAAGTCCTCGAAAACACCGCGTCTTGCAATTAAGGCGAACTTGTCAAACACGCAACCACTATGAATCGCATTAATTGCGTGCGTGCTCTCCTTGCTCCGTTTAAAGAACGTTATTACACTGGATATTGTTTAATACCGGGGTGCAACGGCACGAGATATTATAGTTAATTATATATCGGCCCATAATGATCGCGTGCGCGAAAACCCAGCCGATGCGCTCCCATGGCTTCGAATTCGAGGGGAAAGTCTGCAGGGGGTGAGTCTTCGTTAATTTCTCAAAGCTACGTTTGAGAAAGTCGATTTAAATTAGAATTTCTCGATTTTGGAGAGTTCGAGATCAAATTCTACTTCCCTGTTACAAATATTTAAAGGCTGACATCAAATAAATTCTGTTTATCGTATAGGAATTTAGAAACGAACGTAGCTGCGAAAGAAATCGTAGTGCAAAGGGTTAAATTTTCTGAAAGGCAAAATTTCTCCTGGAATGTATCAGTATTCATCCCCTTTCGAACGATTTTTTCGACGTTTACCCTAATTACAAGCTGCCGTTCGTCTATAACCGATATTAATAGCCGACTAAAAGGATGAAAAAGTAGCACACGGAACAGAGGGTCCATTAATGGTCCAAAAAGTGTATCCGTGGATCATAAAGTCTCATTTGCCAGTTCGCAACGTGAACAGTCAACGCGGCGGGCCGCCTCTTCCCATACCTTTTTTCCCGCGAATTACACGTAATGCCGCAGCGTTTGTAATTTCGCCCGGTTATTACAATCAATTTCAGTGGCTCCCTTGCGAGGGAGGAAAGGGGATTATGAGGGGGGAGGGCGAGTCAACGGCGCTGCATGTAGTCGCAGTCCATAAAACGCTACACCGATGTAATTACCGAGGTCGGCACGGTTTTAGAGCATCGAAACTACGGCTGGGTAATTGCCACGGAATTACGAAAAATAACGGTTGTTGGAGTTAGATCGTAAAATTGAGCTAACGAGAAGCGCGGCGAACGAGCATTCATCGCACGCTATAAAAGTGGTGGCACGGGTGTGCCTGAATGCGACGGAAATCCATGGTACAGGTTATTATTATATGCTTAATTTTCGACCGCACACGTTGTCGCTACACCGGCTCCGAAATTGTCAGAGGGTGCACATTTTCAGCGCTCGATCTCAAAACAAAATTTCATTCTTTGTCGATGTAATTAATGTAATGTATTCATCCAATAGATATTTAAATTATCGAAAGATTTTTTTCGGACTCTGCAAATATGTGGCTGCAAAAAGAGCACAGCCTCTCTAAATAAAAATAAACAAAACGTCCAACAAAGAAAAGGATTTTACAACCCTCCAAAAGAAGCGCCACAATAGAAACATTAATAATATCAACTTCAGAGAGCAATTGAGCATGTTACGTAATATTGCAAGTTGTTCTTCTGTAGAATATCAAAACAGGAGATTCTCTTGAACAATCTCTTTGGTTTAATTTTTTATGCCCTAACTTTTTCATAACTAATATTTTTCGGCGACCCTTTTTTCGGTATATGTGGCGCCTCTGTTGGGGGAAGGATGAAGCTCCGAACAGCGCCAACTGGTCCAGTGACAAAACGCTCAAACTGTTAGCCAAATTCAAATACCGGTAATTTTGGCTAGCAGTTTCAGCATTTTGTCACTGTACCAATTGGTGCTGTACGAACATGGAAGGGAGAGCTTCATTTTTTCTCCAACAGTGGCACCACATACATGGAATTGTAGCGGATGTAGATAATACATACATGTAAATGTTTTCTATTTCATTGACAATTTTTTATCGATTAAATTACGAAAGTTTTTGCCACCTTGTAAATAATAATTCAATTATTATTGTTCTCATACCAACGAGTTATTCAATTCATAATAAATCTTCTTAGAGAAAGCACATGATTATCAAACAGAAATAATTTATTTATTAGTTTGATAATTTCATATAAAAAGCTTAATTAAAATGTAAGTGTTGAGTGTAACTAGTTTAATCTAATAGTTTATTTATATAAAGACCTTCATAGAATGTAGCTTTGCCAAAAGATGTTAATTATTACAAAATTAGGAGCTAAAACGCTATATCAAAAACACAGAATGGTTCGGAAGAATCTACTGTGTCTGTATTCTATACAAAAACAGATGGCAATATTACGAAACATTGTTTATTGTTCTTTGATGTTCGGTTAATTATTATTGTAACTAATATAGTAATGATATAATGTAATATAATACTGTAATAATATAATAATATATTGTAACTAATAGCTTACGTTGTTATGGTTCGGTGTACACGATATCGGTGCAGCAGACTTTCCTGAACAGTTTTGTGTCGTTTGTTTAGTTTCCTATGTTCTAATTCTGCCATAATTAATGTTTTTGGCGGTCCTACATTCAGCAGACGTGGGGTCTCTTGTGGAGAAAAAATGAAGCTCCGATGTTCATACAGCGTTATTTGGTGCAGTGGCAAAACGCTCAAACTGTTCGTCGAATTCCACTACAGGCGCCACGTACGCAGAATGCAGAGTCGCGGGAATACATTAATTATAACAAAATTATGGAATACAAACTAAATCAAGGGCAGCGAATGATAATGAAAATAGTTTTACAAAAGAAAGGGATAATTATTGATGAATAAGGATTGAGATACACTTACAGGCAAGGCGCGTAAGTAAGTTCCTATTCTACATATTAAAGCCAAAAATAGAGATTTCTTTGCAGGATCATTTATTGAAAAATCACATTAACGTCGTGTACACAAAACAAATGCATGATTATTATTTACCATAGTGTGCTACTGATCTATATAAATCACCTTTACGGATCGCATTTCCATCGGAATCAACGTATAAGTTTTGATACGTTTAAATAATAAGTAAATCTCTCCTGATATAAAAAAATATATCCTCCAATAATCTTATCTAATTTCATTTCATAGATTTTGATAGTATTTTGCCCCTTCTTTCTTTTTTTGATATTGATAAAATTCATATAAAAATAATCTATGAATACAATTGTTTTTTTGTAAAATATACTACTATTTTATTATCTTTTTTGTCTCGCGAGCTTTATAGAAAACGACAGTTTAGAAAACACTTCTAGTTTGTTTTAGCGCGCACAATAAATTAAAACAGCCTGTGTTTTGCTTAGTTTGTTGTTGTGTTGTTTGATGTACAAAAGTCAATCTCTTAGAAAAGATACGTATAAAAGGAAACCGTGAAACGTTACCTTCATACCAATTCTCCACCCAAAATTATTGCTACAATACTATGAGTTATATACACGAATCTGTGATACGGTTTCTAAACGGGATGGACTGCGTTTCTTTTGCGGTTAAAACATATCGCAAAAATTAAAATAAATATTGATATATAATCGGGCAGTGTGAAATTGATACTGCTCTTCAAAAACACTATTGGACAATATGTACAAAAGCGCCACTGATCAACATGTATGAAAACCATGATCAACAAGAATTCCTTTTCGTTAATTGCATCAATAATTTGCAACGTTTCATTCAGATACTTCAATCATGATCATGATCCGTGTGATGTAAACAACGACCGGACAAAGTAGTATCGTAAAAAGAGAATGTAATTGTACCCGTAATATTAACATTTGCGACAACATCGCCACACTTCATTCCCAAATGCTCTTCCGTTGGTGCGACCCAACTAAGTAACGAGGAGCGTATAACTTCGCTATAAAATGGAATTTCAAAACACTTTCTTCCAGTGTTTCGAACAAATTAGTTGATACTTTAAGAAACACAATTCGTACCTTATTTACACTGTGTTCCGAAAACATCATCTAAATTTCGCTCTCGTTACTTAATGCAAGGAAATCGTGGATTTCCTCGTGAGAGTCATCCTCGTATCAGCTGTCCGGCACCTAAGGACAAAAACAAAAAATACGCACTCGTTAAAATAAGGTAATACAAAAAATATGTTGACTGTCATGTAGTTCATATGTATATGATATTATTTTTCGACCGGGTTTAAAAAAATTAATATTCATTATAATATATTCGGGTAATTAAATTTTATTTCGTTTCGAGAAATAAATTTATTTCAAATTACTTTGACTTCGTAAATGTTTTGGAGAGGAAGGAGACTATGAGTCGACAATCAAACGCATTAATCATTCATTTTTCTTACCTTCCACTGCAATTGGTTGCCAGCTTTATAAAGTTCTTTCAATGATTCTATTAATTTTCCTGAACTTTCTAATTCTTCATATTTGTGAAACAATTCAAGGGCTGCACGAGCATCTTCCGTTGAATCGTGTGTTTCCGATTGAATCTTTTTGCCCAAAAAGTGCCACGTCAGGAAACGTAGTGACACCATACGATGATGTGGCAAATGAAATAGTAGAACTGTGTCTACTACCTGTTCCGGCGGAACAACTAAATTTATTACCCTGTGAAAACCAGCAAAGAAATTAATGATTCGTTTAAGATTTATTTTTGAGATTGAGAGATGATTTTATAAGATAATTACCTAAAATCATTTTTTAATCCGTGACCCACGAATATTATTCCGTTATCGACTAAAAAACCGCAATTTCTGGTAAGTCGATTTAAGAGTCGTTAAATGTTTGCTGCTGAAATTTGCGTCTAAATCACCTGGTTGAATACCACTGAATTTTGTTAGGTAATCAACCACTTGCTCTTGAGTGCTTATGTAGTCATCTATGAAGGGCGTGCCTTCCAATGGACCATGCCTGTTTAAGAATTTTATATAATGTAGGGTTTAAAAGGAGTTAAGTAGGAAAAAATTAAAGACAGACACTTGTATACATACCCGCGTATGCAAGTAATTCGTGCAACCGACATGTGACTCGGTTTGATGGTGGACATTTTACCGTCACTGCTAAGTTCCGACTCTTCTTGATTTAAAGTTACAAATTCCGCATCAATACCGACCAATTCTCCTGAAGAAGTAAACCGATTCACAATTGTCATTATCAAAAATTTACAGTCTCGAAAAATTGTTCTTTAAAAACTATGCTTTTCTTACCTTTTTTCGGCATTTCATCAGATGTTAAAGGTGTAAATGTGATTCCCCTCGTTCCTCCACTACGAGCAATACATTTGTCTTCTCCAAATACATCGTATGTAAGGGGACTGATCAGAGCAGGTGGCTCAGGTGCTGGTACACATGTGTAGTGAAGTACGCAAGGGACTTTCCAATCTAAGTTGAACCAGACGGCTTCTTCTGGTGAAACCGCTGATATGCTGCAACAAAAGAATAAATTTGAAATTTAATTTACAACAAAAAAATTAATTTGTAATTATTTTTATAAGTAAACTAAATTTCTCCGCTTACCAAAAGTCATTCACGATATACCATTGTGACACAGCACTACCAGCTGATCTTTTATGATAATTTGGTCCTACCCGTAGCAATGCAACAATGTTTCTTTTGTCCTCGTTACTTTTATCATCTACGTGACAGATAACAGCGCTGAGACTGTATTGCATTTTGCTCACTGTCTCTGAACTCTTGTTAGTCACATTTGCGTTGACCCCGTCACCATTGTCTGCTGCAACATGGTTTTCTAACTCCTTTGTCTCGCAGTCTGTTGCAGAACATTCTGGAACTTGCAGTTCGCTATGGCTTTGGCCATTTTCTACTACTTTCTCCTCTCTTTTTTTACTGGATTCGACGGTGTCATCCTTTGGAGTACTAATTTCTTGAACATTGACTTCCCCGTTACTTTTTAACGAAATTTCGATATTGTGTGGAATCCATGAATGCGAATAATACAGATGACTTGCTGGTGTAGCGGCAGTCGTCGTAGGGGGTGTAACAGGAGGCGTTGACGTGGTTTCTACAAATTAGATTATATACTTCCTGCTGACAACTGAATGAAAATAGAGTCATTTTTAAGTTGAATAAACGTACCAGAATCTCTACCCATGTGCCTAAATCTACAATCAGTTCGGGTGCAATTGTTACCGTACCTACAAGGCTTCACGGTAACAGGTACAGGACTGGAAGATGGACTACCGTCCTTCCCACTTAACGCCTTTTGAACAACAATATCCATTTGAGTTTGCCAGAACGCTTTGTCCTAAAACAATGTTGAATTAAAACAGTTGAATATAGTTATACTACTAATAGTTACATTGTTAAAGATGTGTTTCCAAACCATACGCCAATTTTATAAAATTAAGAATGTCATAATGATTCGAATTTTACGATGTATGTACAAGTTTGTGTTTTATGTACCTGTTGTGTATCTAAACCGCAGTTCAGTGCCAATATTTGAGGTAATTTTGTCAATTCTCGAGATTGTAGAGTGGGTGTAAATTTTTGACAGTGTTCACACCATGCAGGTGTAAATTTTTCGGGTCTTAAACTGCGAGCAAGAACACTTGTAAACGGAACCTCCTCAGCTACAAAAAGGTAAAATTCACTCGTTTAATACACACGAAAACTGTTTGACACGCACGGGATACGTATAGCTTAAATGTTGTCTTACAGGGGAGTGTTAATTCCGGATAAATTAAATTAGACAGCAACATAATTGAATGTTTTGTAGCTTCTTGATTACATTTTAGACATCGATGTATGTGTGTTTGTTCGGATCCAAACAGACGACTGATCTCTGTCTCCTCGTCTCGTACTTCGTTTTCCTCGATTGATTTTTTATTGTTTTTCTCTATTTACAACAGAAATAAGTTTGAAACATGATATAATTAGTTATTGGAAATACAAATACAAAAATATGTAAAATCAATCTTAGGTCATGTTAGATAACTTATATAGCGGTGATTTGTTCAACAGATCACACACTATTTGCTCTGCGAATTTAATATTAAATAAATATTTAAATAGTATAGATTTAGCAGTTTAAAGTAAATATCAACTGTATCTATTAAAATTAAATTTTGGTAAAAATAGCTTAAAATTGTCAAGTACCTCCGATACTTATGTCTACAAATATTTCATGCAATTTCGGAAAACAATGTCTTCTTTCCGATAAAGAAAAAGAATCGAATGAAATTCATAAAAAAAATGGCACAGTGCAAGCAATTGGAAAAAGCTATTTTTAAACAGCATAAATAAAAAACCAAAAACGGGTGTAATATCCTAAGAATATAGCAAAGTAGCATGTATATTTTAAACAAAACAGCATTCATGTGTAAAAAATAGTAAAATAAGTTGAACAGAATTGCTTGTAATATTCTTGGGATATATTGTCAAGTGCAAACTTATGGTCGAATAAAAAATGAAAAATAAACACAAAGAGTGCCCAGTGTGAAGGTTACACATGAATTGTGTTTACCTTTCGGTGTGATCCACATATATTTACCATCCTCCTCTTGCTTTCTCCTCCTTTTCCTTTCTTCGTCGTGATTTCTGTACCGTGAACCAATGTCTTGTAAAATACTTGGAAAGTCCTCCTCGTTGTAAACGAACGGAGGATACTTCACACCAGACTTTATACGCGCCGCTTCCTCTTCCTCATGTTGCCGTTTCTTTGTCTCCAAGATCTCGTAATGGATTTGATGTAGTATAAATCTGTTCCAACTCTGAACAAATTAAAGTATATTACGTTAGATAAATCAACGAATATTAACTGAATTGTAACAATAAAATGATGAAATGATCGTACCTGGATCAGTCTTACTAAATTAGTTTTCCTTTTCGCTTCCGGGTGTAAGTCGCTTAATATAAGTCCTAACGCGGCTGCTTCAGGAACGGTCCTAAAAGCTCTGAGGAAATTAGCAGCTTGGCAAGGCAATCCTCGGGATATGTCCAACATGTGGAATAGGTATCCCAGTTCACAAGAGAGGCAAAATTCTCTTTGACATGAATGCGAGAGCAATGCTATTCTCACAGGTTCGCAATAATAAAGTAACTGAAAAGAAAAGATACATGATTTTGTTCATCTTAGGAAGATAAAAAAAGGAGCACATTTGGCGACTGTCTTACCTGTAACATAGCATTACAATAACTGTTAGGAAGAGTAGCTTCCAGGCCACAGAAGCTGGTGCGATTATATTCATCGAAGTCAAACTCGTCGTAACCAAGACGTGTGTATTTCGCCACGATTTTACGATATCTTTTAGGAATGGCTACAACTGTGCCATCATCTGTTTTACTTCGTGAGTCCCCCGCGAATAGTTTTGTAACTACGCCACGTCGGGTTTCCAAAGTATATGGAATCTGCAAAAGAGGTATTATTTATTTTTCTTCAATTTGTCAAATGCCTTTGTATTTTTGGGACGGATTGTATGCGAATACATGCTGTAAGATTCAGCGTGTCGTTATCAACATAATTTGGATAGTGCAAAAATAAATAATACCTATTGATCGCGTGTGGGACCGAGCCAATAAGTTAGGCTTGCGTGTTTGTGTCTTACGATCTTTATTTCAATCAAATACAACGTTTTCGAGTATCCATTCTTTGAGAAATATATGTATATACAATGTATATATATACATATATATTCTATTCTAGCATGATAAATTTATTGAGCACAAACCATAAAACGGAACAAACGAAATGCATACGTTATAAGCACACTGTGCTTGAAAACGGGGTTTATAAAGGCCTGCTAACTCTGTGTCACACCGATTTATAAAATACAGTGCTTTGAAATGATAAACATCGATATGAGATATTGATATCTTTCATCTTTTAAACCTGCTTTGAATATTGTTCTTTCTGAATAGACACTGTTTTCAACGTTTAATAACGTCGATAACATACGTATCTGTTACTTTTCTCAAAAATGATATGATTAATGTAAAAAATCTTGAGGAACATATTTTTTAGACACGAATTGAAATCATTCTAGTATCAGATCGACAGTATCGAGGATTTTAGGGCACATTTGTCCCTTCTACAAATTGGCACACTGTTGATATTTATGTAGATAAATAGTAAAAAGATTGTTTTTTCTTGAAAAAATTTAGGCAATTTTGGAATCACTGTTTCTTAATAATTGCATTATTACGCGAGAACAAGGAATATAGGAACTAAGAAGAAGATATGAAGAATGTCAAGATAGAGGGAATTGATTAAGGACTAGTTGGACTAGTTACGAAAATATATCACGTCTGTTTAACGTTGTTTATCGACTCCAATATTTATCACGAAACATTATCAGTCTTAATCACGTTATGCTTCCACTACAAAATAAAAGCTTCAATCATATTGAGCTCGAATCTTTATCACGAGTAATGCCCTGTTCTGATCCATTGCAATGGTTCATACTAAGATTATTCCACCAAAGCTACATTGAAGTTATTGATAGAACAAACGTTTAGGTTTTTGTACAGCTAATATTGTCTTTCAAAACTGATTATATCAATACGCTACACATATATCAACATAAAACTTTCTCTGAGAACAAATTGAATTTAAAGACAAGTAAGTACCCACAACTTTCAACAGCAATAAATCGTTGTGTGACATTTCTTTGTCTAGGATTTAATTATAAACATTAAGTGTGTAACACAACATATCTTTCGTAATTATGATTGGAAATTGTGGGGAAATATTTGAGCGAGGGAAAACGGGATATTTGAATTTTAAGAAAGTTTTAGGAAAGCTGGAGTAGAATACTGTACTAGAATAGGAGAATATTGTTTCCTCACTTGATTTCTGCGGAATGCCTGGGGATTTGGTGCATAGCCTATTGTTCCCTGCATTTTCATGGTACGCAAGATTTCAGGATCTATTGGTGGCGTTCTCCTGTGAAGCAAACAATAAAAAATATTTTAGTTTGTACAAATTACTATTTACAAGAGTATAATTTAACATCAATTAATTATAGTAACATACCTGTAAACTTTTTTGAGGTAGTCATCTGACCAATCACTTAACAACTGATGACCAGTGTAGACAATAGGTATTGTACTTAGGGGTGTAACATCATCATCAAATGGTATATAAACAGAATGAATTGATTCAGCCGGGTCAGCAAATTCTGTTGTGCTAAATAAATCAAAGCATTCAGGTTTTTAATACCTCCCTCTTTCGAATGTGCAATTTTTTACTGTTCATATTGCGATATAAATTACTAACCGAGAAAACGTATTAAACTGTAGTTCTGGTGTGTTTGTAGACATAAGATGTACGGAACCTGCTGCATCTCCAAAGCAAAGGCATTGGGATGTGGAGGACACATCAAATGATAGAATCATAGCACCGCCAGTAGCAACCTTTCATAAGAAGAGTATATGTAAAAAAATGTGACTGAGGATTTTGTTGCAAAAAAATGTTGCATATATTTACCTGATATAGGCACGTCACAGAGGGCTGTACGTTGGCGTATATTGTATCTAACAGTTGCATTTGTCCCATTGGAGACACAACAGCTAAACGACTTGAGTAACTAGGTAGGAACTTCAATAAAAATGGATACACTAACGTAGTTACAGGACTTAATGCTCGCATTTGTCTGAGATCATATGCCATTAAGAAGCGATCCACGGTCAGTCCCTGTCGACTAAAGTTCGAAATATGATAAATAATGCATACTAATTTAAACATACGTGTAATAGTTTAAAAATTGTATATCTTTCTAATCATCTTACCTGTTACTAAAACCACAGGTGACAAGGTAATTTCCTTGTACATCAAAATCACTAAGTGATCCACTATGAGTATCTAAAGTATGTTCTACTGACAGAGTCAGCGGATCTCTGAGATCAATTCTTCCAGCAGGATCACCAGCACATATTAGCCTACTTTGTTGTCTCAGGATAGCACAACCACTTTCCCCTACATTCACCTATAAAATTAAGAGAATTAGATATACATACATCAGTGGAAAGTAATATAACTTAATAATTTTCTTAGATACTTACTACACCATTCTCTTTCCCTCTAGTGAGATTAAAGTCAATTATTTTATCCTGATGCCCTCCCATTAGTAATCTTGTAGGAGAAATTTGAAGCATGCACTGCATATCTATCATACTTGATGACCTATAAAATTATTTATATATATAAAATGAATTTAATTCCATACACAGTATAAAGTCAAGCATTACATACGTGTGAGTAAATATTGGTATGCCTCTTCTTAATTGACATCTTAAT
Source organism: Augochlorella aurata (assembly GCA_028455555.1). Taxonomy (NCBI): domain Eukaryota; kingdom Metazoa; phylum Arthropoda; class Insecta; order Hymenoptera; family Halictidae; genus Augochlorella; species Augochlorella aurata. Next base: position 9,649,634 of record CM052165.1, on the reverse strand, counting down.
GAACCTTGGGTCAAAATTAAGATGCCCTCATCTAAGGGACACATATCGCGCACTTCGTGTGCTGCATGCACTTGAAAAGATGTATATTTTTGTAGTTCTGCACCATAATATGATGTTACGTGACCCTAAAAAATATGATAGTTCATCATAAATGAAAAGTTTGACAAAAGAAAATTTCTTGCGTAATGGATTATGAATGTATCAAATTGTTCTTGAATTAAGGTAACGTATACATAACAATAACTACTATACCCCTTGGTTCCCCATCCACAGCAACTCTTCAACATTGTCAAAAGCAATAGCTGAGACTCCATATCTATCCCCACCATCAGCAAGTAAGGTACGAGTTTCATTGAACTCGGCCCCAGCAAAATCTTCTCCAAACTGTTCTATTACAGGTACATACTCATCAGTTTGTAGTACATAACTCGTTTCTTCCCCTGTAAAGAAACATGTACACATTTATTATAAAAACTTTGTGCTCTAACAGGTATTCTGATGCAACTTGTGATAACATATTAGTATTATACATAAGTTAATGAAACTAAATCTAACAATAGAACTAATAACAATAATCAGATCTATCATATAAAGAACAGCTGATCTATCAAAATAAAATATATGAAAACATTAGAACAGATAGCAGACAATAACAGATTGTTGAATCAGCAGATAAGAATTGGTAATCATGTTACAATACAGATATACAATAACAGTCTTGCGAACCAATTTGCAGTATTAATTAAGCAAGCAGTGATTGTTTATATAAAGAATTACAGTCTCTCATAATATTACACTTGCAGAAAGTTTAAAAACTTTACTGAAAGACTGGAACAAAACACAGCTTGCAACAATATTTTACTGTGTAAATTCCATGCCAAAAAGACTCAAAGCCATTACAAAATAAAAAGGTATTCTTAAAAATTATTAAAACATTAAATATTTACTTTATGTTCATTCTGTATTGGACTTTTATAAATATTGATGAGAATAAAATCTTGTTTACACTCAATCAATTCCATAAACATCTAAGAATATTTATTGATCAATTACTTTCTTTACGATTTATTACTAACATGGATACAGAAAGGATGACTTTGAATTAGTCATTGTATCGAGCTACATTTAGAATCGAAAATATTGAAAAAATTGCTTTTCGAATTTTCTTCATCTCTATCAGTAGGACGCTAGATCGCGCACCATGATCAGAGCGTCAAGTGTCACGAAGCGAATCGGTTTCGCGCCTTGCTGAGTCTTCGAATTTACAATTAAATGGAACACAGTTTAACACGTTGCGAAGTTACTGGTGCTTATGTGAGAGAGAAAAAGCATAGATACGATCACGAAAAGTACTCACAAAGCAGATCTTGATCTCGATCACCGCACTCTATGGACGTGGTGTAGTGGCTCAAAACCGGGTAATCCATAATTTTCCCTTCTTCAGGCTGTTCGATTTTCAAAAAATTGAATTGCCATTGGCGAAAAGATAACTGTTGAATTGTCGTTCCTGCGACCGTCCTCTTTTCATAACACACTTTCAGACACGCACACGCACGTAGCCACGCACCTTAGTCGCCTTGGCAACTGTGCAACAAGCGAAACACTTCGCCACCAATATTCCCAGTTTGAACGACAGTACGCGATTGAGACAATTGAAATTGGCCGAAACACGACGCTCTCAGAACTCTTTTATCACGATTCAAGAACTGACTCAGTCAACGAGACACCTTTAATTCATGAATCCACTTTTCTGCGCGTTTCACCCGTGTAACGTTGTACAGGATACTGAATCCTCATCGCGAGCGATTTATATTTTCTCCTTTCGGTGCGCTTCTATCCCCACCATTTTACTGCTCACCCAGCTCCGCGCAGATGGGTTAGAGAGAGAAGGGGATGATCGAGAGAGAGAGGGAGAACGAAACTAGCGCGCTCTATGGTGAGTGTTCACACGGACGTAAACCTATTCCATCTCTTTTCACCATGTTTTCACCATCTCACTCTGTTCGCGCATCCGTTTGCCTGGTGCGCCATCTGAAACGCTTGGCGCGCACCTGTAGGATTCTCGACAACGCAAAACGACGCAAATGTCTACAATTATTAAAATTTTCAAGAACCCATAAATTACATTTTACGTAATACTTTCTAGTTTACAAATTTACAAAATGTTGTTAATTCAACTACCCCAGTCCTTGTAAACTAGGACGGCCGATAATCAATATTCTACTCTCGAGAAGAAGATTCGAAAGCAACGAATAATTTCGCAATTTTATACGATTTTTACTTTTAGAAAGTTGAAAAACGAAGCAGAAACTTGTATTTATATTTTCTTAAAAAGATTACATATTTAATTTAGCAATTACCTACAAAGCGATTCATAAACTCAGAGATTTAGAGAATCAGCGTTAAGAATTATTGAAGGTTGGAACAATTTTGTCGACAAATAAGATTGAAAAACTATATTGAAACAATTCCAAAAGGTCTAGTAGAAATATTGATTTGTTTGTGAGTCTGTGTTATATAGAAAATTGTATTTTGTTCAGGCATCGGCATTTTCACTTCTGAAGCGACTAAAGGCAAACTTTCTACTTGCATGAATTGAGGTCCTGAAAAAGGGTCATTATAAAAGATACAAAGGAGCCCGTAGAACAAGGGAGGTTTTTCGACTGGAAAAACCATAAAGCTGAAAAGGCCATAAAGGCCTGGCGGACCCGAGGTCGAAAAGGTCTAATCCTTTTATTGCTGGTCTAGCTTTCGCTGGAATCGGTAATCTTTTATTGCTGGTATAGTTTTCGCTAGAATCGGTAATATGTACTTTTATTGCAGGTCCAGCTTTACGCAGGGATTGGTAATTCTTTTATTGCTGGGCTAGTTTTCGCTAGAATCGGCAATCTTTTATTGCTGGTCTAGACATTTTGTTCCCAGCAGCTATTATTTGACCGTTATTCCAGTATGCAGTTTAACAGTCGAAAACGCTTAGGATATACGAGGGCTCGAACAAAAAAAGTTTCTACGAGTATCGGTAATCCTTTTATTGCTGGTCTAAGTACATAGTATCTTCCCCGGAACCATTATTTAACCATTATTCTATACGCCTTTTCCGATCGAATCACAGAAGCAACAACAACCTCCTGTGTTCGCTGTTTCAAGACATTCGCAAATACGCTGGCCAATTTCTACAAGACAAATTTCGCGCCGAGTGTTGCAGATGGAGCACCAGGCAGACGGATGCGCGAATAGAGTGAGATCACATTCATGGTAGAGTGAAACAAACTGCATTCGTCGTCGGTGTGACTTGTTTCGCTTGTGGTTGTGCTGATATCATACTTTCTTGCTCACTCGCTACTTCCTTTCTTTGTTCAGAACTGTGAGGGCAGCACTGTTTAGCTGCGAAGCGTCAACCAATCAGAGCGAAGCAGTTTCTGTACCTACCCTCAAATTTCTGAGCGCTTTGCCCCCGACATCGTTCTATATCCTGAAGCACTTCTCTATGGCGGCCTTGAAGGTGGCGACATCTGTTCTTGCCGCGTTCGCCAGTAACGCCAATGGCAAGGACGCGAAATTCACTAGATCGCGTTGCTGTTCTGGTTGCACTGAGTATGGAACGGCGCGAAACAGCACAAGGATGTCAGGAAAAGTTAATTGCAGTTCTCGACCAAAAAATAAGTATATATGAAGAATATTATATACACGTATATATGAAAATATATAATACTCAATCCACTCTTATCATTGACGAAAAAATGGTTGTATGGATTTTGGATTTCAGGGAGAGTCGGAATAACTTTTGCACGAATAGAGAATAATAAAATTTATTTATGGAACACCAATATATGTACATATGTATAAATTTCACAAGTTATATTCAACATTTTGCATATCACGTGAGAATCGATGAAAATTACAGAAGTGTCGAAGAGAGGTACATGTAATCCTTTAATTTTTAGAAAATATCGTGAAAATAATTTGCAATTTTTTCCGAAAATACATTCATTTGTTTTCAATACTTTCACGTAGCCTGTGCGTTGTGTTACAATTTTGTACGTAAAAAGATACGAACAAGCAAGGACGTTAGCTTCCTTCCATTTCCGGTCCCGAACAGATTTTGCGGTCTTTTATTCGCATAAACGCCTTATGTTGACCGCGTCACCTAAAAATAAAGGAGCACTCATTAGTAGGAATATTTTTATATCCTAAATGATATTAGTGGCTAAATTCTACATTCCTCTTTTAGGCTGTTCTATATTAATTAATATATTTTATGTAGTAATGCAATTGTTCATTGCGAAACATTTAAATTGTAAAAATTCCATCATTTTTAAAATATTTCAATATTTTAGAAGTGAAACAAATGAAACAGTTTGAAGTCAATTGTCGTAAATTAATAACTTGAAACATGGAAACAATGGATAGTTTCAATGTGAATAAAACGTATAATAATTACCTTATAGATAATTATAAATGTGTAGAACTATGAAGAGGTATAAGCAAAATAGTTGTATAGTTTGGCACCAGAGGAGTTTCGCTGATAGTGTAAAGTTTCTAGTAAATTGTCGGAGTTGCAAAATACAAACTGGAAGAATAAACGTCTCTTATGGAAGTCGTTCCGGATGGTAGTTTTCCCAAGCAGTAAGAATTGTTTAGTAAGTCGTGGACATGAGCGTTGTGCGATGCGTGTGACCTAATATGCAATTGAACAATCGACATTAATATTTCCAAATTACACAATATACATCACATTTTGTTAACCTACCCTTCAGTCTAAGATGCATACCCTGTTAGTGTTAACGCGAATGTAGTTTCAAATAACGCAATACATTGGCTTGACTGAAACGCATATAAAGTATTCGATTAGTATTTACTTATTAATATCGTTTCAAGCAATATTTAAGAAATAATTACAACTCGGAAACGGTTGTGTTTTATACAACGGAAATAAAATTGCGATGACTCGAGAGATCTTGATTTTCACTCGAGTCTTGAAATAAAGCATGATCAATTCATAAAATAATAATTTTCATAATAATTAACTCACTGGTTAATTCGTTAGTTGAATTCTCAAGTAGAATGCAGATTGATTACGGATAAAACTAACGTTTTACTATTAATTTTTCTGGACGATTTTATGGTAGTCGTGGCTCGATTTGTTCGAGACCTCAATTCATTAATAATAATTTCCTTTTTCGTGATTATGAGACTGATAAAAAAAATAGTTAATAATTTAAGCTAGCTACTAAAAAATTGAAATTTCTATACAATCTCCGCAATCACTGTCCAGAATGGATTCCAGTATTAACAAGCTGTAAATGTTTGTTTAGCAGGAAAAAGAAAATTTAATTTTTATCGAGGCGATCAAATTGAAATTACTGCTTTACTCACTTACAAATAAAAAGGTACTCTCAAGTTGTACCCAACTGATCAATGTTAATTATTTTTGTTTATGATTGGTAGGCAACGCGTCGATAATCGCCTGTTCAAGAAGTGTGATGGAAAGGAGGAACGTTACCTTAATGCCGCCGAATCAGGCGTGTGCGGTGGTGAAGGGCGTTAATGAGGGTGCCGATTTCTTCCTCTGCCTCTGCCGACTGGCGTCGTGATAACCGATTATTCGGAGTGACACTAACCGAGCCGGCAGTTTGCTTAGCTTGCTGCGACGGAAATGAGGATCGGCGAATTAGCGGCGGCGGTTTTGCACCTACGGGATTTGATTCAGCCGTTTTACGCATGATACTTTTATAGCCTGGCCAAGCCGATCTAATTATATGCTACCTAATAAGCGTAAAGCGGATCGATGCATGCCTTGCATTTCAAAAGACCTCTGACTGTTCATTGGTTGCCTCGGAATAAAGCGTCTCTTCATGGGGATTTCGATCGTGGAAGCATATCTTGAACTGGCATTACCTGCCTTAGACGATTCCTTAGGCGGTTTTTAAAAATATGCACATGTACGTATACTCGTGTTTGTTGGTTTTGCAGACACAGAATGAAATATTGTGTTTTTTCGTTATTAGTTTTTCGCATTTTTGTGTATCGTTTTTTTTTTCGGTTATTTTTTTGGCGAACGTGAAATCAATCAGTGTAAAGCCTCGGTTACATCTCGTTTCTTACAAAAATATAACGTTTCTAATCGAACAAGATACTTAGATGTACTATTTACCTATACACAACATACTATAACAAACAACAGTTATATATATATATATATATATATCTATATAGACTTTTTGGTATAATTCTGATCTATGATAACGATACTTTCTATTATGCTTCTAGTCTCACTTTGGCTTCGATCTGGTGCTCTCGAAATGAATGGATTACTAAAACGGACTTGGAAAGCTCCTACCCTCTCTCGCATCTATCACCGTACGAACGTGCTTAGGGTTACGTTTTTCTCGAGCCTGCCTTTATGCGAATCTACACTGATTGGATATGCAAACCACGGGAAATTAGGATTCGTGAAAAATCATATGAGCTGTTGAATTCTGGATCAAAATTAAGGTAAGAAACTAGTGCGGTCGCCGCTGTAATACCTTGTCTCTAGCGAAACGTATTCGCAATACTTCGACTAGAGCAGCTATCGCTGACATCAGAAGCATCGTCACGAGAATACGCCCCGCCACAGCAACGGATTTCATTTGACGGTCTTTCCCACTATCTTCCGTGCATTCTGTCAAGTTCTTATCATCGGTCTCCTTCGAGACCTTCGATTCCTCGCTTTTATTCCCGACCGTGTCGTTAGACTCCGCTCGGTTGACGTTTCTCGTCGGATCCTTGGTCGAGTCGATTCGCCTGTAGGTGCAATTCCGGTCGTAATCGCAGACGAACACCGACATCAGACGTTCCTTGTACTCGAATCTCGGGCAGCGTCTCATCTTCCGATGGTCAATCGGGATATCCACCGCCTCGAATATCGTCGCGTTTGCGGCGGTCGTCTCGGTCGTGTCATTGTTGCCGATAGCCTGGCTCCGGCTATAGTAAGTCGTGTGCAACAGCAATCGCAGAGGCAGGAACAGTAGCACACCGAAGATCGTCAGCATCAAGACGATGCTGATGTTGATGCCCAGCCAGATGTGGATGTCGGATGTTTTGATCGAACTTTCCGCAGCAGTTTTCTCCGCGTGCGTCGCGGCATCTTCGGGCACTGACAGCTCCTCGATGGGCCTGGGCCTCACCTCACCCGTCATCGCAGAGCTCTTCTCACTGCCAACAGCCGATTAATGCTACTCGAACACAATATATCGTTCCCTGTCTTTCGTTCAGACGCAACTGTTGCGCATTCTGTTGTGACTGCAGTTCCAAGTGAGCCTGGACGTCGACTGATATTGATTTCCAGGTGGAGGCAGAGCTAGCTACGTACGCGCAAGCCTCGCAGTACCGCTTTTGTCGCGGATTCTGGGCTTGGCGGTAATTAGATGTCGTTTAAATCGAGCTTGCTGGGGAAGTCGATACCCACGGTGAAATTCACCTTTGTTCGTATGGGTGTGCAATAGATACCCTTTTCTTCAGTTTTCTACGTCGATCGGGCAAGAGTAGATAGGTGTTACAGAAAATTTAGATAAATACTCGTTCTAAGGGAAAGTTGTTCCGCGAGAAACAGGAGCTAAGTAGACACTTGATTCTTCCGTAAAGATAAGCCGAAAATGATGCACCGATTGTTTGGAGTCGTTGTTTAAACTATACCTAAGGTAATTCTGTAGTTCTTACTAAGCATTTTAGTCTGACACCTAAGATTTGTTTCACATTGACATCGACCTCTCTTATCAGGACGGAAAAGGGAGTATTTAGCGAGGTCCTATTATTCGAACTGCTGCGTACAATTCAAAAGATGCGCTGCTGCGACCAACGTCCATTTTGCCACGAATAAATCGATGTTGAATCGTGGGAAAACAAGTTTGCGGATTTTGAAACTTGCATCGCAAGCTCTTGGTCTAGAAGATCCGTGGCCAGCAACCGAATAAATTTTTCCTGGATCGAAAAAATCGCGACACGATCATAAAATGAGAAAAACGTGGAGAGCGAAGAGTCTGCACTCGTTGACTGCGCAGGCGGAACTTGAAAGCGGCGTGCGGCGCAGGAGTCGATTCATCGTGTTGCGGATAGCTCTTCGGTTTCCCGTCGAAAGGAAGGAAGCGGTATTGCGGGCTGGGCGCTCGAGAATGCTTTGAAATGGGCAGGTTCTCTAGCGTGTGCATACATAAATAATATTAGACAATATCGAATTAAAATTCGCATCTTTCTGCGAGCAACAATGGGTCGTGGTGTCCCAACAAAGGAAATGCCCGCCGCAGAGGCAGCAGCAAGCAGCAGCAGCAGCATTGGCGGCGGTGGCGGTGGTGGCGGCGGTGGTGGTGGCAGCATCGGCGGCGGCATTTATAAAAGTAATAAAACAGTCGAACAACAACTCTCTGAAGTGAGTAGCGCCGAGAAAAGAGAGGGAGAGAGAGGGAGCGAGAGTGAGAGAGAGAGAGAGAGAGAGAGAGAGAGAGGAGAGAGAAGAGAGAGAAAGAGAGGTAGAGGAAGGTGGAAAGGGCGAGCGAGCGGGGCACCCCGGGAAGGTGAAAAGAGGAGGGCGAAAGGAGGCAGAGAAAAACAGAGCAAAAGAGAGAGATGAAGCGCAGGAGAACAGCGACCCGACCCGACCGACCGGTAGCCCAGCCAGCGCGCGTATATCTTGCTCTGCTACACCGCACGCCGATTCTTCGAGGTTCTCATTGATGAATTCGTTCTCTCGCAAAACCGAATCGCGCGATTTCTCATCCCCCTTGACCGGTGCGGCGCGGCACGGCGCGGCACGGCGCGGCCCAGCGCATCGAGTCCCGGATCACTCGGGGGCGGAAAACCCGGAAAAAAACCACCCTAACAAATCGCGACGTCTCGCAATGATCATTAGTCATGCTCCGGGAACCGGGCTCCTTCCACCCGTGTTGCTAATAAGATGGAAAGGCTACCGGGCCGCGGCAGCGAGAGATAAGTCGGTGGCTGGATACTTAATTAGGCCCGATTATTAATCCATCACGGACGGTACGCTTAATCCCCCAGTTAGACCCGTTCGTTTCGTTCCAGCTCGCCGGTGCGTCGGATCCTCCTGGAAATCCGTTTCGCGAATAATCGCCGCGGCGTTAATTTAATCCGAATACCAGTTCTGTCCGGGGGAATCCTTGCTCAATTGAGAAACCAGTTCTCTAAGCGAACCGTAATGACATTAGCCGACGGGCAAACATCGAAAAAAAGCCGATCGGTCGAGGGGTGTGCGCGCACCGTCGCCAGCAGAGGACACGCAGGTGCAACCAGCCGATTATTCCCGAGTTTCGCGCGAAAGATGAGCAGAGGTTGAGAGCCAGGGTATGTAGAGCAGATGCTGGCCATGCCAGTGGTGGCGGGGTGCGTGATTTTTCACCGCCGACAGCTCCTCCTTCGAGAACCGCGCATTCCACCTCCTTCCTTCTGCCTTCTGCCTTCTGCCTTCGACCCCTCCTGCTCCTTCTCCGTCGGTCCCCTTCATCCTTCACTCTTCGTTCGCATCCAACGCTCTGCGCTCATCTCTCTCGTTCACCATCATCCCTCTTTCCCTTCGCCGCACTCGCTCCCTCTCCTTCTCGCTCTATCTGTCCTCTTCCCCAATCTCCTTCCCTCGCCATCTCTCTCTCTCTCTCTCTCTCTCTCTCTCTCTCTCTCTCTCTCTCTCTCTTCCACTCGGTGGCGAACATCGGCAACGTATGCCTCGGACACGCCACTGGACACCAGTTGCACGATCTTAGATTTGCTGATCTCGCATCCCGAGTGCACCGACACACGGATGCACTCGGCGCGGCTGCACACGATACGAGGGGCACGCCTGCAGTGCCTCCTTTTCTGCTCGCGTGTGCAACCGGCCGGACGCGGCTGCGGCCGCGGCCGCGACCGAGTTCGCGTTCGCGTTCACGTTCACGTTCACGCACGCGATACACAAAGGGCGGTCGGCCGATGCTCGTGACCGTTCCGAGAAATGATTTTCAATAATCGGCCAGCAGGGAAATATGAAAGGCGTGTCCGAGGAAGCCCCGTGTCACGACGGCTCGGTAATTTTGATTGATTCTCCGCGTGCGGTTCTGCCTGATCACCGACGAGCCGCGCCGAGCCGCGCCGAGCCGAGGCGAGCCGAGGCGAGCCTCGCCGCGCGCCACGCACTATTGCTCAATGAGCAGATAACGTTATGGCGGTCATTACACCATTAACGCCGGAAACTCCATGCTTTATCGGTTATTTCGACCGCGTCGCTTGGAGGCGGCGCTCCGCCCGGGTTCGGTCCACAATTTCATTTGCATCCGAGGCTCCAGCGATCGCTGCGCTTGCCTCGAGGTTCTCCGGGTCCGTTCTGACCCCTGCTCGCGTATTAACTCTTTAGGTTACTCAGTTTTCTGCAAACTTGCATTTCTCAGATAGTGTTATATTACCGTATGTACCTCAACTTTGTAGACTGTATCTCGAATGATTCTTGGCTTAGCTTCCTGTAACATGCACCGCATTTTCAACGCACTAGCGTCTCATGAATTAGTTATGACCGGGAGTCTCTTAATTTTATCTGGCAGCAGTGAAATCTCTGCTCTGCGCGCAATTTCCAACTTTCTTATCTATACAAACTCCTAATCAGTGTTTAACGTTCTCCATGGGAAAGATCCCGGTTGAAACAATTTTTAATGAGACCCACGCGTTCCCGATGCACCAACGTTTCCTGCCCAATTGTTCTTTTCGAGCGCCGCAAGCCCAGTCAATGGCTCGTAAAAAGAGAATTCCCTGATCGCGATAAACTCCGGTCGGTCCCACATAAGGACGATAATATCGCCGTTACTTTTCATTCGCTCTAAAGCAGAACGAAAAAGAAAGCAGAGGCGGCGCGTCGAAAACGGTGGCAGAAAATATTTCCGGCGCGTTGGTTCATTAGAGGCAGGCCGCGGCTCCGTTGTCTCGGTTTTCCATCTTTTCCCAAGTGATCCTGGCGCGTTACGATTTCCAACAAGTGTACGTCGGCAGCAGGCCGCAGCTCGTTACGCTTGTAATTTACATTTGCCAGTCGAGTGGTACAACATAGTTGAATCGCCGGCGAATAGAATCAACACTCGCGAGAGTCCGTTCCCGCGGAACAAGTGATTTACGCAAGCGTGGCTGTGTCGGTGCGGGCCCGGTCTGGTCCGGCCGAGGCATAGAAAGCGAAATCGACTTGTAAATCGGAGTGCCATTATGCAGATAGCAAGATGCACGGCTCAACCGGGAGAAAAACGCGCGGCGCGGCGGTATCGCCGGCTCGAGACTCGAGACGCGGTCCGAGCCGGCGCAGTCGGGGGATTTACAATCGAGGGAGATCGGAAATCACCGGCCAAGCTAGGCATTAACCATCAAACGCGCGAACCCGGCTAATTGGCGTAGCACGAGCCGCGGCTGTGCGCCTAGCTCTTCGGGACTGCATAGCTCCGACTCCGAAATTTCCATGCGAGCCGTTTAGGAGCCTCTGCAGTCTCCAGCGAGCTACGGCCGCGGGGGATGTAAAGCTTGGTGTCCATTTGAGAGCGAAACCGAGAGCGCCGGTTCGGAGAACGCTTCTCTCGCAGGTGGACACTGCATCCTCTTTCCCTCGAATGGAAAGTAGCAACGCGAAAATGTAGCAGTTAACAGATAACAGAGGCTCACCGGCTGTCCCCATCACCTGCTCTAGCTGCTTTCGATCTTTGCGCATCAGTTTAATCGGGACAACTACATAATTCGAAATGTTTGCCTTCGCGCAGACGATAACTGATTAAGATCGAACGAGTTTTAGACTGAACGAGTTAGACTTGCATTTAATATACTGTTTGACAAGCGAATAGCAAGTAGCAGCGACGCTGATTTAGGAAAAGATTCGTTAATCTGATCTGCGTTTAACACCAACTCCTTGAAATATTTCGCGAAATCCGGTTAACAGGCTAATGAACATAATAAATTCTTGTGCGAACTAAATAGAACCAAGCGATGTTAGGCTCTATCAACGATCCTGCGCGGAAACAAAAATGGCGAAAGCTGTTCTTAGATGGGTACACATAGAATTCGAGGGGAACTTTCAAATGGACAGCTAGCCTAAGAGAGTCGCATCTCGGTCGGGCGAAATGGAGGGGTTGGACGGAGGGGCAGGAGGTAAGCATCGCAATTACGCAAATTGCGGCTCTGTTCTCGCCTGCTCCGGGCTTACTGCCCGCGGAAGGGCATCAAGACGGGCAGCACGGGTTGAAGGATGGTGTTACGAGGAATGTTCAACGTTTGCACGTACCGTTCACGTTCACGTTCACGTTCACGTTCCGTTCACGTGTCCGTTCACGTATAGGCGCGTCTCGACTCGCGGTGGTTCTCGCCCGTTCGATTGGTCGCCGGTACGACTGAGCAATTTGAATGAACGACACGAGCAGCGAGTTTGTTGTCGGCTGATTCGAAAGGGCTACCGTGCGTCCGCCGAGCGAAGCGGATCGGAGCTGATGCGAGCCGAGCCGAACTGCCCCTTCGAGATCGGCTCGTCCGGCATGGAGCCTCGCTCCGGAACGAGAGGAATCGCTTCAAGAGCGATGAAAAATGCTGTTTATATCGGGGAAACTGGTTGAACGGCGCTCCGACTCCGATGGCCAGCCACTAGCGCGTGCCTGCTGCGGTCTTATTAGCGCTGATCAGCCTCGCGATAAATTTATGTGCTGGCCAAGATATATATGCCGCGAGCCACCGTCGCCGGGGAAAAAACAAAGCCGTTACCAGGGATCCCCGTAGTTTCTGCCTCGATTCTGCCTCCGCGGGCATGTCCAGGACGTTTTTGCGTTCACGCCGGCGTACCGGCTGACAGTGCGCCTAACAGAGATCGACAGAAAATCTATCAGGCTTTCAGTGAAACCAGCGGATACACCGCGGCTGGAATTTCTAATGCCGGCGCGCGCCAGCTATGCCCGGCACGACGATTGGCGAGAAATCGTTTTATGCTTTGCAACGTCGTTTTTGCGCCGGACGAATCTGTCCTGTTGCCGCGCGACTCGGTGGACGCGCTCCTCTTCCTGTTCCTCTTGTTCGCGCTGCGAACGAGCCGTCGTTGCCTACGTTACCAGACAGCGACACCCTTTTTCGCGGGGCACGCTGCGATCATTAATTTACGCTCCATGCCTGCGATGTTCTATTCCTGCCGATTCAAGAGGGGAATCGACTGGTTAGATTTTCACTCGGCACTCTTATCACACCGTTCTTTTAAATGCGCTGGGACTTTGATTATCCCAACCTTTGTTATCCGCACACGTTTCAGATGTAAAACATTTACAGTACTTTCTATTTTAATTTAATCATACACCGTGTCTTATCGCGTCGTTACAAAGTCGAAGCTTCGATCTTCAAATCTATGTTAAAGTCGGTCCCGAAAAAAATTGTCTTCAGTTTCCCGTTCGCCGTATCGCGTAAAATCATCTTAGATAGAAATCGACTTTAGATCTTGAAAGTAGAAGCTTCGAGCTTGGAAACCAGTCCAGGTTTGCTGCCGTCCGACCCGTTTCCACGAAATTACCGCAACTCGAACATCGATGATTTGTCTAAGTCATAAAGATCGAGCGATAGCTGAAATTGATGTTAGGCAAAAATGATGCGTCTCCGATGGGATCAAAGACAGCTGAGTTTCTCGATAACAGAATTCCTTGGAAGCAGCCGGGAGCTCGGTTAATTGGTTGGCGCGAGATCTAAATATCGAATAAACTTTTTAACTGTTTACATTACCCGGGGCAAAAACCTACTCGTCGTTAAAGATCAACATTCATTCGTTATCCAAATGAAATTATGCAGAACAGTGGCCGGGATAATTATCCCGACGCTTCTCGGCATCCTTGTTACGCGGCTGTTCCATTTTATGGGACGACCGTTCCGCCGTTCAAAAGCGAAAGGCAAATGGAAAGAAAGGAAAAAATTCATAATCCCGATTGATATTAATGTCCAGCGGACAGGAAGGGTCCGGCTTCGGAGCGGCAGAAGTCGGGGTCGCGTTCTCTCCACTCTCCACTCTCCACTCTCCACTCTCCACTCTCCACTCTCTACTCTCGACTCCCGGCTCAGCGCGATGCAAGCGTGAAGCTGCTCACCAGGGGCGTATTAACGGCGGTGCCATAACCCGGGCATTTATTTCTCTATCGGCGGCATCCGTTGGAAGAGCGTCGAGGGAGCCACGGCCGCGTCGCATCGCATCGCATCGCGTCGCGTCGCGTTGCGCCCAGCAGAAAACGATGGAAATTTATACGGAGCCGATAATTAGCGAGCCGAATCGACTCCTCGGGGGGAGTAGCTCGGCGACCGTGGTAATCGCCGTAATTTATGCCTGCTCCTCAGGATATAAGCTCGTTGAGATAGTCCAGGAGCGTAAAAAGCCGCACAGCGAAAATGTCGCCCAATTAACGGCGAATTGGAGCGGCCGAGAGGCAACCACGTGTGTCTACACGGATCGTTCGGATCTTTCGATGTGTTCGAAAGCCACCTTCTCCGTGGTGCACGTGTTCCTTCCATCCGGAGCCTCGTCGCGTATTTTCTACAGGGTGATCCAACCCGATGAAATCCCCATAAATTATCGGACGACCGTCATCCATCGCCGCCTGCAATTTCTTGCGGCTCGACTCCTTTTGCCGGGTCCGAGGAAAGGACGGGCCTAGGCCAATCCGTTTCCCGGGAAATGAGAAAATCAAACGACAACCACCGTGTATACGTATGCATAAATACGCGGGAATATTCTCGAAGATTGTTAGGCGCGCGCACAGGTACGCACGCGACGGATTCGAGACTCTCCCGCGCGCAAAAGCTGCGCCGGCTGATTCCGAGCCATTAGGATCGCGTTCCAAGCCGAGCCGTGCCGAGCCGAGTCGAGCCGAGCCGGTGAACCGGGCTTAAATAGCGCGACCGTTCAACCGAACGCCGGACGCGAGCAGACCCAGCATTCCCTTTTGAACTTTGAGCCACTTTTACGATTTTATTATTGGCTCTTACGTTCCTGATATTTATGCGACGTCGCGCGATACTTTCCTCGGCGCAACGCGTCGACTTTAATGGCGGCCGCCTTCGAGCGAGCGCACCGCGGACGACCCTCTTAGGAGCGATGCATTGCAAGGCCTGCACTAATAACGCTTCGACCGAGCGGAACTTAATTAGGAGGCTACAAACAACGACGCCGAACCGCCGCGACGCGACGCGACGCGGCCGGCTCTTACGACCGTGTCGTTTACGATCCGGGGTGCTCGACGTTTCCAATCTCGCTGGATTCCGCGCACGCAATCGTGCAATCTTTTCAGTCCACTGTTTCTTTTTTCTTATTGCGTCGTATTGATCAACTTCGTAACGGAGATAACCGGCTCTATTTCGATCCAGAGTGATCGAATCCATACCTCGCACTAGGAACAACGAGGGTTGTGCGCCGTGTTGTTCGTACAGCTGTGACATTGTGGAAAATCGCGGTAGCCGAAATTTGAAAATGGCGCGAGAAAGTGCAGATTGCACGCTTTGAAATGATTTGACAATTACGTTGGTACGAGTATTTCTATCGGAGCGATGACCATCTGAACTTGCTCTCATTTTTCGGGTTCGTCGAGGCGATCCCTTAATTGTTTTGTGGAATGTACTTAATCGGCATTTGCAGAGGGAGCGCATGTGCGTGCAAACAAGTCCCGGCATGGTTACAGTCAATTAGGGACATTGGTCATTTAGTTTGTTCCCGTCGTTTACTAGATACATGTGCTTCTGCAAGGTTGAGAAAATTTTTAAGAAAATTTTAATCCTTCTAACTTAGCAGCTATCGATTGCTACAATAAATGGAGTTAATTTATCACACAGATATCGTATAAAAATCCGCAGTCTAGAGATTAGGTTAAAAAATGTGGTGTTAATCTTTAGCAAATCGAAGTACAAAGGATATTTCGTTAAACGTGTCTTCAACTACGAGTTGACAATCACGATTAGATTCAGCAACTAAATTTGTATAATTCATGCAGCAATAGCTATTCGAGATTAAAAGATGCAAATGATGCAGGCGAATTTTCCTGATCGTTAGTCGGTTTCGGTCTTATACTTTTGAATGGTACAGTAAATAGGGATTGATGAAGATACGAACTCCTGTCAAAGAAGCATCCATTAATCGAATGGCAGGCCATACGAAGAGCTCGATAATCTTTCACGTCTATCGGATGTTAATGACCCTAATAAATGTAACCGGGGCAGGCGGAGGAGCATTGACATTGAGGTGTATCGATATATCTACGCATCCCTGTTGGTCACTCCGGTTAATATTTATTTATGCATCTGAACCGGCCAGCTTCAAACTCGTTTGGCGACGTAGGTCCTTCTCCTCGGCTTTCAGTGGTTCAATGAAGCCTCCTGGAGGCACCTGTCGTGGCATCTTCGACGTCGGCCACAATTCATAGTTTTTATTAATAATTTACGTTTTAACGAGCGTTGTTCAGAAGATGCTACAGATCACTGCAGTTTCATTTAACTGATTATATTATATATTATACTATTTTGTAGGCTCGCACAGTACTGTAGACTTAAATGGCTCAAATTATTGACAGATAATTGAAATTTCTCCCCAAACCGAGATCGAGCTTCTTAATTGATTATCTTCCCTCGGTAAAAGTTGTCGGTACCAATATTGATTATCAACTCCTTTATTGTGCACCGTGACGCAACCGTGGAAACGTTTTCTTTCCGGAGATGTTATCAGCGGCGTGCTGCCTATGGTTTTCGCCGAGCAGCGTCCATATATGCAAAGAACGAATCGTACGTTCTATTTGTTCTGTAGCACACACGTGTGCGTCCGATTCTCTCGACGCGACGGTGAGGCTCGAAAGCAGCTGCAGAAGGGACCGTTAGAAGTCGATAACGATATTCAAGCAGTTTAAAGGAGGCCTGGCTCCGTTGCGTGCCGATCGTGTCCATTTTACTAGGCGCGAACGACAGCCTTTTCTGCGATCGGCCATCACACGGACAACGCCTCGCATGTTCCCGACAGCGAAGCCAATGAGTACTAAAGTACGTGATTTTCGAGTACACCGCTTGGCTGTGTTCACAGCTGGACACTGTGCTAGGACTTGTTTCCAACCACGTTCACCACCGCCTCGAACAAGATTATTTGGCTTCGTGACTTCTGGTCGATAGCTAATTCGAACATGGTCCGACGTACGTTCGATAGAATTAACGATAAAATTTTTATTTACTCGCAATCGAAAGGAAACTCGAGGAAATGGAGCACATCAAACATTTTAGAAATAATGTTTAAAGTGAAACAGCGTCAGGGAATGTATGATAATATCTTATAATAAAAGTATTTTTAACGTCTGGACAGTTATCTTTACGCGTTCGAAAGATGCAAACCAGTATTAATACACGTTTTGCGAGTAACAGAAACTCGATTAGCTATCTATAGGGTCGGGGTGTTTCTCGTGTTTTGCAACATAATGAAGGAACACGCAGTTGCATCCCAAGTTCCATTTGGAACTCTTGAAAGAGCGGATTTTGCCAGTGACTTGGGGGAAAAAGGCGATCTGATTGCGTCGAAAGCAATTAAGCGGTTTGCTGAAACTAGTTTCGAAGCAATCAAGATTGATTCGTTGATATTGTAAAGAGTTTCGACTCCTGCTAATCACTATCTTCGTCGGTGAGCTTGAAGCGAACCCGGTGTACGGTTTCTCAATTAAAATTATCTCCGTCGTTTCGACGTGGCCGGCATCGATCCGGCGAGATTGCAAAAGGCCGTGATAGGGAATGGGACATTGCGACGCATACAATAGCAACGCTTTACGATTCGATCTATTGCTAGCATCGTTCTTCCACGTGAAAACGTGGAAGTTATTCTCGCCGCCATTCCGCATGGCTGCCCATAGCTATGCCACCACTACTATTATTCGAACGGACATTTTATTTTGGACGACAATAGATGCGAGATGATTTAGATCGGTGCGTATCAATTGCGGAGATCAAGGAACGGTGTCAAATGTCCTTTGAATAAGTAGCATGCCTAGGAATTCCAACAGGTATCGATTCTAGTAGATAGTTCGCGCATGGAAATATTAATTCTTCCGGTAAATTACTATATTTTCTTTAATAATTCCGACGGCCTTTGAAAATATTTTAGACTTTTAAAGAATGAATTTACAGATGCAACTATTCATATTTCGTCTGTTTGTTTCCATTATGTCAATTTCATTTTAGCTAAACTTTCATGAAAAAGGAGAAGCCGTATTTTCCGCGCTTCTCCCGCAGATCCTAACGACGTCTCTTAATTAACGTCGGCGGAACGATCGACTAAATCATTCGCGGGTGCGTCTCGTTACCGGGTGCCTGTTAGTCGCGAGAAAGGTCGCCGGGTCCATGAATCACGGCTATTTCGACAGTTGAAATATCCAGACCACGCGAAAATAATACCGTCGACGTTCGGTCGGGTTCGGGAGCAGTTCCGCTTCCGCGAGCGACTCGCCTAATCTCTGGCGTCGCTCGTCGGGCGGACTCGCGATGGCAACGGTAGTGGCAACGGCAACGGCGGCGACGTCGACGGCGACGGCGTCATATCACTCGAGAGTTCTATAATTACAGGCCGGCTCTCGATCGCGGCAGGCCTCGCCACCGAAACCGCGGAACGAGTGGAGTCTGCTCCCGAATAATCGCGTCAACTCCTTTAATCAAAGCGTGAATGCCGCGCGCACCGCGCCGCGCCGGGACGCGACGAGACGCGAGGCGACGCGAGGCGACGCGAGGCTAGCGCGAAATCAAATCGAGCGTCGCCTGGTCGTGTGCTCGGTGCTCGGAAGAGTTCGTAACGTTTCGTATAAGCGGCACATCGTGCCTGTTTGACCTGTAGCCGTCGCGGCAGTCAGCGCGACAGAATCGCTTTGTTTACACCGCCGCGGCCGCGACAACTGCTCATAAATCGATACGCGTTGCAGCCGGTGCACGCGTCTGCCCGCTGCCAAGCCGCTCGAGAGCTCGGGTTATCGAGTTCTCGAGTTCTCTCTCTTTCTCTCTCGTTCTCGCTCCCGCTCCGATCCGATCGTTCGCCGCGATCGCGTCCTCGGGGATCGCCGATCGATTTTTACCATGTCCAGCCTCGGCGCTGACCATCGCGTTTCAGATCGGACGCCGGACAGGAAACGTCGTTCATCGTCCCGGCCTAAGTGCAACCAGGTGCAATATTCGAGTCGCGGTGTTCTTGCTGCGAGCTTCTTGTACCGCTAGTTATGACCGATGCTACCGATCCGCCCGATGATAGGGATCATTTACATATCGGCACGCCCAGTGTGTAAAGGTGAATGACACAGATCCTGTTCGCCGCTGCTGTTTGCCATCAATGTCAAGGACTGTCCATACGGAGTGATTTACTGTCGGTGAAGGACAGTTGGATTGTGTTCGCACCCTTTACCTCCCCGTTGGGTGCCGCTGCGACTGTA
This sequence comes from Augochlorella aurata, assembly GCA_028455555.1. NCBI lineage: Eukaryota > Metazoa > Arthropoda > Insecta > Hymenoptera > Halictidae > Augochlorella > Augochlorella aurata. The sequence continues at coordinate 9,630,198 of CM052165.1, read as the reverse complement.
TCGCTTGGCGAACGCGTATGGGCATCCGGGTCGATGAAGATCTAAAGGGTCGATGGGGACTCGAGCACAGACTTAAGTTGGACAACTTCGCGTTGGATCGATGACTTAGGATCGCGGCTCGAAAATATTTTTTAAAGCGAGCTGCTCGCTTTGTACCCAGCTGATGACTTTAGACACCAACCCAGACCCGGTCAGTTTCTAGGACATGTAGACTAGCCAAGTCTTCGCGAGTGTCGTTAGTTTGGTGACCACTCGAATACCTGGGACCTTAACGGTAACTTCGGTATGTGATCCGGTAGCCATCATCTTTGCAAATTCTATGAACTTTCTACCCAGTGAACGTCCTGGCATCCTAATTCACACCTTATCGGTATGCTAGTTAAGTGAAGCGCCAGCTGGATTTTCGAGTGACTCGTGACCTTATCCCGGATCTGGTTAGTTTCAACGATCTGGAGAGGTTCAAGTTCTCTTAGGGTCTCTTAGAGTCCCACGAGCAAAGTTACCTTTACGTTACTCGATACCTGGGGTCCAGGGAGACTTTCGATCATCTCGGTGCCACTTTGCTCGCGAGTGCAGTTAGTTTAGCGAGCATCGGATGCCTGGACCGGGTGCGGTATGTTCCGAGGATTGAAAGAAACGTTGAACGCATTCGCGGGCCGGCGGTTCCGCCACTCGGACGAGTTCGTACGGCTTCGTCTGCATAGAAGAGCGGCAGCAACCTGCGCTGGAGGCCGCGTTAGGTAGTGCACGGGAGCACAGGCGCGAAGCAAAGTTGGCCGACGCGACGCTACGCGAGGCGACGCTACGCGAGGCGAGGCGAGGCGCGGCGAGGCGAGGCTTTGTTTACGTATCAGCCGGGACGGGCCGATGATCGGTCAGGCGCCCTCGCGTACGTTGCTGTTATCCGCGCACCTCCGTAATCGCGATTCGTCGCCGTGCGTGACTCGTGTCCCGTGTTCCGTCAGTAGGATTTCGCGCTTACGACCGCGACGTGCTGACCCGACGACGCGATCGCGGCTCTCGATCCTCCGCCAGGCAACGGAGTCGGTCGCGCGGCCAATCGCTTCTGGTCGCCGCGCTTGTGATCGCGATCGGTTATCTCCCGACCCGTTTCTCGTCCGTACGCTTCCGATAAGTTTGCTTGTGATCGGTGCACCCGGTGACGGTGGCCAGTTGGGTGACCTCGGCGCAAAGCGACCTTCTTCCAGGCTGAGAACATGAAACGGTCCCTCGCGGACGGCGAGACCGTCTGAGGATCGAGGACCGGAGGGGATCAACGGCTTCGACCCGGTGAGTACGCCTCGGGCACGCTTTCCGCCGCCGCTGTTCGCGTTTCCTGGAATTCCCGCGGCGGCCGATTGTTTTGGAGCGTGAAAGGTGCGCGGGACGGCCTTCGGCCGTTGCATATCTGTGTCAGCCCCGGTGCCCGGCGGAAATTGTTATTTGTGCGTTGCTCGAGGAATGTTGAAGTTGAAACTTTCTTGGAGCACGCCTCCGATGCTTGGTCAATTGTTGAGTGACGCTTTTGACCTGGTCTCGCGCTTGTTCCCGCCGCGCCGCGCTCGTTTACCATTTGCGCAAGGTTTCCCTCGGCTTAATGGCCCGAACTCTCCGCATTATCTCGTTCGTTAATATCGACGGGGAATTCTTCGCGCGAGCGCCCGGGAAACTCGCCGCTCCACAGCTTTTTCTTACCTCCTTCGACAGGTGTTCTGGTAGAATTACTTTTGCATGTCGGTGCAAAGGTGTGTCTCGTTGGATTTGGAACGAGCTCTTTCAAAACGAGTAGGCCTATCCGTATGGAAATGTCCTATTTTCTGCGAAACGATTGGACACTTTCTCGAGCAACTGTGAATCCACGATTTATTTGAGAATTTATTTAACAGAGAACAAACGTTCTACCTCGTATTATTATACGGTACTCGCAAGTTCTACGACTCTCCGTAGCAAATATTTACTCTGAGCGCCGATGGCTGCTTGTACTCTGTGAATCAAAGGTGCATTTACTCTCTGTTGCAACAACGCGAACTTCATTCTCGTTCCTAGAATTTTCTCATGGGAAAGTGTCTCTAGCCTGGAATCTACAGAATTATGATGGAAAAGTTGAATGACAGAGGAAACCACTATCCTCGAACTCTGAATGTCAACTTCATCTTGTTCTCTTTCACCTCGGTAATTACGGATTGAAATCAGACGTTCCGTAGTTCTTGAACGGCACGTCGGAGTGACTGTTCGTGTTCGGAAAACGAAGATTTCGCTGCCTCTATTCCGAGCAAATGTTTTAGACGAATTTAGCCCACGATTTATAGACTTATATTTAGATAGAAATTGATAAAAGCATATGTAAACAGCATTTTCCTGCATCGATCGTTTTTAAATTTGATAGGCTCGGCGTGAAATTTTCTTTCTCTTGGCAAGATTCCTGTTCGCGCTCGTAGAAGATCTGTATGTTGTTATTTTATGTAACGTGTGCCGTAAGGTTATATAGATAGAAGCAACTGGCGGCGGAAGTACAGGCTGCTGATAGCGGAACTCGAGGTGAATATGTAGTCGCCACAGTTCGCGTACATTCCGGTGGAAAAGTTATTTCGGTGTCGTGCCGCTACAGAACCTTTCGCGTTTCGAAGTGACGATGTAGTTTTCGACGCCGGAGATTAGAGATCGTTGCTTCTCCCCATTCTACTCGATTACCAGACCAACGGCAGCCGCGGTTTCGATGATTCTACAACAAATGAGAGGTGTCGAGTTTCCGATTATTGAGTGGTCTGCTGAAGAATCGGGAATAATCTACTGCTCCGAACCAGGTTAATCTTCCTCGTCTGCGATATAATTGCTGAAGCAATTTGGTCGGTAGGCGGTAATTAGTTGGCAATTTGTACGTGATTTTCTAGACAGTGGTGTCGCGTTTCTTTCAGAAATAGATACATTTGTGCGATTCTAAAATTAGCCGGTTTTCCCAGAGCTTTGTTCCAACGCGACGACATTTATAATTTTGAAAAATGTTGTTTGTTCACTGAGAGATTCCTCGTAGTAAAGACCAGATGAAAATCGAATTAATTTTTATTAATCGTCGCGTTTCAATGCACACCGCCAGGGACGTTACGGCCATTGAAACGAAACTACCGAACTCGATTGTTACACAACCGAGAGGAATAGTCGAACCTTTCCAAAGTCTGCGTTACGCTAATCTGCAGCGGTATATTTTACAATGTCGCGTATATACAATTTCGGGAAGAACCAATCGAAAGTAGAGTTTCTATGCCCTCGCAGTCGCTAAACACAATTTGATAGTTGCGCAAAAGCAAGGAAAACCCGGTTATTCCGCCACACCTGCGACTATACCTCATCCCGGAGAGCAATCATGGAATCCTGAGGTCGTTTTATAAAGTCACCCGAGTTTAATTCTCGGAAGAACAAATTAAAGGTAGTCTCGGCTAGAAATCATTCCGAGAACTGGCTGCATCTCGGCGGCCATTAACCGCAAGTTCATAATCGCGGAAGGCCTAGGAAAAATCGTTTTCCGCCGCGTTGAAGGCGAACCGCCTCGTTCCTGCGGGCAATTACAAACGGATATTCATAAAATCGCGGACGATCCAAGCGAAATTGTCGAACACAAGCACCGTGGTTAACGAGCATCGGTCGAGACGATCGAAAGCGGAGCGGACTCGTGTTCGACGCGGCATCGTTCCCGACAATCCCGACCACTGCCACGACAGTGTCAACGCGAGCGAACGATAGCAGTCGTCGATCGTAAACGTCCCAAGGATGATCCGGCCATGTTTCAGTTTCTCCGGTCGGTCTATAAACACGTAACTACGTATTTCGCCGGCGTCTGTTCGAACGGAACGGTGATCGTTAGGTTTTCTACGGCCGACGTTACGGCCCCGACACGGCCCCGGTCTCGGCGCGGGACGTGGAAGCGTAGAATCCTAGCCGGAGCCGTCTATCGCGCGACCAACGGTGTATCGGAGCGGAGTGAGCAGATAAGATAGCGGGCCGGTTATCGACTCTCTTACACTTAGTTCACCTGCGTCCTAAGTACTCTTATCTTGGCCTTTTATCGGTGACCTCTGCTCCGCCAGGCGGCCGCGGCTGATATCGGCAAGAGACACGGAACGTCTCGCCCGTATGCAACGACCATACCTCCGCTATAATGTCTACATCGGAATGGCGAACCGATACACCTTCGGCTACGCTGTTCAGATTCGGACCGGACACCCTTCGACACCTCACTCGTGTCTTTCGTATCATTCGTTCGCAAAGAAAACTCAATATTTATTGTCGCACGACCTCCCTTCTTTCGAGGTTGAGCGCGTGGCAGTCAAAGGCCATCGAAAATCCTAAACGCGGCTGACGCGTGTTTTTCCACTTTTTTCCACTCAATGTAGATTTCTTATACAATATTCGCATAGTTCTGCGACTATCAATGCTAACTAGCGACAAGCGATGCAAAGTAGCCCGTTCCAATTCGTAGTCATCGACACAAAATAGACTCTCCTTCGAAGGTCGTCCAGGGTCATCAATCGATTCAAGACTTCTTTAAAACGTCTTCACGGTAGCTTTCTGCCTTCTCCGTTAAAAAGGACGACCTTGGCCGTCGCTGCAACAACTCATTCCGTCCCTAGACGATAGTTGCACGGTGTTCAAAACGGAGCGCGCCATTCGGTTCTTCGGCTGTCCCGCTCTTTTCCTCTCTTTTGCTCTCTCTCCACGTTCCACGAAGATGCGATCTTGTCCACCGACCACGCCTTCACGGCGAACAGAAAGAGAGAGAGAGAGAGAGAGAGAGAGAGAGAGAGAGAGAGAGAGAGAGATAAAAAGAGAGAGAGAGAGAGAGAGAGGGAGAGGGAGAGAAGCGTGCAACGTCGATCTCGTTTCGAGACCGGCGTGTGTCGTTCGCTCTTATTTCAATGGGGGGCACGGGAGGAACGGAGGGAGAACGAACACGGTGGAAAAGAGGCGAAAAAAAGGATACGTATCGAGAGCGCAGGATATAACCGTCGAGGTCCGTCCGCGTGGCAGTCGATCCTGATGCCCGCGGTGGTGGCTGATGGTGGTGGCTGGCTGGCTGGCTGATGGCGGTGGTAGTGGCGACGAGGGCGACGGTGATGGTGGTGGTTTGTTCATTGCGGAGGTCCAGCGTGGCGGCTGGGAGAAGACGGTCGACACTTTTGCAAAGTAAATCTCGTTTCGTCGCGAGCATCGTCCTTCTTCCACTCGGTGGAAGGACTTCCGTCACCGTCGACGTTCCTCGTCGTGCTTCGATGCCCGACAAAAAATCCGCTGCGCTCGGCTGGAACGTCATAACCGCGCTCGCTACGTGTTTCTTGTCCGGCCACGATGATTCCTCGTCCCCTCATCCACCGACACGTCACGCATGTTTCTTATAGCCGAGTAAATTCTCGGCTGCGCCAGCAGCCACCGATCGAACAGCGTCCTTCTTCTTCTCTTTTCTTTTTCTTCTTCTCCTTCTTTTTCGTTTTCTTTCCTCTCTCCTCGCGCCACGCCGCCTTTTTCTTCCCGTTCGATTGCGTTTTTTGCACACGTTAGAGACCGCGCTCGTACGTTACTCTCCTGATAAGGTGATATTTTGATCACAAGCTGGCGACAGGTGCTCGCGCGTCTATCTCCTGCGTGTCGACCAAAACGTGGAGACGTATCCGTGGAAATTGTGCAGCAGAACTTTGTCGAATTTAATCATCGTCCCCTTTGAATTAGGAGAATTATTTTTAACCCCTTGCGGTACTAATTCGCAATGTAGAGCTTTAGTAGCAATGCATTTATCACAAAAATGACTGTCTGTCTGTTTTAATAATGTCGGTATCGAGCAATTAAAATGACTAAAACACGTTTGACTTTTGTTCTGTCGATCGAACACCGAGCAACGGCGCAACGTCGAGCGCAGGGCGCGCGGTCGCGACGATTTCTCGTTAGCCGATCGATCGGCAGAATTTTACGGCAACATTGATAATTTACGAGCACGCTGGAAAAGCTGCGGGACCGTGAAATAATCGCCGGTTGCCGTGAGCCGGGGAAGCTTTATCGGCCGTCGCGTCGCTTATCCCGGCGCGTCATTACCTCGATAGGCGTGCGTGCAGCGAAAAAGAAGGCTTATCGGCTCTTCCAGGAAATGCAGCGTGCACACGTGATACCACGGGAAATCGAATCGTATCTGATCGTCGCGCCGGGCCGCTTGGGGCCCGACTGGACTGGCATGGCGCTAAGATCCTCTATTTTCCTCGTGCTCCTCTTTTCAAGATTCCAGTGCGCAGAGCGTCGCGTGCGTATCGACACGGTTTAGCCCGATTGACAGGAACGACTCGCTCGTGTTTACCTTGCACTCGTTAGATCGATCGATCGCGACAATTTCTCCGCGCCGATACACCGGCCTGATACGCCGGACGATTTTTCGCCCGGCATGGCCGCGGAGGATAATATGTAATCAGTCGCCCGGGTCGACGTCGATGAAATGGACTGATACCACAGCCGAGCGGTTGTTTGAGGCGTGTAACGAGGAAAATGCGATCCAATCGAATCCGAGAAATTTTATTGGTCGCTCGATAACACGGATTAAGCTGTCCCGACTTTTCTGAGGCTCGTTCGAGGGTACTCCTCGCGATGATTACCAGGAATTTCCTGGTTTGCCGCGGTATGATCCATTAAGCTCTCTAAGCTCTAGGCAGTTGGCTGTTATACCGCGTACTTTCATTAGATTTCAACGAGCCGGATTTACCGCTGATTATGGTTTCGTGGACCGAGGTTATTTTTGGATCATTGGACCGACGATCTATGATGGAGATATTCGTTCCTGTGCTCTGCAGACGTTATTGCTAAATGGAGGTTTTTGTGCTTTCGGCAGAATTCGATGATATAAAAAGATCGATGAGCCCGCAGACGTTAAAAACGAAAGATAAAGTAACGTTATCCCCTTCGTTTCGTATTTTATCGCTGTCGACTTTACTCTAAACGATTGTCCGAGTGACAACAACTGACTCCTCGATTCTCAAACCATAGATCTCAAGAACATATTTCCCCGAAGTCGGTGGATCCATAGTTGCCACCGAACCCGCCGTAATTACACATCTCGGCGGTCGGCCATGCTTGCGTTCCGCCAATAAATCTGATCGGTAAACGAAGAGCGGTGCCAGGCGAGGCCACAAATTAAAAGATTCAATGTTCGATCCGGCTATCCATTGCTTGCCGCTTGATAGAAATGCTTAACATTCTTCCGGGTAGCATTAAGATATTCGCGTAACCGGTGCTCTTATTATCCGTCATACGATGGCGCCTAATATCACGGTACGACCGGACCGGGTCAAAGAGAGCAAGAAAAACAGCGAGAGAGAGAGAGAGAGAGAGTAGAGGGAGAGAGGGGTGCTCTCTTTTTTCCTGAGCATGTCGAACACTTTTCGTACATCGTGCTACCCATAGTCGATGCTGATGCTGGTAGTCACCAGCCTCTTTCGGTGCTGATACAAAAGGGGACGATGCTGGATGTTGTATATGTATGGCGGTCGGCAAACAAGAGGGGCAGGTGGAAGGTTGTGCAACCTGTTGCTTCGATGCTGGGACGAGCAAAGGAACGGTAGGATGAGAGCTCGGGTTTGGCTGCGGGTGTGCATGAGACGGCACACACCGGAGAAACATTCTGCCCTTGGGTATAGCAATCACAATGAGGCGAGTCTCCTTCTCCGTGCTCTTTCTCCCGGTGATGTACGCTCTCGTTGCTCCTTCGTGCTCCTTCGTCCTCTTCGCCTTCGTCTTCGTCTTCTTGTTCTTCCTCTGTACCCGATGCGGTTCTTCCCCCAGCCGCCTCTCCCTCCGCCCTCCTCCTCTTGGACGTCGCGCCCCCGGGACGCGATCCCGATCTGACGCGATTTGCATAATTCCAGTATCCCCGCCCAGTCGTTCAGCTGCTCAATTATTAGCTGGAATTTAAGACGTGTTTAAGAAAATAGCTCGACCCCGCTGCTTTTCGCTTCTGCCGATTTCATCGGCGATGGCCCGCGATTCCCCTGTCCGAACTCGAGCCTTGGTTCGCTGCTGCGGACCGAATATGGGTGACCTTCGAGGTCACCGAGTTCCGGACGACATTCGGAAAAAGACGCTTGAAAGTGACGTCTTTATTTGATACAATATGTATTGGCAAAGCAACGTAAAGTATCGCTTCTTAAAGTGTAATGTATAGGCTTAATGGATTACACGTAATTACGACTGTTATGTGTTCGAAGATTATTATGTTTTCACGAAGGAAAATTATAAGGTAAGCGCCACCTGTTGCGTGTCAAGATAATGCAACGTAAAGTGCCATTCGTTTCAATAATGGGATTATTTAAAGTCCTGCCTTTTCATTTAGAATGTTGCGTAACCACGCTGCATCGACTGCAGTTTGCTTTCTGCGGTCAATTCTAATCGTCGGTAAACTGAACGGAATAAAGTCGAAGATGTATTTCTAAGTATTGGCACTTCTATAGTAAACTAATATGAGCATTAAGTTAGAATAACTATAGCATTTAGCAACAGGTATATCATAGGTAGTTTCGCGTCCCCGAAGATTCGCAAGTCCTCCTTAGCCCCCTAACAAAAAACATTATTAGGTTTAAATAACATTTGTTGTAAGCGGCGGAACGAACGATACTCGTGCCAACACCGTTATCACGGAACATGTTTTTATCAGCGGTGCGATATGGTAACGAGGTCTGTACTTACGGATGTCTGTTGCGGTTTTTTGTTCCACATACGAGATTTACTTTGTGTTACCGTCTACGGATTTAATTGGTCGCTCGCGATTAAACTTCTCTACGCCTGGCTGTCTCGGAAAAAACTACTTTCCTCCATTTTCTAATTAGAAAAGAAACGGAGCGCGCGGTTGCACCTAGAGAAGTTTTAAAATCCTCATTAGTAATCTCGAAATAGATAAGTTAGAACAAAAGATTTGAATAAAATTCTGCAAGGGTTTGCGAAGTCGTAACGAATGCCAGTCAAGCGTCAATTACAATTTCTAATGCGACTGATTCATATTGCAGACGAGAACGAATGTTCCAAGTAGGTGGAACCGTTCAATGTTTCAACATTGTTATAAATCACTTTTAATAGCTGCTTTTTGCCTATCGGACAGTTTTCGAAGGTAATGCGTGTTCACCGCGTTATCTATTTTCTATAAAATGCGATGTTTCGTGCTGCCAATGTTTATGCAAATTTAATCGTAAAACGCGAACGAGGTACAGAACATTTGCGTTGATTTTAACCAGCAATAAATATCAGCGTACACTCATTTAGCAAATGAAAATATCTGCTTCTAGAAAAAGGTATGAATTATTTAAAAGCATGAACAGTTGATTGACAAACGAGTTTAAGCAAGTATTCCAGTATTTATGAGTACATACAAAAATGTTATCACATTCGGTGATAACAAAATTGCATATAATTCATCGAATAATCTAATTCTGTGTAATCGTGACTGCATACGAAGGGCAGCAACTTGTTTGTTCTCTTAGCATGCAATCTGTTTAAACTTGTGGCTAAACAATACCGATTGGAACCTAGAAGCGGAAACCTCGGACTCTTCCAGAGGGTCCAAGGCAGTTTGTGAACCTAGGGAAATTCCCAATACCTGAGAACAATGTCGCGTTAAGTATGCCGCGTTCCAAACGTGTAATTTCCGCGTACAGAACGACGGCATGAACCATGGGCCAGGCATTTATGGCAGAACAATCCAGCTAAATCCGAATACCGGCTATTTACATTAGGACAGTCATAGATGCCGTTTTCCAAAGTGCAAGTGATAGACCGTAACCATTCTAGACCCCAATCAGAGGGCCCCCGTCATATACCCCGGCTGAGTTAATCCTCGAAACAATAACTAATGCCAAGCACCTAGGTATCTGTAGTAAAAGACTCGGAACCCTTTAATGTACACTTTCTTTTACAATAATACAAGTGATTCACAATTTCTATGGCATCGATTTATGTTTATGAAGGCACGATTTATGTCTTCATTTGCGATATTCATTTCGGCCAGTCTGTCCCAAGAGTCGCCGTCTGTCTGAATAGAAGATTCCGGAATTTCCCAGTCATAAAGTAATTGAACCCTTCGGGATGTGTAACGGCTCGCCAGGTATATCGTCTACCACTGTCCCCTTTGTAGTAGTGACAAAGATTCGACGCCTTATGTCTCGATAACATTGCATTCTAAAAAAGAATGCGACTGCATAATTATACATCGACAGATTAATAATAATTTTAATTCGATGATAGTTGCGTTGCAACGCATCAAAGACGCAGAATTGTAGATATCTTCGCGATGAATTTCGGTGTCTATCGCAATCGGATTGTACCATGGCAATTAGGACAGCCGATGGCAGGCGATTCGATTAAAGGATTGGTAACGCGTCGCGTCGTTTTTTCGACCGTTTCCGGCGCGGCACGTGAATCCGCAACGTCAGGTTTACGTGCTCGCCAATTTCGTTGATTAAAGCGCGCCTTCGTCGGTGATATCCTCCATTAATCTCGTATCGGGTCGAGCGCATCGCGAATCGCGCTCCTTGATGCGCGATGTGTGTCTCTGGCGACCGAGAAGAATCGAACGGAACGCGTTAGGCCGCATTCCCACTGGCCAGCCATCCACGAAGCGCGGACGCGCGTCCGCTAATATTCTGACCCATCGAGGATCATTATAATTCATTCGATTGCCGCCCACCTGTACCGACGCATCCTCTTGTTTGAATGCCGCGTACGCTGCTGCGCACGCGAGTGCATCCTGCTTAAGTGTTTCTTCTTGTTGCCAAACCGCAGATTACTCTACCGATAATTTCGCGTGATACATGGCAACGTGTCCGAAGCTCATCGATATCGTTTAATTCCTTCCTCGTTGCCCTCCACTACCCCCTCCCCGATTCTCTCCCCTGGACTTTTGCTCGCGACGATACATGCAAGTTCGTGTTATCCGGATTTTATGGCTCGAGTTGCGCGTTCATGCATCATATGGGTATCGAGATTATTCTGCAGGGTATTCCTCTATTTTGATAGAACGTTCTCGTTAAAGAAAGATTGGTCTGTATGAAAGATTAAAAAAGAAGAACAGACTCCTATATACAGCTAATGAAATTATATATCAGTTTCAAATCGTGTCTCTTATTGTCCAAATGTTTTAAGTACGTTCCACCGCGTGCCGAATAAATCTGGAGGATGTACGAATTACTCGTTGTTCGAATCGAATTTGTCCAGTTCAGACGGCATTCGATGCATAGCACCGGTGGAAACGCACCCTTAGGCCGGAGGCAATGAAAGAACCAGGGCCGGTAGGGCAGGGCGAGGCTCTCTCATCGTATCGCATCTGCGTACTCTCTTTAAAGGCGTTGGGCGTTCACCCCGACCTCGCCAGCCCGGTGCAACTGGTTCAAATGCATATCGCCTAGTGCAGAGGTGCACTACTGGTAGGTAGCGTTCCTCGGGGCCCCCCCTCGGGCCTCCGTCGGCTCGCCGTGGCCTAATGGAGCTTGCAGCGGCGGACCTTGTCTGGACGACGAGTCGTACCGGTATTTCGATGGTTACCGGCTCATCCGGCAAGCCGTCAGCCATTTTCCTGTTTCCCTGTTCGCGAATCAAACATTCGGCGTCGCAGTCAATAGAAACTGGTTACAAGCGCCGTTTGAACGAACCATCGCGCCGCGACTCCTAGACCCGAACCGCTGCCATTTATGACGGAATTTTAATTGGCTCTGCCGGATTCATTACCGGCAGCCCTCGCGATAGACAATGCGAAATACGTCGGTTTCGGCGCGGTGAAACACCGCTAATTGGACGAGGTACAAATTCGGAACAATGCCTGACGGAATTTCTGCGCAACGAACGCCGGCGGAGCATTGCCGGAAGAAGGAGCAAATACTCGATCGAGCGAGTTGGTAGTGGAGACTGGTTTGAATCGGTTCTATTGAGATTTAGAAGAACGGAGAAATTATTGATTAGATCGTACGAGGAAATCGTGGAGGCTTTAGTTGAGTGATCGAGGACGAAGGATGCTTACGATCGCAGGTATCTGTGTGGAGGCTGCTTGAAGCTGATTAATAGAATCTCGGTCTAAACAGTTGTATCAAAACTGCGGGATAATTGAGAGATTACTGTGTAATGAATCGACCGCGGATTTTATGCGTCTGTACCTCGTTAGCAACGTTCTAGAAATTATTGAGACAAGCCACGACTATCTAGTTAATTCTTATTTCGAGCAGCTTACAAACGTTCCGACATGTACAAAAATCCGCAGTCCATAAGCAAATAAAATCGAGGTTTACTACAGAAAGTCTGCCGGGAACAGATGATCGAATATGTACGCTAAGCTAAGACTAATAAGAAAATAAAATTGATTATCGAGCCTGGAGAACAGCAAGTCGCTTTTCCTCATCTCTGCATGATCCTACATTCGAAAGTTGACAATTTCTTCGAATCAAATTTTAAGGAACGACAGTGCTCTAATTAACGTAACTTGGTGTACTCATAGAGCGTCGAACGCGCTTCTTCGAGCGTCAAATCGAATTTTCGAACAAAGGGCTTTGTCTCGGTCTTGCATAAATTGCCTTCTTAACGGCAGCGCCTAAGACAACCGGGATGTAGGGAGCATATGGTGGTTTTTCGATCGCCGCGCCGCTACAATTTCTTAGTTCACTCCCTCTCGCTAATGGATACAAAAGGATAATGCCGGGGTAGCGCTGCTTCTGTGGATTATCGCATAACAGAAGCAAGAAAGGGACGGGTGACCATTAATGGCACTGTACCTTCGATAGGTTGCTTTTGTTTTATCGATACAATTGCGCGGCCCGGGAACGCAAAACGACTGCAGGCCTGTAATGGATACTCCCGAGTGTACGTGCTGATCATTGATGGGGATGATAAAGTCGGTACTGATTCTGGAATGAGCGTAGGCGATGTTTGAAGCAACGTTCCCGATGCTAACCGCAATATCCCATGGAAATAGTGCCGGCGATAGTTATTTTCTCCGTTCGCTCGAATTGATGAAGATGTCCGCGTTGCGATTTTACGGAGATTCAAATGAATCGCTTCTAATCGAATTCACGGCGAATTCACGGTAAATAAAAAAACACGTAAAATATTTGGCTCGGTATACAGATGGAGGAATATCGTTGCGTTTGTTCGAACTCCGTTTGAAGCATCGCGGAACGGCATTCGGCAGAAAGAACGGGCGAGCAAGGTACGAGTTAATCAGTGAAAAATCAGCCATGAGGTTAACCGTGTTCGCGACGCGACGCGACGCGACGCAACGCATCCGGACGATCGCCATTAACGCGGATATCTGAATATAGATACTTGTTGGTTGTGTGGACGGTGGTACCGGCCGCTCGTGTGGCAGTATATGGTTTTGGTACACGGGGGCATAAGTGGCGGCGCATGCCTCGAGCAACGTCGGCGGTTTTTCTGGTTCGAGAGGGCCGAAAGAAGCTCGCCGCAATTAACGGCTCCGTAAATTTACATACGTCGGCGATCGGCAGGGATAAATGGGCAGAAGTCGCGTCCACCGTGAACGAGCCGAGCCACCAGATAAGCAATCGCGTAAATCTCCGCCGGGCAAAAAGCCGGATCTTCGTTTGCCGAAGTGATTTCGTAATTTCATTCAGAAATTGATTTCGCGATCTATCTTTGCCTGCCGCGAATTATCGCGGACCGGATGCCGACAGAAATGATCTCCGGCGGAGCAACGTCGGAGGCCTTTGACTTCTTCTCTTCCTCCTCTTTTTCTGATTCTTCCTTCTCTTCTTCTTCTTCTTCTTCTCCTCCTTCTTCTTGTCGTCTCTTCTTTTCGCTTCTTCTACTTCTTCTGCCTTGTCTCCTCCATTTATTTGGCTGGCTCCACCCGTGGCTGCACGGAGCACAAGGTTGCGTTTTTGGAAACGAGTACACCCAGAAAAAAACGCTGGTTATTTATGGCAACAGAGTGTTCGGATCTCTGCGTAAGGTGTTTTAAATCTGATATTGATCGTGCGCGGTGCTCTTTTTGCAGCACGTCGTACTTCTTCAGTGGTCATATTTTAAATCGACCAAAGAGCATTTCGTTTCTGAATGTAAGTGGTTATTAACTTCTGCAGCGGGCACTGTTGCGGGATTAACATCTTTATTTTAGCGAATCATTAATATCGAGCAGCAGGTATCGATAAAGAAGACAGGAAGTTCTACATCGATTTTTCAGTGAAACTGATACGCGCGCCCCAGAGTTTGCTTTTCGACTCGACGCAATTAGGTGGTTCTGTACGGTGGATTTGTCATCCCTGTCGCAGCATCGTCGGTGGAAACCTGTCCCCGCTACATTATTCTCTCAATTCAAATTTATAGCTGACAGGTAGCATCGTTTATCGATTTAAGGGAACATTCGTTTCTGTAATTATTCCAAAATGTAGCACAGGGTTTGCACTTTTTTCTGGATCAAGTACTTCCTTTGTACAAATTCTTTCCCTCCAATTATTTGAGAAGCTCTAGTCCACGCAGTTGAGAAATAAATCACGGTGCAAGGGATAGAAAAAGTAAATTAATCCAGGAATAAAAATGTAGATTTAGCAGAAATGTCCGGAGCGAGAGACGCTCGTCCTTATCTGGCCAATACTGAACTAAAAGCAACATGATTTCTAGCAAAGCCGCCATAGAGAGCGCGGCAAAGCGCAAGGTCGGCCGCTAATTAAATCTGCACCTGTCTCCTGCATCGAGTGATCAGATTAAATCTGCGCGAAACGGAGCTCCGCAAATCATTTCTGTCCTCGAGCACCTCGCTCGCCTGAATCGCCTGAATCGACTGAATCGGCCGGATCGCCTGGGTCGGCTGAATCGCCTGCATCGCAGGTTGGAAGCTAGAGCTCTGTAAACACCATAAATCGGCGGAGCGCGCACCCAAAGCCAGTTTCATTGATCCCCCTGGTTTCATTAACAAACTCTTTAAATAAATTCCTGCGCGGTAATTAAAGTCCGGCCGAGGGTCTTCTTTGCAGAAGCAGTCGGTCGCGACGCGACCGAAAGCAGATCAATCACGGGCCGCACGGATCGATTTCTTTTTTCTCGGTGGAAGACGCGGATCGGGTCTCGGCAGGATCGGCCGAGCGGATGCAAACGAGGATTCGTCTCGCCTCGGCAGCAACAGCATCGGCATCGGCAGCAGCAACAGCAACGGGAACGGCAGCAGCAATTGGATTCACCGATTCCTTTTCGCTAATGAAGGAATCGTCGGTTCGACTTTGTAATTAACCCACCTCGGGCACGACGACCACGTCAATGAAACTCTCGTTACAGATATACAGACGAGGCTGCTGCCTCGCCACGGTTTCTCTCTCTTTTTCTCGTTCTGTCCGTTTCTCTCCCTCCCTCTCTCTTTCTTCCGTTGGTCTCTTCCTCGCTCCTTTTCATCCTCGTGCCGCCGCCGCGCCTCGCCGCGCCTCGCCGCGCCGTTTCCTTCTTCGCCCCGTGTCCCTCCACGATGTTCGCGGCCGGTCTCGAGATCGTGGCTCTCGGCACGGCCACGTCGCAGAAAGTAATTACAATAATGAATGTTTATTTTCGCAATCAGCTGAACCGCGGTAGGTAGACTTATACCATTCCGTAAGGTAACTTCTCTTGACTCGCTTTCTCAACCCCCGCGGCAAGGTGGTCCCTTACTCTTCGTCCGGAGGCATCGACGTGACTCGAGCTGATCGCCGTACACGCGTCTCCCTCTACCCGGTCCAGCGAAGCCAGTCACCGATTACATTTTTACCTGGCCGATTCGTTGACGGCTCAGCCGCCGAACCCGTTGCAACACCTGCGGTTCGAGAAACCGCAAGATAACGCGAAGA
Source organism: Augochlorella aurata (assembly GCA_028455555.1). NCBI lineage: Eukaryota > Metazoa > Arthropoda > Insecta > Hymenoptera > Halictidae > Augochlorella > Augochlorella aurata. The sequence goes on along the minus strand of CM052165.1, from coordinate 9,614,374 downwards.
TCAACCGTCAATTAAACTCGCGTTCGCTTCTTATCGATAGGCTCTTCAACGTCTGCTACGATAAATATGAATATAAAATTGCTTCGACGATACGAGAGACCGGTATACGTATCGTTGAAAAGAATCAGAAATTTGTTTGCCTTCGAGACGGATTCCACGGTCGAAGAAACGGTAGTGCCAGAGTCGCTGGTAGACCATCGACATCAAGAAAGTATCGAATTAGTCGGATATTCACTGAGAATCGAACGAGGGTAGTCCGAAGGCCGAGGAACTTCTCGGGCTTCGGGGGACGAGGAACGTCTCATGATCCATCGAGCGCGTCGATCCTGCCGGACGCATTCTTTTCGCCGCGGGGATAATCAAGATCGACAGTCCGTGCAATTAAAAACAGAGCCATCGACGGCTCGGTGAACCGTACCCTTAAATCCTCTCTGTCGCGGGCTGGCGAGGCGACGAGGAGGCAGCAGCCATCTCGACCGTTCGTCGTCGTCGTCGTCTTCGTCGTCGCCGCGTCGTGGCGAAGAGGAGAAAGAACGAAAAAGAGCGGGGCCCGTCCGGATCGCACGGATAAACCGTCTGGCGTGCACAGTGCCGTGAATTAATTATCACCCGTGGGCCCCGTGTTCGTACTTTTAATCGGCCTGCCGGAGCCCCGACCTCGGCCCACCTCGTGCCTCGTTTCCACCTATAAAATGTTCGTCGTGCGGCAGTATTTCACGCCTGCCCACGCGCGCCCTTACGCCAGAGGGAGAAGGTGGACAGCCGCGCGCGACCGAGACCAGGACCGAGACCGCGATCGCTCTCCAAAGGATCGAGGATCGAGGATCGAGGATCGTGGAGATGATCCTCTCCTTTCCTCCTTCGCCTCGTCTCCGTGGACCCCGTGCGGCCGTCGCGTTCCCTCTGCGTTCGTGTTTGCTTACCGCAGGTGCACACGCGGAGTCACCTTTGCGCTGAATGTTTGCAATATCGTACGGTTATGCGTGGCCGTAATGCGCCGGGACGCGCGGACCGTGTTTCAGGCTCGTGTCGCGTTTATGCGAGCCACAGACCCCGCACTCGTTGTCGATCCTCGCGATCGAGACCGCTCCGGGGGAAATAGGCGACCGGGATGCACCGTGCACCATCCGCCGTGCCAAACGGGTGTACGGAACGGCGCACGGAAAATGGTACCCGGCTTTATTTTATCGCGCTTTCTTCGGTCAATTTATTGCCAGGCTGTGTTTACTGGCGTGTGAAAGTTTGCCGGGCTTGTCGGTGAAGAGATCCGAGTTCGAATGGCTGAAAAACGCCCCTCACATGTTTTTTAGTTGCAAACGTAGTCCGAATTTTATCGAACACCAGTAAACTAACCGTTTGCCGCGCTGCCGTTGAATACATTAAACTGCGCGGAGTTTATAGAACGTTAAACCGGAAAGCTAGCAAGCGGATCGCGGAGATACGTATTCCGCGTACGCAGAATCATTAATTTCCTCGGTCCTGATATTCGCGGTGACCGCGTCCGGATCTCGGGCCGATCATATTACAGAAAATCGCTTCGATATTTCATGTCACCACTTCAACCCGGTCGGAAACATTACTGATAAATGGAAGCCATTTGTCATTTAGGATCGATCCTTTAATTGATGAGCCGTTCTCGGACACGAGCGTCCTGGCGCGAGTCTACGGGCCACGGTTAATTAGATACAACGAGTACAGGACGGATCGCAGTCCACCAATTAGTCGTCTTATTTCGTCGAACGCCGAGCGCACCGGAAAAATCGGCCGTGGAATGAAAAATAATATTAAAATAATAATCGTCGGTAATAAATCTGTAAGATAAATCGGTAAGATGAATCGATAAGGTATAAACTAAGAATTTATAGACTTCGCACCGAATAAGACCGAATAAGAGCGTTTACCCCATAATTGTACGAGAAAATTCCTTTTTCGATAGAAATTTCGCGAACAGGCTTCCATTCGGAGAGACACGGCCGCGCGATTGAACTTGCGCTTTTACCTCGGAATCAAGTCGTTCCAGCGAAGCAGATTTCGTTCTAATGGCCAATTACTGGCGCGCAGCGTCGCGCCGTCCGTTAAACGGCCGAGGCATTACGGCCCGGTCATTTCGACACGATTTAGAAAATCGAGCATACCGCGGCGTTGTCCGCGCTGACGTCGATCGAGCGAGCCAATCAATTGATACAGAAGTCCTTTTACGGCCGATATCGGTGCCAGGCAAAAAGCTCTCCCCTTTCTTTCCCCCGACAGTCCTGGCTACCGTGTTCCCTGATATCGGCTTGGGAATTCAAGCGATACGGATTTCCATTTAACCAACGCGGCTAACTAAATCGCCTCTCGCCGTGATAGTAGTACAAGGTAACGATTTCATTTCTATTTTTGCCGATTCGCTCGGCGTGGGTTCGATCGATCTTACTTTTACACGGTGACAGAATTTCTCTTCTACCTTTTCGAGTAGGGCATCCGCGTCGATTATGAGAATTATTTCGAGATCCTCCTTTGTAACGAATAAAGTTTCTTTTCGTTAATCGTGGTAGTTACGCTGATGTAGTTTCAATGATTCTTCTTCAATTGTTTCTATCCGTTTGATTTCTCCTGTTGCGTGTTACGAAACTACAATTTGGAATATTTGATACGTAATGCTGATTGCGATCAGCGTAAGCGTGAATTTGAAGTGCAGTTCCTCGTCTAAAATTTCACTCTCCAGGCAATTCGTCACCGCCTACGACCTCGGCTCCGCAAACGGCGTCCCCGAGATATCGAGTCGAAAGTACGCCGAACTAACCGAAAGTGAGACACCTCGAGGGTCGACGTCGACGCGTGTAAAATCGGCTCGCGGCTCCCGGAGGCTCTCTCATCTAGCAGGCGCGTTCTTTCGGCGCAAAGACCGCCGAGAATGCAGTTGCACCGGTTGGTCCCAGTGGCCGGTACCATTGCACTAGTACCATTGCTCACGCGGCTATGTAATTGCGAGATCGAACGGGGCGTAATCGTTTGAAAAACACGGAGCTTTATTAATAATATTCCCGTTCGTCCAGAAATCGCTCGGCCCGTAAACGCCGCGCGCTTTCCCGTCCGGCTCCTTTCCACGATTTACGCCTCGGCCGTCGTACTTTGTATTCCGCTATTAGTTTTTATATCTCGATAAGATTACCGCGGGTCGAAGCAGCTATGCGGCCGGAACGAATATCCTGTTCCACCGATATGGCCGATGCGAAATATTTGCGATGCTGTTTGCTCGATATTTCGCTACGCCACCAGATATCGCTGCCTCTCGTCTTTCAGCAACAGCAACCGCTCATGCGAGTTTTCTTCATTTATTTCTCCAATCTGCTATCGGATTTATTAAAACGTTATTCTTCGTGCAAACTGCTTGTCGCATTAAAACATATTTCATCAACATTTTCGTTATCAAACTGTACATTGATTTTGTAGAACCTAGAATAGAAACATTCGACAGAGTAATTGACTGCGTAACAATCTGCAAGCCTCGTTCAATATCGCAAAGATAATGTTACGTCTTCGTTATTAACCCGCGGATCTAACACATTAAACGATCCTCGCGTACAGAGCAAACATAAATTGTTGCACGAACTTGAAAACTTCGCAGACCCGTGTCTAAGAAATCCTGTCACCGAACCAAATTCTCGGCGCGATGAAAAAGGTCGGTCCGGTTGACGGAGGGTTGACTGTTAAATAAGACAGCAGCCGAAGTAATTTACTTGTCAAACGCGCGGCGACTCGGGTAGTGTCAGCGGCGATAAAAGAACACGGAAATGTCAAGCAACGTCTCTATCTCGTTGCACGGCCGCGGCGATCTATCGGGCGAAATGGACAAAAGCCGATTTCGTTAATGATCAGCTCCGGCAATGATCCTCGGCTCGGAGTACCGTGGAGGCAGGCTCTATGGGTTACGAGCCGGCCGTGTTCTCGTAAATCAATGCGTGTCGTAGATAAACGAATGTCCGCATTGTCTCCCCGTGTGCCACGTACAGCTACATGTTCCCGTTTCGAGCGGTGCTACCAAGATACGGGGACTGCACTGGCTGCGACACGTACACCTGCGCATATTTAAATATGCACGCGCATATAGGCACGGCACGGCACGGCATGGCATGGCGCGGCGCGGCGCGGCGCGGCGCGGATTCACGCGATACCGATTTCATGTACGTACGTCGGCAATCGAATAGATCACGGCAATTAATCTAGCCCGGGAACGGGCCGGGCTCGATCGCGTTTCGCGGGGAGAAATTTACATCAGCCGGTGAGCGTTGCCCGCTCCTTTAACCGCCCGCGGCACTTTGCGCCTCGGAGATCCAAAAAAATCGATAAGGCAATTGCTATTGTAATTAGCCGGTGGCCAACGATTTATACGGATTTAGCCGGATCGGCAATTAGTCCCGCGGAACCGAATATCCTGCGAGGGACATTCGTTTCTCCCACGATCCTTGCGCTCGTTTAGGACCTCCTGCCTCTGCAGTTGCTTGCGTAAGCTTCGACCGAGAATCGATTCATTGTCATTCGTTGCTTCAGTTTGGAGTTTCCACAGAATCTATTTGAGAAATCTGAACCGATGCAATTTTATTGGAAAGGTCGTTAAAAGGAACCAACGAAGGTGACAAATACATTGTGGTTCTGCCAGTGCCGGTGAAATATGTCAGGGACTAGCTAATTGAGGTATTACACAAGACTTTTGACGTATCGCGTAGCCAGTGAAAAATTCGGTACACTAAGTGATTTGTAAAGTGTACAGAGATAATAACTTAGAAGGTGGCAAGACAGAGATGAGTATCGGCACCACTGTGCTGTGAACTACGATTCTGGTTAAAGGTCTAAATCGTTTTCTAGTAGGAGACAGGGTAACCTTTATCAGATTTTATCGCACAACTTCTGGTTGCAAAGGTCTCGCGAATCTCAGATCTGATGCCCCATAAAAACAGACGCTTTTTCTAACCCTGATGCCCAATTCTGCATTTCTCATGCGTTCGTTTCATTCGATTCTTTCATTTCAAACCATACCGACATCGCGTTAAAAACTCTTGTTAATTCTCACTTTAATCCCTTCGTTCAAATTAATTATTTCAGCGTTAAAAAGTTCGAACGATGCGTACGAGCATCGCTATTAGACCGTGGACTTATATTACACGCGCACTTTAATCATAAGTTACGCGGTAGCTCCAGTTACTTTCCCGTTTCTAATGTTCTATTTCCAAGAACAATTTAGACCAAACATTAATCACGATATTATTTGCCGCCGGTCGTCTGGATCTATTAATAACTGCTGGTTCGACCAACATTAATAAACCATCGAATAGCGGAGCAAGGAGCGTTGGTCCATCAGATAGAGCGATTGAGAGGAATGCGCGGCCGAGAAAAATCCGGTGGTCATCGTAAATTCCGTCGAGTATCTTTCATTAATAAAATGAAATTATTCTATCTTATCGGAGCGTTTATCGGCCGCTGTCGCGCACTGTCCGCGACCATAAACTTCGATTCGTTCTTCCTCGCCGCCGTCCGGGCCCATTAATCCATTTCTGTTATCTGGTTCATAAAGCATCCCGGAGTTGAGCTCTCGTTCCGCGACTTCGTTCGGTGATTAGGAGCGCGTCTGGCTGGTTCTGCGACGTCGGGGACTAGGTGGCCGTGTTTGGACACCGATTAATCGGACCAAATCCCATTAAATTGACGAAATATTGCCTATCGTCGGTATTAATTGGCGAGCCGATCACGGAGCGGCAGCGTAATTTGTCTACGCGCCTGCACCGCCGGCATTAATTCCCTTATGCGATTTCAGTGACCTTTGGGCCTGAAAGTCGCCGGGTGCACACGCGCGGTTTCGAGCTGATTCAGATCGCTGCTAGATACGCCGGTGGGTGGTCACGTTCGGTATATAATTGAAATGTTCTGTCCGGACTCGTTACGGTTTGATAGAACGTGCCTCGTAATCCGGACAAAACGTTCCCCTCGCTATATTAATTAGACTGCGGAGGGAGCGCGCCAGGCAGAAAATCGGAGAACAGAGAGAAATAGAGAGATGTAGAGGAACACGTCTAGAAAGAGAGAGAGAGAGAGAGAGAGAGAGAGAGAGAGAGAGAGAGAGAGAGAGAGAGAGAGAGAGAAATAGAGAAGTAGAAGGAAATAGTAATTTGTCTCGAAATCGTTCGCGAAATACCAATTTGGAAGCCAGCTCTGCTCGCAGAGAAATCTCGCGGCCTGCTCGTTCGAGATATCGAGACGACTGATCTCGGCTGACGTAGCTGCGTTGCTGGCTCGCCGATACATTGATCCTAGAGAAGTCGAGCGGATCTTGTTTAATTAATCGAATCAATAGCGAATAGCATGTTGGCCGGAGATCTTTAATGTTGCGACCGTTCGTTCGCGTGTTCCTCGGCCGTGCGCCGATGTTACTTAATTCAAGGTGATATATTGTTCGAGTAATACTAATTAGAAACTTTAGTCGATGCACTCCGCGATGCGTTTCGTCTCGCTATTTGTCAGCGGGGCTCGCATTATTTAATGACTGCGGGCGCACGGATGCATCGCTCGACCGAGATCGTGTCCTCGCGGGAACTTCTGCTCGTTTTGTCCGCGTATATTTGCCTTCGGGAAGTGGAAGTACCACAATTTTTTATTCTGTCAAATGGTTATTTTATCGTCTGATCGTTTCGCTATTTAAGATATTTGCGAGTCGTTGACGAAGATATTCCATCGAGGGCAATTTAATATATGTTCCGGTAATCAATGACAGCGCAAAGGTAGGATAAATAAAAGTAAATTGGAATAATTGAAAAGTGCAGGCATTAATTTTTTGCGAGAGGAAAAGCATATAGTTCGCTCTAAAGAAGCTACTTCAACGTCGATCATTATCCAAAATAATGATCGCAATTATCCGGGCTTATGAAATTAAAATAATCTTCGAAGTCTTCAATTATTAACATCGAGACAGATGTCTTCCTACTAGATATCTTCCTTCTCCTTCGAAGTCTCTTCCTTCTCTAGCTTATAACTGGATAAGATAAATGAAACATCCTGTATGCTAATATTAATAGCTTCTTCTTTATACACATGTTCCCGTGGTGCACAGGCTAGTTCGTGTAATCTGCATATTAATAAAATAAGAACTCAATCCGGGGCAAGTTTTTTTATCCGAAGAGTAAAGGGTGTATCAAATTCCCAAGTGGTAGTGTGTGAATTATATCGATCTCTGGACAACATCCGATAATCCGATGGAACCAGTTATAAGATGATATTGGCTAGCATTTTATGCATCTAGGAGAAAATTGAGTGGTAAATTTGAAACGGTAGGAGGATTAAAAGAATTTGTCGAAGTCTGTATATTATCTTTATGCGACACAATTCTTTAGAGAGGGGAACGGCTTTCTAGTTGATTTCTGTTACGCGTTGGCGATGCACATGACTCTTATTTTGCATAGAGATCCATTGATTATGTCCAGCGTCTATCAAAGTTGATCGAAGGCGCGACATTTTTCCGTAAACTGGAATTTAGTTCAATCGTTTCTCGGTGCGTGTGTCAATCCTTTCCGTAATGATTTACTTAACCATTCCCAGCAGGAACGACGCTAGTACCTGTACGCTGTAGTAGAAGTCGTTACCTGCATTACCTTCTTCCGGAAACGTGGACGCGATCCGAACCGACCCTCCCTTACCGGTTCACATAATTGTTCTGGATTTTCCACGTCTCAATCAGGTTTCTATCTCTGTTCCCCTGCTTCTGGTCGGTCCAGTCGAGACACTCGGCTACACCTGTACACTTTGCGATCGTTTCTAGATCAGAGATTGTTGGAATTTTATTTGAATAATCCGCGTACACACGGCAACGGTATTTACGAGTTTAAATCTGATCTTTACGAACGCTTATGCTTAGCATAATCGATTCCATGGGAAAATGGCTGCTTCTAAGACCCGCAGGAATTTTAGTTCTTTATCTCTTCCTGCGACCAACCAAACGACACGACTCCAATTTTATTTTCTCAAAGCTGTTATCTCTTTTAACAGTACGATCCAACTGCGAATGACTGATTTCCTGCGTTGCAACGTTGCTCTGATTTCATTCATTTGATAAGGTTGGCTCTATTCGCCGTCGAGAATATTTAACGCAATAATTCTGTGGATGCTTTCATGCGAAGTAATAAAGAAACTGGCACCGGCAGGATTGAGGGAACTCCCCCAAAATACGAGGAATAAAAATTACAGCAGCAAACGGCGCAGCCTTGTGAAAGGAGACTGTAAAAAGCTGCGTGTCCATATCGTAGAACATATCGTTCGACGCGCAGCAGTCCGAAGATTCAGAGCGTAATTGTTCCGGATTCGCTATGTCTCTATCCGGATCGGTGTTTTTCTACGGCTCGGAACGGGCATGGGGACAATTTATTTCTCCCGCGACATTAACGCTCCCGACGAGCCAGTTTTACGCGTTGCTGAACGCAGCCGACCTTTCGCGGATCGGAAACCGATCATCCGCTTATTCGATTCTTCGGCGTCCCCTTTACCCGCTCGTTCTCTCTTTTTCCACGGTGTTCCTCCTTTCCCTCGACCTCACGGTGTCTCCTGATTCGCCCTGAGCACCGTCACGTATCTCATGCCATCTTTCCCTCGGCAAATCGCTATCGATCGAGATCGCGGTCGTGTAGGAACATTACGTTGAAATTGCGCTATCCGTTTGACCCCGGTGTGGGATCGTCGTCGCGTCGATCTCGTTCCTCTCGTTCCTCCCGTTCTTCTCGCTTCTCGCCAGCCTCCCATGGAAACGATACGCTGTCACCGTTACCTTCGATCACCCAGCCATGATAATGGTTGCTCTATTTTCCCTTTGATACCGTGACCTTTTTGCTTTTGGAAGTCGTTTTAATCCTTCTCTGCTCCTACGCCGAGTGCCCACTCATTTTTTATTTCTAGACAGACTGCTGCATCGAACGGAAGAGTTCGAAGGTGGAACAAATGAGACGATAATTCTTTTCAAAGTCTTCTTCATAGTAGACGATCCAATCTTAGGTGTATTTATTCTTTAATTTATGAAACATTATCAGATGCGTTGACCAAATCTATTTCCCAAAGAAAAGAAGATCACACTGTTCGCGTATGCATATTTTATGTTTAATTTTAGACTAATGCGAGACCTCAATGGTCTCGTATGCTAGCACTATTTTTTTTTAATACGTTCAGTTTTCTTTTTATCATATTTTTTTCAAATCGATATACCATGCTATTATGGTATAGTGGACGCGAAGTGACCATGAATAATTTCTGTAGGGGGAAGAAATAATTACGTCCTGGATCTGAAATTCCGTGAATTAATTAATTTAATTAATACCGGTACTTCCACTAGCTTTCTAAGAAAATTTCGCACCAATTACCCCAGCTACTTTGTTAATCTCCACCTGGATTCAAAGAGCATCGTCCATCATTTTCCAAAAGAGGTGTCAGCTATCAGAGCTCTATACTCCATTTACCAACGCCATTCCACGAAACCCAATTTAACGGAGTCGCCAATTTAGTCGCCCAATTTAATAGTCACCAAACTTTCGAAGCGTTCCACTCTATTTGTAGGAAAATTGCGGGCCAGTTACCGCGGCGACTTTGTTAGCCCCGGTCTCGGTCCGCGGAGCACCGTGAATCATTTTCCAAAAGAGGTGCCAGAGTATCGAAGATCTGCACCTTATTAAACAATGACGCATTGTCCGCGGCCACGGAGCGCAATCGAAGTCCAAAACACGGAACAATGGCGACTGCCGCATAAGCGAGTTCCATCGGCAGGCCATTTTGCGCGCCGGCGACGACCATAATGTACTCGTAACGAGCGGCTCAACCGAATCAGCTGAAACCGCTCGCATTGTTCGCGGCGTTCGCGCGTTTAACGGTCTTGGAGACGGTAGGAGGCCGATCTCCTACGGAATCGTATTAACGCTTCGACTGCGGTGCCAGCGATCTCGGCAATTTCATTAAAAATTTAAGTATTTCGCCTTGAATTAAATTATTACCATCTTCGAACTTTTTCGACATTCTCGCGTTTTCCGGATCCTAACGGGTGCGTAATAATTCGGTCGGGTGACTCGGCAGTCAAAGGTTAAACGCGAGAAGGAGGTCCAGTTTTCGGTCGGTCCCGAAAAGTTAATTGTACTTTCATCGCGGCATCAAATCGCCGAAAGTGTCGGGCCGGGGAGGGGGGTGATTTGGATCAACGGTGACGTCAAACGAGGCGGCACGGCTATTTTGAGAGAGGACGGCTGGTGAGAGGAGAGGAGCGAGGTCGAGTCTCGTGCGATCAGTTCGGGTCAGCTCGCGTTGCTCGCGGGAGTCACCCACGCCACCCTTTTTTTCTTGGCGATGATCCAGCGAATGGTGTCGTCTTCGCGCTCGAAACCCGGCGGAATCGCGTTCGATAATACCTCGAACGAATAATTCTGGTTTCTCAGGCGAGTCACGATCCTCTTCGGACGGAGAACATCGGATTTTTCCTCGATCGTGCGTTTCCGTGGAAGACGACGGTCTTCTCGGATGAAACCGTTTCGGATTTACCTTCCAACGCGTTACCGCCATCTACGATGCATCGTCGCTGATCAAATAATTTGTCTATATTAATTTATAATTTTCAAGAATTTAAAGTAATAATCTAAAGTCGAATGTGTATTGGTTTTAGCTCACCTCGTCTTATAAAATAACGTAGCTCGATTGCTCCGGTATAGCCAATCTTCTGTCTAAATCTCGTCTTTATACAAAACAGAAATACATTTGAATGCCAACAGTGAGACAATTACGCAATTCCATCGTATTAATTACTCTGGCCCGTGTCCATATTTCTCAACGACTAATTAAGTCATTCATGTATTTGTAGAAAATGACGTTGTTCTCCGACGAAACAAATTACCACATTAAGCGACGCTCTCGATCATCGATGCTGGATATAGTATTCGCGAATCTATTATTTTCCAAAAATATCGGCCATTCAAGAAACCGTGGAGCAAAGGCGACGCTCGCGGAGAACGCTGCTATCTCATCGAGTACGCAACAAACAATTCGTCGACACGGTTGATAAAGCGAGCGCGGCCCATACGGTTTCAGGAAATATTCCGAGACGAGGAAGTTTATCGAAGCGGCTCGCGATCGATACTGTTATCGCGTTCACGTTTGCCCCGCGAAGCCAACAATTCGCGTACTATAGGCTCATTCTAATCACGGGAGGAATCGTTTGCGGCGAATAGCCTCTTGCCTCCGGTTCGAGTTTCGCAGAGAGATCGTTCGGGAAAATCAAGATAGAGACCTGGCTAATTTGAGCCGCCATCGGCCAAAACCGAGCCCGTTTCCAGCCATTTGTCGGAGATGGAGGATCGATATCCGAGGCATTCTGTAGATCGCGATCTACCGAATGCCAGGAGATCCGGGCAACGTTCGCGTGTCCGCCGCCACCGTCGCTTCGGAGACCGCAAAAAGGTAAAGCACAGAGTTCGGGTCCTCGATGGCGACAAAGGCCGATTGAAACGCCCTGTACAGACGCCCCGCTCGCACGAAAGAATTTACTGCGGCGTCCCGATGAAATATGGTAATCGCCGTTACATGACAGATATTAGCAACGATTACCACTCGCGCCACCGGCCCGTCCCCATTGAAATTTCCATCACCCTCTCTGGCCCGCTTCGCGGAGACGCAAACGACCGACGATATTTCGCTGTTGCGAAACGCGAGCCAGTCGGTGTCTGCATACTGCCTAGAGACATTTTGTTCTGCTAGTTTCCCTGAATCGCGAGAGTCGTTTCCGACACTGAGATGTCTCCTCACGATACAACTGCCGAGCGATAAAAGCGACTAGTTTGCCTTCTCGCCATAACCACGCTGTATTTATTGGCCCTTCGGCGGAGACATTTTGACTCGAACGCTGTACTCGAAAATGCCAGCCAACTCGACACAGTGTGAGCTGTGCGCTGGAGGAACGAAAGTGCATTCACTCTTGCCACACTTAAAAAGCTATTTGTTAAATATGAAGGAATTTAGGAACGTGGAAACTTCGAATCGTTGTTCTTTTGGGGTTCGAGGCCGTAACGAAGCGGTTCGTAAGATATCTTGGTCGTCATCGTGAAAGTAAAATATCGCAGAGACCCGCCTTCATTGGCTCGCCTTGATCATGGTAACAGCATCAGTTTTCAAAGGAAAGCCTTCTCGCTCGTTTCCGTACATTGCTCTCGGATTAGTGCTATCGGACGACTAAAACTTGCTAACTATCCCAAATATAGCCTAATAAGCTCTTGCAAGTTGCAGCTGTTCATTCTGCTAGCAAGAAGATCTACGAGTTTTAGTCCAGTGGTCTTCGAATCGCTATTGACAGTAAATTAATTACTCTATCGAAAGTGGACTGACGATTTTTATGCATTTATATATACATTTGTTGAGGTCTTGCACGAACCTTTGCGGACATATTGCTATAGTTTAACGCGAAAGAAAATCGTTAAAACGGTTCAGGTTGAGATTAGTCAAGAAAGGACCGATGCATAATTCTCCGTCGCAACTCGAATCGCAGCGTTTGCGTAACAGTTGATGCACACAGCGAAACGAACGGCGAATGAGGATTCCGGCTTGATATCAAGTTTCAATAGCAACCGGCGCGCATTCACTTTTCCCGCCAATTCGTAATCGTTAGCCGGATGTTCCGGGGTCGTGCGTGCTCCCATCGGGATTATTTTCTAATAGGAGAGCCGCGTGGAGGATTATTTATAGAATAGCGCGGACGTTTCGACAAATTGGTTAGGCGGGCACGGTAACCGCTGCACCAAGATGAATTCTCGTACACCGGGTCTCGTAGATCATGATCCACGAAACGCACGCTGCTGCTCGAGTTCTCCCGCAGGTTTCTGTTCGCTCGGTTGCGTGGGCGTCGAGCTTGGCAGGGTTCCAGGACTCGTGGGAGGCGGCTGACCAGGCCTTATAGACTGACCTCAGCCTCTGACCTCACCCGAAATAGTCTCTCGTTCCCTGGCTCGTTTCTCCTGCATTTCTATTTCGGAATTTTCCCCTCGAGCACCGCGGGAGACCCGACGAAAAAGAGAGAGAAAGAGAGACCGGCGTACCAGACGAGTCGAGAATTCTGGAATAAAATGTATACTCGTTGGTCCTCTGTAAATTTCGAATTCCATCCGAGAGTGGCCCTGCTTTTCCGGTGGAACCACCGAGGGAATATTTCACTTCGGTTTCGGACGCCTAGGGACTGTACCTGCGGCAAACACTGTAACGTGGGGAAAATTATGGGAATACGTTGGGGATAGCTAAGGGACCTAGGCTTGGCCAGGTGACGTCTTCGGGACTCTACAGTGTTTCTCGGGAAATATATTTCAAGAGGTAAAAAGGTCGATTTTCAACAGCGATACCTTCGAAGTAGTTTTCTAAACTGGGAATTTCAGTATGGGAATGCAAGAATTATCATCAGTTTATGATGACTATGCTGCAACTGTCTCAAAAAACAGGAACTCGATAAAAATGTATGTTTCCTCTATTCTGTACGCCGCTCACCAATTTTTCCTATAAATCCGTAAAATCCGCAGTCGAACGCAGACCATGGCGAGCCGAATCTAATTGTAGGATATTTCAGTTAGCGATGCCATAACGAAGAGCCGCAGTCCGATTTTCTCGAAACGGTATCTGCACTGTCGGACATCAAACGGCCCAATTACACTCGACGACAATCATCGAGCAGCCGCCGCAACTGCGCGCAGCCGACGCGGTGGTCGGCGATTACACAACTGGTTCCCACATTCCGCTCGGACATAACTCTCGCGCGAAGCGTTCGCCGGGGGTAGTAAATTCGTGGTACCACCGTAATTTGCGTCCCGCAGGATGTCGTTAAAAATTCACGCGAGCTTTCTCCGCGCGGCTCGCGTTTCCCCCTTTCCTCGATCCAACGACGCCGATCACGACGGCGAACGACGACGAAAAAACAATGATCCGGAGCGGGGATCTCGGGCGATGATCGAGGGAAACGTGTACTTTCGCGTAAACGTTGGACCGTGGTCGTCGGGCGCGGGGCTATTTTCAGAGTGGTCGTTTTTCTCGTTGGCGTCGACGGTAGCGAACAGCGGCCGAGGAATTATGACGTGGGCCGCATGCTACGGGTAGGTAGGTAGTTCCATTAAGATGCAAATTCGCCAATAATTCCGCGGCGCGGCCGCTTGTCGCTCTCCGCTCGCTTACCGGCTCGTAATCGTTCATGCCGCGGTGCGGCGCGGCGCGGCGCGCCGACCGGATCGAGAGCCCGTTTTCCAATTCCCCGTGCATCACAGGCGCCTTAGACGCCCGGAGTTAATTATTGTCCCGGGGATTTAATTGCCCGCGTATCGCGATACCCTGTTCCTTTTTCGGGCCGCGATGCGGAGCGGCGCGGAGCGGAGCGGCTGGGGACACGGGGCCCCAGGCCACGTTGGAGGGGGCCGTAAAGACTGAGTGCGTGTGACGCGGAAAGCTCGATCCTCGGTGTTCTCTAGTATGTAGTACCAGTATCTGTTACAAGCTGATGTTGCTGATATTTGTTTGGAGCTGTGGAACTTATTCGGTACACTAATGCGCAAAACTATAAGGCCTGCCTCAGGCGGCCAGTTATTCTAACCAGTTTTAACTTTTCTCTTTTCAACCACGCTCTGTTGGAGTTGTAGGATTTTTGGGGATGCGCTGTTGGAGTGAATTCGACGGTAAATCATTTCTCATTCACTAGAATCAATCGGCATTGTTTCACACTCGGCACAGTGGAACACAAAAGCACCAGGGAGCCGACAATTTTCGCGGCCTCTTATAATTTTGTCCAGCAGTGTACCCGCTCCTCTGAATACGCGGGTACGACCATATCGGTCGATTTCTCGTTAGATACGAAATAACAATCCATTCGGCGACGGAAAAAACGGCGAGATACGCCAAATGGGTATAAGGATGACCGGTTGTACGCACCGATTAGAATAATTGGTGGATCGGGTATCATACGCTCCGCTGAATTATTGTCTACTAAAGTATCCAATGTATTTAATGACAGACTCGGAAGCTGCGTCGGGTATCGCGCGGCGAGTTTGCAACGGTGTTACAAATTTGCCGGGATATTTTATTAGGTTGGTGAGAAAGTAATTTGTAGGGGGATATCCATAGGCCCGGCGTTGCAATGGGTTCGAGCTCGTATAAGCGACTTAAAGCAGGGCTTTGATAATGATTTTCTTTCTCGAACGCGACTCGAGATTGTCGAAGATGCGTTTGCACGGGGTCGGTATCGACGTCGTGCAACTTTAATGTTTATAGGTCTGCGATTATCGGTTAATTATAGCTGCGTTTCGTTCGGCATGTAACATCGCGGGCTCGTGTATTTGCTACCTTGCTGCAGGAGTATATTATAATCGACGTTGAATAATCGCGATCCTGTATTTACAAGTGTATTTCATGCCGTTGCAGCAAATGCTTTAATAAGTAGGTACACAGATTTCGCTATTAATATTAATGTTTATATTAATAACTATACCCGAGACTCTGAACACGAACTTCTCGCAAACGATGTTTCGCGAGTTGGCAAACGTGATATTTCATAAACCTATCACCCGATTTATTTCGAACTTGGCAGCCATTTTACGCAGATGTTCCCTTATCTTCTGATCCAGAGCCGCGTCGATTCTTGCGAGCTAAAAAATACGCCAGTATTCAGCTACGATCTAAACGTTCTTCCGTCTAGTTACGTGCATACAAAAATTGATATTTGCTCTTCGAACATCGACAAACAAATCCTCGAAGCTTGAAATCGATACGTCTATCAGCCTCGTCTAAAAAAATCTCCTACACAGCGCTATTTCACGCTACGGCGTGGAAACCAGTTTCTCTACCAGAACTGACCAAACGCGAAGCAGTAATATTACTGGCCCATAAAAAATGCCCTTATAGCCTGCACGTGTTGACAAACAAACCCACGAAACCTGCGTTCGATATCTTCACCAGACTCTTCCGAAAAAATTCGCGAAGACCGCATGATTTCTCGTCTGTCGTGGCAACGAGTCGACGGGTCCACTTAGCCGAACATAAATCGTTTCCGTGGCTCATCAATTACTCGGGCAAAATTACGCGGACGTCCAGTGTCCAGAAACCTTTCAGCGGCACTTTCTCCGCGACGACGCGACGGCAGGTCTGGCCTGGGTCGCGTCCGTGACCAGCGAATCGCGTCTATCGCGAAAATAGGAAGAAACACCATGGGAAACGATGTCGGGTCGTCGGTTGTCGTCGTGTGCGTGAAGGCATTCGGGCTTAGGTCGTTTCAGTAATTAGATACCCCTGGAAATACGTTAAGTCCTCGCTGTCCGGCTAGATCCTCTGCCCCACCCCCGTTCCGGGTTCGCCTCGAGAGCGGGAGGAGGGTTTCGCGCTGTTAGGGAATAAGCGATATTGGCTTACGAGATTGGGAAAGCGATAGCCTTGTCCCGAGAGAGCTCTCCTTGTACTTGCTCGCAAAGAACGCTCGCACAAGCTGCCCGTTGTCGCGCGGTGGCGGACAATCGGACGCATAATTCATAACAAGAAACTGTAGCGCTTTCTTCTCGCCAACCGAAACGGAAGCGTCTTGTGCTGCCGCGCGAATGCCTCGGCGAAATTCGACGCAAGCGACTTATCTATAGCTGGCCGACGACGTAATCGTTCTTGGTTCTGCAGTAGCAACTGCTCTTGAGCTTTGTCGAACCACCTTTTATTAAAATTAAGTTCCGAGTTTGACAAAAAATTGTGTCACCCCTACATGACCATGCATCGAAAAATTTTTTGAAACGTGAATTCCATGGCAAGCAGTTCGTCGACGAGTACCAAAATTACCCAGCTCTCGATAAGAGCTGAAATGTTGCGCCACGACAGCCAGAAAAGTGACTTTGGTCCAGCTAGTTTGACAATTCTCTGGACTACGGGAACGCGGAGACTGCTGGAACGACCACCGACGCTAGATTAGTACGCACTCGACATTAATATCTCTATGGTATCGACTATTAAACCATGAAATACGGTCGGCGGTCACGCAGGCATGAAACGCAGCACGGATTTCCGTCGGCCGCCGTTTCAGCGTGTTGCGTGGAAATTCCAACAAGCGGCCGGAATGATTAACATATTCATTGGCCGGCTCGGTGACGAAAAAATCGAGATACGCCCAGCAATTGATCGGCGAATTTGTTTGCTGATTTACTCGGACACCGAGGCTCGAACACCGTTCAATGAACGGGCACGGGGGGAATCGGGTCGGAAAAATTAATATTATCATCTAAATCGAATAAAAGTCGCAGTTCGATTATTTAGACGGCGGCGTTACGTACTGGCCTGTCTCGTTGTGTCTTTGGGCGAGTTATGGAGTCGATGCGAGTCGCGATAAGGTAAATCGAGAACGCAATGGACAATCCTCGTGCACGTGCATTTTATATTTACGCTGGGTATTTTATGGGAAATCCGGAACTAGCAAGTCATGTCGCGGCGTTGCCTGTTACTTCGCGGTTGGTCTGTTGCGGGGTTTCTGCTATTTCAGGATACCTCTGCAATATTGTTGCTGGAAAGCGGAGATTTCTGCGAAAGATAGAATTTTTATTCATTATTCGGCTCTTGGATAGTAGATCTCTCAAATTAATGGCGAGTTTTGAAATTACTTCGTGTGCAGAGATTAGATGGTACATTCATCTACATTTATTAACGCCACAGATTTACGGTATAAAATCAATGATATCTGTTCCATTATCCGAGCATTCGTGTCACTCTACTTATCTCGGAGAGTCGAATGTCTACCGTACGATTGGTGGTATCCTCTGCAACAGGATGCACCGTATAAATTAATAAAGATTGCATCTGCCATTGTAACTAACCGTATCGTAAGTAACTGTACTATTAGTCGAACGCTCGTGTCATTCCATTTAGGAATTGGTGCTCGAACGGTGTCCCATAAAGTGGCTCGAAAATCGAAACGAATCCGAAGCAATCTATATGCAAAACGATGCACTGCATAAATAATAAAGATTAGATCTGACATTGTGAGCGAGTAACTGTTCTATAATCGAGGTTCTACTGTGCAAACGGTGCTGCATATAATTATATAAAATTAAGAGTAGATAAAACGACCGAATTCAGCATCCAGCAACTCGAATGAACTGCTGCATTATCGGAACATGGACGATTTATCTCGGTAACTCGAGGCACTAGGATCCTCTAGGACAAGTTATGCGGCGCGTATGAAAATCAGAGCAGTCGGTTCTCGCCTTTCGCTTCTCGTTCGATGGCTGGCCGGTTGATCACCGGCGCGGATGAGTTGCCCCTGGTATGAAAAGTCGAGGACCCTGGGATCCGTGGAACGAATGTTAAGTCGCAGATGTTATCGTTCTACATATTTACTGGCCTGCGAGCCATCAGACCGTTCCAGATTAATGGCGCGCTATGTAATGAACATGGTAGCGAGGGCCACGGCAATCATGGCTTCTTGGTACCACAAATCCTGACTTCCTTGTACCCCCGGGGCCTCTGTGCCAGGCGTATCGTGCTCTCGGCTCGCCGCTCGCCGCTCGCCGCTCGCCGCGTGCACACGTCCCGTCCGCACGCATTATTATCAATATGACTTCATGTATTTGAAACACGTATGCGGGGCCGAGCGCGCGTACGCCTCTGCAGGCGTTCTTTGATGTCGTCCCGGTAAAAGGGTCACCGGTTTGCACGGAGATAGAAAGCATCTTCCGCCGTCGCGTTGCGTTGCGGCCGTATTATTAATGTGAAAGCGGCGAGCGAGCTCCTGCCGGCCTGCCAGCCTGCCCAGGCTAATACAAATATTAATTTAGTTATCCGCCGGCATTTTTTAATGCGGCCGCTGATATTTGCTCGCGGCGCGGCGCGGCGTGGCGCGGCGTGGCGCGGCGTGGCGCGACCGGCCTCCTGAAAGTCTACGACCACGCCGCGCCGACTTCCGTCTTGATCGCGAGGAAAGTCCGCGATCTTGGCCGCAGATAACCGATCGCTCGCATTGTTAGCCGTGCTACTTAGCCTGCTCAGCTTTTTACGGTTGCATTTTCTCCGAGGATTTTTACGCCGATCGCCGAGAAAACCGAACAAAGAAAACGATTTTGATGAGTATCGTGTCTATTACTCACGCTCGCGCTGCGCTTAATTAATCTCGAGCCGCTCGCGGAACCGCTTCGAACGACAGATAAACGGAGACTATTTTTCACCGGCGATCCACCGATCTCGTTCTGCGCGGATCTTTTTCTCGGCTGTGTCTGCCGCGCGTCACTCTGCGATCGTTGCATTCCTGCGCGACTCTTTGTGCTCGAGTATGGGAAATGTTATTTTCTAGAAAGCGGTTCTTATATTTTATTCGAGCCGCTTGGTGCGCGACAGGTAGATGTCGCACGCGTTTTTGTGGTCGATTGCTTGGTCTCTTCGTTTCGTATTAAACAGAGTTCGATAAAATGTCGGTTCGTGTTTTCCTCCAACGAGGACAAATATTTCATTCCGTTTTGTTTCATCGATGGAACATCGGCAGCGCGAATTGTCATCGGATGACGTTCGCGGCAACCGCCCTTGCCAGAACCGAATCACTTTGCGGACGGCTTTCACACTCTGGATTCTTCGCGGATCGAGTATCTCGTGACTCGTGCGTCAAGGTTGGCGAGGAAATTCCGGAATAAAAACGGAAAACCGTGCATCACCGGAGCACGAGGGAGCCGGTAGATAGCAGCAAGATCGAATAATACAAAATTCAGTGACTTATCGGCGTGCTCGCACGGATGGGTCTGCGGCAACGCAGCATTTGTTCCAATCTAAGCGACCTGGGGTAATAAATATGCCTCTCCGGCTGATATAATGCGAGCGTGGGTTGGTACCACTGGAATCAGTCGTCGCAGCTGCTTGATTTACGCCATATGCCGCGATGCATCACGGGACTATCGTTCTGCTTGCATTTCGCCGACCGAAAATAGGTTCGGCTCTCGTAACCCGACGCTCTCTCGCTCCATTTCGTTCTTTTCTCTCCTCCTTTCTCGAACGGTTCACGGAGATCGGAGGGATACGATCCGGGGCGATCCATTTCTCCCTAAATCCTCTCCTTCATTCTTATCCCGTGCTCGTGACTCCATTATCGGGCGTCGCGTCGTTTGTTTTCGGACACGGTTCATAGCATTCTCGGTTCACGCTGTTTTAGAAACATTATTCCCCGTAAATGTCGAGCCCTGTATTTACCCAGGTTATTCGCCGGCTCT
The DNA here is from genome assembly GCA_028455555.1 of Augochlorella aurata. Classification (NCBI taxonomy): domain Eukaryota; kingdom Metazoa; phylum Arthropoda; class Insecta; order Hymenoptera; family Halictidae; genus Augochlorella; species Augochlorella aurata. The sequence goes on along the minus strand of CM052165.1, from coordinate 9,594,149 downwards.
GTTGGTTTTCTTGTGCAACATTATGCACCGTGGCAGCCTCGTTATTTTAGCACTTCGGTAACGATTGTGCAATCTCATGAATTCTGCGAAATCGAAGTATTACTTATTGAGTGAAACAAAAACTGAATAGATCGCATATAGAAGTCAGAGTACTCTTTTAATCTTGTTGTACTTTACAGGTTATTCATTTTTCAATCTGGACAATTAATTTTAATGAAGTGAAATGACTCGGAGTGACTGGTTAGCACAGTACTATAAATATATATATATTATATCATTGTCGCACAATGGTTAACATTGTTCAGAAACGTACACGCGTGTGCTGCACGTTTACTTTGATCCGACTGAGACTATATTCTTTGTTGACGGACGTCAAATTAGTAGTTTGTCAGAAGGGAATCCAATTACACGCGCAATTTACACGCAACATAACGCGGTACACGCGCGAAACGATTAAGATTCTCATTTATTATATTTAGATTGCAACGTTCGCCATTAGTCCGTCTTATTACAAGCTAATTTCGGGCAGTTGGAGATGGCGACCTGAAGCGACGCGTACCCCTTCTAAGTCCAACCAACAACCCTGATCGCCCGCATTCCAAAATACCGATCACGCGTGGACGCAGTCGTCGGCAAACCGCAACGCGTCGGGTTCGGCTCGCGAGCGTTCGCTTCGTGCATCAGACAATCATTCCGCGAACCAGTCGAGGCCCCGTGCGAATTGTGAGCCGTGCGGAGGGAACCGTGCCCGAGAGAGTCCCGGGGACTGATCGACGAGCTCCCTCTGCGGTGATACGGCCGCCGCCCCGAACCCGAACCCAGAGCCGGCCCCGCCGCGAGAGCGTATATCCTGCGGCGTAAAGGCGGGAATATCGAGTGTCGTTCCGGCCCGAACCGAACATTTCAGCGTTTTATGGACGCGGCTAGAGGAAAGCCTTGTCGGGCGCGCGAGGTCGTCGCCGCAAGCCGCGCACGGCGCGCCGCGAACCGGGCCCGAACCTCGGCCGGTCCCCGCAGCCGGTCCCCGTTTCCGCGGACCCCGTCGTCGTCGCCGGGCTCCGTGGCTCGACCTCCATGGACCGGTTTCGACCCGCGGCTACCGGCGTCAATGAAAAAGTCGACTTATGATACCGTGGCCAGGCCCTCGAATCGAGGGCCATGCTGGCGCGACGCGGGCCGGCGCACCGGTCTGATTGGAGTTCGCCGACGTCGGGGGCTACCGTAATTACTAATTGCCACCGTGCCTTAATTAGCGATTCACGTCGTTGGTTCATCAGCGATCGCTGGCCAGAGTCCGGCACCTTCTTCCGCCGGTTCACGACCGTTTTTCATTTCGAATTGTGAAAGTCGACCGGTCGCGCGGGCCCCGATCTCGCGTCCTCTTCTTTCGAGATCGGACGCCTCCGTCGCTCCACCGGGCTTCTTCGTCGGCCATCGACGTCCCAGGGGGGAGCTGGGTGGATTCCGCGTACGCGGACCTTCCTGCTCACCGGGATTGCTTCATTAGACAGGTGCACCTGCGCCGCATACGCCGAGAGCAGCTCTTTCCGCCGATTTCGGAGCCATTATTGGCCCGTGTCTCTTCTCTATCGGAATAATTTCTTCTTAGGAAACGATTCCCGAGGGCGCGAGTTTTACTTGATTTTTCGGCGGCAATTTGCATAATGACGCGCTGCGATCCCTCCGGTTTTTGGCGGTGCACTGCGACCGACGCAGTTCCAGATGGTCGGGGCTGCGAGGGATCGATTTTTGTTATACGATATTGTGGCTCGCGAGTTAGCGTCTTAATTTATCGCAGTACGATCATTTCTTACAAAATCATAGCTATGTTTAATTATTAGGAAAATTTTAAAAACACGAATATTTAGTGCGTCGAGTTACTGATTTTCGAGAATCGGAAATTCAGCATTGAAATAGCACTCGACGGCACTTTCCCCCAGAAAGGCCTCGTTACCCACCCGCAATTGCTCGGATCGGACGGAATACGAGAAAATCCAAAGATGTCCTGGCTCCTGTGTGCTCCCGGCGGCGCCGCAAAAAAGGTTGGTTCGGTTCTCGATAACTACCGTGCACGCCGGTGGTTACGCCGTCAGGAAGAAGGGATATCGGTAGCTCGAGGGTCGAGTGGGGCGAGTGGGGGACGCGAGGGGGAGGCAAGGGGGATGAAAGGAGGAGGCTCGTGAGGCGCGGAGAGTCGTGAAACGGAGAGGAGATGCCCACTGCGAGCGCAGAAGGAGAGAGGAAAGAGACTCGAAGCCACCGGGAGGAGAAAGAGTGGAAAGAGCGGACGCCCTTCCTCCTAGTTGGTCCACATTAATTAACCTGCTCTCTTAATTGCGCGGCTTGTTTATTACATGGCCACGGCCATTTGTCGATGGCCGGCTCAGCTCGGGCTGGCTCCTGCGCCGCGTAGACCTATTATCCGATCTCTACCGTGCTCATTCGGCGGGCATACGCGTATCGATTCCGAAGGACCCGCCGCGCCGCGCCGCAATCTACATACGGCAGGGGTGCATTCCGATACCTCGATCAGGCGAAACGAGGGATATTTGTTTCGGCCGAGTCGCCACCATGTTATTCGCATGATTCATCAACGGTGCTAATGAACCAAACGATCTTTTTATGCAGCAACGTTTCGCCCTTTCCCGCGTTCCGTGAAAAATTGTCGATTCGTGATTTCGAAACGGCGACACTCGGAACCCCGCGTTATCGCGTCCAGCACTAGATATCGGCTCCAGAAATTCCCAGAACATCAATTAATCGAGGAAACTGGCTACTTTCACCATTACTCTTTGCTTTAAATCTTTCAAGAAGTCATGGACGACGGAAAAAATCTGAAATTATCCGACCGAAAGCATCAATTTCTCTAAAAATGCCACAGCAATTTCTAATGATCTGAAATTGCGAAAGTTATCCTTCCTCGGATAAACGAGCGAACTCCGTCGAACGTCGTCGTTTATACGCGTATGCGACTGCGCAGGAAACGCGTTAGAGATCATACGCTGTCGATGGAATTCTTGTCGCGATTAAAAAGAAAATTATGCAACAATTTCTAGCGCAACTAATGGCGAACGAACGGCGAGCTGACAGTATTAAAATAAATAACTACATAGTAATCCATTACGGTCTAATGAATATTTCATCGCACAAGTGCGTTCGTATAAATTATTAGCCGCGCGTGATCCTTAACAAGTGCGATCCGGAAAAATGACGAAGGCAATCGACTCGACAGATATCGAGGGAACGATATTCCTCGCGACAGTGTTGCGAATGGGGTCGTCGACAAACGAATTCCCTATGGTAGCGGTGTGCTGGCAGTCAACCAGAATACGTTTTGCAATGATTCCATCTGTAAACGCGAAGGAAATTGTGCGTGAAGCTCGCGCCGATCGGGACCAGTGTCCGCATTAGACATCAATTATGAAAGAACATACCGCTGCTAGACGCAGACGTACGCCAGCGCTCACGATAATTATCAGACATTTTCCGTGACCGTTCAGCCGTGGGCACTGACATTTTGACGTTAACTCGAGAATTGGAAAACAGAAACCAGACACGTACCATTTAGGTCGATTGTGTTTAGAGAGGCAGGTGTTAATGAAATCTTCGCGATCGAGACGATGTCCCGACCTTTGCCAACGGATGGAAAGGTGTATTCGCAGTCATCTTTTATTCCGCCAAGACTTTGATTGCCCGGAATTTCGAATCTCTGATCACGTGATCTACGCCACGCCTCCAATATGCGCGAAAATAAACAATTGCATTCGATACGCTCTTATCGATTGCGCGCTTGCCTTGTTTCGGGTCGCGTTATTGCTTTACGTCGTTATCTAGTCATTTATGCTGCTCGCAATACTGTGCTCGAAGCATTTGTTTCACACGTTCCTTTTATCTGTATAAATTAAAAGAATAGGAAATAATAGAATGGTTCCTAAAACGTTTCAACATTTATATCGCAGACTTATATCGCAAATAGAACATTTACATTTATGGGAAAGTCGCGTTTAGATGGGAACGATTCGGTGTTCGCGGAAGAGAATCGCGTGGTCCAATCAGGAAATGGCGGAGACCGTGTTGCGGAACGTACGATCCTCTTCAAGGCCGTGTTAGACCTTCACCTCTTGACACGAGAACCGATCCGAAGGCACGGCTGAATGTAGCCTGGAATACCGTCGAGCTTATGAACCGTACACACCCGGGTACTTAAGACATGCTTGACCCCGGTGACAGAATTCAGTCAGCTGGATATCGGTGCTCTATTTTATGCCAGCTTTCATTCGACGCATTGACAACCATGGCGGTCGGAGGTGTTCGGCATTTCTAAATCGTATTAGGGAAACATTGCATTCCGAAACGACAGCGTTTACTACCGTTCTGCGCATACCGCGATTTACGACAGCTCCAATCGGATAAATAAACCCTAACGTCGCATAAATATTTTTAATATTAACTTTAATCCCATGAAAAACTTCCCACGAGCAGTAAAACGTTTGTTGGTAAAAATGTATGTTCTTTGAAACGGATAAGCCATGTACTTTGCGAAGAAAATACATTAGCTTTTTAAAACTGTTCTTACTGCTTTCAAATTATCTTCGCAACCAATGTTAGCAATTTTTAGCCCTGTTATCTCTGACGTGGTAAAGTATAAAAGTTAGATAAGAATGTTTGCTTGGGTATGCAATAATTTCGTCATATACTACCGTGCTATAGCAATTGGTTAGAAATCGGTATAAAATATTATGGCGGTGCTTAAAATTCGAGTTAACGTCTTCATTTATGCTTCTTCTTCATCGTTACAAACCGAGAGGATTTTTATCGATAGAAGCAAATTCGTTATTAATAGCTGCAACGGCCTTTAATTGGTAAGTGGATGTGATTAGCGATTGCCGTAATAGAATATAATGATTCAATTGCAAAACGATCAAGGTTTCGATATTATGTTCCCCGAGTTACGTAACAGCCATTGTGGGACTCATTTGAATCAGTAATTCGCGACGACTGAACGCTTCACAGAAGTGTATTATGGTAATCGAACTGCCTTCAGCAAAATCTAAGGTGTGGATACGTGTATAATTTCATTGTGCGTGGTACTCGTGTGCTGGTGCTTCTTCTCTACGATTAAATTCGCAGAATTTCAAATTGTCGAATAAAATGTATAATTTCTGCCATTTATGTCAAGCCGATGGAACCGGTTAAGTGGAAACGACGAGCCATGCACAGACACGGCACCAATTAATTCCCAAACCTTTCCGTTTAATAAATACATTGCAATCGATTTTAATGAATTAAGTAAATAATCGCTGGCTATTTTACTTTCAACAGTACAATTATATACATTGCAGTGTTGCAATTTATATGCAATTTAACGTATGCATCTTCGAGGACTTCCATTGCGCCTTTATCCGTCTCATTTTTAACGAAATAGTAGCGCTATAAACTATTATCTATCGCATTCGCTATTTTTAAAGCAATTCTGCATTAATAAATGTTTTTATTGTATTTGCTTTATTTCGGACAACGTGGCTTGCCTTAAGGCGTCATTGTTTATCGATAGAGGCGGCAAGGAAAAGAATTGTTAATCCCGAAGGGTCAAAACGACCCGGCATCGGTCGAGCGAGGGTTAATTAGATAATGGGCATGGAAATGTATTCCGAGTGGGCTGTGCAGAAGCACACGTAGCGGGCGCGTGCATCGGCGGACAAAAGGAAATTCGCGGATGGCTAAACGTTGCCAACAGCGCTAATTGTTCGAGACCACCTACCAGCTCCTGATTTCATAATCCAGGCTCGCGGCGCTGCCAGACGTGGCGCGGTCTGCATGTGCCATTATCTTCGGCGTTCGAGTTTCAATTAGCTCGCATCTGCCTTCCGAGACATCGCGCCGCAGGAATTCGAATCGAGCACTCTTGATTAATGCTCGAATCGCTTTGCTGGTGAACGATGGGAACGAGACCGGATTTCTTGCCGGTAGAAAACTGAATTTCGCAGATTGGTTGCATACTGACAAAAATTCCACGTGTAGCATCCATCGAAACACTTGGTCTTCATTTCCTACGGACATTTTACAATTTATACGATTTCAGACAAATAAATATAATATATCGTAGTCGATAATTAAATTATTCCGAACAGATAAATTATTCTAAGGGAATAGACTCGTAAAGAAGATGCGACATCGTCGCGTAGATTTTTCAAATTGAAAGCCACGTCTGCTTTATGGCTGTGCGATAGCCAATGTTCTGGCAATTTCAGCAAGCTATCATCCAATGTCGGATGTGGAACTGAAATCAGCGTGCTTGCATTAGAGAAGACGTGCAAAGTGTTGACTTGTGGTTGCACGGTTGCAAAGTTGCATGTCTCGGTTAGTCGAATCACGTACACGTTTTATCGTCTCTGAATGTATTCCATTGCATATTGCATAGTTGGCATAGTTGGTTTAGTCTTGCTAGACTATATTCGGAGTGTTTTACAGAGAACGAAGTCAACTGGGGTCAAGTTTGACGAGTCTGATTTTTCTTTCGTTATTATAGCATCAATTCGTATCGTACATCGGTGCAAACAAAGAAAACATTTCAATTTGATCAAATTGTTGCTTCATTTTTATGCAATATATAAAAGGACATTCATGACCCTCTAATATATTTTACTCCCATTATTAAGTTCAATTTAGATGACTCTAACGTTATTGAACATTGTAGAAAATTACAGCTTGAAACTGTAGCACCACTTTCGCGCGTATATCCTTGCGACGACTTTTTCTCACGATCCCCCGCACTCGCATAACCTCATGACCATAATCCCCATACACGGCTCGTATGAATCGTCTAAGAGTGACCGTAAACTCTGAACCGTTCGATCGGTGAGTTACGCCACTTTTTCCGATTAGTCACAAGCTATTTTTCTCGTCGGGCCGAAAGGTTACGCGGGATCGGTGAGAACGGGGATGCATGGAGATAATGACGGAGATCGATCTATCGATCGATCGGTCGGCGCATGATCGTTTGGCATTGCCGCGCGGGATATGCGTGCGCGTGAATGTCAAGAACCGATTCGCGGAATTCCAGTTTAGTCACGCGTGCGCCGCGTACTTGCCGAGATCGCCGAGATCGTTAACTATCTTCGGGATTCGACATTGTTTATCGAGCGTGTCGCTCGCGAGCTTTCGTCCCGCCATCCGGCGAACGGTTACGAGCTCGTAAAGCGGATTAGACGTCGGTGACAGTGATAGGCTGAACCGCGCCGCGATACCTGCGTCAATAGCGTAATTCATTTTAATTTCCGTCGCCGCTCGGGAAAGATCTCGCCGGAGATTGCAGCACTGTTTGTATTCGGTATTTTAATCACGCAGATAATCCCGCGAAATCAACCAGACGCACGATCGTTTCATGTCTCACTGAATTCTCAGATAAGGCTGTCGCGTCGCTGCTACACAATGACAGAACGATACCGGGTTAATTAACTTTGATTTCGAAATCCTGGATTAACTCGATACCGTCTTGCGAATACTTTTTAAACGATCTCGCATTCTAATAGCGACCATGATAAATCGATTCTCTTGAGAGAGACAAAGTCGACGATGTAAAACATGGAATTATGATCTACAAAAAATAAATACGATCCGCTAGGTTTCTAGGAAAATTAATAACTTTTATCTCTTACAATTTCTTATTCCACACGATAAACTAAAAATATTTCTCTTAAAAATTCGTACGTACAATCGAGCTCGAGGTGCATAAATTTTTCTCAGCATTTCCCAATTAATTCGCACATGCATCATAGTAAATAAGCCGTAGCAAACATTGACTTGATTCCTGCCTGCTTCGAGCCGTTCGATTAATCGATACGGATAGCCAATCGGACAAATTCGTATCGGCGAAATTGATCGAATAAATTCTCTCGCTAGATTCGCGGTATAGTAAATTGTTTCCCGTGGATTCGACTGGTAGACATAAATAATTTCAACGAAAAGCAATCGCGCGCGTCGTCGAGCAAGCTCGCAGTTAGGTAAATTCCATAAACACGGCGTCGATTATTAGCATAATTCCCACGTTTCAATATCGCAAATACTCGAGCCAACGTATCTCTATTACTGAAACCAGCTTCTCGAAAACGTTTTCTATTTTCCAGCGTAATTACCCTATCAATCAGACTCTTGTTTCGCTATTAACAGCAACTCCGAGCCCCGTACGAACCGACACGCGATCGAGCACACGGCACGACGGAAGCTAAGCGGAAAACTAAGGTCATCCCTCTGGAATAGAATAGAAGCTGCGATACCCTGTTCAAAGCTTCGCCGCTGTCCATTTACTGCGGACTGATTCGACTCGATCGAACCCGCGTTCTTCTAATCACAGAACGTTTCCTATTAACGCTGCATCTTGTTTTATGGTGTTTACGTAACGGCCGAGACTTTTTGCGTTTGCTACAACGAGGTACGAGCCTGCCGGACCATGAAAGCCGTGGCTCTTTGTTTGCCACCGCAGCTAGGCCGCGAAAAAGCTGGCATTTCTGGCGATAATCGTTCCACCGCATCGCCGCATCGTTTACTCATTACCGGAGAACACCTTCTTGCTTCCTGAAACCCTCGCCACTCGTGTTCCCTCCGAGCCTTGCCACGAGGCCGGGCTAAGCAACATACCTCTGCGCGTTTAACTATTCGTTGGTAACCGAACATTTCTTCGAGATCGTTAACCTTTATGTTTCCACGTTTTAAATTGCTTCGACGCGAGTTTTATACTTCTTGCTAGTCAATTCGATCCCTCGTGATACAGAAATACCTGAAAGATCCCCGAACGCTTCCAAGGAGGCCCTAAACAACACCATGAGCAATTAGCATGAACCAAGGGTCGGGCGTTTATGGCGGAACAATGCAATTAAATTCAACGAGTTTCGGCCATGTTCTAAATCTGAAACACATGGTCCCTGCCATTAACCCCGGTTCAGCAGTCCTTAAAAATTTAGGGCCATAGTGCCCTAAAATTGTAAATCGATGGAGAAAGTTGGACCTGCTGACCCTTTTTGCAGGACACTTGAAATTGTTGGCGACAATAGCGATAAACTAAACATCGTATAGTATTGTTACTGTAACAGACCCTGTATTATTCTAATATTATCTTCTAGTTCTGTATAGTAAAAAGCAGGTTTCTACCCGTGTATATGAGTAAATAAAATAAAATTCAATTAATTGGAAGAAACGGGTTGGAGAGTGCCGGCTGTCGCGCGTCGAGACGGTGCCTAGAGAAACTCGCGTCAGCAGCGAGTCCTCGAGTTCCTCGAAGAGAAAGGGCGGAACTGAATCCGCTCGTACGCCGGCCGTGACCTTGATTCAGCAGGTGCACTTCCTGAAGATTGTTCCGAGCGATACCTGTCGATTGTCGATCACTTAACAGTCGCGTCTCCTGTTACACGCGGGACGAGCTGCAACATTGTAGAAAGCTGCGGTGAAAGCGTGGCAAACGGCGATCCATCGCATTAGACCCCGCCTCGCGTGGCCAGTGATTTGCTCGGGTACTTGTATTAAAATTCATTGAAATAGCTTCGGGCCCAATCTCTTCCGCGTTGCATTAATTCAATAACGTTTGCTCGGACATTTCGCGCCTTTCACGAATCGCGTTTGTTCGCCGCGCGCGGAATCCACCGCGAGTCGCTGTTCCATCGCCGATATATCATCGCCGGGTTGCTCGACAACTGATGGACACGGACAGGTGTCTACGAGTCGTCGGAAATTTCAAGAATGCAGACATTCTGGCGGATCGAGCATTGTGCTTTAGCCGGACTGTTAAATAATTCAACGATTGCGTCCGCGGGAGAGCCGCGATTCTCTTTGTTATCTTTCGAGTTTCCAGAGTCTTTAGATTCGACTATTCACAACGTTTGTCAAAGATCAGACTCCGCGACGTTCCCAACGCGATAGAAATCCGAGAACGACGACGTTCTGACAGAAAGAGCACTGTCTTTAGAAAGCCTTCCTAAAACGTTCTACGATTACGGCGATAGAATGGAGAAATTTGTTATTAACATCCATCCATCGTAATGGATGGTATTTTAACACACTGCGACTAATCTTCGAACTACGATTCTCTTCCCAGTTACTTGACAAAATTGTGGTTCTCAATGTTGTCAACGTGGGGGCAATTTTAGCAAAAAAATATCATACATTAGTTCCATATAAAAATGAAACGACTAAAAATAAATCGCAGACGCTGCAAGGTAATGAAACGAGTACAAGTCCGCGAACACCGAGTCGCAACTTGCCAGAATCTCGTTCGAACCTCCGAGTCAGCGTCGAGGCATTCGGGAGGCTTTCGCGAAACCGATACGAAATGAATTGCCGTCGATTTTTTGCCGATTATTCATGCTCGGATCCCGCGGACTGGTCCTTCGGAGCGAACACGGCCATGATCGATGTTGCTCTTCCTCGCCGGTAGCAGCGCGTTCTCACCCTTTCCCTGCGGGACGCCCATCGAAGCTTTCCCTAATGCGTCCTTGATGAGAGCTAACCTTGCCAGAGGTCTTCACTGCGCCCCGTCCCCTGGATTACTCGGTTTATCGATGCGGACGATTATTTTGCTCGTCACGTTCGTCATCGTCTCTGCGGGTCATCCGGTTGTTAACTTCTTCTAACAGCATTATAGAGACCCGGGATGCGGTCAACTAGGCGGGATAATCTTCTGGACGACGTCGCTGGCTCCTTTAGCGGGTATGTCGTAAGATCGTCCCCGAGAGTCGCCGTTTAATCCCCCGATGAAAAATGATCGCCGCACGGCCAAGACCGAGGAGCCCTCGTGAGCGCGCAGGTTCCATATTTAAATAACGGTCTACTATTTAATAGAGTGCCCGAATAAATCTCCGCCGGCGATTTTTCTAATAAATTAATCGACGCTTCCTTAATCACCGGCCCCGTTTAATGGCGCTCGATGATCCTACGGGCAAATTCTATCGGTCAATGTAGGATTATCCGTCTCCAAGTATCGACTATAACTTACACCAGACTCTCCGCGATCAATTTTCGATTCTGAAATTAATCCCAAGCAAGATATTCGTTCCAGTCTAGCCGACGAACGATACTTTTCTCAGCTAATGGTCTTTAGCACGATCTTGAGCGGACGCTAATTTATTCCAAGCGACGTCCGCTTCGATAAGACGTGACATTTGTTGCACGCGCTTCCAAGAACCTGGGTAATCAACTCCGATCAACTTCTGACAGGGGGAACAACATTGTAGCGTCGAGGTAAATGAGAATTCTCGGCCGTAAAAATTTACAGGCACAGCTAATTCGCTGGATATAAAATTCCTAACAAAATACGTACCGCCTGGCTTGCCGAGAAAAGAATTCCAAGGCAACAGTAAAACGTAAAGGTGAAACGCGGCGAGCGTAGCAAACGCTCTCAGCAAAAATCCGCGAACGATCCTCGTAACTCTAGCCTTGGGTCAACGGTATTACTGGTCGCGGAGCTTGCCAGCCATCGAAAAAGAATGCAGTTGTTTAAACTAAACAGACATCTACTGTCGATGCTGCTTTAGAATTGCAGACCATGTTTAAGAGTACTCCTCTTAAATTCTTCCAATGTCTTCTATATTACACGGTACTTCGCCTAATCATTTTTATCATAAGCGCATTAGATCCGCAGTCGAAATCCTGTAAATGTATCGGAGAGTTCTATCGCTGTTTAGTTTGGCAAAGCGCGGATATTTGCAGCGCGGTGACAGCAGAGCAGAGCAGCGCGTCAATTGTCAGCGGGCAGCATCTATTTGGCCGGATCGTCCGGCAGCAGATAACTATAAAGCCGTTCGGCGAGCTCGTGAACACCGGTGGCCGGTGGTACAGAGGGAACAAAGGGTCTAAAAGCCCGGGCAAGTATACAGCCAGCGAGCCGTTGGCAGGGGTCCGGGAGGGCTGGCGGAGGACAGACGACATTAGAGGCACATTAGCGTGCGGCACTCGTCGTCCAGCTGGTAGTGAACCAGGCTAGCTAATTACATGCCGATTCCAGGGGATCAGCCGCACAATGCCGTGTCGACATACCGTTGGCTCGTCGAGGTGCGCGGGGGGTCGGCTCGATACCGATATATCCGTGTATCTGCGGCTACGGTTTCGCAGAAAGGTTCCATCGGTTACACGCTGCCTTCTCCGCTCCGCTCCGCGCCGCGCCGCGCCGCGGAGGCAGCGCGCGAGCCGGCTAATCGCTCGAAACTCGCTAACTCGCCGGAGCGGTGCGGCGCGGAGCCGAGCGGAGCGCGCGATTCGCGGCCGTCGATTTACTGGCGTCGATCCCCCAACAAACCGCCGGGTAATTGTTCCTCGTGCGTGCTCTCCGCATGGAAGCTCGGTTCCTCCAATGATCCCTCTTTCCCTCTTTCGCTCTGCTGCTCTCTCCTCCTCTCTTTAGCACGCTCGCAGCTAAATGAAAGCGAGCGTGCACGAGATCCTATCGTCGCGCGGATCGCGTATTAAATACAGAAACGAATTACTTTCTCGTAGGCCGATTTCGAAGCCTGAACGACGAGCTGCTAGGAGCGCGGAGCCGCCGCGGTCAACTCATCTGCATCGAGCAATTAACCCCTCGACTTGTAATTAGCGCTCGATGCTCGATACTCCGCGGAGTTCCCGGTCGATGATCGTGTCCGAGTTTTGAATTACTCGGGTAATTGTTTGTCGATGGGTTGGGATGCCGGCTGCTTGGGGATTCCAGCTACGATGGAGTTGCTGGAGTTATTTGCGAGCGGTTCTTCCGATTTTAATAGTCTCGGAAGCGTCGACGATGCTGCAGTTTCCAATTTCCTATTCGTTGCCGATGTTGTTTGCTTCCTTACCGATTCGTTTAACTACCAACGATGGACATGAGATTCTTTCAACAAAAATAAGTTCGTGATTTATCGTGGCAGCATCTTCGAAATAATTGTACAGCAAGGAATATTTTATTTTATTTATTTAAAACAAGAACGCGACTTTTTGCAGAAATTGCCATAATTTCTCACGGGAGAACCTTCAAAATAATTAAAAAATGACTGCACCAGTTCCAGTGTGAAAAATAGAGGAGCACGAGTAGCAAGGACGAATTGTAGCGATAATTCAGTGCTGGTGAAATCGTATTGGTAAAATATCCGAACAGAACCGAGGGATGATAGGAGCATTAGCGATAAAATATCTGAAGGAAATTAAAAGATGATCGCGGCGTCGGCCGTAAGCGTTTACACTTTACAACCCTTAAACGCAATGGGAACAACATGCAGCCCGCAGAGGAAGCTTTTGTTCATCCGCAGCGGCATTACGAGGAAAATCTTGTGGGCACGGTTCAACTATCTATTTGTAACCGCGTGTTCATAATTCTTTGTACCGCGGAGAGATGCGCGCACGAACTTTTTCATTGCGGCGGAACACGCTGGATCTACGTGGTCCGCAGATGTTGCCAGCGGGAGTTCTTCAGGTACGTATTTGAAGAACGAGCGCTCATTTCAGACCAGGCTGCATCCCACTGCGACGAAAATTCAAATGTTAAGATACGTTTCTCACTGCGAAGATCAAAGACTGCTTCCTTGCTCCCTTGATGCTTTAATTAATTGCCCCCCTTTTGTTCCAATAACGAACATCTCCGTTCCCCCGAGGCTCGTTCAGGAAATCCTCTGGCCACTTTTCATTCAAAATGCCGCGATTAGAACAACCATTTTAATACGATCCTCGTTCTACTCGCTAAAACGTTCCATACAACGTCATTCTACTCGGTGAAAAATGTAAAACTGCGTACTTGAACTGACCCTAAGTTGACGCGTCCGAAACATGTCAGTTCACAATTTTTCGGTTGCGATTTAATCGTTACGATTGCTGAGTAGTAAATTTGCAACCACTCGACGACTACAACGGAATAAAGTGCTCCGCGAAACGGTGCACGAGGAGGTAAGAAAATGTGACAAGCTTTTACGCAGCAGCGTACGTGGCGGATTCCGTAAAACAACTTCCCTCATTAGTCTCTCTGCTCGGAAGCGGAGCGAATTGTGTCTCGGAGGGAGCGCGAAGATCGTAGCGGAAAGGTCCCGGCGTAATCGCGTCTTACGAAGACGTTAAACGGCCTTCGATTTTTCCGCGAGCTTGTCCTGGAGGCTGCTCGTCCTAAAGCAGCCGCGCGTCTTCCGACTTTATTGTTCCTGGAAAGTGCTTGTCGCGGCATGGCACGGCGGCCGGCGAGGGTCCGGGTGCGTGCGTGTGCTCGTGTCTTTATCATTTTCACGAGTGGCTACGCTCGACATAGCTCAACCAGCGGGACAGGGTCCGCCGGTGGTTCCTCTTCGCTATTAACGGCAGGATGTCTCGAGAAGAGACGAGGAACAACCTCGACAAACGTTTTCTCCTCTCTGTCGAGTGTGCCGGTTTCGCGATGGCAAACACCGGCGACCGGCGGTCGGCGAACGGAGACCGACGGCCGGCCGAGTCCGTCGCGGAACTGTCGACGGCCTTCAGCTTCTTGCGAAAACTGTCGACCGTTGTCGTCGCCGTTGCAAACCGCTGATGACACTCGACGCCACTCGAGGCGGCGCGGATCGGAGCTGACCGGTGCTGATCGGACTCGAGCGGAGCCGAGCGGAGCGGAGCTGCGAGCACCGGGCCGCGCGATGCTCCTCGGCTTCCTCGAAGAGTCTCAACCCTTGTCGTCGACGACCGGGACAGCGGCGACGATTACGACCCGGACCTCTCTCTTCGACAATTACCGCTCGAGCTCGAGTGCCACCGCGAGAGACAGCTGGCCAGCCTCGGATCCGCGTCAGCTACATAGCTGCCCGCCATGCCACTGTCATCCGCTGTTCCTTTTTACCCTAGCGCCTCCTGTGAATTTACGATGCGATACATACGCGCGTTCCTCGCAGCATTTGTTACTAGGCTGCTCCCTATGCTTTACGATTCTCCGGAGATTCGTTATGTGAGAACCCCCTTTCGCGTTATTTCCGCGGTTTCTCCTTCGACGTGTGACTCGTCTAGCCTCGATTGGAAGCAGCGCTTCTTATTCGTCGAGCGTCACAGGTGTTCCAACGATGTTACAGTTTCTCTGAAATTTATTCTTCGCTTTTGCTTGATAAAAATCTTCAATATCATTCCCAGAAAAAAATCCCCAAAGCCGCCACGCCCTTCGTGTCGCGAACTCGGCCAAACGTCGCCGCAATTCAAAATCGCCTCGATCGAATGAACTTATTATCCTCGGCGGACGTCGAGCACGGTGCCGAGCATTCCTCGAGCTCGCAATAAATTCGAATTCAAGTTTCCCCGCGGCGGCGACGGCGACGGCGAAGGCGGCAGAGAAGGCGAGGGGAGGCAAGTACTCTTGTTCGACGAGCACGCCCGGTCCACTCCGGACTTATGGTTAGGTCGGCTTACAACCGGATCGGATCGATTCCCCATGACACGTATGGCGGTGTCGCCCGTGCATTATAGAGCCGCTAGAGTCCCTCGATCGGGGGCCGGGCCCGGCGGACAAGGCCCAAGTTTAGAATTCCCGCGGATCGTAATGCCGGGCGACGACGAAGCCCGGCGGAACCGTTACCGAGAAGTCGTTAAGTCCCGTCGTTAAGTCGATTATCCGCAGCCCTTGACGACGAGGATCTCGCATCGAGTTTCCTCGACGGTCTGACGCTGCCCGTGGGCCGGGGTTTCGTTTATCGGCTGGCGGACGTGTCATGCCCGACAGCGTTATCCTGGATCCCGCCAACGACCCGCGAGGATCCAGTTTTATCGATCGTATTACGATAAGACGCGTTTTCGTCTCTAAGAACGAGCCCTCTCTCTCTCTCTCTCTCTCTCCCTCTCTCTCTCCCCTTCTCTTCTCTCGCCGTCTCCCTGTCCCTTTCCCTTTCTTTCCGACGCGTCCTTTCCAGCTCCGCTCTGCTCCGCTCCGCTTCGCGCGGTGTTAATCCTCGCCCTCGATCCCCCAGCAGATTTATGGGGGACCGGAACCAGGGAATTTGTCGATCGGTAACGTACGACGATCGGGAAAAAGTACACGATCGCCGGACGGACCGCGGCGATGATTCATGACGCAGATAGTACCGGGCCGGCTTGTTTAATGCGTCATTAGCCGGCGAATGTAAGGGCGCTTTTTAATCGGCGACCGTACGCAAAGAGAGCCCATGATTGAACAAGGATTTTAATTCTTCCTGGATGCGGGCTGAGATACGAGCTCGATCAGGATGTTTCTGGAGCTCGCGATTATGGAACACGATCCTCCGGATGATTGGAGTATTATTTTGGTTTTGATTTAGTGGACGACGATGTTGATTCACCAGTAGTGAGGTAGTCCGGATAATGATATTGGGTATATTCTACGGTCTCGAGAGAGATTTATATTTTATTGTATTACTTTGTATCGTATAAATTCGGGAAATTTCGATCGCATGTTCTCTTAAAAAATGTCCCGTGATCCAAGAAGAAGCAATTTCGCATGCGAAATAATTGACGGAATAATATTTAATACAGGCGCGTGTCCGATATACGATCGTGTAAGGCGATGTTTATTATATTGTGAAGTTCTTCTGCCATCGAATTTACGAAGTTGGTCAGTTTGGATGGCGAGGGTCGCATATGTTACTGTTGACTTATAAGTACCGGCATACATGTTGCAGAGCATAAAGTAACTGAATTTAAGACTCGTTTCGTTCGTACATGCAGAACATAATTCCTATAACGACGCGTCGTCCTACTTACTAAATAACAGTGTCAATATTTCATGTAGAAAAATAGATGTCCGCTTTCGTATCCATTAATACTGAAACATAGTTCCATAAAATCGTTCTAGGAACGGCCATTAATCATTGGCGAGGTGTTGCAGTGTTACACGATTCTCCGAGATTTTTACGCGGCGGTTGTTCGCTGATTAATTTCACGTATCAATTCTTCATCATCTCGCCGATTCTTCGTTCTCCATTAAACCGATATTATAATGAATAATCTGCGTTATGCGCGCGTTAAACAGGAATCTGTAATTGGTTCTATTAAAATAGCTTTCAGGTTAACTGCGCGCACAGTATTTATTGGAATCCGAAGAGACGTCTTCCTTCTCGGTTGTTCTTTTTTTAATAAACATGATGGAGGCACAGAGAAATATGATTTAGAAGGATTAACGGTCCTTGATACGATTAAATTTGTTTCTCCCCGCGAGGCAAGGATGTTCAGGTTCGAGGCTCGTGGTTTTCTAACTGCATTTTTATGGTGATCCGATGCGTAAACGGTTCGGGGAGATTTAAGATTAACCTTAGGAGGCGTAGCCTGTCGGATGGTTTATGGGATTCTTTTCTGTCATAAATATGATTCCGAGCCAGGAGTTCCTCAATCTCGGAGCTGGAAAAATTGCCGGTTTAGGGTAATACGTTTTCTTCGAAAGTGAGCGGTTCCTGAACCGATTACGGTTTTACAAATCTGTAAATGATTTTGTAAATCTGTATCTTTGAGAAGCAGTTCTTAAAAGATGGCCGTGCCACTCCTCAGAAATAACAAGTTCCTTAGAAGCACGGTCGCCTCGATAGCCTTTGTAAAGTAGAAACAAGTTCTTGTGCTTTAACTGCTCCTGGAAATAAAACGTAGTTGCACCATTGCTCTCCTTATTACAGTGAATGGGAGTCCCATTGCTTTTACCTGAATCGTCCTGCTCAGTGAGTACGAGGACACCGGAATTCACAGAATCGTGGCGAACCGTGGGAAATGCCAGAACCGGGCTGTTTCCGCCATCCTTGCTTGTCTCCGTCTAATTTCATTTTTTTTCGCTCTCCAGGACTGTGACAACCTGGCGGAGGGCTCGGAGCGTGACTCCCCTTGGAGTTGTGGGGGTGGCAGCGGTAGTGGCCGCAGACCCCTCACCTCCATTATCGAGCACCTACGCACCTCTAAAAGCAGACTTCATAATGGTGAGTCACATTTACACTAATAGATCGATTCAAGTCGAACCACAGAATTTATCTATGCATCGAGAAAAATTATTCGGAAAAGAAACGAATTATTATTGCTATTGAAACTATCAGTATTCGAGACTGCATTCGAGACCAAGTCTCTATTCCTAATATAGAAGAAACGAGTTAAAATTAATACAATTCAATTATCGTATGATTAATGACATTTTACGTTTACAAGAGGTTGCAGCAATAGCTAACGTTGTCGGAGATTCGTTGCTAATTTTATAGGCACATTATTTTAAATAATAATAACAACAGCGTTCATTATAATACACGTATCTCTGGCGACTTGAACGCGTGTTAAAGCGCCATCGCCTAAAGGCTCTCCAAGCTCTGCGCAACCTAACCTAAACCCTGCAAATTAATGGTCATTTGCTTACACGGATATATTATTCTTTATTATTAATACAAACTATCCCATGCATCGACCGAGTCAATAAACTATTTGAAACAGCATTCCAAGTAATATGTGCACCGTAGATGGCCTCGTAAAAATCGCTCGGAATCACCTAATTCCCATTGCATTGCACTGTGTATCGAGGTCATTAGAAGTAATGAGACCATCCATAAACGCGAGAATAATGACCGGTGCTCGTAAAGATAATAAATAATCGGTGAAATATAAAGGCAGAAAAGGATTCGTTCTCCTGGTGGCTAAACCAGGATTCCCGAGAGAATCGCCGAGACTATGGTGATGTCTTCATCCGAGGTAATTAGAGGCAAGGATGCACATAAGCAGGACGTACAGCGCATCGATTCTCTCGAGTGAAACGGATGTCCCCATCCTGAAAGCCTTCGCCAGCTCTTTTAATGGTGTCTTTGTAGAAACGAATCAACGGGCAAATGCGACGAACACGGCAGAATAAAGACCTCTCTGAAAGTGGGGACGGCTGGATTGATTGATAGATATTGATCGTTGCGAAATTACCGGGACTCATTGTTCCCCGCTTTAGCTAAAGTTCGCTATTGTGCTCTAATGGAGCATGCGCAGATATTCTTTCAAACGGGCGGAGGATTTCGATAATATTTCTATAAAAGACGGAATGCGTCGTCAATTAGTTTCATCGATCTCTTAAAACCATTAGACTTGCAGTCATTATTTAATATTTCGTTTTCTGACGACTGTATAAAATGTGCGATAATTTTCGTTCACGGTTTAATTAGAAATAAAATTTAATTAGTTTAATTTATAGTCCGCTATAATTACAAACCGAACGTAAATATTAATTTTGCTCGCATCGACGCTCTCAACATTTGGAGCTGTAAAAATTGCTGCAAAATATTTAAGTGCAACGGTGTTACGGTGGATTAAGTGAAAAGCAGTTGCTTTTTAAACTGGGTGTATAATATTTACATAAAAGAAAATTGCGCTAAAGATGGCCAAGCGTATCTGGTCAATGTTACCCTGCGAAAAGGAAAAGAAAAGGCAAGCAAACAGCCGTATTAAAATCACTGTTCGCGGCAATGATAAAAAAACGGAAGAACAGTAGTCGAGAAGCAAAAAGGGTGGAGGGAAATGCAAGCAAGCAGGCGATAAACAAACGATTTTTCCATATTGCAACCGGTTCCCGGTTGGACGTACGATCTCGACCGTCGCCATCTCGGCGAGGCTGGATCGCCTTAAAACACAAGCAAGTTAACGTCTTAATTAGAGAATCCCCGATGGTTTGAGCAGCAACCGATCAAACCGGAAACAGAGGAAGTCCCGAAGGTCTGTAGCTGCGGCCAGAGATCGTAGCTTCGGCCGCGCGGCCATGGAAGGCTGGCCCGAAAGAAGGAGCGGAGCGGAGCAGAGCAGGGCGGCAGGAAAGGATCTCGACGTCAATCACGATTACGGGATGAGTTTTCAGCGCGCGTCTCATTAGCCCACGCCCTCATTATTACGTTATCAACGTCCCCGGGCTCGCATAATGGCCTCTGAATATATTTATGAGGGTAATCCCCGCGGCCGAGCGCGGCCGTCCGCGGCCGTCCGCGGCCGTTCGCGGCCATACGAAAGCCGCGCCGCGCCGCGGCGATGCCAGCCTCGGACCGTAACAATAATCCTTATATCCCCCACATAATTGTGCCCGCGGAGGATTTATAGAGCTGGTCCGGGCACCGATCCTATCTAACGATCTGCCCATTGAGTAGCCGACCTAGGACGCCACGAGGATACACGGCTCGCCCCGGGAATGGGATTCATTCAAAACCGCGAACACACCGGAGCACACCGGAGACTGGATTCTCTTTCTCTTTCTCTTCCTCTCTTCAGCTCTTTCTCGCTTTCTCTCTCGCTCTCTTGGTCTCTCGCTCTCTCGCTCTCTCCGGTTCTCCCGCGTCCGGGTCATCTAGATTCGACCGGGCTCGCGTCCGTGTTCCTGCCTTGATTGGTTTATCGACCCTTCCCGAAACACTCACGTGATTCCGTGGTCCCGAAGCAATTTGGTTGTCCGATGGTTTATCTGATCCGAAATGATACATCGGAGCTTCCTCTTCTCTCCGGCCGCTTTTGTTACACGCGCGGGATAAGGAAACGCCTGGACTCGTCCGTGGAAATGTGGCGAAACTACGGCTGGTTTTTTGCTTTTTCAATATCCGTAAATTCATTCCACGCTCGAGTGCTCTCGATTCTAATCAGATTTCCAATTATACGAATTGTCAGATTTCTAGGGAAAACAGTTTATGGAAATGAATTTCAATGTGCCGTAAGTGTCGGAGTTGAAAGTTCGATAGGATTCTCCATGAGAATGGTCCAAGGTTCTTCTTAATCAATTTCTATGAATATGTACGACAAATCCAAGGCCTCGCATCGCTATAACTTCCCTCCAATTACCATGCAATTTCGCAGTTTGTCGGTGCGTCGGATAGAAAAGTATAAATGTCAGACGCAAAGCAGTTTTCAAGGATATGCAAGGTAACGATGTTAGCCGAGCAAAGGATGTACACTATTGGTCAAAAGTATCGGATGACGAGATTCTATAAAGGATGTACTCTTTCGTTTTACATAACTCTTCTATAAAAATTCTGCGACTTAAACGTCTTTCTATAGAGGCTAATTATTTTCCGATAATTTTTCTCTTAATTTTTCTCAATAAAATGAGCCCTCTCCGTAATTTTGCAGATACATACTTAAACTTTAAAAATAGCTAATCAGTCCTCAGCTTTTGCAATGTCCATCGCAATAGGTTAGACGCGATCGCAATCGTCCAATCCCCCAATCTCTATTCCAAGCAAGAAAATGTAACGCTAGAACCGCGACTCTATTACCCGAAGACTCGAATCTTCCTATTCGTGCAAACGATAATGCCCGGCAATTACGAACGTCGATGTATCTTCATGGTTTCCGAGAAGCTCGGCCAGAAAAACGTCGAAAATTAAAAATAACCGTAGCCTCCAAGGACGTTCTTATCCTTACGAGCACAGATACCAGGAATCCATAGATTGACTCGGGGGATTAGCTATTCCAGGACGATCGTCCGCGACGTGTCATTAGAGTATTGCTCGTTCCGTGCCGGATGACATCACAGACTATGCTCACCTCTCGGCAATTCCGTTCCCCGGTCTCTTTTCTCGAGCGCTCACGAACTGCACCTTGCCGCACGGCCTGGCCTCTCCTCTCCTCTCCTCCCTCTCCTTCCCTGTCCTGCCCTGCCCTAATAAGGAGCTGGCGATGATCCACTGAGATAGATTCGCGTGTCATTAGCCGGCGATTCCGTACCGAATTGCCCCTGTCAATTGTGGGAGCGGTCCACGGTTCTTGCTGATCCCGGGGCAATGCTCATCTCGCGCAAAGTGTTTTACACAGGATCGGTACCGTTAACGCGCGTCGCTGTCCGAACAACCAGTTCGTTATTACGAACACCGTTTTTGGCCCGACCTCGCACCACTGACCCAGCCTTTCTCCAGTCGCAAGTAGAATCGATGATCCCGATATTTGGTTGATTCTAGAAGCTCGAGTTCTTCAAATTTTTCATAATTTCATTTAATCTTCCCAGGTGTCTCATATTTCTTCTGCCAATTTTTCCGATAAACGCACCCAGAAGTTATTCGATCGTGCGACGGCTGAACGCCGGTAGGCTAGAACGTAGACCAGTTTTGACAGAAGCATCTCGCTACCGTGGTGTGCGACGCTCCCGACGAGCCGTGCTCGGAGGTCGAAGCCGGGGTCTTCTCGTTCCTGGCCGATTCCAGACAGCATCCTGGAAGCGGCGATTCGCCATAGCGGCGGTAGGGGTAGCGCGTTTCGCGTTGCGCTCCGCGCTCGCCAGGATGTTCAGGCACATGCACAATTTATAATGCAATTAGAGCCTCGGATGGTAGCGCTCGGATTTATGGCAGCTGGAGAATCTACCGTCCGCGCGAGAGCAACGATGAAAAAGGAAACGATCCTCGCGGAGAAAGGGAGACAGCCGGCGAGCTGCCGAGGCGAACGCGAGGGCTATATTCTCCTGGAATGAGTTATACGCCTCCCGCGGTTCCAATACATTATTTATCGCTCGGCTTTTCATTATTACCGCGTGGTGCGCGCCGCTGATTCAGCCGCGAAACGCGGTTTCCGGCGCGGCGCATCCGATCCTCGATTTCCAGGCCACGCGATTCTAATTGGTTGTACCGGCATTGTTGGCGAGCCTGTTGCCGAGCCTGTTGCCGAGTCGTCGCGAACCAACAGCCGCTCCGCTGATTTAGGACCGGCGAATGGATTTATTGCTCGTTAATGAGGATGACGTACCGGCGAACACTCCCGGCAGGTTCCTCGAGAGTCCACCGGTTTTACCGATTACACAGTTTCTCGCGACACGGCGCTGTAATCCGCTTTGTCGGTTGCTTTTCTACGTGTATGCTGATCCAGATGTCTGAGAAAGTTGCCATTTCTCAAAATTCGGCGGACGCTCTCTTCGTTGCTATTGTCTGACAATGGCCATGGGACGTCCAGAAACTTGATTTAATCGTGACAATGCTATATGCTAATTTTTGAACGAAATGGGCACAGTAATCTTACATTTGCTTGTTTGTAATTTGAAAGAATATCGCGATTCGTGTTGTTGAATTATTTGTATGTATCTGTGTCAGTTCTTCGGAGCTTAGCATAAAATTTGTTATCTTGAGATCCGTCTACGCCTCCGAGGAAAGCAGACCCATAACTTTTGAAGATACCATTAATTAGGCACGCGTAATGTTTTCCAGTGCCATTTAAACGCACTCATATTTTACAGGCTGCTGTGCTGCTTGCACCTGTCTGCTATCGGCAAAACAATGAATAAGTAGCACTGGTACGCACTTCGATACAATTTTCCAGACACTGATATCTTGTTCCAACCGCGAGTACAGTCTCTCTTATCACTTACAAGTAAAATATTCCCGATCGGTAACTGTTGCCGTGCTCTAAAATAACCCAGACCTATTAAATTCGCCGTTGAAAACAGGAAGTACGACAGCGTCTCGTTTGACAAACCAATAAGAGGAGAGTAGAAGAGAGAGAGAGAGAGAGGGTAAGGGGGGAAGAGAGAGACAGAGAGTGAGAGGGACAGACAGACACGTACACATCGAAACGTGTCTCTTGACTGCGTTTAACGCAATGGTAAAAATACGTGGCCGTAAATAACGGCTTGTGCAACGAGTCCTCATTAGCATCATATCGTCGACATAAGTTATTGCGCCTAATGATAGAGGCGACCCTGAATATGGCACGGGGCAAAAAGAAATTCCACCCCAGTAGGAGTCACAAAACCGGAAAACAGGTTTTAAAAAGGCAACTGCGAGGAAAATCGTTTGACAAGTATCCGAGTTCAACGTCCACGCTGGAACACTTGTCAGCGATCGGCTGCTCCGCCAGCAAGTGCAAATTTATTAATTACTATTATTCACGGTGAAGTATCGCTCGCCCGAGCCTACCCCATTATATTCTATCAGGTTCGGAATTAAGATTTCAAATTGGCTTCAACGAACACGAATAATCTACTCTTTTAGGTTTTCGTGCACCTATTTATGACGTGCATATAAATATGTTTCACTTCGCTGTGCTCGGTAATATGAAATTTTGAACGAAGCGCCTTCGGTCGAATTCGCCGTGTCCGGGGTGCAGAGGTTGCGGAAATAATCAGCGGGTTTTTTCGCGTCGCGCGACCACCGTGCATCCCGCAGGAATTTATATTCTACGAGATGCGCTGATAGTCAATAAAGACCGAGATCGCCGAGATATTAGAAAGTCTCTCGCCACGGGTCGAAAGAAGACGAGCGCGCGCGGTTGCGGGCGTGAAGGAGGCAAAGCCGAGCACGAACCGTTAATCGTGAGCGTAATTACGATAATCGCTCATTGATTGCCCCGCGAACGTGCCTTCTGCACCTTCCTACCGCGTCCGGAGGCTGCACAAAGCGTTCCATCTTATTGCGCCACGAGCGCGATGCACATGCGCTCCGGCCGCGTTGCAGAAAATTGGGTGTATAAATGATTGTTATTCACACAGCGATCGTATGTTTCTCACGTCGAGCAATGAAATATTATAATTCGGAGCCAGAGACGGAGTCGTTTCGGTACACAATGTGCAACAAGTAATGCCCGATGATTTATCGCCAACAGCACGCTGTACTTAGAGTCTCGCCTCTTTAATTTATCTGGACTCGCAGTGCTTGAGCTTTTTAAGCCTAAACCTGCACTATTTGAAGCGGCCCGAGATGAAAGTGCTGCTCAAGTGGGATCGTAAATTTTCAACCGTTGGACGATGTTCCGGAATGCCTGACTTCTGTCGCTTGGCAGTAAATGTATACTTCTGCTAGAATGGTTCCTAAATGTCTACTTTTGTGTACCATTTTGTGTCTGAAGCGTTAAGTAGCCAAGTTCTTGAATGGTAGTGGACTGCGGGTTAGACGAACGATTTTACGCGGTCCACCTTCCGGTTTCGATCCGAAATCCACGCTTGTGCCGACTGCAGACTTCCAGCCCAAAGCGAAAGATGAAATCGGTGCAGAAGAAGTCCGCGGAATCCCACTGACAGGAGACGATCGGTATTACAAAATCAAGCATTCCACGTGTAACAGCCTAATGCATCTTGAAGCGATCACGTTCCGCCGCTAAACGCTGCCACCCACGCGCCCAGCAAATCTCCCACAAAGCAGCCCGATACTGCTAATAAATCGTGGGTCGAGCAGGGAAAAAAGCTGTCGGGATGATCGCGGGCCCAGGCGTCCGGTTGATGGATGTCACCGCCCACGCTCGGTCCAATTTCCAGAAATCCCGTTTCCCCGATGCTCGGGCCTACCTACGTGGCGCGACGATAAACGCAATTAGCCGGGTGAAAGCGAATTCGTGCGGCCGGGTGATTGACACGCGTGCAGGCATGCTGGCTCACGAAAGCCCGAGCGGGCCCGAGCGGGCCGTCCGCTCGGCTGCCGCGAGCCGCGGGCCGCGCGGCCCGAGACCAGATAATGCATCTATTCGCGGGTAGACGCCGTGAATAAAGACATTAATAAAGCTCGCGGTGCCGACGATGGAACGCAGAACGCAGCCAGGAACCCGGCGCGGCGGAACACAATACGCACCGAGACGGGGCCGAGTAATGGATGCTGCTTGGCACTGGATGGTGTAACGGATGGTGCTCTAGATGGTGGTGCTATCTTGGGACTCTGATGGCCGCTCGGATATACGCGTTATCGGCCGGAGAATCGCCTGGATCGAACAAAAACAGCAGGCCCTCCCGACGCGGAAGCCGCAGAATGGAGATGACAGGGGGTGGGGGTGCTGTTTTAATACGATACAAGAGCCCTCCCTGGCTTTCTCGATACGCTCCTTCTTCCTAAGACGGCCCTTCTCTCGGTCATTCTCTCGGAGATTAGCAAGTTCGATGATTCAACCTGTTGATCATTCCTTATGATGCTATGAAAGCTGCTTTCGTTTAAATATTTCGTTCAAGATCTGTAATGTAAATGTGGATAATAATGTTCAATTTAATTATACGGTTCTACGAAGATTCATTGCATTAGTGAAACGAAAATCTACGTTCGCCAAACAAGTAACCATTCTTCTTCTTCGTGGTTTAACGTCTCGAGCGTCAGCGTACTCGATGTTCAAAAATTCCGCAGGATGTCGAAAAGATCCCAGAAAGATTGTATCAATACGAAGAATTTGCAGACTGGCGCGAAGAATAAATTGGCCGGTGTCCGAGGGGAAAGAATAAAATTTTGATCGCGGTTGAATCTCGAACAGCGTGATGTCCGCGCGAGTCCCATTCCGCTCGTCGATGTCCTCGTCCGGAGCCGGGTTCCAGGTCCCTTAACGACTCCACTCGAGTTTGTGTACCGATCAATTCGCGGCACAAAACGCCCTCGTGGCCACGTGTAAACGAGAAAACGGAACGAGCTGGCTTACCCTTGTCCGGCCGGGTTTATCTCGTACCCTTCGTGAGCCTCAGCTCGACCATTAGTCGTTGTCAGTTACGTCCGGCCTCTCCTCTTCTGGATCAAGAACCAGGAACCGTGGACTCGTAGCCGTGGCCGTAGCCGTTCGTGCTCTCGTACGGCTCGTAACGTGACCCCTTCACCACCTTCAAGGAATTAAGATATCGAGTCTCGCGCCACGGCCACGGCGGAAGTATTCTCTCCCCCTCTGTGAGATCTTTCTTTACGACCCGGCCACGATGATCAATTGCCGTTTTAGCGCTCGTCTAGTGGATTCGAATAGTTTCTGGGAATTAAGGTATCGACGCTCCACCGTCCAAATGGCCCCTGTTACTCGCGTGGTGGACGCGGCCTAAACGGAAAGTCTAGTGTCCGCCACCGATGGCGGACGTGGCGCTCAACGTGTTAAACATTCGTTGCAATGTAAAGTTGCATCAGCGCAGCACTCCATAAATAATCGAACGATCGCGTAACAAATTCCCAGGCTATTCTGTTAGCATCGAGCATAACCCAGCATTCGATGCCCGATAAAATCGAAGCAACCACCCACAGCCCCGTTTCCATCGATCAAGTGGGCCAATGATATTCAAGGAAAGTGTTGCGACCGGCCGAGGGGAGAAATCCCACGGGGGAATTACAATAACGGAATAGCAAGCACCGAAACCGAGCGATTCTTTGGAAAACGCACAATGCGCGGATTTCCTCGGCGCTGTCTCGCGCGGAATCGCGATCCCTATCGGCGGATAATTCTTTGGGAATCCCTTGGGAATCCTCGGTGGATGCGCCTGGATTTTCACGGGCTCGTTTCGAGCGTGTAACAGCCCTAGGGTTATTAATCATTCCCGTTCACCCGATATCCGCGATCGTTTGTCCAGGGCCGCGGCGTACCGAGCAGACCCGATCGCGCCGAGCAATAAAATTTTCACGATTCCGAATAAATTATCCGAGTGCCCCGAGTGCTGCGTAGAACACGGATAGGTGTGCCGATTGTGGCCGGGGCCGACGACATTATTTGCAACGTCTTAATTTAGCCGGGATGGTAAAGCGCAATAAAAGCGGCGATAAAACCAGCTCGCCAAGCTCGATTCGACCGGGTTCAAAGGGTTGTAAATGTCCGACTTAATAAGCGTGCTCAAGAATAAAATACAATGATGGCGAGACGGGGAATGCCACGGCGTGACACCATTCCTAGGACAATGAGGCACGCGCGTGCCGCTCGTAATCCTGCAGCGAAGATTCTTTCTTCGATCCTTCGGATTCGACGCGGCTCGACAATAAGCGAGATTTATGTGCCCCGGTGAATGGATCTAGGAACGATTCTTTGCGCATTAGCGCCTCGATTCGGCTAGAATTTGATCTACCAATCGCTTTCGGTGGGCTGTCTTGAGCAGGTGCCTTTTCGTCAGCATTCGAATGTACCGCAGGTGGTACTTTGTCAAACAAGTTGTCGTGTTATAAGTTCCAGTGAAAACTAACGTCAAAGAATTTTTTGGGATTCAAAGTTCTTGTTCGAATGGTCATAGTGTTAATCTCTAAGGAATACTATTATCGAAGAACTTTCTTCTCAGTTATTTTGTTGACGCATAAGGACAGAAGATTCTTCCAGAAGGAACGAAGTTTATTTCGAAGCCTGGCCAGACGGTTTTGGTTCTGGAGCAGGCCGGCAAAATTGGGAAGAAAGGAGGAGAGAAAATGAGAGATCGGATAATCCGGTAGGCGCGAGAGGGTCGAATGTTCGCAACAAAAACGACCCGCCGATATAGTCTTCCCCGGAGCTATCAAATTCCGCGCGGATAAAGACGCGGGATACGTCGGACGGCTCGTGAATGGGATTATTAATATTTCCCTTTCCTGCCCGGTTCTCTCTCTCTCTCTCTTTCTTTCTCTCTCTCTCTCCCTCGCCCTCTCACTCTCCCGTGGCCTTTCTCCTGCATCGGCTGCGAGCGATTCGCGCGAGATACCCTTGCCGATAATTTATGCGAAATCGTGAAATCAAGTTTTACTACTTCTCGCCCATCGAGCCTCTTTCGAACGCTCGGTCGCGAAGACCTTCCTCGCCGCGTACGCGCATAGATAATTAAGATATCTTCCACCGGCGGATTTATTAATATTTCCTGTTCCCCTCAATAGGGATTCTTACCGCGCCGTGTACAAAGCGGCGATTTCATGGAAATCGCCGGTTGAAATTTAAATTAATTCCCCGTACCCACGATGCCCGTCGTACGTTCAGCCCGCGAGGTGATAAATGCACGCCGCGCCGGCTGCTGGCATCGCCAGGTTCGCGACACGTTCCCTCATTCACTGCGAAACATTCTCCGTCGATGCTTTAGACTCTAAACACGTGTGGCCATTTTTCGTCCATTCGCGGCACTCGAAAAATCCTAGCCATTTTAGTTGCTGAACAATGCCTATTATCGAGCGGCGCGAAATTCTAAAAATATTCGCTTCCCTCGAATATATAATAATCGCGCGCGCCACCGAGAACAATGCGTCAGCAGAGCCGGGCGTGTTATCGGGCGCGGATCTAATGCGCAACTAATTGGCCAGCTCTCGTAAGTCAAATTCGCGCCGCGATAAACCGAGAATCGTATTTAAGGTTGTCGCGACACAGCGCTCGAGAGCCCGCCGATAAGCCGAGCTAAGTTGTGGACGTGTAGAACGGCGACCAGTTGAGAATCTCTGTCGCGATCTATTTGGAACCGACGTCTATTACGTTCTCCGTCCTACGTTCTCCGATAATTTCAGCATTCCACAAATCATTTAGCGGCTAGCACGCCTACAGCGTGCCAATACGCGGCCGTTCAACACGCCCGATAATGCCCCGATCCGTTCTTTCCATCCAGTTTCCCTTGAGACGCGAGTCAACCCCGTGTCGAAGTCCGCCCACGTCTTCCCGTGGCTCGTAGAAAGGAAACAAGAGAAAAATGCCGAACCACCGAGCCGAGTCCGCGGACCTTTTTCCTCCGGACAACACGGCCGGCCCCGGAATTACGCGTTTACGTGATCCTCGCGTCTCGACGGCTGAAAAACGAGTCAGAAGAAAACGGAGCGTCAGTCGTCGGCATTTCAATCCGGTAGCGATCCCAGCTTTTGTTGCTCCCGTCGCATCTGCTGACCGCAACGCCGCCTCCGAGCCGCGCCGTTCGTGGACGGAGATAATCGAATGGCTTTTATTTCGGATACGAGCGGCCAGGTGCGTCTGGAATCTTTTATGGGCGCATGCTCGCGAATTCTTTCCGGTTTTTTCGACGGTTTCCTCGTTTCGGGACGTTTCGATGCTGCCGCTGTTATCCCGCGAGCCGTGTGCCTGGAATCGGCATTTCAAATTGCACGCCCTCGAGAAGGTTCATTCATGTTAAAACTTTGTTCTCGAAGATGTCTCCTCCGACCTATATAAATCATACAGCCTTGGTAGAACAGAAAAATCTTCCAGAATCTAATTTTATTTTAATTTTCAGGAAACAAATATCGCTCGCATTTACAGCTGATTATATGTAATATCTTCGTTCCAAATCTGAGTCGTTATAGTTCCAGGGGATTAAATTGCAGAACAATCCATTAGGTTTGGTACCCAAAGCCGTCCAGCCCTGGCCACGAAGGGCCCATCGAAACCGCATTAACTTCCATTCCGTTGACAGTGTATAATTTGTCCGCAACCCCTGTACGTTAAAACGAGTAGTCCCGGCTCGGCGCGGCTCGGCACGACTCGGCGCGGCGTTCGTCTTCCCTCGGCTCCCTGGAAAAACGTGAAATACATATTTTTACGCCTTCCCTTTTTTTCTGCAATACACGGCGTATCATTACTTTAATGCATCGTTGCTGCCTCGCTGGCAGGAACAACAGAATCGAAATCGCCTTGATCGTCGGCGGTAACGGAGTAGGTTACTAATGGTGGGCTTGGTGGGTCGGTGGGTTGGTAGACTGGGTTGGGCTTCTTAGAGGTCCACCGAGGTCAGCTGTACGAGAAGAATATAGTTGCCCAAGGCACCGATGACATCGACGAGCGAATAACCGGGCTCGAGATCCTCGAACGAGCACCGAGCACGCTGACCGAACAGAGACTCGATCCTTTCAATGAAATATTCACTGAATAACGATGCCAATACCCTCGAGATCTATGGTCGGAGGTTCTCCATATTCTTTGACAGTTATTTATCCTCGCTTCATTTGTTCTAAAGCCTTCCAACCGATGGGAGCTTTTAAACGCCAAGTTATTGCATTCCTCTTCTAATGATGTTCCTACAATTTTTCTACTCGGTTGCCGCGAGGAAATTATTCTGCTTTGTGTCTCGGAAATCATTTCTTAAACAATGCATCTTCTACGATGGTATATCACAGTGTAACATTATTTTTATTTCAATGCAATGCTAGATTGCTTATTTTATTTAAGACTGCGTAATATATCTTACTATAATTACTTAAACTAATACAATTTGATTGTATTAAATTTATAGCGACGTGACACTCCCATATTTTATTTAATGCTTAAATATTGATACAATAGTGTTGTTTAATCGTCAGCCTCCATTTGAATTTTCCGACTAAAAATACAGATTCTGGGAACTTTCGTATCCCAGTGGAAGGTAGAAGAACGATTCCGAATCCAATAGAAGTTGGTCGGAGGCTTCTCGAACATGCTAAGCATCTCCTAGAGTAATTAACAGATGCCACGAACGACCTTTGTCCGGGAATAATTATTCCGCGTGCTCCCTTTCGAAGAAACCCGCGGTGCGTGTTGCAATGTATGAAACACCAGTGTTTCGTGCAGCTGATGTGTGTCTTTGCCGGATGGAGGGACGAAGGAGGATAAAAAGAGGCGAGAGGCCGGGTAGAGAAGGGCAGAAGAGATGCTGAAGAAGGCATGGGTCATGCAACAACAGGAAGGTTAGTTGCTCGGGGCGGCGACAAGCGAGCGAACACCATCTTGCCACGGCTCTTACATACGTAACCAGCTCTCATAATAATTTCACCGAGCCACGTGGGACCATGGGCAATGCCGAACGCGCGCGGTTCCTGGAAGCTTGTCCTTTACACGTTCTCCTCCTTTCCAGATCAAATATTTATCGAATCATTTCGGAGAAAATACCTCATCCATTTTCCTATAACTTCTGCGACTCGTAAAATAAAAATATGGTTGCACAGCTGCACGAGGTATTCCTTTGGTCATGCTTCCAAGCTAATCATCGTTGTCTAATGCTGTGTCTAATGCTGTTTCGAAGAATATCTTCGAGAAGATAAAAATTCCGAACAGATTAAAAACTGCTCGCAGTGCTAAAATTTGTAGAAATTTCCGCGCTGCAAAGCGGACGCTGTAAAAATGTGTCCGCGCAGTTAAGAGGTTAAGGAGGATTAAACGCGCCGATAACATCTGTCTCGGACATCCCTGTTTTTTGTCTGGGCGAACAGCGATTGTCCAGCGACGCAGAGGGTTAACGACAGCAAGACGACTCCGGTCAAGATAATCGATCGGAGAAGGTACGATCGGGCTAATGGAGGCGTCGTCACCGTTAGCCCGTTAATTAGCCGTGGTACAGTATGTACACCTGCGGGATTTCACGCAGCGCAGCGTCCGAGCGCAATCGGAGCCCCGCTTCTCCTCGGCTCACCTTTTATCCGGGGCCTCTTGGCCGTTGCTCGTTGCCCGTTGGCCGGCTGCCGATCGCCGGAATCTTTCGAGGTGCCCTACTCGCCCCTTCCTCAGCTCCGCCACGACACGCTCGCGTGATTGCGATCGGTCCATCGTGAACCAGCTCGCAGGTAGGCAGCTAAGTACTTATCGGGATCATCGGGAACAATTGGAGATCGCGCGAGCAACGCCGCGCCGCTTCTACGCTCCACACTGAGAAAGGTGTCGGGGACCGGTATCGATTCTTAGGACCACAAATCGGAGGGTAGCGAAATTGTACGACAGCCTGAGAGAAATATGTCCGATCGACTCGCGCGATCTGCACGAGATTATTAAGCCTTAAGTGATATACTGAATTTATGAATTTATTCAGAATTAGATTAACTCATATTCATGCACTTTTTATACGAACGTTACTATGATTTTTATGTACCATCCCTTTTTGTGAAAGTCATTATTGCAACATAATGTATGCAATTTACATGGAATTGTTGGTTAGAATAGTTTAGAAGAATCGTTCTAGTGGATATATCGAGGAAGGTATTGTTCTTTGTAAAAATTAGCAGAGACGGATGACTGCAAGCGCAGACAAATTATCCAGCCTTCTCTAGAAAAGAGAAGACTAATTTAACAATAGTGAATCAACATGTCCCGCTTCATTGTTCTCGTTGTAATCGACGCGTGTTGTGGGGGTGGAACACGGGGCGGGAATTTGAAGTTTCCGAGGGACATTCCCGGGCCACGTTCGGCCCCTGTGTACACAAGAGTCGCGACTACCGAGCGGATAATTGCCGATGTCTGGATAACAAAAGCGTGTCAATAATTAATCAACGGTGAAGCGGAGATTAATCAATTTGGTTAACGCCACGGCGTGGTGCGGCGAGGCGAGCCGAGGCAAGGCGAGGCGAGGCGAGGCGAGCGTGCGGTATCGTTCGGGAGAACCGTCGTCGCCGGGCTAAAACCAGCCATGTGCCCTCCTCTCTCTATCTCTCGCCTCCGCAAACGTCGGTTCCCGCTCGTGTTAATTAACTCCATTGAGATCCCAGTTAAGATATCATTGTTCCGTGGCGAGTTTGCGTTTCGACGAGAAACAAAATCGCCGCCGGTCCGGTGCCCGCTCCACCTTTCCGCGGGGACCGAATAAATCTTGCCGCTGCAAGGGTCCGACTAATTTTTAAGATCTCGGTTTTCAATTGTAATTGCCGCGCCGGTCGGCCGATAAATTCTGGATGTCCGAACTCTGCTCGCCGAGTGAAAACAGGCGAAACGCGTCCCCGATTTTTAGCCGGCGACAACTTTGCTTGCGAGCATCCGTGAAAATTCGGAGCGACGTATTGTTGTTCTTAAAGTGCTCTTAACAATTGTTAGAATTATAGAGAAACCGTGCAGTCGTTTGCATTAAGCTATAATCACAGCACAAGCGGCTTTTGTTACTTTGCACGTTTTCTTGTACTTTGCCAACATGAATGCATCATAAATGCATAACATATGTCCCCAATCAAGAGATCATTTTTATAGATCTTTTTTTAGTTTCGTCGTAAGTTTACAAAGACAATTTAATCCATGCATCTATTAATCTGTTCCAATGTATCGATCGATCAATGAGAATTCGCTGGATAGTTTTACGTTGTGGGTCGGTTGTTAGCAACCGACAATCGTAATAGGAAAGTGTATTAGTAGAACGGTTTTCACGATCGAAACGTGCACGTATATGTACGAGAGGGTCAAGCAGAGGCACTGGCAACCAATAAAACAGCGGCGACTTCCTTGTTTGGCGACGGACGCGATCGAGAGATCGCAATTAGGCCCACCGCGTCAAAGGTTCTGGTCGGTGGGCTCTTATCTCCTCGCGCCCGTCTTGTTCACTTTCTCTTTTCGATCAGACCTTACCGATTTCGGTGGAAGGTGGGAGCGCTGCTCGACTTGCCACGGATCTCCGAGGAAGATCGTATACAATTGTCCTTTTGCGTTAGGTGCGCCAATAGGCGACTCATTATTTCCTTTCCCGAAGTCCGACTGCCCCAGCTCTTTCCATTTGCCGATAGTAAACTATTCTTTCAATCCAGCATGTGTACAAAACGCTAAGATTTGTGCAGCCTTTTCTAGAAACGAGGTCTAACTTTTTAGAAGTTGCACCATCGGGTAATCAACGTAGACATTATTAAGCATTGTTTAAAAAGCTAGAAATTATATTATACCTGTACTATAATTAATTTAACACAATTATTCCACAATTATTCCGAGCATTACTCTACCTGTTCCAATAATTAAATTCGCAATCTCTATGGAAATTATTGGAAATTCTCGCGGCTGACCATTCCCTCTACTGCCTTCCAATGATAAAAAAGAAACACCCACACTATGATTTTAAATAATCCGTGGAGACTGCGAGAGGTAATAATCGTAATGTGCAGTTTTGCAATTGAACGTCCAATAACTCAGCGAAGAATTTTCTTTCCCGCCGTGAAAACGCAGCTACTTCTCGCCGGCGGAACGTTTCATTTCCATACGGCAGGAAATTATTTTTTATAGCATTTAAATGTCACAATATTTTCGTGACGCAATGTTCGCTCGCTCAGAGGTCAATCTACGCTCGCGCCGCGAGTTACGAGCGGTCCATATTACTGTCAATCACGTATTCATTTAACGCGGGCCGCGCCTCACGGGGGTAATTGAAAGGTGTTCGCATCTCGCCATAGATTTCCATAATACAGTGTATCGGGGAAACGGTTTCCTGGCTTCTTCAATGGCCATTTTCATCTCGGGACGTCCCCGCGCGCCGCCATTACCATTTTCTTTGGCGCGCGCGTAATTCGCGTGACAGATACGCCGTCTTTAGGACTATTAGACCTTACAGCTTCGTCTAATCGCGGAATAGGAACGGTACATCAGTTTTTGTTTCTGGAAAGTTGCAATCATCTCGGGCGATTATGGTACAGCTACGTAGCCATTAGGTTTCTTTGGCTGCAGCATATTTACACGAAATGAATTCGCTTAACCTTGTTGCAGCTTGTGCAGTCGCGGGTTATTATTGTTTCCCCGTTGACAGGCGCTTCTTAATTTCTCTCGTCCTCTACTCGACCTCCCTGACATTGGTTTCGATTGTTCTCATAATTGCAATTATACAGGGTA
The DNA here is from genome assembly GCA_028455555.1 of Augochlorella aurata. Lineage (NCBI taxonomy): Eukaryota > Metazoa > Arthropoda > Insecta > Hymenoptera > Halictidae > Augochlorella > Augochlorella aurata. The sequence goes on along the minus strand of CM052165.1, from coordinate 9,559,091 downwards.
TCGGAGAGCAATAAAAATACTCTACGCTTGGAAGATATAATAAATTTTCAGAGAAGAATTTTTGTCCGAGAAAATAGCAAATAATTCGTACGTTGGATTTTAATCTTCGACGTCTCGCTATGTACCTCGAATGAAGCAATAACTCCCGAGCATCGTTGGAACGGTGTCTGCACTATGTTTATGATTCAATATACGCCGCTGCCGTTTTTCTAGCAACAGCCACGATTGATATCGCGTCTCTCGTAGAATCAGGTCGTCTGCTCTACAAAACCGTACAAAGCATCCACTGGCTCCGGAGTAATCGTAGCCTGGTGGTAGCAGCTTCCGGTATAATAGCGCGTCTGGGAGAGCCTCATCGACGCTCGCAACGACGGCTTCTTGCCTCTTCTTTTTCTGCCAGTTATCCCGCGACTGGTGGTGTGCCGCGGTAGTTAACTTTTTGCCAGGTGATCGCGCGACACGGTCCACGTGCCACGTGTTCGAGCTAATACCTAAAATGCTTTCCGCTGATTGTGGCCCAGCCTGTCGTGTACGCCTCGCAGCCATAAGAAAATCTTCGTCGCTGGCCTCGCGATAACGGTCTCTATCTGCGGCTAAGCATGCTCAACGATGCAGCGAGACCTTCGAATAGTTTGCTACTCCTACTTGCGGTCTAGAATTATTCCCGTAAACTCGGAACAGTCCATTTTCTTCTCAAGTAGGTCGACATTTTTGCGGATTTTTCAACGAGTTGATTTCGATCGAGTTTATTTAGAATTTTCAGCCGCGTCATTTTGATTTGTATATTATTAAAAGCTGTTTGTTGAGATACGAGCGAATACCATCACCTCCGAAATTTTGGCGAATTCGAAGCTGAAATGTAGCGACGCGACCCGAGGCGTCGCAGGGATTCGACGGCGAAGTCAGGGTGTTTTGATCCAGGGTTCCATGGGGTTTACTTGGTGACGCGGTATTCGTCCAGGAGGCACCTTGCTCGGCTGCCGGGTTCTCTATTTGTGTTGCCGGTCCCGTCGGCGTCGGTGAAGGGCCGCGCCCGAGTTGCCCGGCTGCAGTCACTCTTTCAGCTCGCTTCTTTTTTCCTGCTCGTGGTCTCCCGGCCTTATTTCTTCGGGGCTTCCTCTTTTTGCCCGGGCTCCTCTCGCCTCCTCTCGCCTCGTCACTCTGTTCTTTATCGAGTTCCTGGCGACTACCACGGGTCGACGTGATTACTTATGGCCACTCGGGAGAGCACCGGTCGACGGAACGGTCGGAACGGACGGAACGGTCGGAACGGTCGGCGCGGTCGGCGCGGTCGGAACGGGGAGAGGCTGCGAGGCCCCCACTTTAATCCCTCCTCTTCGTCCTTCCTGATAGAAAGAGATTAGGGCCGTTATAAGGCGGACACCAGTTTGTCGAGGCTGATCGATCATCGAGGCGACGACGAGGAGAGACGACCGGCGCGATACACTTCGGTCCCCTGCGTTCATGACGAGGATTACTGTCAGCCCCGGACTGCAATTTCTTTGGCTTCGTTGCTTGCTATAATTATTTAATAGCTTTCTTAGTACTCGACCGAGCCGTTCCTTCTTCGTCCGAGGAGACCTCGAAGATTCGCGAGGATGCTGGGCTCAATTTTCGTTGGATAACGAGGACTAATTCTGGGGGCGACGACGCTTCTTCGAGAACGCTAGAGCCGTTTGATTGTGCGGTAGACGGTTCGACTCCTCTGTTTTTACACGGCATTGGCCTGCAGTTACATCCACGGTAGCGACACAGATGGGCAGTTGCTCGCTATCATTGGGATCTACTGTAATTGGGGTGTCGTGCGCGGCTATCGTAATCGGCAGTTTACGAGTCGGCTATTTTCGTGGACGCGACTGCGACTCTTGCATATCGTTGACATCGTTACTTTCCACGCGATTTCATCTTTCGCATCTCTTTATCCGCAGAATTATTATTTTATAGAATTCTTTTCCACGGTCCTTAAATCACCGGTTCTCCGATCGCTCGCTTAATCGAAAAGTGAATTCCGCTTCCTCCGACGGTTTCCGTTCTCGTTCCGATGTAATGCGTTCGCCTGAACTGCTGACCCAATAGCCACTTAATTTCATCGAGCTCGGTAATCCTCGGCTCGGAGTCATCGATAATTGCGATCAGCCAATCGCACCAGCAATATCTTCTGATTGAATAACATCGAAAATTGATTTCCCTCGCATTTCACTTTTTTGGGAACGATGCTCCGTTCGCCGAAAAGAAATACGCGAGAATTTACGAACGCGTCAAAAGACCTTCAAAAAATGATCTTCTTCCAACCATTTTTCTCCGATAGACTTTTTTCTCAGTAGTCAATTTTTCTCTCAGTAATTAGAGAATTAATTCGATGAAAATAAAACGACAAAAGCAGTCAAGCATTGATCGAACCGTGGATCCGAGTAATCGTTCCACTATCCGATCGTTCGGCCAGACTTTTCCAAGCTCCACGACGCAAGGTTCGTTTGACAAGTTCTTCGTCGGCCGACATCGAGGCCGATCGAAATTATCGCGGTCCTCGCCCTCTCTCCACCGTTTTCGCTTTTGTACGACGCGGACGAGATAACGGGGCGGCCAGTCGTTAATCAGCAATAATTACCGATGGTAGATACGTCATAGCGCTTATGCAGCATCCCCGGTGCTCGGACGTATCTCTCGCAGCGAGAAAGAAAAATCGAACGAGGCCTCGGCCGGGGCCTCGTTGCGGCCAGATCGAAAATGAGATGATCCCTTGTCCCGATATTTCTCATCCTTCGGCCCCTCTTCGACGGAATCGAGATTGCTTCCGCCTGAACGCGCGCCGAGATGAATTCCGCCGGTAATTAAAGACGATTGATATTGCGTTCTTCCACGTCGGAGCCGAGGTCCAGCGACCGAAGCTGCGATCGCCGACCTCTGTTCGACTATTCGATAGCGAAACCGTCCGGTTGGCTGCCCCGGGGGTTGCCGTTGTGTCACCATTTCGCCCACTGAGAAATCGATTATTTAACCTGCAGGTATTTAAGCCGTGATTCGAATTTTAATGGCTCTCGTTTTATGCCTCCGCTGTTTATTAATCCTTTCGCTGCCGATTCGTCGAGCAGCGCTGCTCGTAATCAGGCGAACTACAGCGATTTTATATCGCGTACGCCATCGATGTAGACGTTCGGCGATGTTATTAGCATACGTGACACTTTATTGGAGCAATTAACACTCGTTTCTTTATGAAACGGTTGTAATTGCTGAACTTTACTGTTCTATTAAGCCTTTATGGGAAGGAGCCGATGGTTTGGCAAAAAATCTGATTTCTACGAGGATCAAGATTGTATCACGTTGCGAATTAAATATCGGAGATCGTTTTACGAGTTTTTATGCCGATTGTTGCGCGATTATTATTAGTCGTCGAGCGCAGCTACTTAAGTGGCGCACGCAAGACGCACTTTCCAGCGAAAGGAATGTTCCTGTCGAGTACTTTAATTAATGCGCACCAATTATTATATACAACCAAATGTTAGTACTTAAATTATCCGAACCACTGGCATAAAAATGTTTCGTCAAGCATCGCGAGCAACGTTCGGAAAGAAAATGCGAGAACACATAGCTACGGGATTAATAAAAGAGGATAAAAATTGTACGATACAGTAGCTGAATCGCGTACATTCGATAACCCTGACTGCGGTCACGTGTCATTAGCTCCGACCAAACGGAGATTAGAAATTCACGGTGGAATTTCGTAACGTCTGTTCCACTGGCCGACACATTGGCCGGCGGTCGTCGGCGGACTTTTCAAGCGGGCCGGCGCGGATACCGCGAAACTTTGAAATATCGAGTCGGATTGCGATATTAGATACGGCTAATTGAATGCCTGGGAAGTTTTCACGTAACTCGGATCTCCGTGGGGTAGACGCGAGTAATTTATTATGTACTTAACGCTTTTTCGTATGATTAATAATATGCGTACGAGCGCGGCAGCGCCGCGCGTTCCACACTGCGCCCGCGATGATTTATCGAATATTATTTATTATTGCGTAAGCCCCTCGTTGCCGGGATTGTAATCCTTCGCCGAGCGATCCCTCACCCGGCCGATTTTTCCCAATTAATGGTCAAATTGCTTACATAATGCCGTGCTGCGAGCCCGATCACGCGAAAACTGCTACTTTTCATCGCCTTTCTTTGATCGGCTGATGGATGCCGGGCATTATGCTAATTTAATAACCGCGCCGCGGATTTGCGCGCGATCGCGTGCGATGCCGCGGCCTTTCGGAAACAATCCCCGCGAAACTTTCGCAGCGATTTGTAAAATCGTCGCGTTAGTGTCACCATTCGTTTAGCGTGTTTCAACGACTCCTGCTTCGAGCGTGCAGTTCACACCATCGTAAACTTTGGACCTTTCTCCTTAAATTGAGGGCCGAATTAAACCGCCGTGATTTTTTTCTCGCAATGTTAAAGAAATAATATATCTCAATCATTCTCAACCGATTAAAAAAGATTCGCGGTCTAATTGTTCGGCAGGAACGTAGAGTATTAATTTGTGCTCGATGTCGGGGTTAACGAGTAACAAGTGCACGGTGATCGAAATTCTTGGATCGAAGAAAGAGGTTATCAGGCTTGGTGGGACGAGTTTCCATCGGTTCTCGAAATTCCGGTTCGTTTTTCGAGTTCCACGAGGAGAGCCAGCAACCACCCGAACCGTGGCCACTAAATGAAGATTTATAGGGGGCTGCTATTTGCACGGCACGGCACGCCACGGCATGGTACACCATAGCATACCGTAGCATACGACGGCATGCTACGCCACGCCATGGCAGGGCATGGCAGGGCACGGCAGGCCAAGCCAGGCCAGGCCACGCCACGCCACGCCACGCCATGCCACGCCACTCAGAGTGGTCCTCGTGGCACGCAGCGCACACACGGCCGTAATCCACCGATACGACCAGAAATACGAGTGTCTCCTTCGTGAGCATCTAGCGTGCTCGCATTCGTATGCATCGTGCACGCACCGATTACAGTGCAGAGGGAAAAATAAGTGGCCGGCGGCGGGTCCACCGGCGGTCCACCACCGGTCCACCGCCGACTCCGGGCACGGTTGCAATTGGTCGCGATTTTGTCGATGATACCCGCCGATATTTATGAGACCGGCTCCTCTCCGAGAATCGACGATGCGTCGGTAATAATGAATTACAACCGGTTGAATTATTATTAATTGTTCCCGGCGTGATGTATTGTTCCTGCGAACCGATTCGCCGGTGATAACGGGCGCCGAGTGAAAACTCGTTACGCGGCAGAAGTTGCTCGCGGTTGCTACCGGGCGAGGAACATTGTTGGCGCGGTTCAACGGTAATTGATTACACCGTGATTACTTTCGTGGTTCATTAATAATCGTAATCCTGATAACGCCGGCTATTAATCAATTAATCGGAAGCCCATCGGTAATCGGGAACGACGCTCGTAATTTGTAGTTGTTCGGATTGTTATAAATAGATTGACTGTCGTCGGACTCGGTGCGTGGGCTAACAAAAGATAAAATGGAACAAACAAGAGATCGCTGGTGTGGTTCTTGAAAATACTTACTTAACGCGTTGCGATAAACGATACCGATTGGCGGTACAAACGGAAGCGTGGCCGGAAAAATGGACTCTGAGAAATAAAAGTCTTCGGAACGATCGTTGTTGAACATGTCAGACTGAGCCGAGTGTCGACGATTTCGATACAATATTCTCGCGTATCGACGATTAATATCGTTTAAAGTCTGTGAACACAAGCCTGTGGTTACAGAGCAAAAAATAAATTGTATAATAACCGTGGATGCGCGCCATTGATAAAGGCGCGTTTACGATTTTTCGCGGGGGATCCATTAAAAATAATATTATTCGGCATAAAAACCGGTCTCCTTTTATTACGGAGATAACACTGGATTAAGCAAAGTATCTCATAAATAACAGTTGCATTCCCCATTATAATCCCTCAATTCAGCACTTCTCCTCTTCTCCGGCGCATCGTAATTACACTCGGCGGAAGACTTAATTCGGGGAACCTTTAAAATCAACAAGGCGCCCCCGTCCTGCGTCTCGAAAACCGAAAGATCCATCGCAGCCTGGAACCGTTCAAAGTTGCATTCCCCGGGCGAAATTATACAAAATGAGGTATCGATTTTGCGAAAACGGACGTCGAATCGCTACCGGGTAATACTTATTGCATTTTAAAAAGCATCAATAACGCGGCCTCCGTCGGCACGATCATTATGTTCATCATCCAGCTGGAAACGATCCTATACCCAGGAGGCTGTGCTCCGAGTGAATCCGAAGCTTGCCAATTTACCTGTCCTCTGTCTTATTCTCTTTTGCGCAACAGGTGACATAAAAACTCTTCTCGTTTTTAACATGAATACCCGCATCGCGCGATTCCCCTTCATTCCGTACGCCCTATCTCCTTTAGACGCCCTCGACTCGTAGTTCTCGTTTTCACAACCTTGCAGCGCCTCCACGGATTCGCTCGGCGATTGTTATTAACGCGTGCACCGGGGCTTATGCAAATTTATCTCGATTCTCCGCGGAACAGATTACAATGCCTGTTCTATTTCACGAAACGTATCGCCGAGCCACGGAGAGCAGTTTCTACGCTCGCGCGCGTTCTTGTTTAAAACGAATGATTCACAGGACCCGGCAGCTGCGTTACGAAAAAGATCGCGTCGGCCATTTTTTAAGGAACCTTTCGACATTCGACTTTACGAGGAATTTTATTGCGTGGCACTTGATTCGATCGTGCAGCGCAGGTGCAGTCCAATTTCCGTCGACTTGTAATGTCGTTATGATTCATAAGTTCTGTAACTAATTACTGTAATATCGTCTCCGTTCCCTGCGAAAATATGGAAATGGCGGCTCGTTAATGGTCCGTAGGCATTCCGAGTCTAGATCGGGCGTAACAGGCGAGTCGTAATGGAGGGTGTCATGCGGCATGATTTATACAGTTATCGAGCAAAGCGAACGCGCGCGTATTAATGATCGCCGTTTCGCCAGCGTAATTGTAAAAACGCGTCGGCTTACGTTCCACGAGAGTCAGTCTGGCCGACGTTTCGCCAGTCCATTAACATCACGCTGCACGGATTGTTTCGCGCAACAATGCGTTATTAGCATCGCGTCCGAGATTAAGACAGTTACGATCGTTGCGACGACAGTGAAAGCTGCCGGATTTACCCTCTCCGGGCTCGGGAATCGTTCGATCAAACGACCTCGTGCTTCCGTTAATTATTTGCCGTACCATTTTCCTTACTATCATAACTATCGCAACTTTTTCGACCGCAATAATTTCTTCGAAGAAGGAATATAAATATTGCTGATGGCATAATCCTAGAAATCTCCACCGAGAGTTCGACTCGTTAAAGTACGCCAAGGGGTTAAATAACTCTTATTTGCCTCTTGTTAAAAACGAACGGCGATCGAAATTCATCCAGATCGCTGACCGGTGTCGAAATTGTAGGGAGAAGCTGCGTTGGCCAGCGAGACGAGCGTTGCATGGTCACCATGGGCTCGCAGGGTCCCGATCGTCCCACGGAAACCGAACCCCCGTCGCATCGGCACGAAATGCCGTCGCGTCGAGGCGTCCAGCATCTAGAGCGGCCGAGGTGTCGAAAAAAGGTCGAGCGAAGTGACAAGGTGCCAGCACCGATTCCCAGAAATTTCGTGGCTCGATAAGTTTTCGTCAACCGCAAACAGGATGCGTGTAAGAATGTTTCGCCATTGTCCGTCCTCTTTCGCAGCTTATTCCCTCGCGGTCTCTCTCCCTCTTCCTCTTTCTCTGGGTCTGCTCCGCGTTCCTCTTTCGCGTTCCCCGTTCCCCGTTCGTTTCCACGGGTTTTGCGGTCGAGCTCCGGTCAAGTTACCGGTGTGCACCGGCAGCTAACCTCTCCGCGGATTAATTCGAGATCGGAGCTGGGTGTGTACCAACCGGCGCAGTCGCGCCTTCGGCATCTCCCGTTCCGCGATTCCGCACGCAACCCCGGGGTCGCGCTATCGAGACTCTATCGTCCAAATATTTACGAGCCCCAACGGCTGGTCAGTTTTATGACGTACGATGAAACCCGTGACAGTTTGCCGGGGCTCGCTGCGCTCTGCGGCCGCCCTTCTCCCCCTTCTTTCGCCGGCTATCTGTGCTTCGATCGCTGCCACTGCTCCTGAAAACCGCCCTTTCGATGCTTATAATTTCGTCGTCGATGTTTATGGCATCGTCGAGGTTGCAGTGATTATTCGAAAATAATTTGCACGATAATAATTTACACCGTGTGGTCACGGTTAGACTACGGATTTTAATTATTTATGGCGAAGAGGAAGAGCTGAAATATAGAATTGTGAAGACGTAAGATGAACTTGATAATATCTTCGACGTGTTGAAATTAATAGTGCAAACAATTTTTGGTTGTTTCATTTCTGTTCCTCAAAAACGTTTATTTTGCATAAAGATATCTATGCAAATACATTTAAAGACAGGGAAAGATCGTTGGTGCACGGAATCGCAGGAATTAAAACGCCTGGCAAAATAGCCACCCAAATGGAACGTTATGAAGATTGAATATAATATAAGTAGAATTTATAATTATATCGCACGATCTACCATTGCTTTAACTTATAATTCACGATCATGTTTGCATATTGCAATCTAACAAATGTACTTGCACGCAAACGCTCGTTATTTAGATCTGATTAAATTTAATTTCCAGTATGTAATAATTAAGCGTCCGGACCATAGGCCAAGAACGTCTTACGAATATCTTGAGAATTTTATAATTGAGGTGCGTGGAATCCCATCTCAATAATAAGAAGGGACTCGGTATGTCTTATTAGCAGTCTTTCAGTGTGCAAGGGATATTCTTGCTGGAAGATATACGTTGTATTATTTTACCAAGCGACTGGTTTAATTAAATTTTCAATGTAACACCGACGCTCGCCGCGTATTTTTAATCGCTCCTTCGGAACGCGTCTCGCATTCAAAATCGTATGCAAGCTCGAACATTAAAAATCACGTGCGCGAAAAATTACTGAAATCCTCGCTAGAGGGTGGCTTCGATGACGCTGCGATTGCAAAAGAAGGAGAAGAAGGACGAACGAATAGTTCGCTCTTCATTCGGATCGACGCGATTCGCCTTCGTTTCATTAAATCACTTCCTTTTATTACTCGTTCGCGTGTTTTCATTGCTTTTTCCCCGCGGCCGGTTCTGTAAGGTCATCGCGAAAGGGGAACCCGTCCTCCGTCTTCTTGTACTTCTCATTTTCCTTTCACGGCGACCCTCGACAAAACGGAAAACCATCAGATAAACTCTTATCATAGACGAGTGGATTTCTCCGCTGGAGACTCGCGACTGGTCTCTGAGATGCAGAAACCGGGGCGGTTGGGTCGCCTTCCATTCAAGGTCGTCTCCGGAAAGGAAATTTATGCTACTAATATATTTACTCGTCCGTAAAATCTCGCTGTTAAATTCGTAGCCAACTAGGATCTAAACAAAATCTGTATCTTCATCTGACAGTACTTATCTCGACGATAAAACTATGCTAAATTGCCAGAACTCGATCGCAAGCAATCCGTCTAGTTAATGCATCAGACATATAATCGCGTATGAAATAAACTAATACCAGCCACACGTTGACCGGATTCTGAGTCTTTAATTTCTTTATCGTGCTTCATCTGCTCGTTTCTGTCGCGAATGACGTCAAAAGTAGCCACCTCCGGATCTCCAAAGTTCTTCTGCGAGTTGCAATTCCACGGTAATGGTCCACGACGGCGCGCACGATGACTCGTAGCTCGATTCTACGAAGGGAAGTGTCGACAAACCGACCAATAAATATACGTGGCACGCAACACCAGGCAAATGGTAGGTGCTACGAAACTGATGGAAGTTGTTTTTTCGATTTCTTCCTGTCAGAGCAACTGTGCCAATCCTTCTCGATTAAACTGTCTCATCGGCGGGACACGCTCCGAGGCTTCGATTAAAGATTTAATCCTCTTAAGGCATTTCGAGTCGTCCGTTTAATACGATTTTATATCTTCATCTGGCCTTACTAAATTGATAAACAGGTAGCAACGCGAATGGGTGAAAAATTTCTGCAAGAATTTAAAGTGGCTGGAAGTCGATGTTACGTTACACGACTTACGCTCTTCGCCGTAGAAATTTGCAAAAGATATAATTAACCTTGCTAGTTTGTTTCAAATACGAAATATCGGTCGTGTACGCAGACTCCAATGATCGGTTATTATATTTTGCAACGGAGAATTTCTATTTGTTCTTCTGTGGCAAGGAACGTTCTCCGTAGAAAAGGACGAAGGCAACGGAGTAGCTCCGTTCGAGAGTCCCAGCGATTTCCAATCGTTTTCCATTTTCCCAGTAATTATGAAAAAACGCGGCGTTCACGAACGCGATCACAATCAGCGTCGCATTTACCATCGGGATCAAATCGTGCAGGCAACATATGTATATGCAGGTGTCCCGGGTGCACCAACCGGATGTAATAAATCGAACACGGTGAAAACGTTCAGCGAGAGCCTGCCGTGACTCGATGACAGCTCGAGAATATGCTGGGCGATCGTGACTTCACTGATCCAGAAGTAAATACAGCATAATAGAGTTCATTTCGCCTAGGAGTGCACGTCGCCGTTTCGAGCGTGCCCGCCAGCCAGACATTTTTTCGTGGGAATAATGGCGACGGGTTTCGTAATTAACGCGGGGTCACGGACTGGTTTTCTTCGTAATGCTTCGACCGAGCACGGTGTGCAATTGTTGAGCGATTGGCTGTCTGACCTGGGAATATGCAAATATCGGAACGAACGTCTGTATAATGGTAATGCTGATTGGACTGTTAATTTCGTGGCTTTATGGCGGATTCGCGCACGGCTCGCGAAAACCAGCGTGGTTTATTGGACGCCGGAATTTATGCGTTTACGACAAAAGCGGGCAGTTGATATATGAAACAATTAAAGTGTTTCGCGAGTCTAAAGAGATCGTTGTTTTATTAAAAATGTTCGAAGTTTTATGCGACTCCTGTTGCAACTCGTGCGGGTAATTCGTATCTTGCGCAACGATCCGGTAACGAGACTCTTAATACAACGAGGATATTTCTGTCAACGATATTCGACACGTTCTAGAATAACGCATTGTTTCAAGACAGTGCCGTTAAATTTATTTTGGAATTATAAGGTACATTCCCAAAGGAATAAGGTAAAAGCGTAAGTAACGAGTGTTCGTGTTAACAAGCATTTTGACAAGAATTATTACAGGTGAATATTTTACCAAACGTTGCACGTTCTATACAAGAAATATTAAAATGCACAACAAAGAAGTCTCGTCAGTTTTCTTACTATAAAACTGTGTTGCAATCCTTGATAAGCACGGAGCTGTATAGAAAAATTCGGCAAACTGAGAAACGAAACGATTTCTGTATCATTGATCGAATTCCACTCTGCCCCTCACTTTCATCTCCACATTTCGCAGAGCCATTCGACGCTCTCCATAAATCATCCATAAGATGGCAACCGATCGACCGTTTCCCACGCCACCAAATTTTTCTTCTCGCGGAGCGTTGTTTGACTCGGGGTCTGTTCAAAGACCGAACACCGTAAAACTTCGGTGTATTTCAATCAGCAGGTTTCGTCTTCCTGCTTGCGAAATAATGTGTTCCAGACTGTATCCACGGCACGGTTGCGTAACAGCGACACGGAGTCAATGCGCATTCCGCGAGGAAGACTTTTAAACCGCGTTTAGTATAGGACGAAGGAATCTCGAGAGGAACGGTTGCAAGGTGGTTGGAACCGGGGTGGGAGAAATAAAGAATCCGCCGCGGTGCACGGGCTACCGATCACGAATTAATTAAATCCGTGTAGCAATATGCGGGGAACACGGTTCCGCGTGTTCATACACGAGATAGGGATTTGAATTGTTCGCGATCACGCGCCGTTTCTCCTATAATCGCGGACAATATATCGTGATTATCCGTTGCACGCTGCACTCTACACCCTCGACTCATTGAAAAGCTGCAGCATTCTTCGATAAGCGCCCTTTGACGACACGGTTCGCCGGGTAGCAACGATTTAGCTGCACGCAGGACAATCCTCCGTCGAGTGATTAATCGAGACTCTTCGCACGATCGTTCTATCGTGACCTGGCTAATCCTCGAACGAGATCGTATCGCGGAAAAATCATCTAATCGATGATAATTGTTTTCTTCGTGGAGATGGTGAACTGCGGTAGCAACGGTGTTAAAGCGTTCGTCGGTAAATCGCGGAGGGAAAGGTATTTGTACAATAATGACTGTTGTTAGCAAATACGAGTTCTAGTCTATTAGATTATAGGAAAATTATTGGACGTTTTGTATCGGTGATAGCAATAATTCGCTGTCATTATTTCAACGTGCTAAAACTTTTTAATTTCTGCTCGTGCTTGCATCGAATATTCTCAACTAGGTTCGCTTAGCTAGAGTGCGAGGAAATTTATTTGAATTTTCTTCGGTTATTTAATAAGTATATATACGGGGGAAATTTTCCTGGCCACGGAGAACCGTGAGACCGTAGTCCTTCGTGGACAACGTACGATCTTTTCAATCGTCTCCACTAACAATCAAGTTTATTAAACTTTGTAGGGGAAAATTTTATGGTATGGTATCGAATTTTTAACTACTTGAATTACATCGTTGCTATATCAGGAGAAACTCTCTGCATGGGCTTGCAACTGATTGCACGAGTTCCGAATGCCTCCACAGATGGCGGTCCAGTCCTTGCGCTGCGAGAAATTCAAGCAGCATAAAGCGAATGCTATGAAAAACGTAAGAATTTTTTAAATTCTCAACAGATTCATCTACAGAGATCGCATATTATAATTTTGGGAACATCAATTATTTTCTATAATTAATAAAACGTGTTCCAGTTCGTACAGTTTTATCTAACTGGCTGACTAATCAATTGCTATTCTCCTTAAATATAATTTTACCACTCCCAACAAACTCCATAAGTAGAATAAACAAACGATGCACTCTCTGACTCTAATACTATCGATTTACTTGGTTAATAAATAGTCAAGTTCCTGAATACCTAAATTCCTAAATTGGTGGACGCTGAATATTATGCGAGCCGATTAGGCGCTTAACCGGCGTTTACGAAAGACAACTGACGTTAATGTATCAGTCCAGGATGACCCCCATCGTGTCAAGCCTTACGACAACGAGCCCTACATCTCGAGTCTCCCGACGAGAAACCATTAAACGACCGAACCGAATAAAAGAATGTTCCTCGTAAAAAATTAAAGCCGGCGCACCGATTCCCTTTCTATCACTGCATAACCTGCGGAAGCAATTAAATACGTTCCACCTTGCTCGGGCCTGGTCGGAGGAGGTCGGGCCTTGCCGGGCCACGAGGGACCGAGAGAAACGAGATTGCCGGTTGATCGCCGCGAGCCCAGCGCTGGCCGCGCGGTCCCCCGCGTCCCGCTCCCCGGCTCATTACTCTCCTCCAAAATTTACGCGATAATTAATTGACCCCTCCGTCGGGGGCGCCCGTTCCAGGCCCGAATAATCGTCGGGCCGGGTCGAATAATCCTCTCGCGCGCAAATATTCTAAATGACCGTCTTAAATTATCCGCCGCTATCGCGGATAATCGAGCCCCGTTGGGGGAACGGTTTTATGCGAACACTGTTGCTCCTGCTCCCGCTGCCAGAAGCCGCCGCGCCGGCTGCCGACGCGGAGCGGAGCCGAGCGGAGAACCGTTCCGTCGGTGTTTCTTTGCTCGCCGCTGCAAGACGATACCTAGCCACGAGTCTTTTTCAGCTGGCGCGCGATTCGACGGGGCTCCGAGCCCGACGCGGCCCGACGCGGCCCGCCGTCCCGGTAAATCGCCGGGCATGGTCTTTGCCCGTTCGCGGAAGGTGATAACGATACGGTACATTAGCGGCCGCTTGAATTTCTCATTAGTCATCGTCGCCGGCTGCCGTAATTTTCAGCGCGCCTTTGGCCTCGCGCGCTTTCAGAGTCTTTTCCGCTCTCGGCGCGCGCAGATCGTTCCTTCTGGGCTACCACCGCTAGATCTACGAAACTATTTATATTTTATTCCTTCGTAAAAATGACAGACATACGTTTCTTCAGATTTTTAGCGTTTTCATAGGTCCAATGGAACCTGAATTAAAAAGAGTACTCCTAGGAAGAGACCGCGTTGAGAAAATGTTATCCGTAGCTACCTCGAGCCGTGATCCGACCTGGTTCCGAGGTAACTCGCGGTAGTCGGCGTTGAAACGCTTAAATCGCCCCGCGTTCGACACCAGGCTACCGAACATGTCCTATTAATACCGCCTTAGCCAGCGCGATCTCGGCGGCTCGGCATATGGCATATGGCATGGCACCGCGGCGGGTTAATGCACGCTTTTAACGCCCGCCGGCGGCCTGAAGTATGGAGACAGCCGCGCGATACGCGCTTTCACGGGACAGCGCGGCGGACCGGGCCAGGTGGGTGGATGTGGACGTGGATGTGGATATACGCCGACGCTGTAATCCTTCCGGATTGCGAGGCTCCTTAGACGGTAGATCGCCTGCGAACGTCTGGGAATGTGTCCGCGGATTAGACACGGACGTCGGCCAGAGCCGAGGCGGCTTTTTCAGGGTTGGACAGGGTGGATGATGGCTGGGGAGACTGGCCAAGGGATTTAGTGGGTGTCTTGTTTCCGAGGCCTGTCAGCGCTAAGCAGATTTTCGGGAAATTTGTGAGATTGTTGACGAAATTGGAAACTATGGGGTTCAGCGTTCTGGAGGAGTGACGTATCTATAGCTGTGAAATATGCGACTAAGCTTCAGACAGTCTTTAATTTGTCTATTTGGGTAGCCCTCGTGGTAGTCTACGTCTGTCGCAAGATTCGATGGTAATTAAAAGTAGCGATGTTAAGCAATGGCATGGAATTCGCGACGATTCTTCTTAATGTACTCGGGTGTCGACAGGTTTCGAAACGAGGACTAAAGAAGTATAGAAACCAGCTGGGAAAAAGTCGTCCATCAGTGTTGCGAAAGCTGAAAATAAATCTGGCCCGAACGAGTTCTTATCGAGCACCGTACTAATTCTCTCTCTACCAAACGTCATTAAAGGACTGCCTAAAAATGACCGCGTAATCACGATTTCAGCCGCGTAATGCCGACATTGTCTGATGCCCACACTCATCAATTGCCGCGGACAGTCGAGGAACCATTGTCTCGCTGACGGATCGTGGTCATTTCTCAACGGCCTCGTATTCACCCGTACGGCATAATCGACAACAACCCTCTCCGGGGACATTAACCCTTTCACGATTGCCGTTGTTTTAATTATCATTAGCGGCCCGAACGAAATTACCGTGCCACTGTCAACAGTCGTATTAATTCTTCTCGAGAACTGCATCTTCGGATTCATATGTTTATTTGTCGACGGTTCATCGGGGAGGCGATGCAATCTCGCGATTGCAATCAACGCGAAACCGTATTCTGCACGATAATCAAGGCTTTGAGAAAGTTGGATCGAAATTGCTGCATTCGCTGTGTTGCTGCATGTTGTTAATATCTACAATTGAAAAATTTCACGAAATTACGTTTTACGTTTCCTTTTATTCGCGAAGAAATAAAAATTAAAATATTCCATACGACAAAGTGTAACTTTTATCTTGGTTTAGCATTACCCCGGATCCATTCTGTGTCACAAAGCGCAGCATAGTTCGCTTCAACATTTCTTTCGGAGCATCCCTCTTTTTCTGCGAACTTGAATATTTGAGGACAATTTGCTCCGGTCACGAATTCCCAATTACCGAAAATTGCCCTGTAGATTTCGGTTCCACGTACCCGGAATATTTTCACGTAATTTTACGTTCAATGTCGTTGTTCCCCCGGTTATTCGACTGTGGGGGATCGATTGCATAAAAGAGCGCAACCGCAAAAAATGTTCTCGATCTCTTCCAGATTCCCTCGGCGGATCCGCTTGTTCGAAAGGGAGGTTCGGGAATCGATGACTCCGGGTCGGCTATATAATCCTTTCGGCGTCTCCCTTATATGGAAATTCAACGTAAAAAGCCGCTGTCAGGTTCTGTGTCCCTGCGGTCAGCATCTGTGATGAACGAAGGTGACACCGTGGTCATTCTGAAGCGCATTTTATCGAACAACGATATGTCGATGTCGCGTATTATTAGACACAGCTTTCGGAATTTTCTGCTCGAAAGGAAAATCCCGTTTTCTTATCTGCTCCGCAATATCAATCGTTTTATTAATAATTCCTTAACTAACACGAGGGTCCTTGAAATCTACATTGCGTATCAAAATTAATCGCTCACCTTAGAGTTTTTACCAAAAGAAGATATACGTTAAATTCTTCTTTTCTTTACTTTATTTTAAAATAAATATCTTCCGTGGAACATGGCCATGTATCTAACAGTATATCGAAATTAATTAATTAAATTATGGTCCAGGTGTGAGTTTAGATCAAGAGCAAGGCTGCGATACACGGACGAATAACGGCACCTGACCAACTCCCTTATCACCTTGAAAAACACTTTCAACACCCCTAACAGTTTCAACAATAATTTCTCGTTGGCCCCAGCGCGGAAAGAAATACGGCGCCATTAAAGTCGGACGATTTATCGTACGGTCACAGTCGAGCAATAAAACAACGCATATATTTTATATCCGCCGCGCGTAATCGACGTTATTGTTTCCCACTGACTACCATAACTCATCGCGACGAGACCTCGGCACTTCCTAATTCCATCGGCTAACTGTGCAATCCCACGTGCCGTGTTTCTCGGAAATGCCGAGAAAAATGGCGGGAAGTGTGACCGCGAGCAGCAGCTTAAAGTCGCGATCGTTGTAGAACATTATCTACACGATCGGTGATTAGAAAGGACTTTTATCAGCGACGGTGCTCGAGGCTCGGCGACGCAGGTGCCGAAGAGTCCCGGAATTCCGCGGGAATTCTCCTGGAACCACGGCGCCGTCCTTGAGGTGGGCCGAGCACTCCTCACTCATGCGAGGTCGAGGTCGAGAGGCCGGAACAGGACCACGGGAATTCGAGGTGCTTGAGGCGTTTCGACGACTCGTCATAGAGAATACCTGCGGGTTCGGATAAAAGGGAATCCGTGTGCGTTCGGCGGGAAACGGCATGTGTACCTGCTACGCCGCCACATGATCGGAATCTCTGCAAACCACTTCCGTTATTTATGAACACCACCGACTACCTCTTTGCTCGCCGCGGAGCTTATTACGCGGCTGATACCCCGACGCGAGCTAATCGCTGCCTCCGGTGATTAAAGCACACCTGCGAGTGCTCAAATTTTCCGTCCACCGGTGGTGGACGCGGCCTAAACAGAAAGTCTCAACGTGTTAATCGTCATTTTTGCGATCGCTTTTCTCTGGTAAACTTGTACAATGACACGTTTCGTGCGATGGGGTTCCCGACTCGGGGTCCTCGTTTCGATCTCCGGCTAAAAATAACCGGTCAAGACGTTAAACGTTTTATTTTGAGCAGCGGTAGCTAATGAAGGGTTAAAAATTCTGGTCGTCGAACTTTCCACGTGTCCGGCCGTGGATTTTGACGGCGCGAAACAGATGGTTTTATAATGGAGTTAAACGATTGCCGGGAGAGTTTCTGATAAACACCCGAGATAGCGGTCAGTATTCCCGGCGCGTAGCTTTTTTACGTCTTTACAATCGACTGTTATAAAAGTAGCCGGGGACACGATTCGCGTTTATTAGCCCTTCGCGATTCGGCGCTCGGATTATAAAACCCTGGCGAAATCTCACGAGGACCCTGTCGCGTCCGAAGAATTACTTTTACGAGTGCAAGGACCTGTCGAGCATTCCTTCGGAAAAATTGCGCGGAGGCTGCTCGGTTCGAATCGCGCAGAAAAACTATAGGGAAAAGGTTCTTTATAAACCACGTTATTTTAAGAACTCTTTCAGTGTTCGACTTTCCCTAAATTAGGGAATATAAATTATACACGATTGGGGATCCAGGTTGATCGATTTACGACTTTCTCACGTTCCCCGAACCGCGCAATCGTTGGCCGGCCCTGCAACAATATCCCACCGCTTCTTCTCAAATAAATGATTATAAATACCCTGGCGAAAGTCTGCCTAGATTAGATTCATGACAGCGCGTTTAGCTTTCTATATTATAGTCCGCTTATATAATAAAAATGCGTCGGCATTGCGGCTTGCCGGTCCAGTTGGCCTATAAATGATAGCGATTCGAATTACCAGACATCGCGGTACGTTCCTAAATAGTAATCTATTTGGATAGGATAATCGATCAACGCCAGTTATCCGGCCAAACGAAAGATCCTGGTTCAACCCCCACTCGGTCGAATCGATCAACCGACTCACTTCCTTGCCGCTTGGAAAAGAACACACCGGCCTCCTGCACGAAAGTGGACACAATGAACGCTTGATCGCTGACTCAGCCGCGAAACTCTCGATTTTTCACCGAACTCTGCAATTTACCCCCGCCTAGGCTTCGCGGACTGTGCCGGAGAGATCGATAAATCACGGCGCGCGGGGACTTTTCCGACAGAGCAGGACGTGTTAATTCAAAATATATCGACCGGTCGGATTCGTGCAGCAGATAAATGATCCGGGCAGCTCGATAACGCTCGAAAACTTGCTCCCTTCCCCGCTATGCGCTCTGATAACGAAAAACTCCCGGGATCTATGATAAATTAGCTGAAATACTCGACCTCGCTGGTGGACATTACTACGTAGTTACATTTATCAGCTGAATTTCGGATTCATGCTGCTCGCACTCTTCAAAAGCAAAACGAACAGGATCCGACCGTGCTCCAGAAACGGCGTCCGGATTCGAGGAGGAAATCGGATCGGTTGCCAGGAGCAGGAGCTAATACCCATCCTCGGCGCGCAACAGTTAATGATCGCGAAACAGAAGGTATCATCAAGCCATTAGACGCGGCGCGAAGGGAGGTAGACGCGGGAGAGAGTAGAGAAAGAGCGGGCGAGCAAGAGCAAGAGCACGAGCAAGAGCAAGAGCACGAGCAAGAGCAAGAGCAAGAGCAGGAGGAAGAGAGAGAGGGAGGGAGGATTTTTCGCCGACAGATTCAGAGGCCGATAACTGTCGTCGCGTTCGCGAAGGGAAAGAGAGAGCCGGTAGGCGTTTCCGTTAGACCGTAACGATATTGTCAGGTTGCATAAGGGGGGCCTCCGGTTATGACAGATTACGAGCGCATAAATAATGGCCGCGCGATTTTCGTCTCGCGTCTTTCGGTGTCGGGCCGCGCTCGGGACGCGTTCGAGCCGTGTTCGGGCCGCTCACGTACACGTGCCGGCACGCACGTGTAATCCGTGAGCCGTGAGCCGAGGAGCCGTGGCCGGGGCCACGGAGGCTCGGAACCGTTGCGGTGGGTAGGTATATCGAGGCGAGTGATCTACGGCGGGATCCGTAGATCGATGACTGACCGTGCCGACTGAACAGCTGCTGCCGGGTCGCGGAGTGACCTCGGGACCGAGGTTGATCGATGACTTCGACGATGACCCCGGCCAGAGAACGATCGCCCGGCCACGGCCGGCATTCTTCTGCTTTGATCCTCTTCGTGAACACGAAGCAGGAACTCGCGAGACCGCCGACCGACGACCGACGACCGACGACCGACAACCGACGCCGCCGGATCACCGACCGACGACCGGCCGACCGCCGTGACCGCTCGTGCTCGGACGGTGACGTTTCATCGGCGCACAGGTTGCTATGCAAACCGGTATATCGTCGCTAACTACGATTTCCTCTCCGCGATGATACGCTGCGTGTCGATAGTTCGATAGCCAACGGAGACCGACACGGCAGCGGCAGCCCTCCGACTCGGCGCTATTCGGCTGGACTTGTTGCGCGGGCGTGGGCGGTTCTATAGGGCGACTGCGGACCATGGTCGCATGAGATCGAGGAGCTCTTCGGAAAGAGATTCGTCGTCCACGAATTAAGATAAGATATCGTTACATGTTCTACTTTTGATCAAGCAAAATACTAGAAATTTATTTAACAGTTCGTGTTCCCCCGGGATCGCAATGACTTCGCGAGGGTGGATACGGTATTACCATATGGTCAACAGTAAAAAGATCCAATGCTACGCCAACACTGGAAGGTTTCTGGTCGGTGTTGCGTCATCAATTAGAGAGAACGTTCGCGCGATCGTATCGTTAGAAATGAGTTACACGTCCTGGGCAAATTTTTCAAAAAGTTTATCGCTTTATGCAAATCTATTATTGCATTTTTCAATCGTTTCTCCTTTATTCTTATAATCGCTCCGTAGTTTTTCCAGGCATTCACCACACCATAAATATCAGTGAAGTGTAACAGATTTCTTATATTCTCGCGTCAACAGTCCCGCTGGATCGTGACGAAATGTCGCTGGAAATAGTTACGGCATTTACAAATTGATTTTTAATGAAATATGGAATAGTAAAACCAGATCCTTCGAAATTTTATGATGTGCATGGTGTACACTGTAATTGCCCTATAAAATTTAATTGGAGACCTTACACCACAAATTGAAACGTTCGAAATCCATCACGTACAAATTCAACTGAATGTTCTATATTCTCGCTGTCATAATCGGAAGAAAGGAGTGTGAACTTTTCATAGAAGCAAAACTCGAGCTCTCGAAGCCAATAAATCCAAGTTATTGTAAAATGTTCGTGAAAGAGGAAATAAGCAATAACACCGTGTCCACTCGACGATTCATTTTACACCCGACAGCAAAGTTCCTGTCGTTTCCTCGAAGCTAGCAAATAGGAACACGTCCGCGAACAAAAATATGCATCCGCCGGCTGTGTCCGGTAGTACCTAGGAGTCCATTATCCGCTCGTTGC
This sequence comes from Augochlorella aurata, assembly GCA_028455555.1. NCBI lineage: Eukaryota > Metazoa > Arthropoda > Insecta > Hymenoptera > Halictidae > Augochlorella > Augochlorella aurata. The sequence goes on along the minus strand of CM052165.1, from coordinate 9,538,259 downwards.
ATTCTATTAAGTCGAGCTGACGCTTAAAGGCGATCGAGAGGGGAACGGAGGGTGGACGGGGGGGGGGGGGGTATAAGAACTGTCAGGTTGGTAGCCAGGACGCGATACCGCCGAAATTAAGTTCAGAGAACTGTAACGGTAACGGTAAATCGCGGGACGTTCTTGTAGACGGGAAATTTTACACGCGTGCCACCGGTAAAACGATCCTGCCCCACTCTTTAAACTCGTTGCTACCTCGATATAAGCTCTTCACGCGGCAACGCCGATTCTAGTCACTTGTAACGAGCACCGTGCCGGATTGTATCGCAATTACCGGTAAACAAATTGCCCCGTCAATTTCGCAAATTGCAGGTTCAGAGAATGAAATCTCACAATCTGGACTGCAAAGTGTGCGCTACCTCCGTTCCGATCGCACGCACACGCGCCCCGGCCTGCATGCGGTTATGCACGTGCTTGCATCTCGCATCTCGCATCTCGCATCTTGCATCCCGCATCTTGCATCTCGCGTCTCTCGCCGGACCGCGCTCTCGCCTTAACCGCCCGGCTTAACGCGCGTAAACGACGCCTCTCCGGAATTAGCCGAGCATCCTCCGAGTACGCTAAATTCACGGTTTTATTTTCGGTAGCCGGCCGATTGTTGATCGTTCGAACAATGTTGCCCTCGCGAGTGTTCGACGGGGCTCGAGCGCCGCTTCCTGGTGCACGGTTTAAACGACGCCCGGAGTCGAGTCTGCTACGATCTTTCCGATAATATTTACAGCCTGTCCGGGGTAATTTAACTTTCATCGGCGCTCCTGACGCCAGCATTGTTGGGGGTCTGGCTCCGAGATCTAGCGCAAATTCTCTGTCTGTTTCCGGATCGTGTGCTCTTACTAAAATAACAGTAACATGTTAACGCATGTTACACGCAGGATGGAGACGAATGTCTGAGCTAGTAGATTTGCATAAACCACCACGAAAAGATTCCACGGCTTTTTCTTAACCGATTAAAATGATTACGAAGAGCAGGTAAATAGATATGCAGTTTCTTCGTGTTGCAACGCGTCCTTGGTTTAGGGTGCTTAGAGCGGCGTGGCACGTCCGCGTAGTTCGTCAAACGATCCATGGAGGAAGTTGATCCACGGATCGGCAGTCCCATTCATAGCCGCGTTTCCTCGTTTATTCCCCGTTCGAGAGTCTCGACGTCGGCTCGCCGACTGGGATCCTTTGTGACGGGATCGGCCAATAAAACCACCCCGTTCGCCGGCTACTGTTTACCCTTGAGCGCGCCGTAGCCGCGGACGAATAAACTCGTGATACTTACGGGAGTGCATACGTGGGATGGTTTACCCGTAAACTGCTTTGCATACAGTAACGTGGCCGCGTTCACAACGGAGCCGCCTCTCTTTGCCGTCGGCTTACTTTCGATTTTCTTTGTGAGCACGCGGACCTGCAACCGCTCCGCGCATACCGATGCACGCATCGCTGCCGCAGCCGCAGCCGCCGCTGCCGTCGCCGCCGCCGCCACTGCACTCCGTGTATTGTCATTGCGTACCCGTGAGCTATACCTACGTGTAGGCAATGCCTGATGACGTCGCGAGAGGAAAAAATCGATGCGAGTAATGATATCGAACATGGGAGGCGATGCTCGGACAACCATACTCGTATCGAGCGGGTATTCCGCTGCAAGACGCGTCTCTTTCTGGGTTCCTCGAGCACTCGTCCGCGCGCGAACTATGATGCATTTCTGAAAAAGAGTGGCACGTGAAATTGATTAGAAATCGAGCATACGAATTTTCCAGCTGGAGAAATTGCTTTGAAGAGATGCAATTTAACTCGGAGAAGATCTACGAATCAGGACGATCAAACTCCTCCTGATTGCGAGTAGCTAGCAAAACCGAGACATTAATGCAAAATTAGGACGAAGAAGGCAAAGCCACGGATCATTAGGTTCAAGAAGGATTTCAGTTGACCGCGGAGTAGCACGTTCTTAGTATCTTCTGTACGCAAATGCTGAAGGTTGCTTCCGTCGCGGTACTCATCAATAATCTCTTCCCGCCCATTTTCTAATGCTTGGCACCTCTTAACGACTGACCGAACCACTCGGTACACTTTCCCCATATGCAAATACTAATTTTTTTGCCACGGTTTTTGCTCGCGCAGACTCGTATTACAACGCGCATTTCGAATTTTGGACGGTCTTCTTGTGCCGCGACGTTCCGTGATTAATAATACAGTGTAAAACACGAAAGGCTTATGCAAATGACTCGAAAGTTGTCGCGCATTAAGGACGATGCTGCAGCAGTTTTGCGGCCCAGTTATGACTAAATATCTCTCGCAGAGGGGAGGTTTAAAGGGGAGGAGTAACTTGCTTATTGGCCGACTCTCTTAATAATGGAACTGTGATGTTGACGTTGATTAACTCTGAATGACGCGAGATTGCTTGTTGATCTTTTCCACGTTTATAAAGCGTATATCTGAATTTTTGCAGAAAATTTATCGCAATGAAATAGATTTACTATTTCAAATGAAGTCGACGAATGTACCAATCGCGTTGATTTCTTCAGGAGCGTCGTTGATCTCGTAATAATGATTCAGCCTATCCTCGCAGATTATTTCTTCAGAAACGTTTCTTCGGATTCGTGAAGGATGAGCATAAAGAATTAATCGCATTCATATATGAACAAAGCATATCGCAGCATACTGTATAAACCGTAGGCACAATTAACTTCGAGGCAATCCATCTCCATTTGCGAGCTACAAGTGGCGTAACCATAATCTCGACGAATCAAACGTAAACTGCGGCTTCTAACACCGCCGATTATCAGCCAAGAATATCCAAGAGAATCGCGATCGCCTTCGCGGAGAGTTGTTGTTTTTCGAAATTTCTATTTGCAGGCTCCGCTCCCTGGTAATTGCATCCGATTCCTCGTTGCGAACTTCCCGGCCGATATGCATTATTAACACCGACTGCGGATTAAAATATTCATGAATCCCTTCAACCCTAATCAACGATCCTTGGACTCATCTCTGCATGGGCCATAACAAGAGCTATAACGTTATCTTGTCTATCACGGCATTTATAATATACTTAGACGCGATAACGCATCGGGCGCGCGTTGAATTATGTTTATTAAAAACGTGTTCGCGTTCGTTCCTCACTATTCATTATAAATCATACACGCGGGCTTCGGGCGCGACTTCGCCAGCCATGAATTTAAGCACTATCCTTCCCTCCTTTTTTACAAGGAACATGGTAGTTCGGAGTTATCGGGGGGAGCAATCACGATGATTACGTGACTTTCTATTATGGTAATGAAAAAGTCGCGAAAAACGTACTGGAGATTACGCGCTCGTTGTTCGATTCCTTGTTTTAACAAATAAACGCTGATTTCAATTTATAATACATAAAACGGAATATCCGCTGCGCCCATCTCCGTCTTTTTTAAGATAATACGAGAATACGACGTTCACGGCGTTTATTAGACATACCTTTTTACTCCTCTGCTTTTTCAAAATGCTGGGATACATGACAGAATCGGGGCTATTATTGTAATTTCAAGCGGACAGCTTTTTCAAGAAGCGAATATTAACAATAAAAGTTTCTGCCAGATGGCTTATAGAAATGACGAGACTTATTCGAATTTAATGCGATACTTATTACAAGTTATGGTCATTAATTATACCTATTCGGTGATTTCCCACGTGAACGTCTGTACAGTTATAGTGGTTGCAAAGTCAAAGAATCGAAGCAACTAATTTCTAACTTTCCGTAAAAATCACAAAAAACTGTCATCTTTCTAAAAAAAAACATTACGAAGATACAAAGAAACCGACTCGAAATCCCATTGGCCACCGATACAAGTACCATAGTGCTCGGCAGAGAAGCAAGCCCAGCTCCCGGCGTCCATTCAATTCTCATCGGAAGTAAAACAATGTAACGACGCGTGTCAGATGTTCCGCGCATCTCGCCGCGGCCGGTTTCGCGATGTTCTCGCGATCGCAACAAAACACGACCATTTAACGACACGATATCACGAGCGCGGCGGCGGCGTGACGTCGGCAACGGGCTCAATTATTTAGCAATCATTGCGGTCTCGCGCAATAATCGCCGCGATCCATCCACAAAACACATGCAGCGTCATGAATCCGCATGAACGGGCCGCGCTGGAACGATCCCTGAACCCATTATCACGGTCCACGGGATGAACACAGGGACTGGTTGCGTCGTGGGCAGAACGCACATACAGAAAGGGAGAGACAGAGAGCGAGAGGGGGGGGGGGAGAGAATGAGAAGGACGGATAAAAAGAACGTACACGGATAGAAAGAGAAGGGTGTATCAAAGGAGAGAACGCGGGAAGAGTTGGGATAAAGAGAGAAACATAAAGAGCAGAGTAGGATAGAGAAAAAAGGAGAAAGATGGAGAAAAGGGAGGATATGGAAAAAGAATTGAAATGGCGTTAGGTGGAGACTGTAAGTCGTAATGGTAAAATTGTATCGATGAGGTAGGCGGAAATAATAAATCTAAAAAAATAGATAAGGTAGGCATGGATGATCGCGACATCTGTACTTTTGTATTATGATTATGGAAAGAAATATTTAAGGAATTCTGTCTCTGTTGAATGTTATCTTTAAAATAACAAAGAACAAAGAAAAAGAAGGGGAGATTGAGAGAAACAGATATAGATAGAGAGAAGAGTAGAGAAGAAGACAGATTGAGAAAGGAGGAGATGAAGAGGCGGGAAGAGAGGAGAGAGAGAGAGAGAGAGAGGAGGAGGAGGAGAAGGAGGCTGTAGTCGTGGTCGCTTTGAAAGCTCCAGCCGATCGACCTTTCAGGGTTCAACGATCGGAGGTCGATCTCTCGTCCGATCTTCCGGGTGTCCTCTCGAGCAAGCGCATACCACGAGGAAGCACCCGGGTATCGAAGCGCAGGGTAATTTCAGTCCGGGACAGATCAGGTGTTACGAGCACCCGGGAGCGTATTAATCATTCGGGCCGCCGCGCCGAGCCGCGCCGAGCCGAGCCGTGCCGAGTCGCGCCGAGGCAGGAGGAGGACGCAGGAGGTCTGAGGAGGTCCGAGGAGGTCCGAGGAGGTCCGAGGAGGTGGTTCGCGTACGCGAACCCGGTATCCATAATACGCCTATCTCGTGATCAGCCGCGGCTTCCGCGGCTTTAAGCCCCGTGCATAGCGCCCGATCGCATATTGGCCCGTAATTACCGAGGCCGGTGCTCCCTTCTACTTTGGCCGCCGCTCGCCGAGACTCTGCTTAGAATACACGCCACGCCACCTGCGCCCAAGGGACTCTACGGGGGTCTAACAAGGAATGCCTGATCTTGGACACCACGCGAGGTCGTTTTCTGCCGAGCCGCGCTTCCGGCGCGAGCAGTACGACCGATTACCAATGGACACTATGCTTCTGGCCACGGTTTTTGTCTTGGATCGGTGATTGCTACCACGATCTTCCTTCTGCCGAGATGGGAGACTGGGGATGCTGTGGAAATGATAGGTTCGTGGAATATGGAAGCGTTTGTTTCTTTTCCAAAGTCGAATCCTTTTCCGCTGATGCAAGCAGCGTGCATTTGCGAGTCTAACTCTCTCCCTCTCTCTTCCTATAACAGCGTTTCTCTTTCGCAATTGCTGCATTATCCGAACACGAGCGATCTCTCGATCCTAAATAGAACAATGGATACAATTTCTCGGGAGATTGGCAGAATCCGCTTTGAAAATGTCTGTCTGCGAGGTACCTGACCCCACTCGCGCCGGGTTAATATTCCGATAGCGCCGAGCAGAAGAAGGCCTGCTCTGTCGTAGCCGAGGAAAGGGGTCGAGGTTCATCGTTTGGTGGTTGGCCGATTAAAGTGATATAAGGCCGCTGGCGGCGACGGCGTCGGCGAGTTGCGAGCGGCGAGCGGCGAGCTTTCAGTGGCCGGCATTAAATTAGCTAACGAACTAGTCCGGCGCGGGCAGCGCCTAGCTTAATAAAAGAATATTCGAGCACGAGCGGCGGCTTGCACTGCTACACGTATACGCCGACGCCGACGCCGCGCCGCGCCGGTGTGGAAGGAACGAAGAGAGCGGGTCTCCGGGTCGACGATGATGCCCTCTCCGCCTCGGTCCCGTGGCGGCGCACAATCAGCGGAGCGTGCTCGTAATGACCATTACCGTCCGACTCGCTACCTCGCTACCTTCGGCCACCACGGTAATGGCTCGTGTCTGCCAACCTCTCTCGACCATGTGTTCGCCGATACACCTACTTCAGGGACGGATAACCGCTATCTGGCACCCTCCCCCTTCGCCGGCCACCATCCGGCTTCCTGGTGGACGTTGCACCGCTCGCTGCACCACTCGCGGCATCGGGATAGATAAGGGAGCCCGGAGATTAACAGGCCTCCGCAGCCGCCGGCAACTTGAGACCCGCGTCGGATTTCATGGAATCGCGTGGGCATATTTCAGACGCGAAAAATGTTAATTTCTAGATACACCGGACGCGCTACGCCGCGCCGAGTCGCGCCGAGTCGCGCGGGCTGAGGGATAGCTAAACGCAGATGCCGCGAGATGAGACCTACCTCGCAGTCTCGCCAACGTTCCGTCTCTCTGCGAGCACGGTGTTCCCTCTTTACCCTCGCGCATCCGCCATCTTTCAACAATTTATTCAACGCCAAACCTACCTCCTAATTTACGTGCGATGAAACAGCTACAAAAAATCGTACATCAAATTCTAAGGGATCATCGAAAAGAGGAAGCTTCGTTCTTCGAAACTACGATAGACTGGATCACCAAAAAAATTGTACAATAGCTTCGAAGAGGTTTGCATTTCTAGTACTTTTTAAAAAGAACAAAGCGTGTTCGATGAAGAAATCAGAATAGCCAGAGTTAATCGTCGAGTCGATTCGCCGTAAATAACAATCACCACTCGCGTATCCACTTAATCCAGAGTCCGACCGCGATAATTCCCGCAGCACCTTTCCCAAGATGACCGCGAGGAGCCAGCCCCCTTTCCAGAACCGTCCAATCTTATCCCGCTAATTTCGAAATGTCTCGCAGACTAATTACGCTCGCGGCCTCGTTATCTTCAACTGCGCGAGACTCATTAATTTTTTATCTAAAATCGTCGTGACCCATATATGTGCCATCGTGGAGCGAGCGTGTTAACGCTCACGGATCTGCGTCGATTCGCGTAATTTCCAGCATTAGAACCAAGAGGAAGCCGGCTGTTCTTTTTTTGCCGGTATCGTACGCAACTCTAATAATAATACGAGAGCGAGTTACGCTCCTCGAGGTGTCCGAGGTCGAAAAACCAGGAGCAGGGGGTCCCTGAACAGTCCGGTGACCGCAAACAAAAAATCCCGTTGCCCGATCATTTCGTGCCGATTTGATTGCGAGGGTCGCCGCGGTCGCATCCTGAAGGCGTGTTTCCACCGGGGGCAGGGTCTCGCAACGGTGGTCGTCGGCTGGCCATTAGGACGCACGCCGGCGCGTACGTATAATGGCAATCATGTTAATTATTGTAAGTAGAGCCGCGCGCCACCGCTGCGGCCGCGGCCACAGAGAGACCGACCGACCGACCGACCGACCGGCTGCCTTTTCTCCTCTTTTCTCGTGGTGGTAACGGCGTGTGCCACCATTAAGGGGAGCGCCTTACCGTGAACGCACGCTATTCATTCCCTACGGAGAGAGACCCTGAAGGAACTTGCAAGAGGGAGCGCCGCGCCGGCCGGGGGAGGAGAGGGTTGAAAGGAAGGAAGGTCGAACGAGCGAACCAGAAGTGCACGTTTGAACCGCATCCTCTCTAGCCCCCTGTACCGTAACGCGTCCTGTCAGGCCATCTTATAAATAGGCATCGCCGTTTATTCAGAATAGCATTGTTCGCTGATTGGAACGCGTCTTTTAGCTCTGCTGGAACCATTTATGGCAATGGTCGTCGATTTTTACGCTCCAAAACTTGCCAAGACCCATTTTAAGCCTTCCGATGCTTACTTCGTTCTTGGCAAATTTAAACGCGACATTATTTCATGCGTGGTATTTAGTTTGGCCCACTATGACGCGTGTGTGATTAATTATATAAACATAATGTAAGTACAAGTACTCGAAACTATTTTAATTCCAAACTGAAGACATTTGTTTCAACCTACAGTATTTCCATTTGATACGGCTAATGGTATTTGACAATTTATGGAATACGAATAAATTTAATAACGCGAAAATTCTTTAGAAAAGAGGGTAGCAATTTTTAAAGTTGCCCCAGAGTCGCGACTCGAGTGCAGAGGGTTAATATTGGACGAACGTAATATAAAGTGAAAGAGGACTCTGATATTTTTCTAAGGCTGCATCCGCAGAATAGATGAGAATGCAGCAGGATTAACTTCCGTGACGATGAGGAAGGCTGCCCGCCTTAATAACACACGCCGACATTTTCTTACCTCCGACTTAGACCTGGCCCATTGCTAACCGTCACGCTGGCGATCCTAATTAAATTGCCGCTAATTAAGATCGACCTTAATGCACGCTCTCGCGAGTTATATCGCCTATCAGGAATTCATTTTCGCGCGTGCTCGCCGCCGATCCGAGTTTCTAGAATGGACGTCGAATCGGCGAGAAACAGCCTTCATAAAATAAGAATCGTCATGGACTGATATTTCAGCCGTCACGCAGCGTACGGATGATTCTTAATTGGTCTTCGGAGCAGCCGAGATTGTTCGCGCTGTTCGGAATAATTAACCCTTCGCGGTATTCCGCGAACAAAAAGCACGCGTTAAATTGGTCTATTGAAATAATATTTAGAGAATCGTTTTCTTAACGGGAGGTCCGATTATCGGAGTGCATCTTTCGGATGGCGTTGCGAGTAGTTTTGTACTTTGTTGTAGAATCCAAGGAAGGCTAATTAGGATAGCAAAGTTGGTCCGATGAATGGAGGGACTTTTCAGAATGCTTCATTCACGGCGGAACAAAAGAACGGGTAATGAAGCAATTTCGACCACGAAACGAGATCTCTATCGCTGGCTCGGTGCTTTGGAATCTTCTGTTCGCTTTTTAATTATTTAAACGTGTAATTGCACGCGATCAGCGGCACGCACGAGCGAAACGGATGGCTCGCGAAAACGTATCGTTATAGCAACAGCTACGCGCACTTAAGCCCTCGCAACGCGCCCCTGATAATTAGATAAAATGATACACGCCGCGGCGCACACGAGCCACGGACGAACGCAGTCACTCCGACGCAGTCCTGCGAGTGCAGTTAATTGGGCTGCGTCTAATTAGGGGTCGCGATAAGTGCCGATTCTTCGGGAGACGGGAAATCCGAGCGTTCAAAGGAACGCAATTAGGATAAGGGCGAAAACCGAGGTTAAACTGCGGGGCTATGGGCATCGAGGCTGCGTCCAGTTTCGAGTAGCATAATTCCCGAATTAGCATTCTCGCTGAACGGAACAGCTCCTATTTAGCAAACGTTTCACACTTTGGAACACAAGTAACTTGTGCTTTCCCTTTCAAAGTTTCTTCTTCGTTAAAGACATTCATTTTTCCATTAACCTTAATTTATTTCACACCGTTGGTCTTGATACCGCGTATACCGAAGCTCGAGTGCTCCTGGGGAAATTTTTCGTGTCGTCTACGGTAATTAAGGACACCTGCGAATGTCTGCTCATTGCACGCAATTGCATCGATTTGTAGTTTCAATGTAATTTACGCAAAATCTTTCGACGATTAAATTATTCGGCTAGCAAATGCACAAAGTGCAGATTCTGATACAAGCTCTGTATTGTCGTTATTGCGCGCGTACGAATTCATTTCTCCAGCGCGGACATTGAAAAATGAGTTTCTAAGAATCTCGCAATAATATATAGTGGGTACGTGTGAACAGAATAACAGTTACCATGTCCGATAACAATCGAGAATGTATAATGAATGAATGAATATTCTGAAGAGTGTTGGACTGACATATAATAGAGAAATGGAAGCAGGAGTTATCTTTGACACAACCTCGAGTCATTTAATAATGTCTGATTAGCATACGCGTTCGACATTTGCATGTTCTTGAATCTATAATGATCTGTAAACTGTTCATATCATTTAAACGCAGAACATCATCTTTTCTATTTTCCATCGTAATGCGGGCTGAAAGAAAATGGTCGCGCGAGTGACGAACCGACGTTTTAGAGACTGGATCAAAGATTTTAATCACTTGATTCACTCGTTCGACTTTTACATAGGATCAACATTTCTTTAACATTTCAAGGAAGATGAGAATTTTGTATTGTGCTGGAGAACAATGTCTCGGAGTCTTTATCGACGTGCAGCAGAAACTGGCGAAGTGCTAATTGGCAGACCCATATGGAGCAATAGCCCCGATCGTTTCATCGACCAGTGACTAGATTCTACTTAGCTTCCTCTCATTCTCCCGTCACTAGGAGCAATTTCACACTAGCGATTTCCAGGCGATCTTTCCCACACGCGACACGTGTCCGTCCTCCTCGTTCCGCAACAATCTTCTCTCTCCCTCTCTCTCCTCCACTCGCTGTCCTGCGTACATTTCGCGTGTTTCTCACGCAGCGGAAGAGAAGCTAGTGAGAAACCAGTGCAATCGTGTCTCCCGCCATCGGCAAATTCGTGTAGCGAGACACGCCTCCTGTCATCCGACCACACTGTACGCATAACCATAATGCAATCAAATTGTCAACTCCTCTTACCAGATATTACAGAAATCTCTAAGATATTACTCCTGGACTCGGACGTCGTCAATTTTGGGAACAGAGATTTATTTCCACCTTCGACACTCTGAGGGATGCAATGTTTGTGTCATAATTGATTTCAGTACAAGCTTATTCAGATAACATTTTTGGCTCTTGCATTATTAAATGATCTTATTTCTTTATCAGTTCTAATCAGTTCTAAGAAGTATCCTGATTTCGACTTATCGAAATAATCGAGCCCAGACAATTATTCTTTTGCAGCCTAATAATGTCTCACTTGAAATAACTTTTCTCGTGACGGCACAACCCTGATCGTATACAGAAACCCGAGTGTCCATCGGCCACTGGTAGAAACGTTTTTTCCCCGGCGTTAAGCAACGGTGAGGCATTCTAACGGCCGAGTTGGTAATCTCGACTCCGAATGCACAGGATATCGTTAACGAAGCACGGTTCAGGCTCTCGTTCTCGCAGCAATGAAACGAATTATGGTAACGAACGAAAATACAATTTCTAACAATGTGTAACGTCCGGCTCGTTGTCGAGGATTCATTAGATCCCATCGAGAGGCGGCCACGCGGTCGCGTTTAAAATTCGGACCGCGGCGCAGCCGGCTAGTGGCAATTAATTACCGGGAAAGGAAGGAAGCGAGGATGGAAGGAAGGAAGGAGCCGGGATCACGGCCGCGTTTGAATTTCCACGCGAGTTTCTTTAGCGATCTGCTTGAGCCACCGAGCGTGGCGTTCGCATGTAATCAGCGGGCCGAGCCTCGATTACGCTCCTCTCCCTCCGTCTTTCTCTTTTCATCCCCGCGATCGGAGAGCCGGCCGTTTCAGCCGACTCGCCTTCGCCTCGCGTCTAGCGGGGCAGCGTTCTTTTATTTATTTAGCAGGCCAGGAAGCCGTTCATTCCGCCGGCAGCCCCGCGGTAACTAATTAAAGGTCAGAACGCAGCCCCGGTCTTATCCGGGCTGCACCGACGCGGCTCGGCTCGGCGCGTAAGCGCTCGTTTCCGGCCCTCCGGGTCAACTTTCATAGGCGAACGATAAACGAGATGCCGCGGATTAAATCGCTCCTCGCTCCTGGCGTTGTTCCTTCTTTGGTGGCTTTATTAGAACGTTCCATTCTTACCCGCGACTCGCGACGGATGTCAGACGATAGAACCAGTTCAAAGCGTTCCTCGAATTAAACACTCGCCGGGAACACGTCGGTACAACTGGTTCCGAGCTTCCCTTTTGCGTCTATAAGGGGATGCTCGTTCCAACTATTAGAATAAGTAGCCCCGATGTCCTCGGAGTATGCATCACGACAGACATCGTCGCACCGATGTCATTAGATCAAAATAAGTACTCCGTCGAAGAATGAAATGAATAAAAAAATAAACAATTAAATTTGCAACTAATCGTACATTTCCTTTTGTTCCAGGTAAGTTCCAGTCCCCGATACAAGTACGGAGTTAATCATCAACTAGCTTTGGGCACCGTAAGTTGGCAATCCAGTCTAACGTTCTGCGTCTGAAAAATTCAATTCTACTTGTTGTCTGTTGGCTCTCGATCAGCAGGAGTAGGCAAGCATCTAATAGCCGGTCCAATTTGTCCGTCGTTTCGTAAGCCGCGGGCCGCTCGGGGCCGGTACGGTTCACCTTGTCTAACGATACGGAGCGCGGCGACGATCGGTACGCCGATGATTTAACGATGCCGATGCCGAGCACGCAGCCGCGATTGAAATGGATGAAACGTCGTCCCGGCTAAGACGGGCGGCGATTCTCCGCGCGCGAGAGAGGTCGAAATGAAATCATTAGCCGTCGAACGAGCCGGCTCGGTCGCCGCTAATGGCCGCGCGTATATAGCGGCTAAATAATGGTATTGTACCGATCGGATTTCTATCGTTAACAAGCCGGGGTGTTCGCGTAAAAAGATATCGCGGCTGACCGTAACTCAGCCGCTCCCACAATGAGCAGCCGCGAGCGGCATCAACGCACTTCGTTATTCGCCGATCGACAGAAAACCGGCCGCCTTCTAGGGCATGCCAGCGCATAACGCACGACTAATGGAACCGAGACAACGGATACCTGCGTGCTCGATGCTATTTACCCTGCCCGAGGTACCGAACCGAGGTATATTACCTTGGAATCACCGACACAGGCTTCACGGGTTCCGCAGACATCGAAGTTTCTGCTGCTGCGAGCCTCGTCGGTGACGGAATTCTCGATTTTCTGCCGCAGGTGTCGCAACACGAGTTTCAATCGCGTTGTCAACCTTTTGTCGCGGACCAAGAATTTAAGAATATTATTGCACTATTTTCAATTTATCGAAGTACAATTAATAAGTTGTCTTCCGTGCAATTTCTGCAAATAATTTCTTCACCTGCAATAATTTGGGGATTTAATTTCACTTGACATCAGTTATTTCTTTCACTTTATTTATTCAAATTTCCTATCTGGATACGCGCGTTGATGAAATCTCGTTTCTGCGAGTCGCACGCGATCCGAGCCGGCGAGCGCAAACAACTCGGCAATCAACGCTATCCCCGGCGAATAATTCCGTATGAACGGTACGCATCTTGCTATCGGCAATTCGAATCTGTATCCGGCCGAAGAAAGAATTTCCAGGTGATTGTCGCTAACAAGCCTTTCACAGGCAAGAACTCAATTCCTGCGGTGTAAAATTCACGAATGCTCCCCGGCACCATTAATCTCCGGCATACGGAGCGCACAATATCAAGAGACAAGCGCAACAAGCCGGAAAGTTAATTAAGTGACGACTGAATGGCCGGTTTCGCGCTCGATAATCAGATTTCCCGTCGTAAATTAAGAATCGTAAATCGCGCGTCGACAAATGTCGCCGGCCCGCTCCGACAGATTATTTAACAAATAATATTACGTCGGGGGCCCCGGGGAGAACGCGAGCGCGAGCGCGATAGAAGCGAACGCTGGTTACAAACGGTAGAAAACCAGTTACCGGATACCGGGGAGACCTTACATCCCGACAAGATCGACCTAATGGGAATTTATTGAATCGATGAAACTTTGTTCTGCTGCCCGTGGGTCCCACGAACGGCCGCGCGAGAGAGGCCGCGTGTTTCGCGTAAGAAACGGCCGGAGAGATCCACAAACGAGCCGCTTCGCGACGCGGCGTGTCGCGCGCCGCTGAACCAACGCTCGAATGCGTATGTCGGACTATGAGGCCCCGTCTCCGTCTCCGTCTCCGTCTCCAGCCTCGGTATTCTCGGCCTCGGCTCGAGTGCGTTACCTTTTTACCTCTGCAAACCTACTAGGCCTATCCTCCGCAGCGTTTACATAATCCCGGGAAATTTATATTCCAGCCTCGCTAGTCCCGATTCCCTTTCTAAAGAACGCCGAGATCGATCGGGCCCGATCCAGCCGCGCAGCATTTGTTCGACAATGAAATGGAAATGTTCGCCGCTGATTGCCGTGTGAATCGGCTTAACGGACTGGCTGCTAGCTTTACGAATGTGCCTGTCGTCCTGGCCGCGGATCCAATTTTATTGGACGGACGGATCCGACGCGGCTACCGTCGGTTGCTCGGATTTCGTCCTGCGCATTCCGCGGGATCGATCGCCGGACGCGTCGCCGGTCATCCAAAATCAAACGAAAAACATTGCTTAGGAATAAATTTATTATTGATTGAGGGAACGTTGGAATCAATTCGGAAGGAATCCGCGAAAACTGTGCGAGGACGGTACCGCCGCAGTGGCGTAGCCGCGGAGCGCGAGGATCAGGGGAACAAGACGGTAAATGCGTGCAGAACGTCGCCGGAGTCGGTCGTTACTTTCAATCAAGCGTTCTCGTTGGGTACAGCATGTAGCGGTCTCCGTAGATATTCGATCGAACGGTCACGTATCGAGCCGCGGAGATTCGACCTGAATGCCAGATACCGATTTATTTATCGAACCTGTCCCGTGACGTCATAGTCGGATCGGCGGCCGGCGAGCAGCAGCCGTCACCAGCGGCTACCCGCTGCCACGGCAAATAGGTGAGGAACGTTGTTAATTGCCGCGACGGTCGCACAACCGGTAGCTGGGTTAATTGCCACCGGCGACGTGGACACACACGCGGCCCCCTCTAATAACACAGTCCGCGTTTTCTTTTCTCTTCTCTTTGTTTTTGGTGCATGCCGCATGAAATGGAACCTCCCGCAATCTGTCGCCGGCCCCTGGACCATGATCCGCTGTCTGCTCCCGGAGACTGGCCATTATTACTAATTATTGGCACTAGCTGCGTCCTTTCTTGGCGACGATCGATCCGCGCTACAGAGTGTCTAATTACTGGCTGATCGAGCTGCTGGCGACTCCGGAATAATTACAGAAACAGGCTTCTAATGGATGTCGAGAGCTTTCAACCCTTTTCGAAGACCGTGAGATTGTTTTATGCGCTGCATCCACGCCGGTGGCCATTCCCATTTTCCGTAGTGGGCGTTGGTTCGAATGCTTGGCCATCGACGGTGCGACTTTACGCGCTGTCGTAGTCACCACAGGATTCTGGACGATTCGTCAATTTTCCAGCATACCGGTAGTAGCACGTTGAACTTTTCTATGGGATTATTCGTTTGGAATACCATACCTAAACGACTAACCAAAGCTTGACTGTAGACCTCGACGCGCAGTAGGCACCATTTTTGTCGCGAATTGGAGACGATCTCTCCAACTTCGCCGTTCCCAAAAAGGCGCGTCGGTCGAAGCCAACTCACGTTTAGCATTCGAAATAATATTTCACCGATCCGTAAATCTTGGCCGCGAGCGGAATGGGAAGAGACAGCTAGCAGCTCGAAAGTCCGAAAAAGAGGATCGCGTGCCGCGTGGTTCCCTCGCGAGGGATCCCAGCGATTTCCTTCCGAATCGACAAAAAATCGAGACGCCTGGCATCCACTTTGGGTCAGTCGGCGAATTGGCGGACGACGAACACGAACGGGCTGGTGAATGGAGGCGGGCGAACCGGTGAATGGAGGCGAGGAACGGGGCAGAAGGAGGTGGAGCGCGGTCTTCGGACGCCGAAGAGGAAGATGCGGAATGAGAGAGGATAGTCGACGGCGTCGGCGTCGTTCGGCCGGTCGCGTAACATAACGTGACGTGTGAGCGATGCTTACTCTCCCACAACGAGCACCGGTAGTAGATGATGCTATAATGGTTGGGAGTCGGACATGTGAGCGCGGACAGGAAGTCCAGGTACCTACGAGCAAGACGCGCGGAGTCACGCGGATCTTCGCATGGAGGCCCTGCAAACCTCCTACGTGTCACGCAACTCATTCACCAGCTTTTCTACGTTGCATTAAGTACCATTATCCGCGAGTAGCCGGCCTCGGCTCCGAGCACGCATGCGTCTACCTTAAATAATTAATTATGCCTAAATGATATGCGGCCACGGACGTCGCGCCGCGCCGGCCTACCTCTCTCCCTCTCTATTTCTCTATTTTTCTCTCCATCTCTCCATTCCTCTATTTCTTCTCTCTCTCTCTCTCTCTCTCCGCGCGAGCTTATCACGGCGAGTAACCGTGAAGTTGTTTACTCGCCGAGGATCTCTATGAATTCATTCTGCTGCTTCCTTCCTGTCTTCCGTTTTTGTAGAGCAGCGTTTCACGCCGCGCCGACAGAGTCTAGCGGAGTTCATTGACAGGAACGAAATGGTTTTAATGATCCCGCCGTGCCCTATGCAGGTTCGGGGTCACATGACAACCAAAATGGCGGCTTTTGCAGCTTGTAAAAGGACGCACGGTGTCTGCGCACGCGGAATATGAAAACAAAAAATTGCGCGATCTTGCTAATTAGTCCGCCGCTTTTTCCGTTATTAACCTTTTGTCCTTTACGGCAGCTCTCGCGACCACGCTGGGTAGAACTTCGTTGTAGTTAACACCTTATCTACCGGCGAACTTCACAGTCTTCTGAATGGGGATAATTAGCAGTTTTTTAGCTTCTCGATCGCACCTCGGATAGCGATATTCTGGAACAGGACACGATGCATGGAGCTTCCTTTTGGCTCTCGCGCTAAGTAGAAAATTCGTAATTTTATCGATTTTGTGATTGTACGGTTTGTGTAGGGGAAGCGTTAATAACTTCCTACGAGAAGTAAGGAGTGCGCGTTTACAGTATATCTGTAAAGATTACGATTCCATTTGAATTTTAAATTAAATGAATAACATCCTTATTTGGTAGATTCTGTTCAATTCTGGGCCGACGGTAATGATCGTACATTATTTTAAAATATTTCTTCCTTTTAATTTGCAATTGTACAGATTTTAAACATACATTTATTCAGTTCCATTTGATGATTACATTAATGTAATCAGTGTAAATAGTTATTGCTCGAAGCGGCTTGCACGAAGATCATACGAAGAATAATTATATCGAATGGATAGAGTGCACCCACTACGACATTATCTCAGTTGTATTCATTATCGTCACCGTGGCATCGAGGCAAGAGGCAGCTCGTAAAATAGAACTACGAATAGAATAGCGTCGAGTGTTCTCCATAACGCTGGCACTCATTGTGGAAGGCCTCGTGGGATGTCGTTGACCCACGGACAGGAAGATCATGACGCGTTGCGTAAGAGGACATTATCGTAGAGCCGCGCAGCAGGTTACAATTTCATTCATGAATCCCTCTCTTCCGTTCCTTCCCTCCGCGTACGTGTATTTACTTTCTCTGAGCGCATCCTCGGATTCCCCTTCCGCGCTCGCTGACTTCGTTTTCCGACTTCTTTTATTTTTCTTCTTCCGTCCCGCCATTCCGATTCCCAGGCGCGGGTGGAGGACAAGCTTCTGCCTCTCGACGGTCGTTTCCCTAGAAAACGGACGACCGGACGAGGAACCGGGATAATTGAAAAAAATTATGTTGCTTTATTCGATTGTTACGGCTTTAATGGATCGCGATACATATGCAGTGAGCATCGCAGGAGGAAATATTTTATTCCTTAAAGGAATTTGCAAAGTCGCATGTCGTCGATTCTTCATGATTCTTCGCCGATTCTTATTATTAATAATATTCTTATTATTTCATCCGTTATAAAAATAAAAGCTGCCCTCTCATTTCCCGCAGCCGGAACGTTTTCCCAAAAGCGGTGTCGACCAAAAAACGTGGCCGCACAACTCCGCAGCCGTAAATCGATCGCGGCAACCGGTCGGACCGTGGGCCCGGTGGCAGGAATTATAGCTCGGTGTCTAACCCCCGAAGAGACTCATCCCCGAGTCCCCCGGATTAAGCAAAAAGGTATCGACGGGCCCGGCGAAAACTGGCGGCTATATTCCGCGCGGTTCCGAAGCGGAATTTATAACACCGCGCCGGAGTAAATCCGCGGGGCCCGCGTCCAGAGTTGGCGGGTCCTAGCGGGGCCCGTCGCTCGCCGCTTTTTCCCCGGAACGTTCGACCCGTGGCCCGGTGGAATAAAGAACGGTGCCCAGCGTGTCTACAAGTGTGAGACAAGAGGGGCCCCGATATTACCGCCTTATAATAAGACAGTATCGCATGAACGGCCGGCATCGGACCCCGCCACAGAGGGCGGTCCGAACAATGGGCTGAATATCCGCGGACCGAAGCGGGCCCGCTCTCGGCGAGGGGTGAGGAGGAGCGAGGAGGGGTTGGACGAGGGGGCCAGGGGCCCGATGCGTCGCGGCGTTGTGTGTAACAAGGAGCCACGCTCGCCGGAGCGGCCGCAGCAGCCGGGGCAGCCGCAGCAAAGAGAGCACGGAGCAGCGTGCAGGGCGTGGATGGAGGAGCATGCACGCCATATATCAACATCGTACCGATAACGAGGTCCTCAGGAGGCTACCGGTCGTGGAAGACGCCGACGACCGCGGTCCGCTCGGCTCCGCTCGGCTCTGCTCGGCTCCGCGCGCTCGGCTCGCTGACTTTGGTCGCCCCGCACGAACCTTCTTCTTTCTGGGATCCTGCTGCGGGCTCCGGCGAGTGAAAAAGCGGCGACCCGTCCGGCGAAAACGTTCGACACGTCCTGCTATAATTTACAGGCAGACGGCCGCGCGGAATTCCACCGGATTCCGCCGCGTTCCGACCGTCCGCGCGTCGTGTCACCGCGAACCTGAAAGTCTATTTCCAGAGCCGAGATGACGGGCCACGAGAAAGCCCCGGTGATTTGTGGGCACCTCGAGGGGGCGAGCCAAGACGACTCGGTTATTTTGACGCGATCGTTTCGCCGGGGTGGCTTTCGGCGCGGTCATTTTGCTCCGCGGCTCGCTGGTCGGGAGACTGGGGTAGGTGTTCTGCGGAGAAGGTAAATTGTTCGGATTCTATTCTCCTGCCGGTAGATAGTACTGCAATGATAGGACAGGGAACTTAGAGGTGTTTGTAGTCTTTCTGTAGGCTTTAGAAATCTCTAAGGTAAGAGCAGCACACAGTATGTACTGTCTTCAAGTACTGTTTCTAAAGAGAAATAGTGGTTCAGACATTTCTGTAACACTCTCCGCTTTTAAGGTTAAAGCATCCCCTTAAAGGGAAAATTTCGCCGGGTCTCGTTATCCGCGATCTATCTTTTCCAGCGGGCTGCCCCGAGCAATTTCAATGGCGTCAGGATACGGGCGTAAAGAATTCTCGGTTATAAGAGCGGCGAGTAAAAGGCAGCTCGAAAGCGGAAGGTGGCTCGAAAGAACAAAATAAATGCAACGTTTAAACGCGTTATCTCTCTCTCGGCTCTCTAGGGGCGTTCTGCCAGCAGCACAATCGCGGCACCGCGGTACGCAGCGGATCAGCGCTAAAACTCTTATCTAACTAATTTAAGAGCCGCAGTTTTCTTGCTTTCCGAGGCGGATTTACGCCGCTCGTGGAGTCCAGTATGGTTGCGAGCCAGGCGGTGAACAATGCCGGACAATAATGTTCGCCGACCGATTTGCATGTTCCCGGGAATATCAGCGGATCGAGATCGCGCAATTAATAAATTTGTCGGCCTGCTGCATTATTCATTCGCCACGGTGGCCGCGTACCATTCCTCGCTTTTTCATTTCTTATCCGTCCACTTTTTTCTTCTCTCCGGTGCCTAAGCGCAGCGACGCGTGCGCTTCATTCACACTGCTCCCTAATGGGACGTGAAAGTTCGACGGAACGATAGATAACGGGAACCGAGATCCGGAACTGTTAAATTACGAATACGAAAACGCGTTCAAAGTTCCGCAGAAACGAATAAAACAGCAACTGCTCCGAGCCGTGTTTCCAAAGCGGTGCCAACTTTCCAGCGTCCCCCACCTGCAGAATCTAATTACAGCCCACCGGCAGGCGGTCGCGTAACAAAGTAGCAGGACACGGTCCTGGAAAAATCTCCCACGCCGATGCGATGCATCGGTTGAGTCGTTACCGAAGGCCTCAGAAGTGCCGCCGCCTTACGAAATTTCGAAAAGGACAAGTTTTTGCGGCGAGGTGAGGGACATTAAGGTCTGGTCTCGCGATTGGAACAAGCGAGTGTGCTCGGGTCCGCTCGCCGGGGACATTGTAGGGCTTATATGGCGATCCGGCATAAATCAAAGGGCTAATATACTGCGGGGGCCCGGTAATGCAGCCGTGGCGCGGCGCGGCTCGGCTCGGCTCGGCGGCGCGCTGCATCACCGGTGCACCAACGATGCACCGCATGGCGTGGCGCGGCGAGGCGCGGCGAGGCGAGGCGAGGCGGGGCGAGGCGAGGCGAGACGCGCCGGAGGTCTTTTTATCGGCGGAGTAAGACAATACGCATTTACATACGCGCGCACGCTCGCTCGCGCTCGTACGCGCTCGTACGCGGCGTGTAGCCGGGTTTGGGGCCCTTCTGCGCCACGCCACGGCACGGCACACGAAGCCCAGCGGAGCCCAGCGGAGCCCAGCGGAGCCCAGCGGAGCCCAGCGAGCCCTGCGAAGGGCATATGGCATGGCTTATTGGAGCGGAGGCCGCGGCAGCGCGGCAATTACCGCGCTTCTGCCCGCCGGCTTCTTCGGATGCGCATCAAAGTGGCTGTCTCTGTTCCCCGAGCCTCCCTCTTCCTCTCTCCGCCTTCTTGCCTCGGCCGCCCTCGCCCCGCTCCCTTCGCCGCGATCTTTCTTCCCCTTTTTTCGTACCCTTCTTGTCTCCGTTCTTGGCTCTCTCCCGCTTGTTTCGCCTCCGCTACCGCGAGAGGGGAGATGGGGAGATTGCGCTTATAGGGGTGCGTCTTCTTTTTGCGGAGATTCTTGTCTGGTGTTCGTTTCTGCTTCTTCTTCTTCTTCTTCGGTTTCTTCTTCCGATCTCCTACCCGACCCCCATTTACGCTCGTCCTCGGCTCCCTCTGTACCCTGCCTCGCCGAACAGTATTTTGGCCCCGATTCTTGTCGCTGGTGATCCGTTGTTAGAGTAATTGGGCAGATGGGATGATGGCGGGTAAGGAGTTTGATGAGTAATTGGGATTATTTCGTGGATCGGTGGCTCCCTTTTTTTTACGGCGCACAAGGCTGGGAGGGTTAACCCTTCGCAGGCCACTGGGGAACGGTCGTTACCGTTTAAGGATTCGAGTAATGTCTCGCTGAGAAATTGTGCTGGAATTTTTTAGCGGTGTCCCTAGTCCGACGAGTCGCGAAGGTCGCTTTCTTTTTACAAGGTTGCTCTTCTGTAGCCGCTTAGATTCTGTCTCGTCAAGATTTGCTTGGTATAGTTTTTTAAAGTGTTCGTGGCACTGTCGTGTACGAACTTTGTGTTTAATAATTAATAATTACTTTTCGTACAAGGTGTCTGGGATTATTTTATTTCGTCCCGACTACTCTTATAACATTTCCGCACATAATTTATCCAAGTAAGCAATAATACAAGTGTTTAACGCGTGTGCGACGCATCTCGCTAAAATACTGAAAATGCATTCTCTCTCTTAACTTTCCCTAGCCAACGAAAGCCATAGTTACGGTCCCGGTAGTCGTCGTATAAATACAAGCCGGACAATAACTCCCATATAATTTCCAGAAGAAATGAAAAGAAGAGTCGGGTCTCTCTCGCGCGTAATAGCCATGGAAACCCACGAAACCATTATGGATCCCTCTTCCAGGCTCCAGCTTCATAATGCCCGCAAAACTTTTATCATAATTAGCCGTTCCCGGTTCCGCAGCTCGCCAATTAAGAGGACCAATTAAAATCCACCCGAATCGTCCAAGAGATTCGCGGGGGTGAGAGAGAGAGGAGCGGGGGAGGAAGAAGGAGAGCGAGAGAGAGTAGAGGAAAGGTATGGAAGGGAAAGGAGGGACTGCACCACGGAGGAGAGCGCATCCCATTCGCGAGAGTTAACGAACGTCCCTTCGGGCAGTATTCGTACATAATGCAGAGAGTAAGAAAAGGGGGTTGGAAGGAGGAGGGTATGGAGGAAAGGAAGGAAAGGAAGGAAGAGAGGAGAGGAGAGAGTGGGGGGAGTCGAGAGGGATTCGCGGTTACGGGGACCGTGTGGCTTGACGTAGAAGAATTTAGGAGCGACGGCGAAAGCAAAGGCCCAGTTCGCGAGCGGCCAGGTCCCTTTGAAGTCTAAAAACAATGGCATTGTCTCTTCAGTCTAGCGAAAGGCTGCATCTTCCTCTTTTTCTCCCGGGCTCCCTCCTCGGCCGCCCCTCCTCCCGGCTGGGCCCGCGTATAACGTTTTAGATCTTTTTTCCGCTCACGGACAGAGGTCTCTCGGGCCGAAAGGCCGCGATCGGTAAGGGCAATCGGACCAATTTACATTTTTCATTTACATCGGCCGGGGACCCCGGGGTCCCCGTGGACCCGCACCGATCGCCGCGCCACGATCACCGGGACAGACCGGGGACCCCGTGTGTTCGCCCCACGGACCTCGCTCTGCCCGGCCTTGATTGAAGACGCTGACAGGTCGGAAATAATGCTGCCTGGACACCGGATGTTCAGAAGAACCCGAGTCACCTTCGCCTTTTTCCGACCCGATTCTAAATATATCGGACGACCGAAAGAAGTTCCTGCTCAGCTTCGGATACGGCATCCGACAAAATGCTAGCTCCGATCCGATGCGAATCCGAGTCGGATTCCCGTACGACAATTTTTTAAGGATCGACTCCGTGCCTTCGGAAATGATACCAGAGACTCTGCTCTTTAAATTAAACGCAGGTCGGACCTAATAAGATTTTTCTACGCGAAGATACAGTGGCGCGACTTAATTCGAATAGACGAGGAATTCCGATATCGTGAAAGTGCCAATATTCGATCCGAGGAATTGAACGCGTGTTTCCATCCTTTGCAAAACTTCTGGCGGAACGTCGCAAGCAAAAAAGCATATCGTGACGAATGCCCGTTTCTATGAAACGCGGTAGCTCGGCGAGGACGGACAATAGGATCAGCCGGAGGTATTCAGTGAAATTTCTGTACCGCTATTTGCATGATCCACTAAATTATGGGAAACGGAATTTGGGGGTTTCGCTTCGGGGACGAGATCGTGCCACCTGCACGGGTTTTACCTTTCGCCGGATTGAAGGGCGAGTCTGTCTCCGAGCGGCGGGGAGGGTAGAGCAGTGGGGAGGAGAGGAGAGATGTCGGGTCGTTATTTCGTCGAGGTTCCAGGAGAGAGGAATACAGATTCGGCGTGTGTGTCCCTCGCGGTAGCCAACAGAGGCTATTAGGTTCGTATAAGAGCGTTCTCCTTTTGTCACGAGTGGAATTTATTCGTCTCGATTCGCCGGGTCCCCTCTCGTCAAAAAAGAAGCCGATCTGTCCGGGCTCCCCGAGTTCCAGACGATACCCTCCTATCTCCCTAGCGTCTAGATCCGCCGACGATTTCAAATTCCCGATGCGGCGCAACCACCGGCCCTCTGACTTCGATGCCCCGAGTGTCACGCGTCGTAAACCATTCCCTTTCGCACTGAACAATGGCCCCTAGAGGCACATCGTTCTGTTGGTTCCCAATATTTTCACCGGTTCCGCCCATTTATTAACCATTTCCGATCCGTGCCATTTTAACTCCGAAAAGTACATCTTTTTCAGCTGCGGTCCAGCGGAAACTCGATTGTCTCGGATAATAGAATGGTTACTTTAGCAATGCGTTGAATATAAATAAATTTAATAATACGAGAATTGTTTTGAGTCGGAGATTTTATTGCAGTGAAAAGGGTTAATACTAGATCTATAGAGCACTTTAGATTGTCTCGTGAAAGACCTTTCTTAAATTACGAGATATATCTTATCCATTATCCAGGCTTTGTTGTGTCAAAGATCGTGGTCGTTATTTGCGAAGCAGTACACGAAGTAGGCACACTAGGTTGCAGTTTGTACACTGCAGTTTCCAACAAGGTGCGCGAGGGAACCGGTTGGTAAAAGGAACCGGATGGCGGATAGGGGCATATATCTGGCATAAAACAGCTTACATTGTTTCTGGTAGCAAAAATTCTCGTGGTGTGTTGCAAGGATGTTGGCATTCTCGAGCGTCGGTGATCGCCGAAATTCAACCCCCATTCTTGGGTCTCATTACTCGGGAAACACGGGACAGCGCAGCGCGGCCCGCTGCGCGGCAACACGGAATAATTGGTATTCCGAACAATTCGCAGCGTGTTCCGTGCGCGCTGGTTAATCTTGTATATTCCGCAGAGCAGTCTATCGCGGTCCAATTAAGAAAACCAGGGGCGAAAGGGCCGCGGCGATGTCTTCGTCTCCCCTCTTAAGGAACCGCAATTACCCGGGCACCTGGAACGGAAGTCAAATTGAGAAGTTCCATGCGGCAATATACAGACACAAACACCTACCCGCGTTTGATTTACGCAGCCGGGCGGCGTGCATAAATTCAAGTTTGTTTAATGAACGCGAGCGCGCGTTCGTTCCTTCGGCGTTTTATTTTTGCGGCGTGTTCATCACTCGGATCGCCAGGAAACCGCGGCGAGCCCGACCCAAGGGCGCAGAAAAGTCCACCGGGATTTTAATTACGCGGATCCGACTTTAATTATTTCGCCAGTGCCTGCATATTCATGACACCGACCAATTATTACCGCTGCCGCGGATGATTTGTTGCGCCCGCCTGTAATTAGTTGCTGTCGATAAGAAATCGGCTGCCCGACGAATGATGAATGCGGTGTTAATTGATTTTCATTGAACTTTCAAATTTTATCGGCCGACTATTGATTTCAAAGTAGAGAATTGGAGGTCCGATTCATCGAAGACGCTCTCTCTTAACAAGATTTGTTTAGAAACTATCAAATACTATTATACTAAACTGTAGGTTTACAATTTTCCCTGATCATGTTTTACCATATCTGCATTCTTCTGTAGATACGGTTTCTATTCCGTATTTCCCACAAGAAATTGCATCGAAAATGTTTTGTTTTAGTTTCCATAAAAGGAATTACGAAAGCGTGCAGTCGGTCATCGATCAAAATATCGGTAATATTTAATATCGTCGACGTTCACCGACAGCTATGTCGACGGTCGCAGCTCGAGACGATTATTTATCGGCTGAATAATTAGCCGCAGAATTTTTCCGAACGGAGCCGTGTTACTTTCCATCGTGTTCCCCCGGATCGCAGAAACTTGTAGCGGAGCCCGAAGAAATCGTTCGGTTATCGGGCACCGCGATCGCTGGTGAACGGATTAAAAGCGGTGGCCCGTAATTAACGAGCGGCCGGACGGAAGTCGATTTGAGAAATTCCGGTGGCCTCCGCGTGGCCGGGGACCCAGGGTGTTTCAAATCGATCGACGCCGCCGCGCCGGTACGTACACAGATACGGTAGCACGAAAACATTTATCGGGCGACACTGGGCCCCGCGGGCCTCCCATCCCATCCCTGTTATTGATCGTCGCAATTAAAAGAGCGCGTCTCATTAATTGCGCCGCTGGCCCTTAATTAGGAACCATCAATTCGTAGAGCCGGCGGCGTTTACGTGCTAGGGCCCCGCGTATGATTAACGAGAAACCCCGGCACTCGGTGGTACAGGGGACCCAGGACCGCGATAAATATGGATGTCCTACCTGTTTATCGAAATCCTTCCTCGCCGTTCCATTTTTTCCCTCCGGGCTACTCCGCCGGTTTTCGTCCTTAAGCTTCTTACGCACTTGCACAAATCCTGCCAATTCTTTGCCCATTCGGCGCATCCAAAATCGTCTAGCTGGAGGTCAACATTTTCGATCAGTTCAGTAACGTATCTCTATTTTACTGGGAAGTGGTCTTTCAACATCTGGCAAGCAACAAAATTTAAACAGGATTGTACTTTATCAGGAAGCGATCGACAAATTTTGTGCACCGAAAATAATTACAGACAATCGATAACGTCTAAAGTAGAAAAGTCCATTGTAGAAAAGTAAGTACAAGCTGTAACATAAAATTCAATTGTTGGTTCTTTCCATTATTAATGAAATTGGTATCAATAAATATCGTCGAAGCGGCGTATTATACAACTGAAAGAGTAAATTTGCCGATCATTGAAAGTGAACGGTGTTGCTTTGTAACGATGACAGGACTGAATTCGTGTAGATTTTATTTTCATTATAAATATAATAAGCACGCTCGGACAAAGAAACTGATTGAACGATTCCTCTGGAAGACTCTTTATAATTTCAACAACTTTGATACTTGCCAACTATAATACTATTAGATTGGCAGGAAGCATGTCGGCCGCGTAGACGCGAGTGTAATTCCGTTCGTGATTTATCGAATCCATGAGAAAATATTCATTGTTTTCTATGGGCCCGTCCGCATCTTGTTCCATCGAAACGACCATTAATTTTCCGTTTACCGGCGACAGAAAAATGTGCAAGTGTACAACAGGCTTTATGCATCCTGCATCTGACGTCGGAGAAATCAACGCACGAACGTCAACTCTGCGTGAGCCCGTGCGTGTTACGAAGAAAGTACCTACCGGCTTCTCGTTTCTTTGGAGTTGTCGAACTCCGATATTTATAGGAACGTGCACGGTGAACCATTTATTTTGACCAGTTCATATATTTCCGTTTGGTAGTCCCGGCATCGAGGGGGAATTCTTTTCTCCTTTTCTCCTTTTCTCCTTTTCTCCTTTCCTCCTTTTCTCTCCAGATTCGAAAGGGCGCTGCAAAGCGTTCCCGATTGCATGATCCAGGAAAATGTATCATCCTCATCCTTTTAATTACGTGGACATGGAAATTAATTAACTTCGAGCTACGTGAGAATGCGCCTCGTAGTCCAGTTACGTTTTTATTCTCATATATTTCTCTCTCTCTGACATTTCATTATATTACCGTTCGATCATAACTTGTAATTTGTCTGCGATTCATTCTGTCTGTCATTTTCGTTAAATTTCATGAAGAATGTTTCCAAAAAGAGTGCTTCAACTCCTGCTTCGAAGTTACAATGTCACTTATATCCTTATGCTTTACCGGTTCAATTAATTTGTATTGTTTGAGCAGAAAAAATGTTTGTTGGAAGAAGGAGATAAATAATTGAGATAAGTAGTTCAGTTACTTGAGCTATCTATAATTGATAAATTACGATGCGTTATTAGCCTAAACGTGGAGACGTAAGCGGGAAATATATTCTTGAAAAAGAGAAAGGATCGCGAACTGTATGGTTTGGTATTGTAACACGTCTGACCACGAACCGACCCATACTACTTCATTGCCCTTTCTTTCTAGGCCGAGAGATTTGGACACAAATACTATAGCATTCATTGGCATACGAATCTACGAGCTTCCAACGCGTATGTAATAGCAATACATTCAGAATATTGCAATAGTTTATCGTGTACTTGTAATGTAAATAGAATCTGAAACTCGAGAGCGTCAAATATTCGACGCATTGATTTCGAAATATTATCGCGAGAATATAAAAATTATAATGATATTTATGCAACTCAGATTTACTACTCTATTAATTCACTGGACGCGTCGTTATCGTTACTGCCGCAGTTACTAGTTGATAATTCCTTTCTCTGCAAGAAACGACTGGATGATCCAGAAATCAATTTTATAGCTCTGCTTCTATGCTAATGACAGGCTCTTGCTCTAAGCAACAAGAGTTTGCATAAATGTGTCTGCAGCGTAGTTACCATTTAATTGTTTTCCTGTCAATGGAACGTGGGACGGGCGTCTGTTTTCAAATATTATATAATATAAAATTGAATTGTCGAAAAGAGAAATGAATAAAGAAAGCATTCCATTTCTTAGTTTCAACAAGATCGACGCAGAGTCGAAATATTTTCAGTCTTCCAACGTGTTTGCGTTCAACTTCCAGCGTTACGACTATTAATCTAGTTACGAGTAACGACCATTTAGTTGCAGCCATTAGTGTAAATACGAGTTGTTGACATAAAAATAATAACGCAATTCATTTTACAGCATCGTCCTTTCATTAGGCTTTCGAACGAGGCAGTCAATTTAATTGAAAACAATTAAATTTCTTACATAATA
Source organism: Augochlorella aurata (assembly GCA_028455555.1). Classification (NCBI taxonomy): domain Eukaryota; kingdom Metazoa; phylum Arthropoda; class Insecta; order Hymenoptera; family Halictidae; genus Augochlorella; species Augochlorella aurata. The sequence goes on along the minus strand of CM052165.1, from coordinate 9,510,288 downwards.
GTCTTCGGGCATAAAAACCAATAATAAACAGATTCGCAAGCTTAGTATATCGAATATGTAATTATATTCGCTATTCTACATAGCGAACACGACAGTCATTATTGGACAATCCAGGAATCAATAGGATATTTTTATGGTCTTTCTTTCGTCCATTACATTTCCATAACTAATCTCCTCTAATCACAGCATGCGTTAATTTATAAGTTGCGTTGTTAATCACTCGCGTAAGATCTGTCTTCGATTAAACTCATGCATTATGTTTTTCGACTAAAATTACCGGTACGAAATCTTTTCAGATGACTATAATTATAGGTTACCTAACTGTAATGGCAACAATTAAATTTTTTGCGGTCAATGTATCGTCAACTCGATAGTTTACGGATAATAAAATATAGCTATTAGTGTAAAAATAAACGATCCGAGAAAACAATTACGCGGACGAACAGCCATAGGAAGCCATTTCCCAAGTTTTCATTGTGCTTCATTGTTGATTTTTTTGTTCTTACTTTACGGATTGCCACGAGGTATCTTGCAAATTCCGAAGTAATGGCAAACTCATTTTCTGCAGTATCATTCATCGCGATAACTATACGGAAACAAGAATAGCGTGAGACAGCTACCGAAGCTTTTATAGACCATTTAAGGGGACATAAATTCTCACTAATTGTTTCATACGTATTCTATTACGCGTAGTCGCGGTCTTAACGATATTACTGACGTATCGACGACATTAAGACCGCGCATCCGACCCCAGAACCTGCAAGCATACGATTACGCACATAACAAAAAAAAAAAACAGCATGCATTGTTCATGTTGAAATAGCAACGTATACAGAATTAATTAAAGATTTTTACGTAAACAATATGAAATCGTAGAGGTCACTCACGCAACAGCGAGCGTGCGATAGAGAACGTGTCAAGGCGACTATTGTTATCGATGCAATTAACACTAAATCTACCGCGCCGGTCAAAATCACCGGTCACACATGTTCCAAAATAGAAAAGAACGAACAATAGAGTCTGACATCTTGTTAGTTTCTTCAATCGTGAAGCGGTTGCTTTCGGTATTAATTACGAAATATATAACGATGAGTCGCATCGTAGACGAAGGAGAATCGATCCCCGGGTAATTTCAGGAGAGATTTCTCTGGATCCGGGGAACGGGGAAGAAGATGGTGCTCGTGGAGGCTAGTTGGCAGTGTTCGGTCGCCTAACATGAAATTTTTCAAGCGTTCCAGCCAGCCGGCCGACCCGAACCGACCCGCCGCGGCTCGGCGCGGCTCGGCGCGGCTCGGCGCTGATGGTCCCGATGCAGGAGTCATGGTTCAGAGGTCCGATGCGGGTCTTCCGCACACATCCATATTAAGTGGCTCACTTTCACGCACGCGGCCGGACACTGAAACGAGCTCTGAAACGAACGGACGCAGCGCCGTTCGTTCCCGACGTCGTCGTCGTCGTCGCGCGACACGGCCCTGATCCCGGTCTGACCGCTGCAAAAATATCGCACTTCTCAACCTCGATCTTCTTACGCAGAACACTGTTCCCACTGGCCGTTTTTCTCTCCTCTTCTTGCCGTCCAGCGCTTCTTCTTTCGTCGCGAAGTTTCTCCTGAATTATGGAGCGCCGCGCGCACTTTGTTCGGCCAGATATTTGCGTTGTCGTTGAAAAAAATTGTCGAAAAAATTTGTTTTGCACGACCTATGATGTTGCGGATATGTCGAAGGTTTTTCCGAGCTTCGCACGGATGTATAGAATATCGGTAGTTATCGCGTGTTCTTTGTGTCTTGTGTTTTACGGAATTAATCTTCCGCTGACGTTCGAGTTAATTGTTTGGTGGAAATATCGTTTTTCTCTCACGTGACAGATGTGATCCTTCGTAAACGTTTAGAATATGAGCTAGAACAACGACTGGATACTTCACGTTACGATACCTAGAAGAAAACGTACAAAGACCCAAGCACGCGCAATATCTCCCAAAACTCTATAACCTTGACATAAAATCATAGAAATCGCGAAACAAAAATAAAGCTAAAAGGACGTATCTAGCATTTCGTTTTATCTCGCCGCGGTCGTTCCGCGACATCACAGGTCACTCCGGCAAATTTAAGCATGGGACCGAAAGGTGCAGAAAAGCGGCTGGGTCCGCGACAATTATGGGACACGATGCAACAAAAGCCGAATAGAGGCGGCGGGACGAACCAAAAGCGAAACCGAAACCGCAGGGAGCTGAAATAAAAAGTTTCGCGAGCTAGAACGACGGCTGTTGCGGCGTTTAAAGATAGGGAGCGGGGCGTGCGGGGAACATGTGAACGCAGAAGAAGAAGAAGACGAAGGAGAAGAGAGAGCAGCCGGAGAGAGGAAGGGAGCCAGAGAGGGAGAGAGAGAGAGCGAGAGAGGAGAGGGAAAGCGGCGCGGTGCGGCGCGGCGCGGCGGATCGGGCCGGGTCGGAGGGATCGAGAGGGTCAGGGGTCACGGGTCGTACGGCATAGCCCTGACCTTCGACCTTATTCCCTTCCAGCTCTTCTCAAGACCCCGCGCAGGCCCCTACCAGTTGTACCTAGAACTCGGCTCTGTCTCGCGTTCGACTCCGGCTTCGAGTCTCCCGACGTCGACTCGTCGCCGACGAAACGCAGAAACGAAAGAGTCGGCTTTCTCGCGGCGCGTTCACCTCGTTTCCGGTGAAAACTTGGGGGTGGAGCCGCGACTTCCGGTGTTCACGGAGCCTTGACACAGTTTCGGTGTCGGATCCGCCGCGACCGCGAATGTGCCGTGCCGGTGAACGTTCGCCGCGCACACGCGTGCGTCCACTTGCGTGTACGTGCACGTCTCTCTCGGCACTCGACTCTCGATTCTCGACGCGCCGCGGCTCTCTTCGTGTGCAACACAAGTGCACCGAGTGCATCTGGTGCAGACGCATGCACCGCCGCGCAGTGCAGCCTCGTGACACGGTGTAACGACGCATCGATTTGATCTTTACAACGGTCCCCGGGTGCCGGCCGGCCACACTGATGCAGCCTCTCGTCGTTGTCATCGTTGTCATCGTTCTCGTCGTCGTTGTTACTGTTGTTGCTGCTCCTGCGGAGCCCCAGTTTCCTATGTGACACGGACGCAAAACGATTCGAATCGAGACCGTGACAATCGGCTCAACAAAGTGTCTAGAGATATAGCCAGTGGCAGGAATTGGGCGATTTCTTTTAGCGGGATTACAGGTCGCTGAATTCTGGTTCTTGGAACGATCTGAAATTCTTTTCGTAATTGATTAACGTTGCCACCAGGTACGAACAAGAGGAAAGTACAAGAAATCGTGCGTATTGGTCAAAATTGATAACGCTTGTACTTTATTTCTGTTATAAGAAGAGCTCAGGGAATTTGGCTCAATTTTTAATAATTTACTTGGCTTTTTGAAGGCTTGTGGAGGCTTTGAAAGCTGTATAGAGAATGTGTAAACGGCAGTTAAACAAACAATGGTCGTGCGAACGTATTAATATTTCATCGTATTACAATTGTACCGATCATTTACTCGTGCCGTGTATTCGATCAATTTCGTCGCGTATGCAGACGGCGGGAAGGCATAAAAATACATATGGCCTAAGAATAGATAGATCTCGATTCTTTACGCAAATGTGGAACTGATTGACAAAATCTAAATTTAACGTAATCCGACGAAACATTTTGAATCACGGACCTGGAAAGCTCGCAAAACGATCCGAAATGTCGCAAGGGCCACTGTAGGTGCGTGCGTACAAAAATGAATCGCAGAGATTCCAAATGGGAGGAACAGGAAAAAATGACGCCGGTGAAAAGGCTCGAAGACGTAGAAGCAATTTGTCTGAATAAAAGCTTCAAGCGGAACGATACACCGGTCGGCGAAACCGATTTCTTTCTTAATGGAAGCCACGGTTACGTACGGCTACGCGATAAAGCGGCTTTACTGCCGATATCCGGAATAATTTATTGTCATTACATTCATCATGGTGACTGTAATGCGCGACACTCGCGTTCCAAGAGAAAGCACTGCATCTGGAGTAATGTTACTAGGTACTAACGCCGATTTACGAGCCACATTTGCCCATGCGTTTAACGGACGCCGTCGACACGAGATAATTTCACCAGATAATGGACTATCTTTCTCATCGGAACGAAAAATCCACCCTTGCGCAGTAAACGCTGCAAAAAGCTCGCCAATTTGCGTACCGAAACGATAAAATTATTTACCTCCTTCTCGACAGTGTTTGCAGATTTACAGAGACACATTTCGACGAAACTTAAAAGATTATTATTTTAAAGGCTCTTTCCATTTGTTCTCCATTAAGGTCTCTAAGTTGCTAAACAAGGAGATATTTAAAATCAATCTAGATTAGAACAGCCCCAATATTTATATGCAAAATAAATTTATATGAACCATTAAGCACGTCATATTTAAAATCAATTTGCATTAACCATTAGGCAGCTGATATTTAAAAGCAATTTACACGAGCCATTTACCTGGATCGAGTTCCGAGCGTCGGCACCAGCTGCCAATAGATCCCCGTCGATTTTCTCGGCGATCGATCATGACGTCGCCTCGTATTTCGAGCATTCGCGATAATCCATCTCGACTTCGCGCGTTATTTCGCCGATCCGCGCATTAAAATGTAAAACACGGAGCTCGGTTTACTCGGATAATCACGCGGCGATCCCGTCGCGACGCGTCGTTCTGCGCTGGCCACCGCGTAATCTTTTCGCAGCCTGGCCGCGGATTAATTACGGGAGCGAAACGACGGTATCGCGTAATCGTAAATAAAACGAAGCCGATCCGCAATCGAGGGGACCATTCAGGCCCATGATTAATACTGTTATCCCTTGAGCAACGAGCGGCCGTTTGGCGGTTTATAAACTGATCCTAGATAAACGCCGTTTCCGATCCGAAAGTGCTTCATTATTGTGTCGCGCTCGGCGCACACCGTAATCCGTTTCATGTTTTACCCAGGCCCAGATCAATCCGATTCCATTCTCAGGTGTTCCCATCGGCGTCCGCGTCGTCGTTTTAGGTGCGAGCCGCATGATGGACGATATAATTAAACCGGCGAAAATCAAAGAAGCCGAGCTCTATGATTGGCGTTGCTCGCGAATCTTTCCCAGAAATGTTGCCGCTCAACTTTCCTTCTTGCAAAAGAAGCTCCAGGCTGCCCCAGGACTGATTTTGTTGCGTTTCCCTGCTCGCTTTTATACGACGGAAATTAGCATCGCATTTAGGCGCAGGGAGGCGCAAGAAACCGACACAGGAAATTGCTTTTTTAGGGGACAAGTGTTCCGATAGGCGATAATGTGATACAGCCACCTTGTTCAGAGAGCTATCACTTCATTTAGAACGATCTCGCATGCTCTCCGTCTTGCTCGTAATTTTTTCAATCTACGGTCTTTTACAGTGCCATTATTATTTTATGAATACGTAAATGCAAGTACGAAAATGAATATGTAAATTATAATAACATTTCATATCGTCAATCTATTACACAGCTATCAAAAAATTAAAATAGCGACACTTCAAAGTATTACAATAATTTATACATCAATCTTTAAAATTATCGTCTTCCTCGCGTGATAGCAACCTGAATTGGACACGTTATAAATGTGTCAGAAATAAACGTCCGCAGCTAACAATAAGTAACAAGTAATAAAACCAAGCCCGAGACTCAAAATGAGCCGGCCGGTCCTTCGAAATAAGTAAAAGCATGGCTGGCTCGAAGCATTTATGGGAGGACATTTTGAGGGAGATCGCTGCGGCGATTTGCGCAGATTTAACGCCGGCGTAGTCCTGTTAATTGTGTCGCATTCGCAACAATAACTGAAATTTGTCGGACAGGAGAGCGCGGCTGGCCGGTCGTCGCTCGGCAATGAGACAAGAAACATAGCCGGGAGTATGGCAGAGTGAATCGTCACGTTGATCAGCAGAGAGGAGAGCCCGAGCGTGTCTCGATGTCTGTCGTGTGGGTGTGCTAGGTGCGTAGGTATATTGTAGGTTACGCGTGGCTCGTGAACGACCTTAGACTATGGTTCGTTAGGGATCGTCCTCCTCGTCTACTTCGGCGAAGATGACCCGGCGTGGGCGCGGGCCACGCGTCGCTAATTACGAGCAATCAGCCGCGGCTCTATGCAGATCCGGTCTCCAAAGGGCAGTCGGAGAAAGTGATTAGAGGATCGGTTACGTTGCTTCATCGACGGGATTTTCTGCGGCGAGACAAGGTGGTCTTATTCAACGCTCGAATCGATTAGGCTTCTTCGAAACGTTTCTCAGGCCTGGCGGTCTCGCAAAATTTATTACCACTGCGAATTTCGTCGTCGCGTTTTACACCGTTTAGCAGATTCATTTGAAGTTGCTCTACGGGTGTTTTTAACACGCGATGTTGGCACATTTTTCCAATATTTTTGTTACTCTATGTTCCCTCTACTCGTTGAGTCATTCACGCGTGCAATCTGCAGTCAAAAAACTTGCAGAAGCATTTTCTTTTAGTATCTACTGAGATAACATTCCGATTAAAAATATGCGCTCTGTCGTGTCACATAATCGCGTCTGTAATTTAAATATATTAATATTCATTGTGTATGAATTAGTCGATATTTCTTGCGAGTATACGTAAAACATGGAAGGTCAGCATCGCGGTCAATCTTTTCTTTTATATCATTTAAATTATTCTCGCTAGATATTGTTCGGAATATTGTTGAACGTGTATTGATTCGTTTTAATAAAAAGATTTTAACTTCGCCAAGAAAAAAGACAATTTTGCGCAAGGACGAATGATTGCCGAGGTTTACTGCGCATGCCGAATTCGTCACACGAAGTGTTAGTTTTACTGTTGGCGAGAAAAAATTGGGTCGATTGGTGTAAAATATCCGAACCGACTGTCCTGGTCCCACGGGCTTAACGACACTTCTTCCGAATGGTTCATTTCACTGTTCAGTGATTCACTTTGGGTAGGCCGTGTGCTCGATTCGTTCTAGTGAATGGATTTTCTGGAGAACGAATTTTAGCACCATTTATTCTTCTTCGAAGTGTAACTATTGGACTACCAATCAAGGACATCATAGAACTAAAATAATATATTTGCGTTACAAAAATATTTCTCTTTAGAACTATATCTTATATATCATGCTTACATAAATAAGGGGTAGTAAAGTATGCACCGCCATATTCTCGAATCGGAAATTGACATAAAATTTGCGTACACTGAAGTTGAAGATACACTACACATGATTTCGCCCTGATCTGTCTCTAGGTCTGGATAAAGTTGCAAGTGCATTAGATCGTCGGTGTATGATTCTCATGACATTTCTTCGAGAGTGGCAGTAACGATAGAGGAAGAAAGTTCTCGTGTACCGTTCCGGAGAAAGTTCGAATCAGAGCTCACGTTCGTAGTTCTGGTTTTATCGAGGTGGCCCCTACCAACGCCGCCTCTTGAACCTCCACCAACTCCTCGAGGTCCGCCCACAACGCGTGCTCCTTCATTCCCTTCGCTCCATCCCCGCGTACTCCCACGCCACGTGCTCGTCCTTCTTGCCTCGATGTTTCTTTTAGTCCACCAGGAAACCACGCATCCTCCATCCATCACGAGCATCTTCATTCATGACTTCTTCCACTGATGAACCTCCTTCAGCTGAATAGAGGAACGTTCGAAATTAATGTCACACAAATTTTTCAAACGTACCATTTGGCATCGCAATCTTAGCTGTGCTATTTCAGAGACAGGGATTTCCAAATTCATCTATCAGATAGTTTAACTGTGACATCTTCAAAGACATTTTTCTTGCAGAGAATTCTTCTCTTGCTGCATGCGAGGCATATCTTGCAAAATGGTCCTAAAGTAACGACAATATTCAAAAACATTCTATACGCTAAAATAAATTTGTCCGAGTAAAATAGTTCATCGAATTGTCAACGTCGAATTTTACGATCGCCGAATGTCTCCAGTTGTAATTTAAAAGTGCTAATAATACCGGTTATGCAAGCAAGACCATTCCGAGCAGAGAACTTTTCAGAGGCATTTTGCAAATATGGCAGACTTTTTCCGCTAGCCTAATTCGCGAAGCAGCAGCGCCTTTTTATCAAATTCCAGGGACTGCAATTATCCTATTCGAGTCACGGTTCGAGAGACGCGAATCGATTTACCCTAGAAACCCGCGATTCATTGTTGTATGTTCCGCGGAGCAGCCGAGATTCTTTTGCCCGCTTTCGGAAAGCTGTTTACCGGCTATTTTGCATAAGTTCTTTCGAAATTCCACGGTTTTTCTCGCGCCCCAGAACTGTTACGTTACGCCTCCGTAACCGCGCAGGCTTCTGAGTCATAGTTTAAAGGATAAAGAGTGATCGACGCGGTGATCCGGCGATTTATTTCTTCATGGTCAAGTGATATAGAGAAATGTGGGAACAGTTTGTTTCACGCTTCGGGCAACCCGGCCGAGAATGCCTCCGCCGACAGGACATTTTTGCGAGGAAACGCGGTTCGGGATCGTTCCTCTTGCACTTTCTACTTTCTATGCGCACCTTGTTATTCAATTTGTACCGGGGCGGTCCTAAAAACTCGACCGATCCTCGCGGATTCACGTGGGATCGCTGATTCTGTCGTTATTCCATTATTTGTGACGAACTCGAACAGATTCGTACAAATTGACTGGAACTGTTTTATCAAAGAAAGATAACACGACGCAGGATAAGTGTTCAACGATCTTCCAGTTCCAGTTATCCAAACAGATTTATTTCCTTAACGAAAGTGGACAACATGTAGCAAAAAACTTGTAACAGTTGCGCAAGAATTATATTGCGCGGAATTGAGCAAGGGGTCAGTCGTATTACACGGCTGATACAAACGTACGAAACGCATCGTTTAAATTCTACTAACCCACAAACATCTCGAGAAAGCTCACGTTGATTCGAGCCAATTCGACGTGATCCTATCGGAGAGTGTTTTTCGAGCGAGTCTAGGCAGCCTGGGCGATTCGTAGCGAAACTGACCGGCAGTGATCGACCGCAGGGTTCCCGAGAAAAAGTGGAATCGGATCCGATAGATCGACCACGGGGATACGAGGGGTCATTACGGGCGATCGCTCGCTAACGCGAAAAACAGTAGTCCGTTCTGCATGCGGGGAAACGACGACACGCCTCGTCTGCGAGGCAAACAGGCCGGTGCGGTGCACAAAAGCTGTGCACGGGGCTGTATCGGCAGGATCGCGCGAAAATAGTACGGTTACGACGTGTTTTATGATCCTCCGCGCGGGTAAGTGCGCGTTCCTTTCTAGCGGCAAAGTGGCAAAACCATCCTGATAAAGGAACGCAACCGTAGGAAACCGCGAATGGTACCTGCGATCCGAGCACCGCGGCCCAAGGGAACGCGGAGGGAAATCCGCAGCGGCGGTTTTTCGTTTCTCTCCGTCCTTTTCTCTCTTTTTGCCGGCTCGGCCGCGCCTAGCATAGAGATAGTTCCATCTCGGCGTTATAAAACAGTAATCTATGGTCTCCTTGGCGCTCGGTCCGACAGAGGTCGAGAACGGCCGGAATCCTGGCCGGCTTTCCACCGCGGCTCGCGATTATCCTGATCTATTCGAGGAATAGTAGCTTTGAAGAAGTCGCGAGGCCGTCTCGAACAGTAGTCGACGCGATCATTTCGATCGGGTTGCTTCTTTCGCAAGAAACCTCGTTCCGCTCGCTTACGCTGGCAAATGTGGATACGTTTCTTACCCATAGATCTCTTCGCCGAATGAAAATTTTATGCATCGGCTGTAAGAGATAGGCGCCGACTTCGATTCTTCCATAAAGATTTCTCATTAGTTTCGGCCAATTTTATACCAAATTTGAAGAAAGTTATTGCAATTCCTTCCAGCCGCCGACTGTAACTAGGAACCGAAGGGGTTAACATTTGATACAGTAACAAATAAATATATATCAATGAACCTAATGTTAAAGCATAGTTCCACTTCTCAAGAAGACTGAGCAATAATCCCAGCTTTTATAAATCATAAAGTGTTTACGTTGGGTAAGCATAGTGAACTAGTGACAGTGCAATTTGATTCTCTGACATTAATCGACCCTCGGTGCAGTGTAAAGATACATTAATGATACTGAAACATCGAATGAAGGAAGACTATAAAATGTTCAGTCTCGACTGGGGTTTCCATTTTCTGCCCGAAGAGTACGAAGGTAAGACATCTCATTTGCTTTTGCGTCTCTATACAATGTCCATTTACCATCTTCATTATTAATCACTGGACTGCGGATCTGCATATTCGCGTACGCGCCAATCCACGTAGTATTATTTCGCAACCGGATTTAAATAAAATGTTTCTCCTCCGCGATAGGTTTAATTAAACGACGAATAAATTCATGACTTTATTGAATTATGTTGAAGTTATTATTATTCTAGACAAGATACCGGAATACTTTCTTCATTACCTTCAAGATTAATGCTAGGCTTCGGATGTTTCGACGTGTTCGCGTATTCAGCTAATATTATCTTATAACCAATTGCAATCAAGACGACTCTTTGCAAAAGTTGCAAAAATTAGACGCTCCTAGTATAAATATGTCTTCGTATCTCTGGTAACGTGAAAATGATTCTTTACTATCTTAAATTATACTTAATTACCGTACCTTTTATTGAATTATATTAAACCTACCCTTGTATAGCATAAATACTCGCTTTATATGCAAATGCATACACGTATAATGGGTTTGTGCTTATGTGCGCGTGAACATTATCTCTGAAAATATTACATATACGAAGAAAATGGTTATACTATTCCTGGCAGGTGCCTGTTATCATAATTATTCGCATATCTAATTTTCAATATATTTTCATTCACCGAAGAGGCATGTGCGTGAACAAAACGAACGAGTACACGAGGAAGTTATTATTATCATAACAATGCATACGTTTGTTTTTTAAAGTAAAACATTTTACGTCGATTCAAATATATTTTTCTTTAAGAACTGTTAAAAAAGTGTTCGAATGATTAGAAATAAAAATTGTCTGTTCTGGCATAACTCGTTGGTATTCAGAATGTACTTTTCATATAGTGTTAATTGTCGCATTTATGACTCAATACGTCGGCCGAGGAACGGCCGTGGACGTTGAAACATGGAGAAAACGAGTAATCAGGCAGTTTCATAGGTGCTGTGCTCGCGCCGAGCAGCCTCATGCTGCGAGCTTGCTATACCGCGGGGTTTCAATACTCCCGAACACAAGGATAAAGAAACAGTATTCGCCAGCCAATGGGAAGCTTGGTAGCAGTGGTCCCGCTGCGAAGTTTTCTCGTTTCCAACGTTTTGACGTGCCCCGACATACCGAGTTGTCTGGAATAATGCATAGTCCTACTCAGAAACCAATTAAATCGTGCCTGAACCAGAGCTCCTTCATTACAGACTCTACTGATTTAATCGATGTAGATACCGCCGCTGTATCGGTACACAATGTAAGTACTCGAAGGACTGTAACAGCTCCCAGTCGCAGAAACTACTTTCGAGGACTTAATTGTGCAAATATTTGTCTCGTCGATTCTCGCGGAGAATCTCTCGTTCAATTAATTATTCAATCTCTATTGTTTCCGACGACCTCTCATTAGACTGTCTACTATTGGCTGTGTCGAGGAAGACCCCATATCAGGAGTGTACTATGTATATTAAGTACACTATTTTTGTATCCACCTCCTACAATGGTTTATTGATTTTTAATTACCGATTACGATATTATTCTTGTGAGAACTTGCTCCTCGTTCGCATAGGCGCAATAGTTTATTTAAAGCTCTACGCAGGCATTTTTTGATACTTTTTGCCTCTGCTCCATCGATCGCTATACAACAGTCGTTACTGGAATATTTTTACAAACGTGCCAATTTTTTAAAAAACTGTTCACTTCTTTATATTTTCTTCGAAATAAAAATCCTGTGATGTAGGATTTTATGAAACCTGTAATCATCGAATGATATAATCATTACATCAAAATAAAGTCGCTATCGCTGTCAAAGGCTTCTCGAGATGACCATAATCATGCCGCGGTTCTTCCTGCATAAATCCGTCAAGAATTTAACGAAGCGATCCGTATGCGAGTTCCTCCGAGCAGTATTTTTAAAGATCGTTTCCTCCATTGTAGTTGTCACTTGATAGTCAACAGTCCGGCCTCGTTCCCTTGATTTATCAACGTAGTTCTAATCAAGAGAGTATTCGCGCGCGACAGGACGCGCGACCGGGGAAGCTGTATTAGTTAACCTTGTCAGATGGGTAGGTAGCTACCTTCTAGCCGGCCGTGCATGCTAAGTAGGTGCTTCGTGGGTGGTGCTCCCGACTACCACCTACAGTTGCACTCGCGGAGCACGTGGTATTCGACGATCGATCGATCGATACGCGTTCCATCCCCGAGTGATTGGAATTGCTACCCCCACTTGCGGCTTCCAGATTGTCGGACACGGCGGCTCAACGCGAGAAACCACCTCCAATTTCGATCCTCTGCTCGCCAGGTGCAACCGTTCTCCACCGGGCACCCGGTTCTTTGGGCGTTCGCACATCGTCGTTTATTTATCGGTATGTTTGCCTTTAATCATTCATTATCCCCCATCGTTTTCGATCGATCCGCCTCTTTATCCTTCTTCGTTCCTCGTCTTGCTCAATTTTTACCGCATTTTCTTACGAGGCATATACGTACACATATGTATATAAATAATTTTGTTGGCGGCATGGTTGCTGACCTGTCACAATTTGCATGGTTTTCAGAACAAAGGTATTTCAGGAATGGTCTACAGAATTTATTTAAGTAATTATCAATCTCGAGACAGTTTCCTCAGCAAGTTAATAGTTCGCGAAGATATTTATTCACAAGTGAATAATTCGGTAAATAACGCAACTAATTATACAAATCGGTAAAGACTTCGTCTAGCACTTCAGCTAATTAAGCGAACGTTCTACTAGCCAGACAATTTACGTTTTAATAGCGCCGCCACCGGAATCCCAACTTTATCGTTCGATCTCCAGAAAGCTCTCTTAATTAACGCGGTCGGAATTGCACAAATGATACGATTCGCTTAACGATCATGTAAAACGAAGCGTCCACGCCACCGCGTTGATCCATAGCTCGTTCAAGAGACATTCCCGCATTCCTCCCAAGGATTCGCATGATGCTAGAGAATCCGCGCGCGTCCGCATTGTCAGCGACATAGACAATGAACCGTAGATCCCACGGGTCCCGCTCGAAACCTCGATCGATTTGATTAAAATCTTTCCATTGATTTCATCGGATCGTTGGTTCCGACATCTAGGGCGGTCCCTTTAATGACAGTATACGGAAAGGGTTGCGTCGTGGGCGGTGCGTGCATCTGCATTTGTTCGATTCCGCCGTTTATCCGTCTGCATGAACCCGCTATCGGCTCCTCGATCTAACGATGCATTCGGTCTGTTTCAGGCTCGGAGAAGAATGGTTTCCCCAACGCCGGTGGTTCCATCGCGTGCCAACTTGGTGAGTGCTCTCAAAAAACCTAATTAATTATTAACCAGATGCCTGAGAAAAATAGCTCCATTGCTTTTTGATTTTTACTAGGATTGCTAGAATTCCGATACTTTTGTGCAAGAGCAATTGTTCATATTTCAGTGATTTTATTCAATGCTGAAAATATCTAACAGTATCTTTCCTGTTTCCGATTTATTCGTAATTCTTTATTCGTAATTCTGATCTTCATAAAGTAGTTTGTAAAAATTGTAAATCTGCAAATTAAACAGTCTACTTATTATCTTCTAATATTGACAATGATTAAGGGTTCGACTAAATTCATTTTATCGGAGAAATACATAGTCGGAAAATTGAAGTAATAGCTCGTGTTTGTTGAACAAGACTGACACAATTTCGATGCCTCCTGGAGCAATAATTCGATGCATTAGTCGCAGTTGGAAACTGCACTTTTTGCTCCCGTTAAATCGGTAGCAGAGGCCCAATGGCTCTGTTCTCCGAGATAGCTTCTGTGTCTCCTCCTTCATGGCTCATTTCAGTTTTCTCTTTACGAAAACCACACGGTACCGCGAGGGCCACCGCAAGACGAGGAGCACCGACACGGTGCCGTGCCGATCAAACAATCATCACGCCGAGAAAATGAATCTCTCCTAGCGCTAATCACGCGTGACCGAGCCACGTATCCGAAATAAAGTGGCACCGACACGACACCCCGAACGCATCCCGGCGTCGATCTCCGCCTGGAGCCGCGGTCGTGGTCGACGCGTAGCGAAACGATTAGGGTCCGACGATTATTCGCGGTCCTACGGAGGAGTTAACCGGTCGTAGAAGTAATAACGCCGGACAATCTGGTCCGGCAATCGATGAGTACGTGTTTATGTAAATCGAACGAGCCACGACACGAACCACGCGAGCAACTTTTCCTACGGGGCTCGAGCCCCGCGCCGGCCGGGGATAGGAATGCTTTGTTATCTCACGAGGAAGACGACATATCCTAGCTGCACGCAAGCCTCCTCGCTTTGCTACCGACCCTCCTGATGACGAATCTGGCCATTCCTTGAAAACGTTCTGCCTCGTGTTCCCGCGGCCAGCCCTCCGTTTTATCTCAGAAAACTGATTTTCTGCACGGGAACTGGACCCAGTTCCCCTTACTGTTTATGCAAATTCGGAGCGCATCGCTGGACCGCGTTTATGCAAATCATGCTTCGCCAAAAAATACTCCGGCACGATTTTTCATACCAGTTTTCATTCGTTCTCATCCATGGGGCTATTTCGTCACCGACAACGAGGTGTTGCGTCCGATTAAACTTGTCTCGAAAAATGACAAATCGCTTGTCCTTACGAAATTCTCACGAATTCAAGAGTGAAACGGAGACTTGGAGCGCATGGACGTCTTTTTCTACTTCGGCGTTCGACGTGCTCGAGAATGAGTCGCTTTCGACACGAAAATGCAAGAATGCTGCGCTCGAACTTTCACGTCAGAAATCTCTTCCGTATCCAAGAAAATAGGAAATCTTTATGGGGTCCAGGCCCAACTGTTCCAGCAACAGATTGTAGCAAAAAACATGCAGCGCATAAATGACTTCTTTCCGCTCTTCGCGCGTTACATACCGCGTCGCTCTCACACGGGCGACACTAATTTTTCAATAGGTTTGGAAACTCGAGGCTGCAAAGATGCCTGTGCATTTTTTAATAAAAATCGTGGAATACCTTGGTAAACTCGGTTCAATTATATTTACACGACTTTCTATTAGATTTCTATTATACGAACGACATTCGTATTACACTATATCTGCTTACGTTGTTACTCGCGCTACAAATCGTGTAAGAATCATGCTCGTAAACAGCACAGAAGCAACGCGGCTGCTCTCCCGTACAACGTGCAGTGCAAATCTGGAGACTAGGTACAGAGAAAGAGTTAAATCGTGAGATTTTTCGTCGATATTAGGCGGCGACGGTGTCGAAGCATAGGGAGCGTGAGACTCCTCGGACGCGTCGATGCGGCGATTTCTCGCAGGGGCCCTAATAAACCGCAGCCCGTCGGTCACTGTCTAATATATTCGATCCGCATCACTACTAAACACTCCCTCGCCACGGTAACAGTGAAGTCGTAGCCGTTGGAAACGCGCGTTGCTCGCTGCTCGAGCGGGTAGCTGACGATCGAGCCAGTTGTAACTCTTGTTGATCGACGATTATCTGTAGTAAATTGCGCCGTCTTCCTCGCCGGGGTACCGTGGCCTGGCTTCGCCTCGCGAGTCCAGATGTAAAGCAGAATAATTGTAGTCATTACTTTGTTAAACAGGGTTTCGCCACCGCTATCCGTCCATCCCCGTCCCTCTCCCGTTCCCTCCCCGTCCTCTGTCCCTGTTCGCGGCGTTGCGTTGGCGAACGTGACGCTATAAAATTTTTAGTGCCGCGAGAGGCGCACGGTGTTATTGGTACGTTCACACACGCGCGTCCCGAAGCCGGGGCGTCGTTAACGACATAAAATTGCAGCACTTGTGGCATTTGTTTGTCGTGGCCGGGCAGCCACCATTTCGCCGGTACGCGCACGTCCGTTTAACCAGAACGAATTGCACGACGGCCCGCCGGTAATGATAGGTATGCTAGAACGTTCCCCGTGTCCGTAGCCGTGTCACATTTTTTCTCCCCACCCCTCCCCGCCCCTGTCGCCGGCATCCCTCTTTTTAGGCGACGCAACCGACCAACGGCAGCTGCACCTGCGATTTATCGGCCTGCCGGCCAATTTATGGAAAGTGTATCCTCCGCGGCGGACATTTTGAGGGACACTGAGCTACGCATAGTCCGGGGACGTTTTCGGCCTCGCGCGAATCCTCCGTTTATGAAACTGCCGTTTAGAGTGGCCGACGCTGTCGCCTTATTTATCGTCCGCTAGGGAGTTTCACCGTTTTGCGGTTCCCTTTCGATCCGGCGCACTGTGTTCGGTCCGCTTGCTCTCCCGCTTGCGGTTCCCCGGAGATTCTTGGTTATTGTAAACAGATCTAGAACCGTTTTCGTTTGTTACTTTCGGCCTCGATCGCTGAGATCGCACATCTTCTGGGATTCCTTCTTTTCGCATCGGCTGCTTGACCACGAACTGCGTCAGTTTTATTCCTTACGATTTACGAACAGTAACGATATTCCAAATTCCTCTAAATATCTTTCCCGCTTGGTAATTTACCCAGTCGTTTTATCATTTATAACATAATAGTTGTAAGATAATAAGTTTGTCGCGATCGTTTTCGCGCACATGGCTCAAGACGCGTGTCTATGAAATACTATACTAACGATGCAGGTAAATTGAACCGAAGAACTTCGAGTTTCCAGCAGCAGTAGACGCGCGCCTTGATCTGTGCAAGCAATAAAGTGCGGTCGAGGTATTCCGCGCGGTAGCATTAAGTTGAGGGTTCGCGCGCATGATGAATACCGAAAAGAACGCTCCCGTGAGTTTCACGGTAAACATTTGTGTATCCTTTTCAATCACTTCTTTAGTGTCGATGACGTTAAAGGATAGTCCGCGTAGCTTGATCGGTATATGCCTGTCCAGAAGATGTAGCAACGTTCATTTCTGCATTCCAATGTTACGTTACAACAGACGCAGCTTTAATGAATGTTACCTTAACGGCCTAAGGTTAAGGTCATGATCACATGAGCGCTGAGTTATAACGTACCATTAAAGTATATGCATGCAATTACAAGTTCGTTGAGTCGCATAGTTCGGCTAAGCAAAACTGAAGCTGCTGCATACTTGCAGCCCGACGAACTCCCTGATCGATTACTGGATCTCGCAGCATCGATGTTAACTTATCCCCATTTCCGATCTCATCGCCGCTTTTCTTCTATAAAATTGAAACGTCGAGGCAAATAATTCGCAATCGAAACTGCTGCAGTCGCTGAAAAAATGACTGGAATAAATTGTTAACTTGGAATTATGCTATACTCGGAACGATCTGTAGCGCAATTGAGATTGCTAAGAATTGCACGAAATCGGCATCGCAAGGAAGTTTTTAAAAATCGATTGGCCGGACTAATTAAGAGTAACCGTGGATTCTGGCTGGCAAAGTAAACGGAGCCGCGTCTTCCGAGAGGTTAGGTTGCTCGTAACCGTATCAGACGCAACGGAATCGCATTGTCGTTGGTCGAATGGGAGCCGCAGAGGCCGATCAATTATGCCGGTCGATTCCAGGCCACGAAATGTCAAGGCTCCACCTCGATGGAATTCTAAGCCGGCCTCATCCTCGATGTCTGAATATCGGACTGGAGGCCTGATACATGTGTACACGTCGTATGATCGTCATTGATAATGTTATGCTCGGTGATCCCCGACTGGAATACCGATTCGATCTCCTCCTGTACCGAGAAACGCATTGGTTCTCCTGTAATTAGGCTCTCTCCGTAGAGGAAAGCCTCTTTCAGTTATAAGCGGATTTTTCAGGGGACGGGATCGCGATCGCGATCGGAGATTTATGTCTGTCACGAGAACTCGCCGCGCTCGATACTGACTATATTTATTTTAATAACGTCTCGGGATGTATCGCCGGCGCATACGGATTCGCATTATTACGTCCATTTAGTTCGAGGGTTGATACTGTTCGCTGGAAGCCGTACAATATTTCAATCCGGTGCACGGCTTATGTCTTATTCATTTCTTTCTAGCCTCGCTACGGTGCTTCGATAGTCCCTCTGCAATTGTAAGTCTACGTCGACATTTTTCCGTGCACGTATTAACTCGATTTTCAACCTTTCAAGCCGAACGAAGTCACCAATAATTGACTGGTGTGGTAATTGTTCGTATCGATCCAAAAAAAACTCTAATCGCTAATCACAGAGCAGAAATATATCTTTGCATATAATAATTGAACTCTAATCACCCTGCTCCCATGAATCGCGACAGCCACCTAATCTCGAGGAGAGATCGGAACCAGTTTCGCATCCCCCGTGAAAAGTAGACGCCCGCGGATCGCAGCAGCCATGACCGGCGATGTACGCAGCAACAATGCTTTTCACGGTTCGATGGTTTGGTATCGGGAGTCGGGCGTAGCCCACCCATAAACCCGTGGCACCGCGAATACGTCACGTTCCGCGCGATAATGCACAACGCGGACGCGGACGCGGTGCGGCGGAAAGGCGAGGCCAGATGTAAGTACTCGCACGTACGCACACGCGTGTGCCAAAGTATAATAAACATAATCGCGGTAGCACGATGAGAGGAGGCCTTGGCTGTCTCCCTTCGGTCGTGGCCGGCACGCCCACCGTTGCTACCATCGTGCCGTGCCGTGCCGTGCCGTGCAAAGAGAAAATACAGCCGTGGCAATCAACGGTTTTACACCTGAGCATCTACACGTAGGTCGAAGGCGGCCGAAGAAGGGAGCCAGAGGTTAAGGAAAGGATGGAGGAGCAGACCAGATAACTTCTGCCTCCTTCCTCTGCCTCCTTCTCTTCGCTTCTTCTTCTTCTTCTCCTGCTCTTCAGCATCCTTCTGCTTCTTCTTCTCCTCCTCCTCCTCCCTCCTTCTTCTTCTGCTTCTGCTTCTTTATCCAGCTCGCCTCTGATCCTCGGCGAGTTGCCTCGCCTCGACTTGTGCATCGGCTCGATAGGACCGAGCACGACCTACGCTGAAGGATTATCGACGGCGCATCTTTCGATACGCTCCCGTTGCCTCGACGGCTCCCGTTGCACGTCCTGGATCGATCCTGGCTGCTGCTGCTGCTGCTGTTACTGCTGCTGCTGCTTAGTGTCCTGCCAGCAGTTGCCTACCTTCCAGCTAACGGTCGCCCCGTTGGGTTATCTACGCTCTAGAAGCATGATGATCGATTTCGTGGATGCTGGATGTGTAGATTATCAGCGCGCCACGGATCCTCGGGCGGTACACTGCTTCGTTGGGCTCGGCCAAAAAAACTCGAGCTGAATGGACGTTCATTTCCTTCTTGTGTTCTTTCGATCTTTAGTTTCTAACCGGGATCAGAGCTGGCTTGCCAGGCTCCGAGGAATGTAGACATTTCCGGCGTCGCTCGCAAGAAACTCGAGGGAAAAACGTAATATCGGCGTCCGTTCTAAGAAACAGGTGTTAAATAGATACTTTCGGCGTCAATTGGAATGACCAGGGGCAAAACAAATATTTTCTGCTTCAATTGGAAGGAATTTCAGGCGAGTAAATATTTTCTGCTTCAATTGAAAGGAGTTGCGAGTAAATAAATATTTTGTGCTGCAATTGGAAGTCATCGCAGGAAAGTAAATATTTTGCTGCATCAGCTGTATGCAGCAGATGTTGCGTGGAAACGTTGCATTGATTGCGAGAAACAGGTGTTGAATTACTGCATCGATCGAGGAAAACAGTGATTACTAGACTGCAGATTTCATGCATTTTTATGCAGGGCAACCGTGTACCAAGATTCTTGCGATGTTGGGAAGTCGAGTACGATGGATCCCACAGACAAAGAAGGCGCCCCGTATCCTCCGAGACGTATCGAGATGTATCGATGATTATCATTCGAGCGGAAGCGATCTCTCTCTTCGTGGTCGCGTCGACCGGGTTGACAAGCCAGCGATCGAATTTCTACGGCATTCCGAAGGGCAATTTCTACGATGTAGAATCATTTCCAGGCATATATTAGACTCGCAGCGTTCGACGACAATTTCGCTTCAATATTCATAGATCGTAGATCGTGTTAACTTTCTTATAAGTTATCAGCTTCTGTTAAATTCTTTTTTTCTTAAATGTCACAAATATTCTTCCTTTGCTCGACGTTCAAAATAGAACTTACGCGAACACGAATCTCTATTAAAGTTGACAATATTGTATTCTTAAATGCTTATGTATCCTAACGAAATTTGTGATAAAAGTATCATCGACGAAACGCTTCGTTCTTCAAAAGGGAAAATGAGCGAGAGCAAAAATTCTCGAAATGCTCGCAAGGCGAACGCGTGCAACCATCAATCGCGAACCGGCCGAAAAATCTAGCACAGCAAGTCAGGCGTGAAGACCCACTCGAAGTGGCACGGACGAGTCATAAATCACCGGACGTCGATAATTATATCGAATAGTTCATTAACGAATCATACACGTGGCGAGTTGCCAGCAGTAGGCAGCAGGCAGCAGGCAGATCGGTCGGAGCCTGGCCAGGCTCGGTAATTACACGCGTCTAATGTCAGCGATCGTTAGGCGCGTTCGATCGAGGCTTCCGCGATCCACGGGCCCGGCGCGGACCGGCGATCGCAGATTCCCCACGTGTACGGTGTACATGCCTTTTCGACAGCGATGTAGATCTTCTGAGAAAGTTGTTCGGGTCGCGGTTATTTGATCAGAGAGCTGGTACCAACGAGTCGTTAGCTCGTACGTGCCAAGATCGAGATTCGCCCGTGTGGACACCAACACTGGCGCTCGCGCTCCCTCTCCCTCGCCCTCGCCCTCGCCCTCGCCCGCTCCCGTGCTCCCTGTATCATCGGCATACGTGACTCCGGATCGGTCTCTCACAGCCGGGGTATATATTCCCTTCGATATATAGGGTGGGGTAATAACTATTGCCACTTGAAATAACTCGATCGGACGGTGTTCCGAGGGCCCGGCTGAATGATACCCGGCCTGCGGTGCCCGGTGATACCGATTTGCATGAATGGGAATTTTTTCCCGTGATTTATAGCGCGGCCGAGTAATTGGCAACCGAGTGTTCCTCCGTTCAACCTTGTTCGGGGCTTTACGCCGCGCCCGATGATTTACATGTTGAAATACGAGGAGCTTTGAAATGGCCACGAACAAGATCGGAGCACTTCGATCGACTCTGAACCAAATAACGCCGAGCCGTGCCACTCGGATTTAGAGCGTGCACTTTTCTCTTGCGGAAATGGTTCGTTGATCCGCTTCTTTTAAGGAATAGGCGATACTCTTATTCTTCTTTCGACTCTGCGCCTCGTCCGACGCGGTCGATCGAGCTGCGCTAGTTTTCGACGTCGCTCCTTAAATAATTCTTTACGAAATTCTACGAGTCTACGGCATATTCCTCGACCGTTATTATTTCCAGTTATAGCTCGAACTTTCGAGTATTCCAAAGATATCGGGTCCACCGAAATCACGAGCGGCCAGCGAGCGGATTCCGTAGCGAGAGATCAGGAATCCTCAGAGCAGATGCCCAGCCACACCCAGAGGAATCCCGATCCCGGTTCCTCCAAAAGGTAAAGCACGAGGGCGAGGCTGGTGACACGCGATGTTCAGCAGCGGCGTCGTATCAGGTGCGAATGATCGTGGGTCGTCTGGTCCGCAGGAAATTACCTTGTAGGACAACGAGGTAGCTGGTTCGATTGAAGCAGGGTCGATGGTTATTCTCGCGACTCGGCTCGACGGGACTCGACGGGAATCGACGGGACGGTTATAGCCGAGTGTGCCGATATACTAGTTACTGGAACGTCGGCTCGTAGCTGGAAGATATACGCGCGTTTGGCAGCGGCCGGCGGGGCAGTTACGGGGCACCGGGAGCATAAGTCTATACTTATGGGCTAGGTGGTAGATATGGAGCGCTCGATAATGATCCAATATACTGGTACATCCTCACGAAGTAATTACAATGATGAGCGAACCGCTACCATCGGCTGGCTAGCCACTCGGGCGAGCTCCTTCGGAGGCTATCATAGGACGGGCTATGCTAGGCCAAGGCTAGGCTAGGCTAGGCTAGGCTAGGCTAGGCTAGGCTAGGCTAGGCAAGGCTAGACTAGGCTAGGCTAGACTAGACTAGGATAGGTTAGAATAGGCTAGGCATCGGGTAGGTCCTCTCCTCGCTCCTTCTGCTCCGTCTCCTTTCTCGAGGTCTCCTCTTTTTCTTGTTCTCTCGGCCGAGTTCTCGGTCTCCTTTCTCCCGTTCTCGTCCGCTTTATCTTCTCTTCTTCCTAGCGGCTGCTGCCGCCGCTTCGGTCCGCTTCGGTCCGCTTCGGTCCGCTTCGGTCCGCCTCGGTCCTCTTCGCTTCGGTCTGTGCGGCGCAGCGCCGGTGCGCGCATCGCAACAAGAGCAAACATCTCTTCGGGGTCGTCACAGGGCCACGGAGTCACGGTGGATGGATCTCGGAGCGCTTTCTCGATCCACCGGAATTATCGCGGGGCCACCGTGGGGGTTCACTCGGCCGGAAGTGCGTCATCAGCAGGATACGTGCCCGATGGTAACGATCCTCCGGGATCCAGGACCCCCTTTGTTCCTCGTCGCTTTTGTACCGGCCTGCGCGGTGCCGTTCTCATTGTCGGCCACGATGATCCGGAGATTCCTATCGGTTGAGACAAAGATTGCGAAAACAAGGTTTGTGTACAGTTACGAGCCTTCGAATGGGCTTCGAACGAGCTCGCCCGCGTTAAGCCGGGCCGTTTTAGTATCGGCCAATTGGTTCTTTCGTACGAACATGGTACAGTCTCACCTTGAGTCGAGGAGACCGATGCACGCCACTTTATAGAACTGCGAGGATTGAATTCGTTTAGACGCTTGGAACAATCCCTGAGGGATTGAAAGTGATCCTGCAATGCATTGTCGTTAGCGATAATGATATCTGTCGAATGATTGGTTCCAAATTTTCGTTCGTTGTTCTTTTTCTGAAATTGTACAGCGATTAATTCTATCTAAATTATTCGAATACTTTTTATTTTTCTAAGACAGCTTATTTTTATGAAACAATTAGTCCTTTTTAGTGCTCGAGAACCAAAACCTGTACATTTTGAATCCTGCTGATCAATTATGCGGGAGAACACGGAAGTCGAGGCGCGTCGGCTACAGGATTGTAAATGTAACGCGATGTTGCAGAATTCGATAGCCATATTCGCTCATAATCGAGTCGACCGGAAAGGAAACGAAGAGGGCGAGGTCGTCGGCTCGTGACGAGCCGCTCTACGGTCGTTACTAACAAAAAAGCAACGTTAATCAGACACTTCGTATCGCCTCTATTCAGCTCCCGGCGAGCGAAGTGATCTAGCTCGCAGCAGGTTCTTCGGGGGCAAAAAATCGATGAATGAACCTTCACTGGTGCGCGCACCGGTGCGCTTTCTGGTACACGCTGCTCTCGAAGGCGGCGTTTCGTGTCCAAATATTGAAATCCTCGACATTTTTCAGTCATCGTTACAACGTAATCATCGAAAATTATCAACTCCTTTTCGTTTATTCAGTTCACTTTTGACTTGTTCAACACGTTTATGGAATCTGTAATAAATCCACGATAACTTTGACTGAAATATGTTGCTATAATGGCTCTATAATATGCACTGATACGGCATGAAAAAAATAAAAAACTCGCAAGTGAAATATTGCATTGAGAAGCATCCAGAGAAACACTGTTCTGCAATTTCATAACAAGGCCAATATACTAACTGCATAGAAAGAAATGCATTTCGTAATTTCGAAATAATGGAATTAGATTCGAGATAAATTTTGGATAAAGACGAGTCGAAGATTCTAAGGTTGTCAAGTCGGAGTAAAGTGACGGTTGCGACGCCACTGTAAGTGCATCCGAGGCACAAGAGCACGCATAACGTAGATGCAACGCTCCGCAGCTCCGGATCGCCGAGGGCGCGCTTCTCCGCAAGAAACGGAGGTGAAGGGGGCACGCCAGGGACCACGAAGAGGGGCCTGAAGAGAGCTAGGGGAAGAGGTCGACCGGGATAAACATCTGAGCCCCGCCCGGCACCCGAGGCTGCACCTTTTGTTGCTCTTCTTCAGCGTCTCTCGTCTCTCTTCTCGTTCATCCTCCTCTTCTTCTGCTTCTTCTTCTCCTCCTGCTGGAACCTTTCGCCCGTTCTACCCTCTCTTCTTCTTCTTCTCCTTCTTCCTCTTCCTCTTGCTCTCCTCCTAGCCCCCTCGCTTCTTCTTGCCATCTACACTCTGCTATTTCGCTGCCATTATTGATCACCGCCGCGGCTCGCTAGTGTCGATACGCAGCATTTCACACATCTCGCGTTTTATGGCGTTACGCCTCTATCTGGTTTCCCTTAATTGTATTCCCTTTCTAAACCTTTATTCGGGGTTGATTCCCCTCCTCCGGATTAGTGCAATGTAATTGCGATCTGATAAGCTGCACGAAAAAGTCGGAGCTGTGATTTGTTCCCACTTTTGATGCAGTGGAACTTTGATTTTTATTTATCATCGTACGCTTCGAGTGATACAAGTAATTTCCACTTGCTGCTCGCACTATATTTTTCTAAAATAACAGTGATTTCCAGATTCTTAATGTTTCTGTCTATCACAATCTTTTTAAAAATGACAAAGTATGCAGTCATTCGTTGCATCAATTTCAATGTTTCTTTATATCTCCTGCACTTTTAATACTTTTATACCTGATGGAATTAATTAAATCTTTCCCGATTGTTGCGCTCTAAACGCGCATATTCGGAGTAGAAACGGGGACAGATAGGCCGGCGATGCGATCTAGGTAAAAAGTAGATTGCAGAACGGATCCGAACGGCCATCTCGCCACACGAATCAACAAACACTCGGAATCTCATCTGGCCGCGAGCCTCGACAAATAACACTCTGATCGATCCGCTTCGCTAGATCAAATTAGAAATCCATCAGAAAGCTGTTTTTGCCGCGGCATAGCTGCATCGAACGAGGCTACGTTTATCTGCCCCGACCCGGCAATATCAGCGCAGTCGGTCTTTGGATTTGTACCACTTACCGCCGATAACAAGAGCCTTTCTGATTAAAGTTTATTGCCTCCGCGATGTATCAGATAAGGGCTTCCGTGTTTCTTGTCCCGAGATGATCGGCCAGCGCCATTGAGAAACGGTTCCCGCTTCCAGCGTCCTAGACCTGGAAATACTGGCTACCTTGAGTAACGACCTGGACATACCGTTCCGAAGCCAGGCAGACTTTCGGCTCTCGAGGGACGTCGCGGAAAATTACCATAAGTAAAGCATTATTTAATTATTTCGAATCGCGTTTGCAACCGCCGATTTTTGTGTATTTAGAGAAACAGCTCTAATATAATTAATGAAAAATCAAAATTGTAATAGTCAATCTTAAGATACTCTTTTGCTGTTAATATTGAAGATAAGAGTCGCCATGATTATTCAAACTAATTCTAACTTTCTTTAATTCCCCTTTAATTCAAACATTAAATCTACATAATTCTAAATTATTAAATTATTAAATTAATAAACTATTAAATTATTAAAGTAATACATTCTCAAATTCGTAAATACTTAAACTCCTAAATTCTTAAATTAATAGATTAAAAAATTCCCAAATTCTTATTAAATTCATAAATTAGATTTAAATTCTTCGTAGCTAAATAAATGTTTTGAAACGTCGAAGAAGAAGAAGAAGGAGCAGAACGAAAAGCTCGTGATAAAATCGGGCCGACTTTCCCAGGAAAGTTGAGCGGTGGAAGGCTCGCGGCCAGTCGTAAGAATAGAGGAAAGAAAGCCGGGGCAGAATGAAGAGTGAAAGAAGGATCGGGCACGCACGTTGCACAAAGTGCAATTTCGTGATTTTTGCCTCGTAAAATCCGGCGAATGAACGGCGTAAAAATGAATAACTGGAGGATCGTTCACCCGCCGCGCCGGGGCGCACAGGGTACCCCGTTGCTCCTGCCGCACTCTTTCGTCGCGATCGCCATCTTTGTCCGTCGCGTACCGCGGCTCCGTGGAACGATTTTTATCTTCCGGGTAGAATAGATTATCTTTATTTACGAGCAATCTGTGGCATGGGCAAATTGTTTGGGAACGGGAGGGCCGCTTATTTAGAAGCCGTAAACTATTCAATACTCGAGGAGGATCCAAGGTGGATCGGCAAGAAACGAAACGAGGGCGGCAATGCCAGGGGAAGGACAACTTACACCTTATAGGGCGTTTCCGGTGCTACGGTGTAATCTGTATTAAGCCATCGCCTAGCCAATCCCGTAGAATAGCTACTTTTTGTTAGTCGGACTTGGTTGACTCTAGAAGCTACGTACCTTTTGCCAGTCAAATTCGGTCGACTCTCAAAGTCTGTTCTCCAGATAAAATAAAATTAATTTTTTAATCTACAATTTCATTATTTCTGCATCTTTGAACGTATTAAAATCGACATTCTGTCTCTACGAATCTGTCATAATTATTTTATTACTTGTAAAGAGGAGAAAAATCTTTCTGTGGCTATTAAATTGTTCAATCAGGATAATAAATAACCTTTATTCAGCCGCTGATTTGCTCCCGCTAAATACTACTCATCAGCAAGAAAACACCATGCTGTCAATGTTCTTTCGGCCATTACGAAGCCTCGATATTTTTCAAAGTGCTCCATCGAGAGTTGCAATGAAACTGTCAGAAAGGAGTCAGCTGTTGTCACCGATCCATCGGCAGTAAATAAACTGGTCGATTTACGATCAATAACTCAGGAAAAGTGGTCTCCGCGCGACGGTCCGTCGATGTTTCCGACACAATAAAAAAATAATAAAACGGAACGGATCGTTGGCCAATTTATCGTGCGGCCTCGCTAGGTGTCGAGGTGTTAACCGATAAACAGGGGACCCTTAATTAACCGTGAAACGGCGGCTGACGTTCGAAAGGAGTGTCACAAATTCCCGGTGGCAGACGGTTTTATGCCGAGGAAACGGGAATTACAGACGGCTCCAGCTACGGCGGAACCCGCGACAGCTTCGATTCGTTTATTAACATTCGTAGGAACTAGACCGACGTAATTTCCCTTGTCTCTTGGAATAATCCCGCGGCATAAATCCCTCTAATTTAATACAATTTCGGGCTTTAAAACGAAGCGCGCGGTGCTGGCAAACATCGTAAACTCGTCGCGGCCGTGTCAAACGGAAGAAGGAGATGGCGCCGTGCCAGTAGTAGCCATTTATAATTGAGAGAAATGTCAAACATCGTCAACGCGGTTCCTTGAATCGCTAGAACCTACGACGAAGGGGACCCTCGGATCGTACAGTCCCGGCTAGAACTGCGCGTGTACCGTCGTTAGATTCTCCGTGATTCGAAATTATACAGGTTCTACGAATCATGCGCAACGCATAATTCATTGCGAAAGATCAAGTTTATCCCGGCTTCACCTATTAATTGGAAGATACTTGTGCAATTATTGCACGCTCGCTCGTACGTAATGATCGAAACTATCTGGAGCATAATAATTAAATCTCTTCCTCCTCCATAAATATAATTCTGGTTTTCGTTTTCTCGCAAGTCTTCGGTGTAACCTTCTCTTAGTGTACATTGAACGTTTCCAGAGGTAGCTTCACCTTCCACTCTGTAAAGTAATTTCTCACAATGTCAGTTTCGATGCAGTAGATTTCTTCTACACGAAAACCACGACCAAAGTGTAGTAAACGAAATTGCATCGCGCCGCGGTTCTTGAAATCCAGAGCACCAAGAAATCCGACTTGGACATGATTGTTGTTCCTAAAAGTTAATGTTCGTGAACCGGCGGTCTCGTTGCAAAATTCTGGACCACTGAAACGATAGCACACGCGTGCCATCGATCCATCCAGAAGCGTACACTTGTCCAGCACTCTAATGGCGAGGTAACGGACGGTCCCGTCCGACTGGAGGCCAGTAAAATATTAGAGACAGTCGTAAAACCGGTGAACAGTGTAAACCGATCACCGTGGCCGATATTATCTGGCTATTCCAGCGATAGATCGAGGGTCCACGGATTCCAAAGAAGTCTGAACTGACGAACCTCTTCCACTGCTGTCGGAAGAGTCGTTCAGGATCGCGCCGAAGCAAAATTGAATGGCACTCGTGATTGCAGTCGTAAAATATTAGATATCGTTTACAGCTGTCGTCGAGCCGAGCTGGAACTCCGATTCAAGGCGACGTCAGTTTGTTTCCTTGTTTATCGCATTGCTGGGGTCGTCAATTGCTAACCAGAGGCTTTGGCTGTCGGCGAAAGAATGCTAAATAACGTCTATTCAGAGTTAGCTCTCTCCATCTGATACATCTGATTACGAAGCTCTCGTCTTTCTGTGTTTTACATTTATTCCAATCGCGCGTATGCAGCGCAGACGAATTTTTACTACTCGCGTGTGACGAGGATGATGCTAACCTTTCGGTTTAACCGAGTAGCATTACGAGTTAGATAATGGGCACAGTGATAACAACTTATCTCTATCTCGCACTTATCGTGCAAATAAATCGTCGTGTCATATTCACATTCCGATAAATACAATGATTCAGAGCTGACATACAAAGTTGCCCAAGAATTGAATCAGTACTGTTTGTATCTCGCGCCATTCGCGATCAATATTATTATTAACATACGATCTACACTGTTAATACGTATTCAATTTTAGTATCATAGACACCTGGAACTGCGTGCAAAAGATGTCAAACAGCCTGCTACTAAAAATAACCAATGAAGACACCTTTTAACCAATTAAGACACCTATCTTACATAGAACTATCGCAGCTGAGGAGCATAATTGCTAATTTTTCGCCGGCTGTACCGGTAGTCGGGAAATCTTATCTGTCCGAGCGTCCCCGTCGATTTCTCGTGGGTTTCTTTCAGGGTACAAATAGATAAAGGATTTGTAACTATCTCGCGTAACAAGCCGAGTACACGGTCGACGGAAGGCCACACAAAATGATCTCCCTGTGAACGATGTTATTCGCGACGTGCGCCAGCGGCGAGGGGCCGGTACACTAATTAGATTACTCGTCGAACATGTGGCCCGTCCATTTATCGCGACTAGTAGCGACATAATTAACAAGTTCTTCAAACAGGTTGCGTAATCGTCGCGCGAGGAAAGCGAGCGAGCGCGCGGTTTTTCGAGAGGCGCCGCGTAAAAAGCCAACGATAATTAATTCCCCGATCACGTTCCGCGGTTCTCTTTTTACAGGGAGCCCATTCGACGGCCGTTTCCTTGACCTTTCAAGTGCACGTTTATCCGTCTGACCTTTACCTCCGCTGATTCATCGGCATCCGAGGGTGTTACCTCGACCGCCATAATCGTGCGTGTTCGCATTTATCATCCCATTTATCGTTTCGCACGCGGCGCAATGCTAATCGGCGAAAACACGACCGTATCGGGACTTCGAAACGAGATCACCGCCGTTACGGAACTATCCCGACTTCCTGTCCCAAATTGGATTATTAGGACATTATTTTGCGAAATGAAATTGCCTATCCCCCTTTCGAATCGAACGGACCAAACCTGGTGAAACAAACGCCACCAGAAGTGTCTATCATTGGCGAAATAATCGACTCGCGATCGACTGCCTCGAATTGCAGCATTCGTATCGGCTGGTTTACGATCGACACGTGTCGCGCACGTTATGGAGCCGTCTGCGGACCGTCGCGTCGCGTCGGATGAATACATTAACCGGGAACACGCACTCGACAACGCTCGCGTCTCGTGCACATTGTGCCGTATTTATGTAGCGGGTGGAAAAAGGAACTGCTATTGCCCTGCTACATCATAATTTCCGTTTCAGGTAAGCAACATGCGACCGGGCCGGGCCGGTCGCGGTCGGTCCGTATCGCCGAGTCGTTAAATTGTGACCCGTGTAGAGATGACCGCGCGGCACGTCACAAAATTCATTAACGCTCGGTGCAACAGTCGGCGAGCGGGAAAAAGGGAGGGTGGCCGCATCTCCGGGAGCGTAAACTCCCGGTGAAGGAGTGTCATGGCGTTTAAACGAAACCCCGTGGAACCACGCGAGTCTTCTTTTCTGTCGCGGCGTTCGGAGAAACGAGGCTGGTTTCGTAACGTACGGTTCGTTTCGATGCGATTTACGCGGATGCTCGGACCGGCGAGCCGCGCCGCGCCGCGCGAGAAGACCTCGGCCCGATTAACGCTCACGAGTTTTAGTTAATTAAATGCCCGGTTCGGCGAGGACCAAACCGCGGACGATAAACGCTATTCCTTTCATTATTCACTGTTCTCGCAGCCGCTTAAAATAATCCGGCGACGTTTCTCGACGCGGCGCGCGCATGTTCCGCCGACTTTTTAACCCTCATACGCTCTTCAGGATTACGTACGAGCCACCTGGATGATGCTTCACCCGTTTTCGCGTTGCTCTTTCCCTCCACGAGTGCCGGTTTATTCAGAATTTCAGGTTTCGAGCACCGGCGAGGCGAAGATCGGGCGTTTTCGTCCTCCGAGTTTCCGATTATTCCGGACGACGGAGCGCTCTTCAGAGATATTTTCATCGCAGATATCTTGTTCGCGCTTTATAAAAATCCACGCTACGTTTAATAGAATTAATCAAATAATGTAATAGTTTTGCATCGCGTGGTTCTAGATCGTCGATTTAACGCTTCGGCTGCCGCTGCACCCACGTGTGGCTGACGGAATTATTTTCTCAAATTTCCATACCAATCTATTACATTTACATTTACAATCTATTTATATTTAATGAAACACTTTAATTTTATGTGGCTGTTATCACGGCAGTCGCAATGCCAACGATCTAGTTATCCAGGATCGACAACGAAAGCTAACATTTCTGTCCTGCAATTTCTCAACACAGTGTAGCAGCTAAATATCTCCGCGAACGTCTCGGCAAGCCGTCATCTTCCTCACGGATTCCCCATCGAGGCAAATAAACCCGATCTCGGAGACAGGGTGCTTGTCACCTGTGAAGCCTCGGAGATCCCGACTTTATTAGTTGGGCCGAACGTTTAGCAATACGTGAAACCGATTTACACGGTATTGGTCCGCGATAGGCGATCGTTGGATGGCGAACGGGACCCCTGGTTGGCGCATCAATGCGTATACGATCGGTCCGGGAACGGCATGATACTGGCACGGGCACGTGAACGCGACAGAATATTACCGAAGCTGGAACGGACCGGAAACGGCGCGATGACGTGTTTGGGGCCTCGGAGTGCCGGGCAACGAACGTCTCCTATCATGGGTATGCTGATAGGCGTGATCTTTTGATGGCTCATTAAGGCCGCGGCTTGTCGCGTGTTCGCCGCATACATCATAATAAAAATTCCATGGAGCAGGTGCCTCTTATCGTTTTTACGCCTCTGAGAGACCGCAGGGTCCATCTGGTCGCCTCGAATCCGCCTCCCTCTGGCTCTCGCGCGGCTCTTGTCCCCGTGGCTTTTAGCGCGGACGCTTTTAAAGCAAATTAAATACGGCGCAACAAATTACGCGGCGGAGCGGAGCTTCTCGTAAATCAAACGGCCAATAAAACGTCCTCCGAAACGGCTCGAAAAATCCGACGGGCCATCGGATAGGGCGCCGTCCCCTTTCTCGCCCGGAAGAAGAACATCGGGGGGGACCGGAGGGGGGACGGGTGGCAGGGTCTTTTTTAGTACCGGCTCGACGTCTCAATTAAATCTTCGAAATCATCATCGAGACCCGCTCGTCGGTTTCCTCGTCACCGTCCGACTCTCCCTTCTCACCTCGAGCCTCTTCGGGCCCTGTTTTGTCGACGAGCGTAAATTTTCTTTGGTCAACGGCTCCACGATGTCTATGCACGAGGGCGGGGGAGAGGCATCGTCCTCTGAGCTGCGTCTTTTAACGCAGCAAAACGCTCGGAGCGATTGCTGGAAAATTCATTCCATTGCGCAGTGTGTTCTGGCGAGGGTGCTTTATATAATAAAGGGGTGGTTGCACTAATTGTCGGCCGAAATAGATTTTTTTCAGGGCACGCAAAATATAATTATTTAAAATTGCGCGCGTCGTGTGATGCTAATTTTATAGACCGCTGCTGTTTGTGGAGAAAGTGCATCGAGTCGTCCAAGTGCATTCGTTCGGATGTTCTTTCGGCCATTAGACTTTAATAGAACGGTAGATGCAGTTTTAATGAAATGATAGCGAGGAATTCGCGCGAGCTTTCAAAGTAATTTCGATTTGCTTAGAACCGCGATTTGGCATGCCCGGCCGGCGCGGATTACAGTGTTTCAGAACGCTGTAATCTTCGCCGGGAAATATGATGATTGGAGTCGAAAGCATGAATTAGGATTGATTCTTCGGTCGAGCAACGAGTCTTTCGCGAAGGCTGAAAAAACGAAGCGTTGTTAGGGGGTATAGTCTTTCAATTAAACTTTTCGAACGGCTGCAGAGAATGCCGATTTGGGGCCCGAAATATTTCTACCTCTGACAGCGTGGAATTAGAGGCGCGTAGCTCTGCGAAATATTAATTTTCGAGCATTCGGGAGCATGCTCCACATTTTATAAGCCGCCGCCGCGAAGTCAATTAACTTTTTACGAATGAAATTAAAAAGTTGGATCGGTGTTTAATTGATTGCACACCTGTATGCGTCTCAAGTCTCTTCAAAGTCGATGGTATTTTCAATTTTTTTTATACCATTGTAGCTTAGTATGGAGATCAATAAAAATTAGAGTCAGCACGAACTTCCTTCTGTTCCATCATAAATAATGTAGGATGGAGTAATAAGTCTTTTGAAAATTAAAAGTTAACAACTCGGGGCTCGTTCATGAATTTTTCAGGAGCAGCGGCGACTTCGTTCATAAACCAACAAGTTACCTCAAGTAGTATAGTCTATTAACTTCTTTGAGATTGTTCTATAGAAAAAATGATTAACCTTCTAGATATAGCGCAGTCATTACAAGACCAATGAATAAGCTACCAGGCAATAAAGTGACAAGAGAAGGCTCTGCTTCGATTGCTTGAGCGAAGATTATTCTTTTTATAAATTCTATACAATTCTATTTTATTGTGCAATAATATAATATTTAAAAAATATCGAACGCATTCTTGAGCAATTTTTCTAGCAAGAGAAATATTTGATATATTGCTTTTTAATAGTTGAAAGCAAATTCAAATTTCTTTTTATATAAGTCTTCGTATAATAAAAGAGTATACAATATCAACGAATGATAGGCCTGCGCATGCCAATAATAATTTTCCAAAAATCGATCAGCGAAATATTCCACGACGCTAACGAGCCGAGGGTCAATTTCACTTCGAAATTCGCAGCGAAGTTGATCCGAATCGCAATGCGGTTCGGTAAAGTGAACGAAGAGGATGCTGAAGAAGCGTTCGAACATCAAACCGCTGGCAGATCTCAAATAACAGCGGTCGGCGGAGTGGAGAGGAGAGGAGAGGAGAGGAGAGAGAACGAGGGAGAAAGAGAAAGAGAGAGATGAAAGTTTCAGTTCGATCAGGGGCCTCGATGTACAAAAGGCACCTCGTTATCAGTTGGACCCATCTTATCAGGCTGAACGGGCACAGCCGATAAATCATCCGAGACCTTGGCGGGGCACCTTTAATTACCGGGTGTGCATCAGGGGAAAAAAATATGAAGACGTAATACGTTATCCGGCTGCCTCTCTTCGTGCCTACCGGTGTATAGAGAGGCTGGTCCAGTTGATGCCGAGAGGCGTTGCTCATAAATAATGAACACGTATTCATGAACGCCACTGGTTACTTCAGCTCCGAAGATGAGCTATGGCTAGGCTACAGCTTCCAGTCCAACGAGACGCCTTAACGGGTCGATCCCGTGGCGATCGTCTTCCGTTCGTCTAGCTGTTTCTTGAAATATAGATTCCGCTTCGGCGTTTCCTGCAGGCCCTGACGCAGATACAGATGCGGTTGCAAACGCGAGTCCGTCCTTCGAGAAAAACGGAGGAAAGGAAAAATTATTCGGAGAACGACGTGCTATTTGCTAGGACGTCCAGCTACGGCGGATGAAGGGGATGAAACGGACGCAGCGGATGCGGTGATAAAACTTCGGGAAAAAGTGAATAATTGAACGGCACTGGAAACATCGAATGATCGAGTACTCCGAGTCGTTGCCAACGAATGGACGCGAAACGGTAGCTGGGAAGCGGTTCGTTCGACCGATTCAATAGATCAACCATACAATTTTTCCGATCTTCTTTTACTGGTTTTCAAAAGACTTCCTTCGAGCGGTTCTTGTTCGAGTGATTCCTGCTTCAACGATTTCTTATTCTTCTTCGGCTTCTTCGGAGATTAGGAAGCTAACTGTTTCTAGTAACGAAGCTCTGTGATTAGGTCGTGGTTCTTTTTTGGTAGACTCTTCTTCGATTTTTATCCACTTCCAGTGCGATTTCTGTGTCAGCATTAGTGTTTTTCCAGGAAGCGTGAGTTGTTCATTTTTGCGCATACTAAAACAAAAACTTTCAATCCCCTACTTCTGAATATTATACTGGATATCAAGTACCAAGATTTAAAGTACCAAATTTAAAGACCGATTTACTTCTCTCTAATGCTACAAGCGATTAGAAACACTCGACTGCACCGGATCGAAGTACAAAGTGCTCGAAGAGACTGTCAGGCTAACTCGGCTAACCTCTACCGATCCCTCGATCGCCACGCTTCTCGTGTATCTCCGCGTTTGAGCACCTGGCGAACGGCAACAGCAGCAGCGTTCAGCAAGCCGGACAGCCTCGATCCTTAGAGCCGCCCAGAAATATTCCCGGCCGGTCTCGTCATTATCATAGCTAATCGCGTATCGGGTTGCCCGGGCAGAATGGCAATCTATCCGATTGACGCTAATCTTTGGCATCGGCGATCGCTACATCGTCCGGTGCGCGTCGGCGCGTCGATGCGTCGGACTGGTCGCGGAGGATGGGGTCGACGGACCGTTTAATCGCGAGCCAGGGCCGCGAAAGAAAATGGCCGAGGTGGTAATCGCCCGGTCCGGAAGCTGGGGTCGATCGGGCCCAGATAGGACGCCGATAGGGCGCCGATAGGATGTCGATGTAACGCACAACGGCCATCGCGTCGGGCTCGGACGTTGGCAACCGGGCTGGACGTCGCTGCCTCGAATGATCTCGGAGCGAGCGGATATCTAAACGAGGACCTTGAAGCCAGCCCGCGGGCGATGTACGCGTACATATGTACGCTCGAGCGGACGTATGGAAGTCGAGTGCTCACAGAGTGATATATATCGGCCCGCGATATATCGCTCTCGATCCTACGGCTCGATCTTCTTTGCCCGCCAACCGGAGCGAGATGGAGCCAGAGGGAGACAGACGGAGGCAGCGGACCAGCGAGAGAGAGAGAGAGAGACGTATAGAGGGAGCGAGAAAGCAAGCGAGCTTGACAGAGAGAGAAGAGAGAACGATAGAGGAAGACAGCGCTATAAATAGAGGGAGCAGAAGAGCGAGCGAGCGATTGATAGAGGGATCAAAAGAGTGATAGAGGGCTACAGAGAATGAGAGAGCTGTGAACAGAGGGAGCAAAGGAGCAGAGAGCAATAGACGAGGGAGCAGAAGATCGAGAGGGCTGTAGAGACAGAACGAAAGATACGAAGAGAGAGAGAGAGAGAGAGAGGGAGAGAGTGGGAGAGAAGGTAAGCTGGTCTCCACGCACTCGCTGCGAACAACACTCCACCACGCCCTCCTGAAACAATGTGATGGTTAACCTAACAAGCTCTCATCCGTGCTTCACGTGCTGGTACCCTACCGTGGTGCACGGTTGCAGCTCGTTTCGCTCCGCGTCCTGGTCGCGTTCGCCACGCAGAGACGCCTAGGGCGAACACTTCCAGGACACCACCATATACCGATATTCTACGGCGATAACGATGTTGCGACATATACAAGAGTTAAGTCGTGGGACCAAGGGGTTATGGTCGTATTAACCGAAGGGCGGCTGTTAGGGAGCACGGTGACGAGTGACCGTGGTCGTGGCCGAGAGACCACGGATGCCTACCATCGCCTGCCGCTTCCTTTTGCCGACGCCGTGGTGTGTAATTGAAGGGTGGCTTCCTCTTTTCGACGGCCAAACCAGTTTACCGATCGATTCGCGGAACTCTTCGCGGTTTTGCGATATCACTCGATAACCGGGACGACGGTTTCAGGAATCGTTGCTTGACTTCGCTCAAATTTTTAGGTGAACCATAATTTATGGGAAACTGGGACTACAAACTTTTCAATCAAGTAATTCGAGCCGTGTTCGTACAATTGAATCGAGCAAGGAGACGTTATTTAAGAGAAGATTGTGTATTCGAAATTGGATGATTTTATCATTTTGTCGGAGATAGGAGTTGGTAGCAGCTTGTCTTGTCATTTTTACTTGGAACAGATGATACGAGAAATTTAACAGTAATTCTCTTCCCACCCACTCTTACCGGTATGGCCACTCAACTCTAAACATTTATTGAACAGTCGATTCGTGTCGATGGAAATCAATTAGATTGTATCTTGCGTATTATTCTTAGGAAGATAATCCCCCGTATCTCTAAAAAGATGTATTCGCTATAATAATAGATTCACCGTAACAATAGAGTTAAACTTCCAAACTGTGCGTAACTTTAATTCTCCGTACTATCTTCGAACTAAAGGTGCATTATTCTCTAAATCATCCCTTTCCGTGAATAATAATTCATTAGAAGATGAGGTGTGAAAGTTCCATATACGAATTATCAGCGTTGTTTCGATTATCAGTGTCTGGTATGTCTGTCTGGCGCAGACCATTTCTACTTTGATCAAATGCAGAGAGCAGCGGTGCACTACTATCTCTTTACACTCGATATTATTATCAACTGTTTATCAATCTATGTCAGATTATTACGGAAGACAAGTACGAGCTTATCGATGTCAATGTTTAGAAGCGTTATCAGAAGTAGTAATAATCAGCAGCGAAACGATACTACAATCTTTTCACTCAAACTTCTCAGAAGCTCCTCAGAAAAACGGAATCGTTCGTTCCAGGCATTTTGAACGAATCGGTGGCCACGTGTGAAATTATCTATCGAGACAATTAATTAATATAAACAAGTCCGATTCAAAGTTCATGTCGAATACAGAACGGAATACCGACGAGCTAATTCGAATACTCGATGCCCAGCCCATTTCGATTGTCCATGGACGCGAATCGCCTCAGCCTCGACTGCGAAGGGCAGTTTACAGCCCTCGGTATAATCGAGACACGATTAAATCGGCAAGATTTCGTTAATCTGCTGTTCCCCGAGCGGAGAACAATGTCCGATCATTTGCGTGGCGCATAAAGATAATTGAATCCCGCAGCGGCGCGGTCGGAGATGCGCGCGGTCGTTCTGAAACCGCACATCCACATCCCCGTGTTTGGGTGGAACAAGGCATTCTTGTCTGGCTTTATCGATACACTGTCCAGCTAGACGAAACGTAACTCCGCTCGGCTAGAGACGTAAAGAAAGACGTAGTTAGACAGCGCACGACGTTCCCGGACAACGAGTCAGGAGACAATCTGCCATCAGGTTGTACCGTGGATCGGTGGAAACGCCTGGAATTCAATACTCTTCTGTGCCTTCGGCCAATCCAAATATGGGACTCGTCAACGAGCTTTGCAGGAAGCCATGGTAGCCGGTGGAAATACGAAAGTGCCGCGCACACGTCTTTTGTCCGAACACCAA
Source organism: Augochlorella aurata (assembly GCA_028455555.1). Taxonomy (NCBI): domain Eukaryota; kingdom Metazoa; phylum Arthropoda; class Insecta; order Hymenoptera; family Halictidae; genus Augochlorella; species Augochlorella aurata. Next base: position 9,472,592 of record CM052165.1, on the reverse strand, counting down.
TAAAATCGAAATGAAGGAATCACTTTCTCCGCTCCTATTCTTTCCGTCGATCCTCCGTTTTTACGTTCGATACGTTCTTTGCATTTTATAAGCCCGTGAAATTGCTGCGCTCGACACGCTGAAATCAGTGCCGCGGGAGTCGTTTAACGATTTCCAAATTGAATTTAAAGGATCGAGCAGGTTCAAGGAAAATCTAGAAAGCCGGACAGCAATCGAGAAGCGTTCGAATAGGCGACAATATTATCGGCGATCCGTTAAAACGATTAAAACGATCGAAATAAGCTTTCGCCTAACGAGTAAAACACTGCGCGGCAAGAACGTTAACGAATCTACGTTAATTTTTTGCATCATGAAAATCTAGAGCGTTCCGTTAATTGACGAAATTACTTTCACTTTGGGTAAGGTTATAAAACAGGCTGTGAAAACGTGAACTCGCTTTAAATAGGAGATTGGGTATCAAACTGCCGAGGCGTATGTAAAATCATACCGTTTCTTTGCAAGTTTGGCATTATTTCGGAGGAAGTAATAAATGTCTTGAAGCCGTTAATCACGACAGGATTTTTAGCTTCCCGTAATTATTAGTGATAAGGAGATCGCAGCCAACACTTTCTATTTTTTTCGCATTTATGCATGTGCCACCGAGGTGGAAATATTTTCGCAGGCTATAAATATAAGAACGTTTACAACGTTCCTGCGTAACAATTATTCGTCGACAAATTATGTTAACACGTTTAGCGAAGGCTACTTTCGACACGATTTTCATCGTATAATTATTAATATTCCGTGCATTCTCGCGCGATGTTCCTCGGTCGCTCGCCGTGAACGGTTCCTTCGAAACATTATTTTATAAAATATTATTATGCAAATAGAGGAGAACGCGAAAGTACGCGTCCAGCGAGCGGCGTGTCAACAGCTTTATAGTTTCGCGTGAAATAATTATAAAGCGCGCGAGCGAAGGATGTTGCAGGGAATTCCATGAATATAATGAATCAGTTTGATACTACATCAAACATAATTATTCTGATCGTTATAGCGGTAACCTTGGAGGAGACCTTGATTTTACAAGATTCTTTATTCATAAATAACTCGCGGTGATTGCACATTAGAGACAGGTTACCGGGCAAGGTCCTCCGCGATATTATATGTTATCGTTACAATGTTGGAACCATCCGAAGCGTGCCGAGAATTTTCAGATACGTCCAATTAGCTGCTTTGCTAATTTCTTTAAGAATTCCATCGGTGCTCTCATTACTTTGCCTTGAAGCCTGCGTGTTCGAAGGAAGCACTTTGTGTTTCGCTTCATTGTGTTGTGTTCTTCGGATGAAACAACTTTCCGTCTTAACAGGTTATCGAAAGAATCATGCATTAAAGTTGCTTTAACTTTGTGGGTCTTTTTAGGGCTATAGATCGACAGCCTACATACTGTCGCGTTGACTGTCGCATCGATCATACGCGGATGACACAATCTTTTGTCTATCTCTATTACCGACCGTCAAATTCCATTAGAGTTTACAGCATACCGAAGATCGAAACGCGTGACATCTGTGATCGATTCGTGCTCTGCGATTCCAGTTTCGCTAGCTACACTGTTTCGACTTTATAGGATGCTCTAAAGCATTTTAGTTTCGTTAGAATTTCGAGGATCGACAGGACTGGAATTCGGGTTTCGTTAAAACGAGACAGTTTGACGGAACGGGAGTTGCGACGATGAACGTGTCAACTTACTTTCCAAGTCGACCGCAGGAAGCAGTCTCTCGAAAAGTCCCTGAAATGGTTGGCTGGCAGGTCGGGTGTCGGTCCGGCGGAGTCCTGGAGCTGGCTGTCGAGGATCCTCGTGGATTCTGCGTGGTCAGATCCGGGCTCGCAGCATCCAGGCATCGGGCACGGAAAGAAAAATATTATCTCTGCGGCCCATTGTGAGGAATCATCCACAAAGAACGGCCGCGACAGGTTACTCCGACACCGTCTGCTCGGCTGGAGGACCTCTTCAATTCCTACTCCTTGGTCCTGCATCCTACCAGCAGAGCGCCGGCAACCACCACCGCCGTCCTGCCGGCCACCACCACCAGCCACTACCTTTGTCCACCACCACTTGGTAGAGCTACCACCTCCTTGTTCGCAGGCAGCGCGGGGCACCTCGCCATGTGACTGATTCCCCTTCTCCGCAGGTTGACGAGCGGTAGGCCTGCCTACCTGCCGCCCGTTGCCCCGCTCCCATTACGACGCGGACTCTCGCGGCAGGTGCACCAACCTAAGTGCCACTCCGCTTACCTGTGTGTCGTGCCTACCAAGCCAGTGTGTCCGGTGGTCAGGTTCTTCCCTCTCTTTCTCTCTTCTCCCTCTTTCTCTCTCTATCTCTATCTCTATCTATCTCTCTCTCTCTCTCTCTCGCTCTATCCGTCTTCTTCTTCTTCTGCTTCTGCTTCTATCTCCGTCTCCTTTTTTCACTGGATCTTTTTGCCTCCGTTCTCTCTCTCGCTCTCTCTCTCTCTCTCTCTTTGTCTCTCTCTTTCTCCGTCTCCGTCTGCCTCCCCCTTTCTCTGTCGCCTCTTCTCACCCCCTACCCGGCATCTCCCTCTGTCTCTGTCCCCTTCGACGTCGCCTCACGCAGCAGTGCCGTGTTGTAGTGTCGTGTCATCCTGCGCTACGTCAACGATCCTCCCGAACGTGGAGGCAACGATCGATCGCGTATCCTCTCCTGATTCCGTTGCTACCGGGTCGCGTCGCCTGGTGACCCGGTCCCCACGGTGGACAGTGTCTACGAGCGAGCGGGCCACGACCCCTGTCCCTCTCCGAAAGCGAACATAGACGCAGCCGTTCCGTGCCGCTCGTGTCAACGATCTGGATCCCGGTACCGATCCAGATCTCGATCGCGATCCGATCCGTGCACCGTTTCGGACAGCAGCAGCGCGTTCGCCAGCTCGCGGAGATCTCGGTGTCCCGGATCGCTTCCGGTCGACCAGCTGGATATCATCGGCGGCGACCTCTCGGAGTTTCGCGAGTGTCAGTGATATCGGCGGATAGTGCACGACGGCGGAGAAGGAGGACTGGTTCCCGGCGGGGTCTGCGACGCGGAGGAAGGGGACAGTGAAGGTGTCAAACGTCCGCGACTCCTCATTGACATTTCCGTGACATTTAGTGCGCGATTCGAAGGCGAGTGCGAGAACAGCTTTTCGTGTAACACGCGCAAGAGATCGTCGCGGCGCGCCGGCCGATCCGCGACACCAAGCCCCGGAGAACGTCGGAACAAGGGCCCAGAAGGGTCCAAGGGCCGCAACGGCGCGCAACCACTCGGAAGAGGCCCCGGAGTCGATGACGGAGCCACCGCGCCTTATCACCGGCGCGGACCGCTCCTCGAGGCCTAGCCGTCTCTCGGAATCGCGTTCTGCACGTGCAGCCGACCGATAACACCGGCTCGTGGCCACCGCACCACTCTTCCCTGCACCCGCGAAAACACCCGAAAGGTCCCAGCATGATCTTCGACCGAGCCGATAGCTGCGCGCGCGGGTCAACCTGATCCCGACATCCGACAGGTGGTTCTGGAGGAGCGACGATCGCCGCGGTCCCACGAACAATCGGATTCGGGTTGTTAGGACCGATCTCCGTGGCTAGCCGGGAGACGTGCTCTCATTCTCGACAGAAGACTTTATCGGAAATCAAACTGGACATACTTACCGCCACGTCGGGACGTACGGAGTGGAGATGTCCGCGGGTCGCTGAGAGAATGAGGGAGCTGGACACCGAAAGCCCTGTTGTCTGGCCGGCCTGGTGTTATACTGGTGAGTCTAAACTATATCTTCTGCTCGTCGAGGATCTCGATCGACTTTGCTGCGGATGCTCTTTTCCCGAGTGCGATTCGGACGGGGTTTGTGCGACGTCTCTTTGCCTCTAGCTTATCAATTCTTATCAAGTCTCGATGGCTCGATCTAGGTTGCAGTCTATTTGGCAATTTATCAAATGTAGAACGATATGAAAACGGCTCGAGTTTATTTCGTCTGACGTTTCTTTGATTGCTGCGCGTGGGCAGAACTGGTTACTAAAGTTCATTTTATTGAACCTAATAGAGTTATGCTGTGTGTGGTAATTCATAGAATGAAAGAAAGTCGCCCAAATTTGTCCGATCTGGCGTTTCTTGGATCTAGCTTTGTGACCACGATTGACACTGGCGCATGAAACTGGTTACCAAAGAATTGGACACAACGCGAAGTATTTCTCGCGATTGTTTTATACGGATTTGCCACTGTTAATTAATATCGGACACCAAAGTTTATTAGAACGCTTATCGCTTGCGTATCAATTTATAATTAAACGTACAATGAAACAGAAGAAGTTCGTTCGAATTAGTTTCACGTGACAGTTCTTTGAATGCTGCTTCGTATCCGATCGTCCTTATCTCGTTACCAGACGTACTTTATCGAACCTAAGACAATTACGTCCGGCTGGACCATTTATAGAATGCATTTATGCAACGTCATAGAAGTTTGTTCGTATCGTTGAACCGACTTTGCCGAGTAAAAACAGTTACTATAGCTCGTTTCACCGTGTTGTAAAAGTTCGTCCGACAACGAGCAACAATTCCTAAAATAACCGACGAAAGGGAGGGAGTTTATCCGGATTAGTCGAATGCGTCGTTTCTCCGAAATCTGGCAAATCTGCGACTGACATTGTTGGTTACCAAAGTTCATTCGATTAAATCTAGAATACTTATAGCCCGCGCGATAATGTGTCAGGCAATCGAACACAACACGTTCCTTCGAATTATTCTGGCGTGACATTGGTTTCGCAAATGTTATGGGTGAAACTGGCAAAGTCAGGAAGAGCAGATCGGGTCAATTGTCAAAGTTCACGTCGACGCTATAATGCTAGTTTATACGAGTGTTGCAAACAATCGTGCGAATTCCATAGTTTAGTTTATTCATAAACCTTTTCGTCAATTCCTCGATCATTCAAGACAGTCCAATGTGACGTTTGTTCTGTGAAAACTCTGCGTACGATCCAGAATTTTCATTTCATTGATACCGACGAGTTTAATATCATCGATACCGATACGCGATTGTTTTTATTAATCGTCGTCCAGAAAAATCATAAAATTCTCAAATTGGTGAAACGTTCGAAGTCGAATTAAAATGATTCTACGTCACTCTATGATTCAACAAAATTAATAATATATTATTAATTACAATTAATCAACGATGGCGACGAAATTGTAAAAGTTGTTTCGCAATGGACAATTTTCAGTCGATGTTGCATAGCTCGAAGCGGACATTATTTCCAAAGTGTTTGCTCTAAATTAGGTCTCGCTCGTACGTCGTCGCCATTCAGTCCAATGTTTCATTGAGAACAATGCTTTCCATTCAGTAATTGTTCGACACAGCACCGAGTAAGTCAACCAAATGGCAGCTAATGTTTACCTCCAACAGTGTCTCTTACGAAATCCTGTAACTATGTTTACTATCGAAAGTGTGCCTTTATTTGCCCGGTTAAATTTTCCAATATTTATACTTCCATGATCTTCGGACGCCGCCATTTCACGTGACACCTGTAAACACGTAGGAAAGAAAAGTTTTCCATCCGTGTTTACGCGTATCTGCTCGATAAAATTCTTCCACGCATAGTAAACATTCTGAAAGACATTTCGGAGCCCACTGTATCGTTAATTGAATCTCTAGAGACCCGACACCTCCTTCATTGTATAACAAACGATACGATCGATATGGATTCGTGTTTGACGTTTCACAAACAACGTTGATTGCTGCTGGCCAGCAGGTACACGCGTCGATAGTGGACGCAAAAGTGTATCGATCCTGATCTAGCACGATACTGTTCGCAATGACGCGGCGCGAACTAATTATGAAACAGATGTGCCTCCGAGAATTATCGTCCGCCGCAACGGTTCGAACGTTCGCAGGTGAGACTGTTGCGATAAGAAATCCGAAATTCTGTCTCGCGATTATCTCCTGTTATATAACGCGACGCAGCACCTCTCGATCGATCCGCGATCCACGGAGTGTATCAGTTTCCCTTGTGCAATCGGTCCTAATTGGCCAAAGATTCGAGGCGATGCGAGAGTAACGCGTTTAATACCGAAATAATCTGCGGCGTGTTAGTTCCGCGACGCGAGATTTCTTGTCACTCATCGATCATCGTCGTCGCGAAATCGTATCCATTTGATAAAGTTTTAGTGTCGGGATTTCACTCGCGTAGTAAAGTGTTCTGCCGGTGACAGGTTGGAACGGATCGGGAGAATTTCACTCGGTAGACTGCAAAGCGCTAGCCTTTTGAACTATTCGCTTCTTTAGCAATGAATTCGTAACACTGTTCAGTTTTTTTCTATGTGTCCAGTATTAGTGGCAAAGTGGGGATAAAAACAAAATTGACGTTGATGCAGTTCCAAGTTTATTGCAGACATTTCTGGTCTCTGCTTGCTTATTTAGAAGATTAATTAAATAATTCATTGAAATGCTGTTTATATTTGACTAAAAATAGCGATCCATGTAATGCATTCGTAACAAAAATAAATTAAATCAAAACTTGCAAAGATATCAGAGAAATGTAAGAATAACGTCACGTTATTTCAGACATTGTTATAAGAGAAATGACACGTCTTTATCCGTCCAATGTTTCTGGCAATAAACCTGGCAATGTTAACGTTGCATCGAGCAAGTACCATAATTCCTGAAAAGTCGTTTGAATATGAACCGTGACGCACCGGGACACAATATTGAACCAGACATTCCAACGCAAAGATAATTAATGTGTCAGAGGCTTAAAAATAACGCGTGTTCAGCCTATCGGTCGTTTCGCGAGCAGATTCCCGGTTTCGTGTCTCGAGGAAAGTCGTCGCTAGAACGCTCTTCCGGATGACGCGTCGCCTCGCGAGAACACGTTCGTTATCAGTCGTTATCAGTGTCGCCTCGAGAGATGCCGACAAGCGGAGGAGTCGGGCGATAGGTACTTTCGGCAGGCAACGCCATAAAAACGAATTCCCGGGAGTTTGGGGTGTCTTAAGTGAGCCGGAGGAACGAATGTCGAAGCGTGTAATTACGGCTCTCGATCTTGACAATTAGGAGCCCTCGGAAGCTGTCGGTAGCGAATAGGCGGCCACTTAGACGCCGAAATTTCCAGCGGGCCTTATCTCGGCGAATCGGGCTCGGTTGTTCGTCGGCCGCTTCTAATTAAGAGGGTCCCCGCCGATTTTTTCTTCCTCTCGCGAAATTGCTTCGTCGACTACCGTCTTCGTATAATCCGGCGATATTTATTTATTGCGCGACTCCGATACTTGCGGCCACGCAGTCGCTCAATTATTTTGGCAACCTCTACGATCGTAGCTTTCTCGGGAATGCCATAATTATTCGAGGGAACGAGCCAGTCTTTAAATTTTATGAAACCCGAATTCGTTAACGTTCGCGTCCCAGTGTTCGCTCGACGATCTGCGATTTAAATTATAATCGCTGCAACTTTCGGTGAAATATTTTAGGCACATTGCCAGTCTCTTCCGAATTTATATTCAATCGTGCGCTAGATTACAGATATTAGTTTTCTTCCCACTTCCGTCCTTATTCCTTGTTTAATAATATTAACGAATTGGTAATTAATAAATATGATTTATTCCAGTCGATTTTAGTAGATTATGCAGGAAACAAGATTGTAACTTTTTATCGCGTGTAGACTTTTTCTTTATCCATTTACAACATTTTACAGTCGATACTAATTTTAAATTAAATCTAAGAACAGTAGACGAAAACGTGTCCCTCTTCGTCGCAGCAGATAAGATTCCTCTAATCGTAGCAGCGGTTAATTTAACCACCGATTCGAACTCTCCGGCTGTCAGCCACTCCACTGGGCAACTCGCATAGGTTTGACACGAGATTTCACAATATTTATCCGGCGCAGACAGAGGGAATTCCAGCAACTGGCCAAGGAAGCAGAGCTTCGATCAGTCATGTACACTTGACTGCGGTGCTCATCATTTCTCCCTTCCGAAGAAAGAAAAAGGAACAAAGAGCGTAAAAAAATACCGTGGAAACTGCCGTACGATCCAACTGCTGACGTATCGAAAATGATGAACCGACATTGTGTTGTGTCGTGCTCGTTGCCGGCTACGGGGCCCCGCAAAGTGCATCGCTTGCCGCACAATGGCGTCGGCAATCAGTGGCTTTTTCACGGGGAATACATTATCTTCCGGCTGGTTGATGCCTGTTCGTTAACTGCCGTACCCCCGGCACACCGTTTGTACCCCGTGTTGCGATTCGGTGACAGCGGCGATCCCGCGGAACGAATCCGTCATGATATAATGCCGCGGTAATGGCGAACGGTGCGCGCCGGACAAACGCCACTCTTTGTCGCGGCCGCTAATGGGATTAATGTTCGTTCTCGGCTGACACAATGTAAACCTGGACACCGTTTCGCTCGATTCCCGATGATTAATCGACCCGATGACTGAATCAACCTTGGACAGGGACCAGCTCGCCGTGTCGCGTCATTGTTTCCGCAACGGCTGCTCCCTTTTACCTCGGGGGATGCTGTCGCTTCGAGTCCCTGTTAGGCTCCTGGATTTTTAGGGAAATTAGACTTGTCATTACACTATACCAGTGCAGCGATTTGCTTCAAATTGTTCTCCTATTTTCGACCGCTCTCTTTCACTTTTCCCAAGTGACAAACGCGTTGCATTTGGATCGCCTTGGAGCCGTGTTCGGATAGTACAGAACTAATCTGTTCGAACAATCGAGATCGAAAGCTCGTGTACCCGGTAATGGAACAGCCATTCTCCTCGAAGAATGGCACCTTCCTCGAGGAGCACGATCGTCAAGATTTTCGCGCAGGTAGTTCGATTCATCACCGAGCCCAATAGGTAAAACTCCCATATGGAAGTCGAACAGTGTCTACATCGACAGGAGGCTTCCGGTTCGGTTCCCAGAACCACGCTACTCCCCGTCTAAGTATCCCTGTAGAATCAGCCCACGGGAGAGAGCGCCATGTAGGGCCTTCTGGCACCGACTTCGCGAGCCAGCACACGGCTATCCTCGACCTTCGGCTTACGTCAGGGTGCACGGAGCAGGGTACAGGGTACAGGGAACAGGGAACACACGAGACTTGTCTTCGTCGAGTCCCCTCGGGTCGTAGCTGTCCCGGTTGCACGGATCGCCATTGCCGGAGTTAAATATTGGCTGTCGCTCAAAATACAAACGCGACTCCTCTCGTCGCCGTGCGGCCCTTACCGGCTACCATCGGCAATTGACATATTTATGGACCACAAAGCAGCTGGCTTTATCGTTTCCACCGGTGACTCGGTTCGTTCTCATTGTTTCTGACAGCATCGGAATTGAGTTACACCGCGATTATTGTTCGGACGCGTTCGGAATCGCTGCGGACGCCACGTCTCTCTCTTTCTCTCTTTCTCTCTCTTTCTCTGGGTCAGGGTAGTCTAGTGGTTACAATTCGGCGGCCATTTTCGGTGTCTTCTTCCTTGACGCCGACGTTCCATTCGGGGGACTGACACGTTCGCCACGGTCTGCATCCTGATTCGTTTCAACCGAGTGCTGATTCAAATTCAATCCTTTCAACTTCTTTCTGGGATTTAAGAGATCTTTATATTGTTATAAAATATTAGGTTGTCTGGAGAGTAATTTCGTTGTTCGTGTGAAATTTTTTTGTATGGGAATGGGGTTACAAAGCAGGCAGAAGGTTGACAGAAGAGTATAAAATAAAATTTACTTTACGTATTGACCAGCGTCTTTTATTTTGTCTCCATTAAACGCAATCTAGAATGTTAGCGACAACGCATTTTTAGAAAGAGAGAGTTCAGAAAGGATGACCGAAGTAAGGGCTTTGACAGTTTTACGATAGGATCTTAAGATACACGTGGCCACAGGGGTGGGTTAATCTAAACAGACCTGGCGACGGACGACGCTTGGAGACGGGGGTCACGTTGGGTCTTCCGACTATCGGCCATCAAATATCACCGATTGAGACAATGTATATTTAAAGAAGACAGATGACCCGACGCCGCCTTGTCAAAGAATTTGAACTCTGTTCCCGGAGGATCTGGCCACAGAGTGGGGAATGCGATGCCTTCTGGTGAGAGGATCGTGATTGATCTCTCGGCACTTACCCCGGAACCTCGACGAGGTAAACATCAGCCAATTTTCTAACAGCTACTTCCTCCAGCGATGCGTATACAGTGGAACTTCACTGTGTAAATCAATGAAGATTAAATCTGACACCGTAGCCTAAGTAGTCTCGAACGTTCGTATCACTCTACTTAGCCCGGATAATTGAGCCTCCACTCTTCTAAAATTTCAACGATACAGCGAAGATTACCACGACACCTGCGCGAAAAGAGTACACTAAGTCGTGAAGCGTCCGCACGTTTATGTTATGGTTACCTTATCGTAGCGTGTATTTTTAGTTAAGCATTGTTTATTGCACATTATGCAAATATTGTACCTGCTTCGCAACGCGGATGTTTATCGTACGGATTGTGTGTATTTGTGCGCGCGTTATTTAATTAAGATAATGTCGAGTGAAATGAATTTATTGTTACCTTATAATCGACATTTTAAGAAGCGAGCGAAAATTTTGGAAAATATGATTTACGCCACTATGCTGGGAACCCGGTCAATTGTTACGGGGATTTGCTCCCTTTCATTTCCAACGGTTCCGTCGGCGATCACGATGCTCGATCCGCTTGCATAACAAGGAGGAAAATTGTGGTAGCATGTCGGGAGCGGACCACGCGGTTCCACAGCCGTAGAAAAATATGCCGGACTGGTTCGGCACCGCAGTTGTAGGAGAGTTCAGTTTCCAAACTAGATATCCGGCAACTCGCTCGGCTCTCAGCTCGGCTCGCAGCTCGCCTCGGCCCGAGACAAGTTTTCTCGGGCTCGGCCGTCGCGTCCGGGAGAGGAACCCGCTGAATGGATCGGCGTGTGGTCGCGGAATCGTTTCGCCTCCATTGTGAGCTGACAGTACATAAAGTCGGCTTCTAACTGCGACTGATTGCGAGCAGTCTCTCGCCCACGTATCGCGGCCACCTTGTCATGTTTAATTTGTCCGCGGCCCGACAACCGGCGGACGCGCGATTCGATAGTTTGTCTCGGGGCACGCGATCGTCGGCTACGATAAACGTCAACGTCCGCCGCGATTTTCTGCGATCGAGAGATCTGGACTATGACTCGCAGCCGCCGCGCCGGATCGCGCCGGATCGCGCCGCATCGCGGCTGCGTTTCAGGATAGATGCACCGATAGCCCAAGTTTCGTTCGGCGCGGCCGCTCGTTGCATCCCTGCGCGGCGATTCCTCGGCCACTGTTCCGTTAATGGCTCCTGCAATATTCATATAGCTCGGGAAATATTGCTAGTTCCATTTGGAATCGGAGCAAGCGTTTTTTATCTGATTAAAGATGACGAAGCTGTTTGGATAAATCGGCTGAGCTCGAATTCGACACCCGGTATTTATTTCGATGCAGTTCTAAACGAGTCGTTAATGGGTTCTGCAATATTTGTATGCATCGATTCAGCCTGAAAGGAAACATCGTAATTGCTAGTAAGAAGTCAAACGAGTTATTCATTCATAATCTTGGTCGCATGGTACAATTTAAAGCCCACGTAGTTCCCGACTAAACATGCTACCGAATGTTCGAACGTTTCTGCAGGTACAGTTTCGTAATCGGTTTTTCGATATTCGTATGATACAGCTGCACGCAGAGCGTGCGAGAATAAATATTCCGCTTTTCTGTAAAGTAATTGTGCTCGTATTTTTAAATCGCCCAATACACTCTACACGCGAGTAGTTTCATTGGATGCGTTCATTATCCATGGATCACGTGTATCCATCCTCGACGTCCGCTAGTCCAGCACACGAGTTGACGACTTCTCTCGACTTTGGGGGGCACGCGAGCTCCCAAAAATCCCCTCGAGTCCACTTTCGACCGAGCCCTCTCGATAAGTGACACCATAATGATCACGAGACGCGTTCGCTCGGGCTCGAACTCGGACTGGGACTCGAACTGTCGATCAAACGAGGAGCTGATTCGGGTCCGTGGCGTAATGGTCAAGAAGCGGGATCAAACGAAGGGACAAAGCAGCGAGGAGGCAGGGGGCGCGACGAAAAGGGGGGCCACAGGGGTATTACGTGGTTTGGGCTTCGTGGAAAGGGAGACCCTTCGTGTTCGCAGCCGCGAAATAACGTCGGTGGTTTGTGGTTTTTCATACGTGCAAGAAGTCACAATGGTGAACGGGGAGAGCGATCCTTGTACGTGGCGAGCCAAAAGCCTCTCCATAGACGTAGAAGCGGAGAAGAGAGGAGAGGAGAGGCGAGGAGAGGAGAAGGGCGCGGGGAAGAGAGCGGGGAAACTGAAGAAAGGTGGCTTTTGTTCCCACCTCGAGCGAGCCCGGCGTGGTCTGCCACTTTTTCTCGTTTCGCCTTCCTCCGTATCTTCCGTCTTCCTCGTCGCTTCGCGGCCCTCAGTCATTTTCCTGCTGCTCGTTTTCGTCTTTCCTACCGTGGGCTTTTGTCTCGGGGAAACGTGATTAGGAATCTCCGCGGTGCAATTTCTCAGCCAGAGGTCGTAATCGCTCGCCTATTAGTTTCTCGGCCAGCCGGAGACGAATTTCACGAAATTAGCCGGCGTTTTGTCGTCAGCTTCTGCTAGATCTTCGGGCTTCCTTCGCCTTGCTCCCACGGAGATCGACCGTTTCCTATTTCCAGGTTCCGCGAACCACCTGCTCCCGGTGTTGATTAGCTTTCGTGCGGTCGGCCGAGGATCACGCCCGGGATCAACCAGCATCTCCTCGCCTTTCGAATTCTTTGGACCGGCTTGCTTGTTCCGCTGGCTTCTCGCGCGAGCTTCATTTCTTCGATTTTTCAGCAAAAGAAAAATTGTCTGCGGCAATTGCTCAAATTGTCGTTTTCTTATTTTTATTTCATTTTTTAACGTTGGCTCAGTCGCTCCGGTTATTTAATTCCAGTAATTAATTTAAATTCAGTTAATTAACGATATATTATAGATATATATAGAATGATGGACAAAACGCTCGTACAAAGTAGGTGGAAACTTTCAAAATGAAGCGACAGCGTGGCAGAAAATCGTGCAGCAGGCTTCGCGATCGAGCAGCGTCACTGGAAAGTCCATTAGCAATGTTCCGGCAGGCAAATCGTGAACGGCGAAGTCCCTCGGCGTGGTTAAACAGGAAAAATAAAGCGGACAAGTAATTTTTCAGGGAACCGGACGATTCCATTGACGGCCGGCCGGATTCGAAGGAATCCGAAGCAAATTGACGCGCTTGTACCCAACTCAACCGTCGTCGCACCTCGGGTTACACCTCGTGGACACTTTACGACACCCCATTCACTCAAATTGATTCATTGTCCCCCCAAACGAGCGCGGGCTGAAAGGATTGCCGGCCGGGCCGATGAATGACAGCGAGCCGGGTGTTCGTTCCGACGGAACGGCGCGTCGCGGCGCGTTGCGGCGCGCGCTCTCCGCTTCCCGGCGCCCGGTCTCGTTCCTACAGGTGTCCCAGGTAAGGCGGAAGGCCGCGCCAGAGGGGGAATGCTCCTTTAATCGCGCCATGACGTTTCCATAGCACACGAATCGGCCGAGTCACGTCACTTAATTGCCCCGGCGAATTGTCGGATGTCTTCCGCGCGCGGCACGCGTTTATCTTTCGGCTGGAAGCGGCGCGGCGCGGCGCCCGCCGTGAAAAGGAACCGCGACGCCATTATCCGGCCGGCCGGCGGCCATGAGAAACTGTCGATAACGAGATATCGGAATGGGCAGACGATTGATAGAGCCGGACGCGCGGATTGTCCGGCTTGCGGAATCGGACGACAGCTGGCGAGAGCCTCTCTGCCGAGGACTCGCTCGAGAACGGAGTCGCCTAAGCAGATTCGATTGTGCCAAGTTAACGCTCTAGCGTTAGATTAGACGTGCCTAGCGTCGACGGTCGCATACCGGTTTCCAATTTTCCGTTTTAGGTTCATCGAAATTGCAACAACGATGCTGAAACGAGAATTCGCGCAAAGATCGCGAGAGCACGGGCAACAATTAATTGATCGTAAAGTAAAAATCGGGCAATGCCGGACCCAGGAAAGGTCTCCCGGTTCAGCAAAAAGAGCGCAATCCCGAGAGGCTTCTAACCGCATTCCGGAGCGAATATCGCCGCGAGAAGAGGCACCGCGAGCAGAGTCTACATGTTATCCTGTCGTTTCTGTCTCTCCCCCTAACAAGCCTCGCAATTAAAAATCATCCGCACGCTCCAATCAGCCGAGAAGTTCTCGTTAATGAGACTCGCGCTACAATATTTCGAGCTCTCGAGACGATTTCGCTCTTCCGGTATGCAGCGCGCTTGAATTTGCGCGAGCGAGAACGCGGCTGCTCCCGCTCCCGCTCCGCTCCGCTCACGGTCCCGCGCCGCGCAAATGCCCCGGAGACTTTAACGAGTCGAATAAGATGCGTGAAATGTGTCGAAGCGCGTGCAGATAGCTCCCGTAGCCCGGTGCCGATCTAACGAGCCGTGAACTACACCTCGCGGCCCTATGAAAATGCAAATGACGCAGCGCCACGGTCAGATAACGATTTTTACTGGGACGCTCGCTGAGGCCGGCGACGCGACGTTTCCTCGCGTCCCTCTCGCGCCCTCCTCGCGTTTCCTCGAGCTCTCCTCGCGTTCTCCTCGCGTTCGCCGTGCGATTCATCGAGCACAGGCCACCGACGGAAGTCGGTCTTAATGGCGGAATCGTTGTCGGCGGATCGAACTTGCGCGGGGAATTTTTATCGAGCCACTTGCCGATCTCTCGCGCTGCCCGAGGAAATCGAGCCGAGATCGTTATCGGCCGGATGATCGAATGGACGGCTGCCACGCACAGCCGGGAAATAGTTATGCAGCTGAAAAACATGACAAATCGCTTCCTGGTTTTCGTCTCGACGATACCAAGCGTTGCTGGCTGATTAGAAATGTTTAGAGTGCTGCAGTTTTGGGAACGCGATTTTAGTTTATTTATTGTTTTCTATAGCCTTTGTTACGCAACACAAAGATGCGAAATTTTAAATGAATTAGTAGACTTGGACTAGCAACCAGTACTAAAGACCAAGACTAACGCGGTTAAGATGTTAAGACTCGACTCGAAGAGGCGATTTGAAGAAGTTCTAAGGCAGGTGAAAGAACTATCGCAGAAGTCTAGTGCATCTTGTATCGATTTTATTGAACCCGAGATTATTATTTCCGCGAAATATGAAAACAGCAACGAGCTCGTCCAATTACGTTGAGTATATGTATTACATCGACGATCCTTATCGAATCCATTTGTAGCAACTAGTTCTACAATCTAGATTTCTTAGCAGTAATCGGCCGGAGGTTTCATCGGTTTCTAAAGCTGCGTGCACTGGAGTGCGCATAATTGAATAAAAATTCGAAGAATATTTTCCGACTGCATACAATATTTTCGTTGCAACATTTCAGCCGAGTTACTTCCGCATCTTCGGTTATGCAACATTCCTTTCGCACCGTTATTAGTATGGAAAATGCGGTAACGCGAATCGTTTCGCTCGGTTTTCGGCGCGCGAACATCCTCGGGTTGTTCTATCCGATCGCTAAGAAATTCCGAATTTATTCCATCTAGAAACGGTTGCCGAGGTCTCCGGGTTCGCGACCAAAAATCGGCAGGTAGCTCGCAATTGAATTTCTCGGCGTATACGGCTCGTCGTTCGAACCGTTGAGAAGATACGATTCACACGGTGAAAGAAAACGGTGAACGACGACGCGACGGTGGAGTCTCTGCTGGCCGTTCGCAAGAAGGACAACGTTTTCGTATTCCGTGGACGTGTTGTCTGGGTTGTCATACCGACACGCCAGCCACGACACTCTCCGCGTCTTCGTACGTAGTTGGTAGGCAGACGTGCCAACCCGACGGCTAAATATGCTCAAAGTCACGGACCCATCCGATCGCCTCTCGCCCGACAAGTATGCACGCACCTGTGTTTTTGTTTCCTTCGCGCATTCAGCTTTCGATTTTTAACGCCGCCGGCGAAAAAAAGCGACCGGCGCGGCGCTGCACGCCGAGACTCTGCATAAATATGGACGCCGGTGCCTCCCTTGCGGCTCGCCGATCCTATCGGATCGAAACGATTTTCCTTCGATTCTGTGCTCCGAACGTTTCGCGGAACGAGTCTACGCGTTCTCTACGATTTTTTAAAAATATTTCTCCTACTGTGTTCTAAAGAAATACAGGAGGAGCTTTTACTCGAAGGTACCAGCACAGACAGTTCCTTCCGATGTTTAGCATTCTTGGACGCATTAAATGAAAAATATTCTTCGGCGTCCATAAATTCCACCACGGAACCACCCATACCGTAAAGTCTGCAGGAACCAAAGTCCTCCGAAGAAAATTTCTTGCATAGAAATCAAGTGAACTAAGAGAGAAAACAATCGAAGCACCAGCGGAATCTCTCAACACGTTCCTCCAGCCACCGTAACTAAGATTTCTGAATGAAGCATCGACAGGCAATAATGGCCCGAATGAAACAACCGGACAATTTCTCCTGGCCCTTTTTTCGGCACGTCGTTAAACAAAGCATTAAATCCGAGGAATAAGAAGCGAAAAGAGAGCGGAACACCGGCTCCGAAAGCGCAAACGCGAGTCCACGATCAACCCTAAGCGGATTATGAGCGCGACCGGTGCCGAGGGACCTTGGTCCAGGTTGTTCGACAGCATCGCGGCTGCGCGGCGATCCGAAATATCGACGTAAAAACGGGGCCGTCCGATTCGTTTGGAGGGAAACGGCTTCCCTCGAGCGCGGGCATGAGGCAGGAGGCAGGAGGCATGAGGCAGGAGGCAGAGAGGGCCCCGGACCCGGAGAGGCCCCGGTGTCTTCCGATTAAGAGCGAGCTTGCGTTCCAAGGCGGTCGTAACGCCGCTCTAAGAGCCCGTACCTGTCCACGGCCGGGTAATACCTGAAAACATGTCTCTATCACGAAGGGGAATCTCCCTCGGCCGGTAACGCCTTCGCATAAAACCGACGTTTTATCCCGTCTCCGGCGGCCGCGACGTGTTTACGGCGTTTCTATAGTCGACGGTGCAATAACCAGGGTCCCTCGCTGCGGCCCGGGCCCCGTGGTAGACCGGCCCGGGGTTGGGGGAGAGAATATTTTCACGGGGCGGCGTCTAAATTAAGAGACGGGAGCGTAAGGTGGCGCCGCGCCGCACCGCTTTTTCTGCCCTTTTCCGCTAGAGCCGGCCGACCGTGAGCCGGCTACCAATACACGTGATTCGGACATTGATACACGGCCGGCCTTAAGTGCACCCTTTCTCCTTTTTTTCGCCGGCCGAGAGATCCCACCACCGCCTCTCCCATCCCCTTATCTCGCCAGCTCTCAGCGAGCCGCGCCCGCTTCGCTGATTGACGGAATCTCGCGATTGCCGGCCACTTCTCTCTGCTCTCCCTATTCGGCGCTCATTTAGGGAGACCGTGGTCCCGGGGTTATTCCAGGTGATTAGGAACGTTCGGATAGGAGAACGGTTCCCTGGTTACGCAGAACTGGCCTGAAGCTGCAAGGCATCGCGAGCTGAAAGACGTGATTGTAAAAGGAAGACTCTTCGTTGTTAAAATCAGATTCATCCGCGAGAAGAATGTTCCAATCTGTCGCGTTCTTTGACGCAGCCTTTCAGTTTCCCCTATGCTATATTATGCAAAAAAGTGTTGGCAAAAGGAATGCTGCATGAACGATGAGCTACGGACGGTGGTCTATAAGAGTAAGGTTATTAAAGCTTGAAATTGATCGTTAGCAGTAGCATTAAATAATTTTGTATGTGCACGGTATGCTAAATAGAATCGATGCGGTGCATAGAAAGTTGTTAATCGTCGTTAACGGTTGCAACGGCGGCTAATTAAAAATTAGAAAAGTACAGTGACCGCGTTAAGGATTCTTTACTGTGTCTACAGATTGCACAATTCCCTGTTCCGCGCAAACCTCTCGCTTATCGAAGAAGCCATCAAGATTCGGGATTAGCAAAGTAAATGCTATAATAAATGCTCAAAAGCGGCTTACGTTTAATTGAGTTTCCATACGATCGAAAGTGTCGGCAGCGTTATTAGGCGCATAAATCTCTTCGTAAATGTAAATTATGGTTTCGCAGTATTTTACGATAGCTGCTTCGGTAATCAACAGGTAATTAAACGCGATAGTTATTTTACTTCTGACCCCATCCTCGTTATAGTTCGATATCGCGGCTCGTATGAACCCATATTTTACGTCGAACGAATTTCAACCCTTGACATTTAAGCTCGTGCAACTTCGTAGAAGAAAATCCTTCGGCAATCTTCCTGCTCTCCTTTTAAACAACGACGTTCCTACTTCCTCGCCCTTTATCCTGACTTCGTTAAAAAAATTTTTTTTATTAGAAAAGCTGCTTTTTTTACTTGAACTTAAAGGGTGTTTAAGAAATATTTTTTCTATATTCGATTTTTATATAGCCCGATTGTAAAAAATGCGATAAAAAATCTGCCCAAAAGTAGATTCGCGATTTTCCCATGATTCGCATTGCCTCGGCAATAAGTATCGATTTCGGTGCATCGAATGCCAAAGCGCATCGTGCGAGGCCAGCAAAAACGACGCGGCGCGGCGCAACGCGACTCGCCGGCCACGTGGAATTGAGAAACAAGGCCGAGACTATAACGCTAATCAGAAACAAGTAAAGAGGAACGACGGAAGAACAAGGTAATGAAACGCATAAGGGCAAAAGGATCCCGGTGCCAATAAAGAGGGCGATTAAAAGGTGCATCGACGTGTTTCGCCAGAAAAAGGGGCAGATGAGTGGGAATCCGGTTTACCGAGTTCGAAAAATCGATCTCTTTTTACCTTAATCGATAGTAGCACACGGATCATTAATTCTTTGTCGTGCTGAAAGAAGTCCCGATTTACTTAGTCGTTTTACCCACTCCTTCGTCCCTGCTGCATCGGAAAAATGTTGATCAAAGGTCATCCTTTGCAATATACGAATGCATTGTTTCGCTTGCTCTTCCAACATTATGCCACTATCAAACTAACTCACGCATATTAAAATAAAAATTCATTTATAATACCGTCAACACAATTTTTCACTCGAAGCTATATTAATTGCACGACGAAGCCGCATCTTCCGACGATCGGATTTCGAAGAAATTTTAGTGAGAAGGGTCTGCGAAAGTAGTCTTCGCGCGTAACCGTGACTGCCCCTAAAGTGACATTAAAGAGAGACGCTAAAAACGCCGGAGCAGAGGGTGGGGTTCGAATTAACGAAGAGACCGGGGTGATCGCGGTCCCCAGAGGGGCGGGGGGGGGGGGGGGGGGGGGGCGAGTGGCCGAGCTAAACGAAAAGGAACGAATCGCAGGGAGATTAAAGGGGAGGCCAGAAAAGGAGCAACGCGATAAAGGAGACCGGGTTGCGGCCGTACAGAAGAAGAAATTGAGGAGGAAGCAGCGTTACGTTTACGCCCACCGAATCGTCGCGGCGCGACGCGAAGCGACGCTGCTGCGGCCGTCGAGCGAGCCTGCTGGAGAGAAAGAGACGGCGGAGAGAGGACCTGAACGGGGCCCGGCCTTTACGATACCGTCCTCCGCCATAAACGTCACGTATCTTTGGCTAAAGAGAGCTCATAGTGGCGCCCCTCGCGGGCCCGCGGCCCTTTATTAACGACGTGACTCCGCGGACTTCCGGGACTGACGGAGAACCACCTCGAGCGAACAAAGGGGTTTCGTGTACCCTCGGTTGTTCCCTCGAAACAATTATGTCGCCAAAACCGACGACCCAGAGCCAACATGCGCGGATACCTTACCGGCATGGCTCGCGACCGTTCGGACCGGTTTTTCGTGAAATACTTGTAACCCTTTTGTACGATCCGCTGATTTATCGGACGGCGTCGTGGCCAACGGCCTTGGTCCTTTGAGCTTCGGTCCCGATTCGATGCTCTTTCGATCGCGAAAGACGACTTTTCCTTCGACTTTTTCCTGGCTGATGCAACAGTGGAGGAAACTGTGGATTTCTGGCGTTGCTTCTATCTTATTAACCCTCTGCTTGGAAAAGTTCCGCAACTCGGAGAATCTCCTCGGACGGAGAAACGTTTAGATCGAATAAATATCGGAATAAACGTCACAGGGTAGAGTCGTGCAGGGAGTATCTTTGCTCGAAAAGCATGCGATAGGAAGCATAGAGATCGCAGGAAATATTCTTCCATCACTTTGCGCAGGCCGTTGCGTCACGATGTTACAAACGCACGAAAAGGTGGAAACGCTTAAGGCCTGTAAATATGGGATTAAGCGTCGTAAAATAAACTCGTGCATGAGAAACGCTTCCATATCGTTTGATTCTTATTCGAAAAATATGCAACGAGCGTAATAATAAGCGGGCACATGGCGCCGAACGAACCGCACATATATTTCCCTGCTTTCTGAAAATCTTTACGTCACGAGAATACGCTACAACGGTCTTTACAACTACTTTGTAAGCAGATCTCGTTACAGAGGTTTCATAAAATTATTAAAAACATCGTCCGGCGTAGATTCCCCCCAGTTCGCACGACTCTCTACTTCATTTTTATTTAAATAATATACGGTACGCGCGCGGACAGTAACAAGCGAACGCGTCGTATCGAACAAAATGTACATTTCCTTACTTTATGAAAATTCTAAGGTTGTTACGACCGTGTAAAAATCTTTGTAACTATATTTTAAGCAAATCTCGTAACGGAGGTGCCATAAAAATATTAACAATTTTATCCTGCAAGGATCTCCTCCTTTCCCTTTTGGAAGGCCTTCGAGTCTGCCGAGGTTTAACGAACGCAGTCTCATACACGATGTTTAATGGGATATAGAATAATTTATAAAAATATAGGCGCAGCGCTTCGAGCGTTCATTCGATCACATTTGATCGCATCATGTTCTTCAATATATGCACATGGAAATAAACGAACGTCCTGCGAAAACCCGTAGGTCTCGCGTTACAAAAATCCGGGAACCAGCTCGCGAGCCTCGTAAAAATGTTGACAACTCCATCGTGTCAAGAGCACGATTTCCTCGACTTCGGGGACGTCCTCGGACGAGATCTCTACTTTCGCCAGCCGCGGAGTGCGCCGTTCCTCATTCTCCATTGAGGTCTCATTTGGGTTTCTCGCGGCTCTCCGTGGCCCAACGTGACCGTAACGTTGCCTACTATACACGCAACGACCGCAACCGAGAATTTCCTCGTCGGGCCCGGATCGGCCGTAATGATCCGTACGGTTTTCATTGGCGTGAAATACGCGACGTTTACACGCTCGTCCCGTATCCTCGCTCGCGAATAGCCCGCGTACCCGCTGAGCGTTATTCCGCTCTCAAAGGAAACGGGCTTGACCTTGCCCGAGCCACGGAAATGGAGCGATTTTATGGGGAGGCCTGCGTCCGCGCAAATAATCTGCTCGCGCAAAAATCGGCTTTCGGCTCGCAGCCCACCGAGGCCTCTGGAAACCCACTGCACTCACCGGCATCGAGGAAAGCGACCATGGCGAAGCGACAACTAATTTGGCTCGTCGCAGTCAATTACTCGGTTCTCCTTTGCATCGTCCTTTGCATTTCCAGCTTGCCTCGATTTTTTATATTTTATCCGCCTGCGTTTTCATTTTAGCGGCTTTACGAGACGCGAGACGAAATTTACCGTTCCGTATTTTTATGATCATTCCAAAAGTTCGAAATTCTTGCCAACTCTGTACAACTTACAGGATTTATAACTGTGAAGAGCTGGCGGATGCTCGTTTACGAATTGCAATTTTCTATAGAAATCGAAGAATTCCACTGCAAAGTACGTTTTTTCCAACGACCTGGTAGGTTTCTAAGTGACCACATTCTTCGGCGTTTCTCGAGCCGCTTGTCCAGGAATATTTAATTCCACGGAGAATATTATTCACAGGCCTGACAGCGAAAACGCATGGAACTACATCAGTAAAATTTCACACCCTATTAAACTTTTTATCGGTATCCCTGATGCATGAAATCTAGCTTTATCTTGTAACCAGACCGGTCTCTAATTCATTAATGCAAACTCTCTTTTTTCCTGGTAATTTAGAATCCATTCGTTCCGAGTCTGTCTATCCTCCTTAACATAATATCAATCATTTTTACCGTATACCTAACGAGTTATACCCATATTCGCGTCATAAAGTTAGAACTGTGTGCCGGTAAACGCACAGTAATTGGGAACCCACCGCGTTTCATAGTTCTACCGTTCTGGAAGCGTAATTATAAAGAGTAACGACCATGGTATTTTCTTTTCCCATTGGCCAAATGTCAAGTACAGTTACGAATATCCTACGGATGTTTATGCAAATGTCCATTCCAGAAACATCGACGAAAACGCGACGATTTCCTGTAATAATAATTCCGCGCGCTGTAAACCGAAATCGGCTAACATCGAAATCATGCTTCGCTATCTCTCGAAGTCTTTTAACGAGCTATAAACGCAAAATTCTACTCGGACGTGGTAATTAATAAATCCACGAACTAAAACGGCGAACTGGTTCGCGCTGGAACAAATTAAAAATAACAGAGTGGTAAAATTGGTGAAACGCCAGTTTGCCAGAACTTGGCGTGTAACTGTTCCGAGTTCCAGCCAGGTATTCGCCGAGTACTCGCCGAAGCAATTAGCAGACACTGTCGAGGCTAGTCTGGTCCATTGTGGAAATAGTCGAAAGGACAGTGTCGTCTCGGAAGTGACGATAACGAGCGGCCGAGTCGCCTTTCCGTCGACGGTAACGCTGTCGTGGAAGCGGTCAGGGTTCAGCTTGACGCTTCGACACGCTCGTAAAGCGACGCTGGCCGCAGCCGATCCCCGGGTTAAGTTGTCACCGTGGCCGCTTCGTAAAGAGGGTTGGCCACGGCTCGCCGAGGAGGAACATTAAGCGTGGAATCATCCTGAAATATGGCCAGATAAAAACAGCAGGCTACGACCTGCGGGACGCAGCCAGGTCGGGTTACGCATCGGCTTTACGAACGAGTGACCTCCGGCCTGTCCGCTCGCATCGGCCCCGAGGATGGGAAATTAGCGTCAGGTAAAAATTGATTCGGGATCGACCGCTTCGTGGAACTGATATCCAATCTTTGGAAAATCCCCGCGTCACGAACTTTGAACTCGTCGCTAAAAGCAGCTCACGATTATATTGCTATTGTCTAATTATTTCTTTATACTACGTTACTGTAATGATAATAGTAACAACTTTACTTATCAGCATCCCGTTGATAAATAATGTTCTTTATTCTTTACAACCACAGCATTGCAAGTAGATCTCGCACAGTAGCTCGTTGCAGTATTTGCAGCTGGAATGGTTCGAATTTATATTTACCGCGCGTCTACGTTCGCTTCAGCGCTCAAACATTGACACAAGCAGATTAGATCATCATCCGAGTTTCAAAGAAACGAATATCATTAACCTTCCGTTAAATCCGTTTGGAATATTCATCGCTGACCATAAACGAAGCTCATCGGAAAATAAAAAATAAAATCTCGGGATAAAAATCTGCGCTTGCGTATAGAACTCGAGAGGTTGTCGCGGCGGATTAGAACGCGACGAAGTTTCGTGTTTTGCCGGACTGTCAATCGTCCCGTCACCGGTGGCGGGAAAAATCCCCGGTAACAGTTTCGCGCGAGAACTCCCACGAACCGTGAAGGACAGATTCCCCGCGATACGTTGGCATCGAAAGCTACCCAAACAGATTGGTCGCACTTGCGGATCGGCGATATTGACAGGTAGATACACGTCGGTCCGAATGACCGCGCCGTGGCTCCGATTAAGCGGCGTGGCGCGGCGCGGCGCGACGGAATTAGCGGACCATGTCCTCCGAGCATTAAGCCCGACCACGTTTCCTCGGCAGGGATTATTAGTTGTGCAATAACGCAGCCTGAATTATGAAAGTCAGTGAACTCCGGCGACGACGCAGCCTCAGCCTCCTCCAGTTTGCCGAGTAAATTAGCGTGCGCCGTGTAACGAGTGCAATCTGATACACACACGGTACTTACAATACCGTTCCTCATCACCGGTTTGCCTACGCCAGTGTTATCCGAAGCAATTAGTCTGCGTGCGATTAGAGAATCAACTACTCCCCATATTCTGTTCCTCGGAGTTTTATCATCGTCCTCTTTTCCTTTCTTCTTCTTTACGAACACCGAAGACCGTTTGTATCCCTTGACAACCGCTTCATGATTTTCACGAGAAAATGCTCAGCTCGATTGTTGCGTTTCTGGATTTTTATTTGCTCCATCTGCGTAATATATTCGGCAAAGGAAACTGTATATGTATGTAAAACGATATCGACCGACCATGGACTTTCTTCTTCTCGATTCTATTGTAATTGTTGAAAACCACGGTTCGCCGACTCCAGATATCTGATTTGCTCCAGCAGTGGAGTCAAGCAGTCAACTATAACCCCGTGTGATTAATATTAATGAGTCGACGTCGTTGACGTCGTCGTCGTCATCATTGCGTGTGTCGCATTAAAACCTACTTATGGCATTAATTAATTTCTGTGCTAACTGTACGATAAGCGGTGAATTTATGGGACAATTAGAAGTGAACAAGCTGCATATTTTGCCTGGTAATTATGAAATTATTGTAAATTCTGTCTCATTCGGTAAACGCGTTTCACATGGCTCGCTTAGCCAGAGTCTACTAACGTGTTAAATATTATTCAGACATTGATACCGCTGGTAACATATTCAACAATGTAATACAAGCTTCGAGCGCGACTGCAATATTTCATTAGTATTCTCCGATATGGTTTTCGATTTCCAAACCAGTCAATTTACTGACCGCACAAATTCACATTTTACACGGTTGTTTGTTCAATCTATCTAGATACATTGGACAAAGTTACGATATTGATCACTAATTCTGTGCTCTAGAAATTATAAGGTATTTAACACCTCTAGATTGGAATTGCAGTTCTGTCTATTGGAAGAATGACGTTACGAATTAAACACAATTTACAAAGAATCGACTCGTCTAAATTAAAATGATTCGTCCGAGTGGCTTCCTAAAAATGCAAACTTTCCCCGCAACGGGTCACAAAAGCCCAGCGCAAATAAAATTGCGTAACGATGTCGGTACTCTCTGGTTGTTTCCCGCTCGAAGGCCAACGACGAGCATTTAACGGGCCCCGGGTGCGTTTTCCGCGAGCTTGGCAATCCTAAGAGCGACGCGACACCCAGACCAAGTGAAAGGTGTTTCGGCGTTGACGATCGAATCGGCGGACACTTGCCCGGATCGGCGTCGAAAACGTTTACTTTCCGGCGATCGGTTTTCCGACGGCCGATCGTACGCGCTCGGGGAGAAAAACAATCCCGACGTGACTCGTTTGTGTATCGGCTGTATCTGACCGGTCGATCGCTTCCTTTTGACGCTTAGCAGACCGCGTCGATGTTGCGGCCAGGCAGGCAGTCAGGCAGTCAGGCAGGCCGGCTCGGCTCGGTTCGGCTCGGCTCGACTCGGTATTAATCCGGCCGGTGATATAATGAAGCCTTTTTATCGGCCGGGACCGGTATCCGCGATGGCAAAGGTGCAGAGGTTGCCCGGCGAGGTGAAGCCGTGTACCGGCATTTTTGCCGTTCATGCGTCGTCGGCCACGGGATCAGAGGTCGATGGACAGATCGTGGAATTCAACGATCGTCGGAAACCGCACAGGAACGATCTCTCGGCCGCCTCTGCGAACCGGCATCCCGGATAGACGCGTTCTCCTCTCTTCGCCTCTCCTCTCGCCTTTTCCACCAGTCCCCGCTCGCCTCTTTCGGTCTCGTCTCGCCCTGTCTCGTCTCGATCGCCGGTCGATCGCGCGAGATCTAATTCATCATTATGATCCTGGACCGGGACCGGCACCGAGACCGGCAATCGCGTGTACCGATGCCTCGCGATAACGATACGATGCCGCGGCGGCGCATCAATCTGATCGGTAATAATCGGCTGCCAGCCAGCCGGAAATCCATTACCGGGACGTCGATGATTTAGCCTAGATCGCGAGCCGGCCTCTCGCGCTGCGGTTTCCCGCTTCGAGTTTTCTTTCAGGGGACGGGAAGTCGGGAAAATCGAAAGGCGGAAATCGAGTTCGGTAGCGGTGGTCGGGTCTCTTTGAAATGGATTACCGGTCGGTGTAGGGCTCTGTCGGGGCTGCCATAACGGATAGAGAGCTAGGCCATTTCGTTCTTAACGAGACTCGGGTGGCGCCGATTTTTATCGCGCCGCCCGATCGGCAGGTGTTGCGTTATTATCTACAACTTATTTAACGCTAGGCTTACGGAACCCGTCGAAATGACGGATCGCTAATTTTTTAATTTGCAATCGGTCAGGTTCTGAAGATACATTTACCGGTTATTTAGTCAATATATCCGTTGTCCACGGCAAATATCGTAATCAGAATAAATGTCTTACTTTTACAAACATGAATCTCACGTTAAACAATTAGACGAGGAATAAATATACCTCGGTCAGAGAGCACTTTAACCGAGAAAGTCGCAAGATGATCACTCCTAAGTTAACCTTTACGTTTACTTTTTAATGCGCTGCAAAAGTAGCACGTGCTACGAAAGTGGCAATGTTAATTAATCTATGTCACAGCTCCATCATCGCATAGTTATACGAAACCTGTAATACCTGTACAGGTTAGCAAACTAGAGAAAAGGGTGCCAATGGTTGCACAAAACGTGCAAGTCTTCAAACGCTTGTCACACCGAAAGACGACCGAAGAACGCGCTCGACATCTTGCAGCTTCGATTAGTAATATCATTGAAACGAAATACTCTGTTCAAACCTTCGTCTCGTATTTCAAAGGACGCAGCGCGAGGTAGTCAAAATGTGGGAACCATAGCATCCAGTCGCGAGGATGTCTTCTGCTATGAATAGCAGGGAATTGCATAGCGCGGCATAACCGCCTTACGTTTCACTATGTTTTAGATGTTCGATTATGTGGCGGATTAGATTGTACAAATAACGGAAAACGTTGCGCAATCGTGGTAATGCATTTAACATGGAAATGCTGCATAATATGCTTGTGTCAGCCTCGTTGTAGATTGAAAGAATCGGTATCGTTAATTATTCCATGGAACATTTAAACTAGACATCTACGATGTAGTAGTGAAATGTAAAATGCAACTACAGCAGAACTGCTATGCAAGTATAATACAAAGTGTAAAATGCAGTTGCTGCTAAATTATTGTGCAAGTACAAGACTGCAAATTGCATTTAACACCGTTTTAAGTTCGAGACGATATCCAACATTTCAAGCACGAAGATGTAAAAAAGCAAATTAGTTAACAGTGGTAACACTTGGCGTACGCGTTATAAGATTTAATATCGGCGGCGAGGTTCGAAGAAACTCCAGCAAGAGATCCATAAAGAGCGTTTCCCATCCGGGAGTAAAGGTTCCGAGGAAATCTAGAGCGCGACGTTGATACGTTTATGGTCTGGAGCGCGACGACTGCGAAAAGTCACGTAGAATGGAAACAGTGATTTTCTTTTTTCCTCACTCGGCGAGCACACGGAAAACAATGAATTCCAGCCGGCGCGGCGGAACGAGATCATTGCATAAGAGGCGGTGCGGCGCGGTGCGGCAGCACGATCGACGCGGACAGATAATTCGGTTTGCACACGTAAGCGGTCGCAAAAAGCCTGGTAATCAAGGGAACTGTGCACCCCACGCCGCGTAATGCATATATATGTATACATATATCGGTATCGCACGGCCGATCGTAAAAGGTCAGAACGTTATTTTACCCTTTGATATCTGTTGTCTAACCTTTTACGATCGGTATCATTGATCTCATTAGACGTTAACAATAAAATGTCGCGGCGCCGCGACCTATCGCCGTTATTACCGATTTTATACGGAATCGCCGCGCCGCCTCCGCGCTGACAGCTTCCGGATTTTTCGGCGGAGCCGGCTCCTTGCCACCAATGAAATAAATCCACGCGATTGAGCAATTACAGTAAATTAATCGCGAGGTTATTAAACGCGATGCCGCACGATTTATGGCTGCTGGCTAATTGTTTCGCTTTTTTACCCTCATATAAAATGTTCGGGGTTCTCTCCCGTCAACTTCAACGCTTTTTATCCACTTTTCACGCCCTAAATCATGTTGTCGCGTACAATCAATCTAGCGTTCACCGAACACGTCGTGTATGGACAACGGACGGTCGTGCAATTAAAATTCTTCAGTCGACTGTGGAACTATATGTAGAATATCAATTTCCTATCTGAATTCTAATCAGAAAAGTAAAATGAAAATTTATCTAGTTTCCCGGTAATTTCGAACATTTTTATCATGAACGCATAATACAGTCCAGTAGTTGGTGGTGTCAACTCCTGATTGAAAGCTCGACGCGACTGTATGCAACGAGAAAAATTGCCAAACCATCTTTGACAAATAAATCGTTGTCAATGAAATTTCGTTTTCCCACGTCGATTAATTATATATAGGCTCGTTATCAGTGGTCCTCGAATGTCTGCATCGTGAAACACAATGTGTCATCGCGAAAACACGCAGACTGCACGAGAACGATGTAAATTTCGTCTCGGTTTTACGATCGTTCTTGGAATCGATCAGTGCTATGAGATTAACCTTTCGCCTCCGAAGGATCATGTCGTAGGTTAAATGTTACGACGGTCTTTTCGATAAAAAGTGGGACTCCGACTTGTCTGCGATTAGATCATCGCGTGGGGAATTCGAGGAATCCTTCGAGGACTTTGAACACGCTTCTGCTCTTTCTGCTTCTTGCGAAGACGGCCATTCGTTATTTCAGAATTCCATCGATACGTGTTTTTTAATGTCCGATTATATAGATTGCATAAAGTCTGTCGAAAGTAACGTCTGGTACCACGTAACAATCGAAATACTCTTGCGACATCTTTAAAAGGGGATATAATAATTTGGAAGACTTATTTTTTCTATTTATTCCTTGCGTCTATAAATTAGTTAAATTTCACACTTCGTTCATTAGCTGTTAGAAATTTCAGCTGCTAAAATTTCAGGTAAATTAAAGAAGTGCGTGACAAATAAGAATGCATCGATCGGTAAACGCTGCAACAATAATCGATGCAACCGCGTCTACGGGGTCTCCGGGCCCGGTGCAGCGATATCGAATCGCGTCATCGGAAGATACAAAGGGTCTGAAGCAACACGTAGACACGAATCCACGGGGGAAAGGTACACGTCAACGACGATGGTCGGACAGGCGGCGATGGTACGATGGGTGCAGGGTAGCAGACGCGTAGCAGGAGTTCGGACCAATGATGGAGCTCACGGCCAGTCAGCCAGTACTAATTAACCGAGGAATGCTGTATCTAGATTGAAATCTGGGTGACCCGACGCCCTGGGGCCACCACCTTGGCTGAACCTCGAGGCTCCGTTCTCGAGGCGGGTTCACCGGCCACTGTGCGCAGAGTCTAGATATCTACCTACCTGTGCACGGGTAGCCACGCTCTCTCGTACTCTCGTATCCTCGTATCCTCGTACTCTCGTACTTGTGCACGTGCTACTTTCGTGCGAGCCGTTTTCTTGCACGCGACTCCGCTCGTCCATCTGACGCGGCGTTTCTTTCGCCGATCAACCGATGACTAGCCGCGTCTTTAATATCCCTCCGTTTTATTATTCGTTCGACGCCGAGATACCGATCGTTAGCTCGCGATACGAACTGCGTGCCGCTTAATTGCCGACAACTCGATCAGCACGCTCCGACGATTGTCCGTGTGGATCTGGCTTCTTGTGGACCTGAATCACTTTTGTTCTAGACAACTGACGTTAATGCTAGGTTTGCGGGACTCGTCGGGTTTTTCCTTCCTGGATTGACTCTGTCAAATTGATGTTACTTCGGCCGAGTAGAAAGATCGAATTAAATATTCTATGCCCATTCCGAATAACGAAGTCGCCGCTTGGACGATTCAATTTTCTCAGGAGACACGGCGAGCAGCTGCTGTCGCCTCTCTGTTGAACTCTCTGAATTCGGTAGAAAATTGACAGGCCAGTCGAGCAACATTTGCAGGATCGAAGAACGTCTGTCCGGGTCGAAGAGGACCCTGGCAAGATCGCGAGAGGAGAGGAAAGATCATCCCCGGAAAGACGATTGCTCGCTACCCCCATAAATTGTAGGAGAAATACCTCCGGCGTTCGCGGGGCGTGGAAGATCCTAGGACGTAGCCGGGACCGGGACAAGGCAGCTAATTATTCTACACGGGGTCCGGGTCGCAGAGGCGAGTCAGACAGAAGCGAGCAATCTTTAAAGGCTCGGTTTAATATTCCCGGCGAAATTTATGCGGGCCGGAGCTCGCCGCGCGGCTCCGCCATAAGTTACGTAATCCCACACATGGTAGCACGTACCGGCCGAAGTAGCAGCTGACGATAAATCTTCGAAACGCGGTAACTCACGATGTTTCTCGCCCGTTCGGGCGAGACGCCGCGTCGCGCGGGGCCGCGCTTCCAGCAAAGAAATGAGGAAAGGTATGACGGGATTCGGAGGGGTTGCGGGAGGCTGCCAGGGGGAAACGGAGGCTGGCCGAATGTAAAAAGGGAAAGAAACCGGGGCTACGGATGGTGTCATGCGCCGGGAAGCGGGACTCGAGCCGGGGCTAGATCGCGAGACGTCGATCGATTGCACGACACTGCACGGGATATAGAGAAATTTCTTGCCGCGGCACGTTTCTCCTTGTTTTACAGAATGACACGACGCCGGTGCCGACCCGTGTACCAGCGGAGGAGCTACAACGCCGGTATTAGTTGCGCCGCGATCGTTCTTTACCCGGAAATATCGGCTATCGGCTATAGTATTCTTTGGCAGCGAGCATCGGTGATTTATTGACCGCGGCCCCGGGTTTCTTGCGATTTTGTAACCCGGCTCTACACCGGCCTGCCTCCTTCCGCGACCGCGTTCCCCTGCAAATGGAAACTGGAGCGATCTGGAGCCCCCTATTTGTGAACACCGTTTGTCCGAATATCGAGGAGACTCGGGTGGATACGAACGATGTATTTTACCTAGTTGCAGCCGAACTTATTCACGACTCGATTTAATATTTAATCGTTAATCGAATACAGCGCGTGTCTGTTAAGAAATGTGAAAACAATTCAGCAAAGTTACCAACTTCCTGGTCACTCTCCGACGCGTTACGACTCTAAGTAACAGCTTGTAATAAAATCAATTTGGCTACTAAATTGTTCGAACATTAACAGCAATCGGTGTATCCAACTTCGGTAGTACTCGGAAGCGAGCGAAAGGCATTACGCAGATTGCCTCGGACTCCATCATCGTCTCTGCTCCCGTGACTTCTGTCGCGGATCCTGAGCGTCTCTGCACGGGCGTAGCGTGGCCGCGTTGCATAACGCGTTATAAAATTGCAGTCGATGGAAACCGCATAAATTTAACCGGGGAATGTGGGGCCTCCGTTTAGCTAATCGTTCGCGGCGTTAAACTATAACCGATTATTGTTCCTTGGCGCTCGTCTTTCTGTTTCCTCGATTGATGGCGTGATTTTTCTCGTTGGCTCAGTTTCCGATGCTCGGCGCGCGTTTAATTGCGCGCGCGGGCCGGCTTTCTGCGCGCGCGATCACGTAACAGATGGCGGACCACCGCTCGGAATTAAATACACTCCTTCGTGGTTATTATTAATGGTCTCCGGATCGAGCCGCTGCCTTCCGGGCATCTCTGCGGAGCCACGAAAAAATATCGCCGGCGCTTGAACTTGTTTGTACAACTCTCCGTTCCATTCCGCTCCGTCTCGTTCCGTATCGTGAAATCCCCTTTTATTGATAGGTTTCTTCACCTCGCCAAATTACAGTTTTTGCACTTTGCTCGACGTCCGGCGAAATGAAAAATTGCTGGCCTCTGACTATTTGCTTCGTCAGACTTTTTTTCGACATTTCGAGAGAGACGGGGAGAGGGACGTCGGCTCGCTTATCACGTGTCGAGTGACAGATTTCGCGTATTTCAAGATAGCTACAAATTTTCTTCGTGTCGAATTAAGATTCCCTGCCTCCCGTTTGATAGGCCGCGATTACTTTTGACGCAGGCGCCTGTTCGGAACACGCTGGACGGGTTTATCTGTTTCAAAATAATTTACAACGCACTCCGGAACTTTCGTATGAACCGTTCTTTTTGCGTTATAATGTTGCTCGACGCGTTCGTAGCTCGCGTTTCAGTTTAGAGCGATAAAAACCTCATTATGATAAAAATACTAGTGTCACCTGTCCGAGCCAGTGCAAACGGTTTCTTAGTTTGAAATGTTGCCTTTAAAACGTAACTAGTTACGTCCGTCTTTATCGTCTCCGTTAATCGCTGAGCGGCAGCTAGAAGCTGAACAGCAGCTTCCTCTAACAATTCACCGAAAATTGTCCAGCTGAGACTGTGGCACAAACAAATGCGTCCACGTTGAAACACGAACACCTGCAACGTCTCGAAACGGCTATCGAAGAATGCTCATGCGAACAGAGACGCGTCTCGATACCTCGAGGAGTTCGCATGGAAGGCAGGAGCTGTCCATTCCCGCGGTAATAACCCCGTATTAATTGCCAGCACCGTCTCATTTCGGTCGTCCGGTTCGTCGAAGCCGGGGCCCTAGAGAAATTTCCGCGGAATAACACAGGTTCCCCGCGACAAAACAATAATTCACGTCGCGGCCTGCGGATCCAGTCGATCCCCGGAGCGGATCAAGATCTTAAGGACGCCCGGAGGTTGGCTCGAGGTCGAGGAAACAACGTGCAGGACAGACAGCAGCATCAGCTGCAACAGCAGCGCACAGCAGGCCGCGGGAGCAATCTCCCGGACAATTAGCCCGTAGTTCGTGACGGGTACCTCCTCCTTGGTCCTCTCCCGTCTCGGCTCTCTCTCTCTCTCTCTCTCCCCTTCTCTTTCTCTCGATAGCCTCTTCCCTCGTGTTCTTCCTCTTCCTCCGTCTTCCTTCCTCCTGTATCCCTGCATTCCCGGGGCTCTTCTAGCTAACCGCAATTCCCTCGCAACGCGTTATTCCTTTCTTTCGCGGACTACCGCTGTGTATCCTGGTTCCCTCTTCGTCTTATTCGGTTCCCTTTGTGATCCCTTTCTGTTTTGGCATCGTCCGTTCTCCTCTTTCTAGCCGTGCAAATCTTTTCCAGCTGTTTTGCACAACATTGGACATCGGGATAAAATTTGGAAGCTCTTTGATTGTTTTCTGGAG
Source organism: Augochlorella aurata (assembly GCA_028455555.1). Taxonomy (NCBI): domain Eukaryota; kingdom Metazoa; phylum Arthropoda; class Insecta; order Hymenoptera; family Halictidae; genus Augochlorella; species Augochlorella aurata. The sequence goes on along the minus strand of CM052165.1, from coordinate 9,439,405 downwards.
AGACTGTTTCATGAATTTGCTGTTTAGATTTTAGCGATAGTTGCTGATTACTTGTGATAAATTTTATAAATTTTAATTAAACTGCCAGCTATTGTAACAGGTTATTTGCAATTATGCAAGTGACATATCTAAGAGCTGTCTAACACTAGAGATGCTGTGTAGAATATATTTATAATATTGCCGGCGCAGGCACTGCAACGTGTCTCTTCCCGTTCGTCCCAGTGAATCTCTACCTGGCGTTTCTACCCTAATGACCTGGCAGGTGCGGCGGCGTGCCCTCTCGGTACAGGGCCACCCGGGTACGTGACGCCTCCGAAAACCACCGTGAGATCGTGGCCACTTCGAATCCTGTCCGAGCCTCGATCTCGAGGAACGCCGTTCCTCGGAATAATCGACCGAAAAAAGGATCGTTGGGGAACGATCGACAGGTGCTTGGCCGCCATGCGATGCCGGTTCCACGAGCGTCGAATGAAAGATTGATTCGGAGATTCATTAGTGGAATCGGAGGAAGCTGCTACGCTTAATGGCGGAACGATGTTTTGTCGCGATAGAGGACCAGATAAAGTATTCTGGAGCAAGATAGCCCTGGTTGCTCGCTGCGAATGCCGCCAGAAATGGCCACTGCTTTGCTCGGATAATAGACCTCGGACGGAAATCGCAGGGAAAAATTCTATTATCATATCGTCTGGTTATTTGTGGCCATTTGAACACTATACTACTATGGTATTGTTCTCTTTTATTGCCTCTCTCATTTTTCTCACTTCAAAGTGGTCCAAATAATTGACCACTTTTGCAACCACTTGCATCGCATTTTACCGAGCTGCATTTATAATAATCTCAAAAAGTGCAGCGCCCATTGGTTTTACGCGAAGCAAACATTCGGCGAGCGCGAACGAAAATCAAAGTGTCGGCCCGCGGCTCGAGCAAACACAGGATCAAAATACGCGTTGAGTGGCGAAGATGTTATTCACTTTCCTAAAAGCAAAAGTTATCTGGCCGTTGAGTCGAGGATCCATTCAAGTTTCCTCGATGGCAGCGATAGAGACCCGTCCGCGTCCGAGCCAGCGGGCCAGGATGCTAATCGATTCTCGTAAGAACCAGCCACGACCATGTTCAGCGCATCCTTACGTATCGTTCCCGGCATCGGGCCCGCGGATTAATTCATTCGCGGTTTGTACTCGTCAATTTTTTCCAGCGCGCCGCGTTTACTCGCGGACGGATCGAGCAGCATGACGCTGCCGTGCCGCGCCGCGCCGCGAAAAAGACTCGCCTGCAGCGAACCGATCGGTAATGGATGTGCATATTCGGTCGCTGCGAAGCCTGGCGCAACGATTAACGTTGCGAAAAGCCTCTGTCGCCTGCGGATCGTCGACGTGACTCTATTCACAGGCTGAATAAACAATCGGACACGTCCGATCTGGCTGCGACCCGTCAATTTTACCTTTCGCGGCGATGTCTGCACAAATTTGTTGATGCCGGAGACTGTGTTAGCTTCCATTTTGCATAGCAATGACATCGATGATGTTCACTATTCGATAATTGTCGTGAAATTGCTGTGATCGAAAATGTACAAATATAATAACTTCGTATTTCTATTTGTTTCAGGTAAGTGGCCATCCATAAAATACCGATGCGCGTTAGAAATTCCAGATGGCAGTGTAAGTAACGTTTCCGTCTATACTCTGACAGAAACATCAAAGTGCTTCGTCCTGATCATTAATTAAAAACTGTGCGTACAATAGCGACCGAAAATACGAGACCAAGCTCCATGAAAGTAGACGAAGCATTTTATTTTAAGCTACCTGTGTTAATGGATCTTGATACTAGGAATATTTTCATTCATCTTCATAAAAACGTCTGGTTAAATTTCCCTCGACAGGGTTAAGAACCTCCCTCCGGACTCATCAACGATATAACATCGAGGATCGGTCGTAGCCGATCCCATAGACCTGGGTGAAAACAATTTCTCTTCGTTTTCCCCTTCCCGAGGACTCCATTAATTATCTAACACGAGTTATTAAGGGGAGGCGACAAAGAACGTCGCGGGAAGGGCGAGGAGGGGGTTCCGGCTCTTTGCAATTCGATTCGAGCTGCGTTTACGCTCGTCCATGGAATAGTAATCAGCCGCGACAGCCCTTTTACTCATTGTCAGCGGTGGCGTTCGTAGAAAAGCGTGTGACTGCCCTGACAAATTGGCCTACTACTCCCAATGGGGGACTTCGCTCCGCGGGATCTACGGCCCTCGATCGCTCAAAGTAATTAATTATCGAGTTGGTCTCTGCCTCCTAGGAGATCGTGCCGATCGGCACTGTCCGCGGCCAGAGGAACCCGGAGGAACGGAGAGAGAGAGAGAGAGAGAGAGAGAGACCGACCAGGAGAGAGAAAGAAAGAGAGAAAGAGAAGCGGCGTGGGCGAGGTGCGAACGATCCATTCATTATGCTACACCGGCAAGGTCTTGTCTTTCAGCCGGTCGTCGATGATGCTCTTTCGTTATTGTCACGTCGCGTCGCGTCGAGTCGCGACGGTGGACGCCGATTAACGGTCCGGGATGGATCACCTTCTTACTCGAAAAGACGTGGGCGGAGAGCACGCGGAATTCTATGGGAACACTTGAAATTTAAGGATGAATATTCAATTCCCGATGGAGTCTTCCTGTCCAATGACCGACTCCAATTTAAGAATGACTTACGACACTGACACTTTGATAGCCGGTCTCGCGTCACCGGGGTTTCACTCTGCCAGAGATTAATTGCCGGTGTCGCGTAGATAGCGCCTTCGTCGAGCTATCTTCTGTAGCAACGTCCGCCGTTTCGCACCGTGACCATCGAAATTGTAGTTACGATTCCGTGAAAACTGATCGATGATAGTTTCATCGGTCTTAACTTACAGAGAGCAGCTTCCAATATAATTTGTCAAGAATGATGAGCACGCGTTACGCAAGCTTTGACAATTATACAAAAATAAATCACTGTTACACCGGGTAAATCCTCCTGACTGGCTCAACGAATGGCATCAAATATACAGCCTTTGGCGAGATATCGCTCGATTTCGCAAAGTCTCGTCGACTCGAGGGAAATGGAGCATCACTTTGAGGCATCCCGAGGCGGTGGACGACGGTAAGAACGCAAGAAACGAATCGAGTGTGCACCGATCCCGCTGAATAATTCAATGAAACAATTACCCGGGCCGATCGTGGTCCGCGAGCGGCAATCAATGATCCCATTCACGCGGCTAATTCTCATTAATTCAACGGTGGCCCGAGCCCTCCGCGTATTAATCTTGAGAGCGCAGGCCCCGCGCGAAACAAATTATTTGCAGCGCGGTTCGAGGCCATTCTGCGAGCCGCAGCCGAGTCGGAAGCGGTTCTCGTATAAAAGGAAACCGGAGATGATCGGTTCGTTAATGGATCCCGGCAACCGGTGATCGCCACCGGGTGATTAATTATCGAACGATCTCGCCGCCGCCGCGAACTGGAGAGGAAGGACTGGCCTGGCTTGGCCTGGCCTGGCCTGGCCTGGCTTGGCTTGGCCTGGCCGACGACCAGCCAGAGGAGCGGAGACAAATAGCGTGGGCGAGGTGTGAACAATCCATTAATTACGGTGCATCGCGGCGAGCCACCGTATGTTGAATCAATCAATTTCCTGGGAACTCTGCCGTTTCCTTCTTCCCTCTTCCCGTTCGCCGGAACCGTTCTTCCGACCGGCTCTGGCCACGATTAACTGTACATCGACGACGTTAATCGTTCACTTATTGGGTTCGTCGAACGGTATTTCCATACATTTTAATCCCGAACGCGCCGATCTTCTGAAATTCATTCGACGCATGAGGATAACCAATTTATAGATTAACGGAAGAGAAATAACTTCTGGAATTCGGAATAGTTTTTGTAACAGAATTTTTATAACCTTATTTGATGATTTCTGAAGCTGTTTTTATTTTTATCGCATATTATTCATTTACATTATTAATTGGAAATGCTAGAATATTTTTAAGTGTATAGACGATTTTTATTCCATTTAATCAGGCTTGACGTAACGTGGAATTAAGTCGAGTATTTTATTCTTGCATAGTTTATTGGTTTAAAATGTCTTCGTCTTTCGGACCACGAAAAGAATGATTAAATGAAACCTGGTAAAGGGATAGTATCGCAACACGGTATAATTTCCTTTGGAATACTACTGGCAAGTGGCGATTATCATAATTAGAGTCTTAGCCCAAGGTCCTGATTGACATCGTAAATTACCGAACGCTGATGACAACCTAATCGAATCCGGACGATTAATCGAGCAGATCGAAATAGTGAATTTACATGGATCAGAAGTCCGACAGTGATTACGGTACAAAAAGTCCTGTGACAGTAGACATACTTCAGAATCTGTCTGGCAGCTTTCGTTTGTAGATCTAGCGAACGCGAGGCAGGGATTATGCTAATGTTAAATCGCAGAAGTAGACTCCTAATAAATCTACAGTCGTTTGAATTCACTGGTGATAGATGTCCCGTGGTTCTGTAAACCGGGAAAGTCGATTTTTAATAAGTCTATAGTCGTCCTGTCTCGCTTTTGATATATGTACGCTCCGCGACGCCGATATTTTTATCAAATATTTACATTTTGCTTCGATATATCTTACTGACCGTTCATTGGTAGACGTCGATTATGCGATTCCTGCTGTTCGAAATGAACAAGCTCGTCGTAAAGTTCGATATAATAAAGTAACAATAATACTTTAATATTTACATAAAAAATAAAGAAACGGAGTAGAAAATAAAATATGTTATTTCTGATTTATGCAGAATAATTTTATTTTGCGTAAGAATGAAATTTGTAGAATATTATTATGCAGAGAATAAAATTGATAGAACAAAAATTTATAGAAATAGAATAAAATAAATAAATAAATATAAATAGAATAAAAATTAGAGAATAAAAATTCTGGGACACACAACAAGCTTGCACAACAGATTTTACACAGGCTCTGAACGAATAAGCCGACTGCTCGTCTAATATCTAGAATGGATAATTGGTTTCATTCTCGTATTGAATAGAATAGATGATTGGAAAGGCGCCGCCAATCAATCCATCATTAGAGGGAAGAGTCATCAGCGTCTCAACTTTGTCCCTTTATCTTCGATTTTCTAATCGGTGATCGCGGGTCTGGCCTCATTAAAATTCCCCGCCTATCTGCTGCATATTCATATCAGTGGTATAAACCACTAGAGACGAAACGATTGACCCCGGGTTAATGAGTTCCCCGGATTGCGTGTTCGGCCTGAGATTTAAGGTATTTCGTCCGGCGAAGAATTCCAGTGGAATGAGTTTATGAATATTCAACCGTGACAGAATCAGTGATAAAGGTTGACTTGGATGGAATCATCGAGAGTGAACGTTTAATTGGCGGCCGGGATTCTGGATTTACATTTTTAACTTAATAAAGCAATCTTAAACTATTAAAATTTAAGGTAGTTCAAAAGAATATTATATTATCTAGCTATAAAAGAAATCTTTTATTTTCTTGAAATTGAGAACTGTAAAATATTAACGGTAACAGCGAGGCAAACGAGTTCGAAGAGATTTAGAAAAGTTGGTTGTCAGAAATGTGATCTAATAATCTCGGAGTATACTTAATAACTGTTTCTAATTTAATTCCGACAGAATATATTTATTTACGAGCAAAAAACGTGTAAAGAATAAACAAGTTGTTTCCAAATGCTAATGAAAGTCTAGTTCTTCGATAAACAGGTTTGACTCGATACAAAAACCAGGTTCGGTTTTTATGTGATCGAAATACTACATAATTATATAACACGTAAAAAAGTATTTTAAAAATCGGTAGATATTTCGCTCGGTTCTAAGCTTCGTACCTGCGATATTCTTCTCTCGTTCAGCCTATTATTCCGTCTAATAGTTCATTATTTAGTCTTTCATGTACCTATTTGTATGTACTTGTGCAGGTTGCTCGTTAATCAGATTTCGATGTAAACGTCAAGAGAATCTTTTTCTTTAGCAATGATCCCCATCATTCATTACTAAATTATGTGCGGTACGATCGGTGATGAGATCGAGCCTAAGTCAACGACTAATCAATCATTAATATCAATCAATTTAATACATGGAGTCCATTCTGTTTTCGTTAGATGTGATTAATGATCATCTTAACAATTGGTTCATTCTGCTGACTCGGAGTCTACTCGCGATCATTTCCTGGATTTCTAATCACCGCTAACTAAATAAATAGCTAACAAATGAATACACAGGTAGACTAATGTTCCACTGTGGCAGAAAATTGGTAGGAACCCACCCTGAAAAATTTGAACGTTTTAAAACCTAGTAATAGAAATACGAATTGTAATTTTCTCCAACAGAAAAATAATCTACAAGTGGAGATAATAATCTACAAAGGAGAAATGTATGTGTACGCAGCTTCTGTTTCTTACAATCGGCAAGTCGAAGTTTCTCCGTTTGCAGAAAGGCCAGCAGCATTTATTTAACGAGTGAAACGGATCTAAAAATCGCTATCCGAGAGGTAGTCGAAAGTCGAGTATCAAAGTCCTGGGATCACCTGACCGTCTGCGAAGAAGATAGCGAGCGGGACGCAGGGAGCAATTGCCCCTGTGAGGCTAATCGGTCAGTGGTCGCAGCTGCTCCCACCAGCTATCTCGATCAGCTCGGCCGAAGGAGTGAAAGGAATTCGATTAGAGGAGATTAGGATAGCGTACGGGACGAACAGAGAGTACGAGCGTGTCCTGTCGATGTGCATCCTCTTGTCGCGGGATAAGGAGACCCGATGCGAGCGTTTGCCGGCCGAGTGGCTTTCAGAGCGAGACGTCAGATCACGAAGACAAAGCCATCCATCCGGCAAGACCGGGGGACAGGCGCATTCCATCGCCTTACGAGGCGTCCACACGCATGTCCGACCACGCACACACCGCTCCCAGGCCAGCCCGCGCCTGTGTCCGTGTCCCTGTTCGTGTCCGTGCCCGTGCTTTGCTTGGCACTGTTTGAACCTGGAAGCCTGCGGTCGCTTAGGGGTCACGCGACCTCGCTCGGAAAGAAAGAGGAACAGGCTGCCAGGCTGCTCGAGGACTCGAGGTTCTTCCACGTGGGCTCCGCGAACCTGACCAACGGTCGACGATCTTTGGCCCCTCGAAATCGGTTCCAAGATCGGCCGTCAAGTGGCTCGGCATCTTCACGGGCTCCCTGATCGGAATATTAACCCTCGCGCGGTCCAGCTTTAATCGCTGGCGACGAGACGCTTGCCGAGGATAATCGATCGGAAACTACCCTCCGGAATTCCTGAACAGGCTCGAACCGACCGTTTCGATTCGCGTCGGAGGAGACGCGACTTCGGGAAGGCTGCGAGGAGCACCGCCACGGATCGAAAAGGACGATCGATCTTTCCGAGTGGACGATCCGGCCTCCAGCGCGGGTATCGCAGCGCGAACCGGTCGAAACCTCGTCAAGGCCTGCGACGTGGCACTGCTCGAGGGAGACACTAATCCGTTAATATCGTTTTACAAGGCGTCTTCTCGCGATCCGACCGCGTGTCAGGTTATGGGAGGCAGGGCAGGGCATAGCAGGGCAGAGCAGGACAGGGCAGGAGGCAGGACACGAGTCGGCCGGTGCTATCGGTCCCGTGAAATCTCGCCGAGCTGACATTCAAGAGGACATCGATCGACGATATCGCCGTATCGCCGGCTGCTCCCCGTGCTCGTTCTTCTTTTTCCGTCCATTCTCTCACCTCCTCCGTCGGCCTGCCCCTTTTTCCAAGACGAGGCAAGTTGAACCGAGCCGCGCCAAGCCGTGCTCGTTCGTCTTCGTCGCTCCGTTCCCTCCCGTGGTTTTTCAATCTTCGCCCGAGGAAACCGGCGTCCCGAGGAGTCCCGAGGCGCACGCACAGAGTGTGCGTGTCACGCGAGGCGGTGGCGGAGGCTGAGGAAAGAGGGTCGCCTCGCCGCGCCTCGCCTCGGCTCGCGTCGCGTCGCGTTTCGCGTTCATTCGTAGCCACGGGAGAACAGAGGCTGTAGCCTCTTCCGTGACCTGAACCGGTCCGCCTCGTGCTCGTTCTATGCAGGTCAGCGGTTCTCAGCCTAGGACAACGCCTAGGAACCCCTACCTCGTATCGTTGCTGTCGCATCCGGCAATCGGGTTCGCAGCTAACTCTCGCGAAAGCCGACGATGTTCGTCCGAATAAATAAGCAATTCGTTTCTCGGAGAAGGCGTTCGTCTGCTCCTCGAATACTCGGCTACCTCGGTTTTCATAATTCCGTGCCAACTTTGACGCTGACAGCCTCTGTGCTGCAGAGAGCCTTAGTTCATTCAAAGAATCAACACGGTGATATATTTTCAATAAACCAAAGCGAACGGGGACGACCGTAACATCGCGGACGAATCTCGAAGTTCCATGCCAGCGAATCGATCGTCGGCCGTCGATTTCGAGAAACAATGTTCAACGTGCGTGTTCCGGACGCGAATAGAAAAGCGAAGCGGAACGGCCGGGCGAGAACGCTTGGCCTTGACTGTGGCCCGATAAATTTCAGTGCACCGATTACAGTTTTACGACTGCTCGCAGGAAATACGGTTTTACGTCTTCCTTTCGATAATCGAACGCCTGGGAACGACACTCGAAATGCTGGACATTAGTTTATCGCCGCCCGATAACAATGTCTTCGATGGAGCCCACTGCTTCGTTCGCAGTTTACGATTGCAGTTCGGGGAACGTGCTTCTGACACAATTGTTTTTCGTTCTAGTCCATGGCGATGCTTTGACTATGCTATTACATCGAATAACATCGGGATGAATCTTACTGCATATTCGATTAATTTTTATTTCGTCGTAGCAGCCGTGAAATGAATTTTCTCTTGTCTATGTTCCATTGGAAATCGGACGAGACTGTTAACAAATTATAGTACGCGACACTCGCAGTCGGAGATAGACAAACTCGCTATCAAGATGGAGAGTTGCGAAACGCACATGAGTATTGCATTTAAACAAATGAATTGTCGTTTCACTCTGAATACCTAAGCATTTCCTGTCCCAAATTCCGTTCGCGCGTTACTCTGTCGAAGCTGTGTTTCTATTAAAAAGTCTAGCGAATATGAAAGCAGCAGGGCACTCTGTTTAATGCATTCGTCCTGCTAAAGAAAGGGTGACGAGTGAGCATTCTGGGCGCTCAAGTTTTGGCTCGATTCGCTATTAGAAATCGTTGATTCGATCGGAAATGGTTCCCGCTCGCAGGCAGCCCCGGCCAGAACAAGAAAAATCGGAGAAAGAGAAAATTACGATCGGTCCGGCCTTAAAAGTGCCATTTCCATCAGGAGCCGGGACTCTCGGCAATAGTGAACGCCCACGCGTGACACCGTCATCGCCGATTTAATAACAGTATCAGCATCGACCGGGTAAAAAAGGTCCGGAGAAAACGGGGACCGAGGCGAGCGATCCGAAAGGGCAAAGGCGACGGGATCTTTCGCGGCGAAGCGGCGCGACGGATTTTTCGAACGGGAATTTCCAGCCGGACAAAGATACGTGCCTGCCTCCCCGTGCATACCGCGCGCTATATTGTATGCAACGGTGCAGATTAGGCCGTTTCGAGAAACGTGCACGGGGACGTGCGGGCACGTTGCCGCTTGCGGCACGTCGCCGCAAAAGTCAGAGGTGACGTGTCACTGAAGGTGACGACGATTCCGCGGCGCTGTTGCGCAACAACGGCGAAATAACGGCTGCCGTTGCACGCGAACCGGCAACGAGACGATCTCGATGCCCCCGGTCGCAGCGCGACCACTTTTTCCTGTTTCGCCGGCGACCCGCTCGGTTATCGCGGATATGCAGCCGGCGTCGACCGCTCGATGCGGACCGCTGCGATATTTCCAAATAATCGACTTCTCTTTCATCGATTCACACCTCCCAGGGACCGAATTCTCTTCGATCGAGCGAGTACCGTAGTAAAGTAATTTTGTGGAAATTTTGTTTAAGAAATTAGACGGTTAAAATCAGAGATAGTAAATAGTATTTTAAGTCTGTCGCATTAAAAAAATCCTAGGAAAATTTAGTTTGTTTAAGTATATGCCAATGAAAATAATTTCCAAGACCTAGTAAAAAATTAAGCACTTTTCTGCTGTATCTAGACAGTGATGGAAAAATGCTTCTTCGAGAATAAAATCCAGGAATACGGTAAATGCAGAAATCAGTGAGGCGGTTTCTTCCCTCGTTGGCGCAGCCCTCGGTGCGAGTCGAGCTAAAGTTTCTCCGGTGTACGAAAAATCCCGTGGAACAGAGTAACAATCTGTATCCGCCGCATTCGGTCCACTCGAAGCAAGGAAAGTCGCTTGAAAAACACACGGGCCGGAACAAGAGTCGCTGTAGTGTACCGCGGCGACCCCGAAGCACTCGGAGATCTCGTTCACACGGCGCGGCGCGGCGCGGCGTCCCTGCTCGCGGAAGGATTTGCATTTTACAAAAAGGACAGTCGAGTATTCTATCGAGCGGCTCGTGGAATACGTGCGGGCGACGCTTAAGTGAGGCCCGCGGGCCTCGGCGGGCCTCGGCGGGCCCGTGGTTGTCGGCCGGTCTACGAACCAGGCCCTGGACCAGCGCCGCGTGTTCGCCGAACAAGAGGCTGCCTTCCTCCAGGGTCGAGTCGTTACTTATTTACGCAGGCTGCATTGTCGGGAACAATTGCGTAGGCCAGGCCCATTAAATCTCCGACCTTTGTGTAATTACGAGGAAGGGTCAGGTGGTCCGACCTTTCGGCGAACCGACTCGGAAGAAAATGAATTGCTGCGCGAGACGTCGTAATTCTGACTCCGCTTCGACTGCTCCCGGGTAAGGGAAAGAGAACGAGAAAAAGATGGAGGAAGAGAAATGGCACATCGCGGATCCGCTAATGAAAATCAAACGCGATACGCGGTCGCTTTCCGCGAACGCGAGCTTCTCGATGAATCGGTGGGAATCGGTCCTGACGCGTGGACGGTTTTATTGTTTCACTGTTCCTGGAGAGGATCGGTTAATTAGCGAGTCACCATGGAAGCCCTTTAGGCTCTCGCGATGCTACTTTGGAGTTTTGTTCAACCTTTGACCCGCATCGCTTGCGATCGATGGAAAATTTGCTCCTTTTCAACTTAACTTTTCAACTTCATCAATTTCCCTGATCCGTCACGAGTCTTCGAATCGAATATATTTATCACGGAATAACAGCGCGAGGATCGACGGCGATATTGAATTATAGAAGGGGATAGTATTACGGCCAGAGAATTTCATAGGTTCCAGTGAAAAATCCCAATAATTTTCTCATGAATATTATATTCGTCACGCCTTTCGTGGCCGATGCGGCTTCCTCGCACCGTCGCAAAAACCGAGTACAGCCATTACGGTGCCGGCTGAATGTAAATTCAGCACTAAATTTCCGTCAGTCCGCTCGTTTATATTAATCAAAAATATAAATCAAGAAATGGAATGTCCGGCGACGAGTTTTTGCCCGGTCCGTTCAATTATACGGAACGTTCTTCATGCTCGTCCACTCGGGCCATCAATTTTCCGCGTTTCCGATGCAGCGATCAAACCGATTCGCCTAACAGCTGCGCCGCGGTTTCTCGCGCCACCGCTGCCGACACTGATCGCCAATTAAATTAAAACTGCGAAGCCGTAAAGGATTATCATAATCGGCCGGGTGGACGTCGCGCGCGGCTCGTAAAACCGTGTCCTTTAATTCGACGGTGGGAAGGTAAGTCTTCATTATTCGATCGTGAAATGCCTAATACCGTCGCGTCGCGTCGTGACGCGACGATCGCGCGGTTATTAACATATTAGAAAGCCGCGGAGTGATTAATATTTTTACGAGCCCCGAAAAAGGCGACTTGCGTCAGAATCGGTTGATCAACGGTTGATACATTATCCGTCCCGTTCCGCGCATGGCATTTATTACTTATTGTGGCCGGATAGTGAAAGTATGCGCCTAACAGTCGGGACCGTCCTCGTACCGCGAATTTCAGCGTGATTGCTATCGTATCGGCGATCCTCGCGATTGACACGCCGCACCGCCGCAACGGAAAAATTCTGCCGCGATTTATTCCGATTCCACTTTCCTCTTGCATCATCCCTGCTTTCCATTCTCATCGCATCGATTTAGAAATATACGACGGGACACGGTCGACGAACGGACGAACGGACGAAGGACGAACGTCGACATACGAACGACATCGGGTCTACTTATAAAAGGTCACCAAAATGTAAATGGTTCCAAGAAACAAAAATCGAAGCTCTAAGTAGAACCCATCATCTCGACCAAAGCCTGTTATCTCTAATGGTATCTCAGCTAGCAGTTCCAATCGTCCAAAAAATTCCAGATTTATAGTTTCAGCGCGCTTTAAACAGCCTCTTAAGAAGGATGCAAGAGGGCAGTCGTGGAACAAAAATGGCCGTGTAGCATCGATTTGAAAGACCAAGTCATGATCCAATTGGAGCCAGAATTATCAGCATAACACGTTCCTAAGAGGCTTTCCGGAGCAAACGGTTGAAATGAACTGGTCTAACCGATGATAACCGAAACCAGTATTAATGAATGCCTTCCAGGACGACGTGGAAATGTGGCACTACGCGGGGCCGATGCTGGAAAGGGGAGAAAATTTATCCTCGGCGGCGATCGTCGATAAACATCCTCGTTCTAACGGATTATTAGAAAACGTATGACCGGGATATGGCGGAGCACGCGCGATCGGCTCCGCGATATTCCGCAAACAGGGAGTCCGGCTTGACATCTTTCTTCCCTTTTTCCTCTCGGCCTCCGCCTCGGCTTCTTTCGGCCTCGGCCGAGGGATTAATACGAGCGAGAGCGGTGTCCACCAGAGGGTCTACGTGCCCGTGGACGCCCACGGCATCTCATATCTTACGGATGAAGACATTTACGACAATCCTCGCGCGGGGCACCCCACCTACTTCTCTCGAAACCCATGCAGAAACTGCTCGTCCTGATGTCACTTCTCCACCCGTCGCCTCCCTCTAGCACCTCTTTCGAATTCCTGCCTCCGTCCGAAGGGCGCCCGTTGACCCCCGAGCCGCGAAGTAAATGTCACATTAGGACGTCGGACGCGACAGGACGTGGACGTGGAAAAACATAGCGTTTAGGAAGTGGTCTCTCGACCTCCCTCGCACATCTGCGACGGCTGTTCCTGCGGTTTTTGGTGGGCCGGTCCTCGAACAGCTCCTCACAGCGGCTGACATGCTGCGGGAACGTTCAGACCCTGAACGTTCGAGACCCTGCAGCAATTTTAAACCTTGCGAGGAGCGAGTTTTAAAGAATGACATTGCTAAATTGATCCACAGGTAGCTAGGATGGTAGCTTAGATAATTTTACTTTAGATTAGACCGACGTTTAGAGGATGTTTTGTATGGAAATGTCCTGTCAAGTCATCGGTAGACAATAGACCTTGTTTAATTTAAAAAAAAATTATCGAATTTGTGCTAAAAACTATCCATGGAAAATGTTCATGGAAAAGCCCTTTATTCGAAGAACTGAATGGCAAAGTACACAGTACTCTTTGAGATACGAAAAGAATCATTGCATAAAGTCTGACTGCTTCCGAGTAGGAAATTCCCGAAGCTCTACCTCTCTCTTTCGTCATCGAGGGTTAATCACCCCGTAAAAGGGCGCGTCAGGCTCGTCGCAGCGTCGCAGCGTCCCGAAGCGACACTCGAGATCCGGTAGATCAAACAGGAAGGACTCGAGATCGAATCTGTTAGAGAACTAGAATAGCGACAACGAGCAGAGCCGGGTCGCCGAGAAGAAGTTAATCCTCGTTGAATAGCGTCGAGAGGACGAGAGTTTTCCGAATCGGGTCGCGCGGCGAACATTGAGAACCAAATGCCTCGTAAGTCCTCTATTCTTCGGTTTCCGCGAATCCTGTTAGGGGGCTCGGTCGTACGTCCATGCACGAGAGAGATTTTTACCTCCTCGCCGTATTCCCTGACCGGTGAAATTCCAAAGAGGCTCTCGCAGCTTAGAGCTTCGCCGTGGTCGCGTGTTGGCGTTGCACGTGGGTTGGGCACCACGTTGAGCCCCCCACACAATGGTACACCTTGGCCCGTGTACATGGGAATAGGTCGGGACCTCGACGTGTCAGAGGTGAGGCCGCACCCTGCATTGTGTCCTACCCACGTGACCGTCGTACAAGTCGTCATTCGTGTCAACGTTTGCCCCATGAATCCTTCTCTGACCGTAGAAACGCGGATGTGTTGGTAACGAGTTCCGATAAAGGCTGCTTTGCCAGACCAAAATCGCTGCTAGGCCTCCGATCGTTCTCCCTTTCGGGGAGAAACTACTCAGACGTAACACGAACCTTCTGGACTGGTGCTTACGTAGACGCGTTCCACTACTTTATGACTCATTTCTTCCAATGACGCCTCTTTCGGTGGAGAATTAACCCTTGACACGATCTTTATCCCAGTCACTGCGTTCGAAGATCATTTTAGCAAAGCAGCGTATTTATTTGAATCGCACAGGTTCTGAATATTCGCTTTTAATATACTTTCTAAATTTTTTAGCAATTTTACAATGACTTGCAATTACCTAGAAACATATCCCCTGGACATTTTAAACGTACAATGCGAATTAGGCTGCTTCGGGTGAATTCAATTAGTGCAATTCATAAATTACAAATTTATTTCGAAGTTGTTGATAATGCGATTTGTTCGCGTCGTATTTTAAAGTCTATTCGACCCGTGATTTATTTACCACGCCATCTACCGCAAATTATTAATCGCTGGAACGCTAATGTATCATAGATCCGCGCGTTCCTTGTAAAATGAAGAGAAAACTGATTCATTAGTAGTTACGAAATCATCAGTCTCTCCCATGCTCGTTAGCCACCACGTAATCTCATTAAATTACGAATCCCGCGGGTTTCAAAGCGTTGTTATTAATTTGAATATCGTCGTACGCGTTTCTTTCGGGGCACGAGCTCGCAGCGTACGACGTCGTTGCGTAATTAGCAGACTGTGAACTCGATACGTTTATGAGCGGGTGAAATTTGAAACAGTAGAAAGATCGATCGTAATCGAAGGAGTTGTTTAGACAGCTACCTTTGGCTCGGTCAGCCTCTATAGGCCGTAGAACGTACATTTGACGATGTTACGATAATGAACGGCGACACGTTCAACCTGAGTCCCAAGTTGAAGACCCGTTCGGATATCGGTTACCAATACGAGTCGCCGTTGCAAAAAAGTCGTACAGGAAATGCTAATTAGCCTCTAGGGCCCCGTGCAGCTGCCGCGGTTTTTCTAATTGATAAAACTGCCTGCCAGATGAACGAACGAACGAACGAACGAACGAACGAGCGAGCGAACGAACGCTCGGAGAAAAAGCTGGGAAGCTTCGCCGCGATTTGACATCGAACGGTTTTGCACGCGTCGACCGTTTCGACGGCCGAGGCAAGATTTATGGACTAACGGGGCGTTTTAGTATTGAACTTAGCATATAGCATCGGTTTTCTGTGTCGATAGAAAGTTTCGGATCCAGAGGTTAGAACCTTCGGCCCGGCTTGCACCGGCTTGCTCGGTCAAACGTGCACCGTGCAATTCATCAAGCTTAATAATTGGTGTGCTGCGTAATCGCTTGCATAAATTATGCGTCCGCCGCGGCGAATTGAATTGATCGCAGTTTTATAATCTTCTATCATGCATCACACGCCGAGCCGTGCCGCGGCCACATTCTAGGGGGGAAGACAATTGACCTAATAACGAGATAGGATTATGCGATACCCGATTCAGCGCCAAAGAATTGTCTGGGAGACTGTACCCTCGGCTAAATGGCAGTCTTGTCTGGAATCAGCGATAAGATTGAGAGTGATCGATTACGAGTCTAACGACGTCTTGCGAAAATTCGTATTATGCTCGTTCTAGACTATTATACTTTTATTCGCGTTCTCTAGCGTTTAATTTAGATTATCCGAAATCGATGTTCATATTTTCAGACTCTTCAGACAGCAATTTAAAATTATACATTATATTTTCTAGGACATGCGTCCAAAATAAAAATGATCTACGTAAATTAAATAAAAGCCAAAAGAAATTCTAGATAAAAATTTCCATCATCCGAAAGAATTCAACGAAATTATTTCTGCGCTCCGGCAACGTCGAACACGAGGCCACAGCTTTCAGAGCAGCTTCTAGAAGCAGTCGCGAATAGTCTGGCTGATAAGTAAAACCAATTGTCATTACCATGTCCATAATCGACACCCCTTAGCACGCTTGGAACCAGTTCGAACGACGCGACGCAGAAACGACGTCGGGCGCGATTAGAAATTCCAATGAGGCCGAATATAGTATTCGAATTTTGAAATCGAGAGACAACGCGCCGCCCAATCATCTCCTTGTCTTCTCGTGTTTCCTGACAGGCTGCCCGAGGATGAATCTATGAAAGTATTAGTGCAATACCGAGGTCAACTCGTAGGCAGATACGCCCAAGTGTTCTCCTCCCTCCACGCCCCTCCCCGATCCTTTCCATTTATTAACGCGGCATCGGCACCGGCAACTCGTTCATCAGCATTGTCGTTCGTTCACCGTTCACTGTCTTTCGCTGATTAATCATCTCTAACTCGAGCGTTTATCATCCGCTCAATATTCTCGATCGATTCCGAATAAGTAGGCTACATGGTTTATTGTGTCGATCGCGGATTCAGTTTCGCCCGCAGCGCGAAAGTCTTTAATTAAATAACTGGTAATTCATTTGAAAATGTCGCGTGTCGCAAACGGATGCATTAAGTGATTTCCAGCTGATCGGGCAATTAAACTAGGCACGCGATACTCCAACGATTTTATTTAATGCCAACTGGATGGCGAGTTCGTGTCATTGAAATTTTAATTCGATGGATATAATATAATTTTCTTTATTTATTAATTGTTCCGTTTATCCGTATCTGGATAAACGAATAACATGGAATTAATAATAAAATAACGTGGAACATTTTCACGGACTTCGTTTTAATCGAATGATATTTTTTCTGTTACAGGTAAGCAGCCATTTTGATTCCGGACGGTTCCACGAGAGTTCCCAACGGGAACGTTAAAGATCAGAGGAAAATCTCATTAGGTTCGCATCAAAGTTACACGCGAACGTTTCGTCGAACGCGTACTCGAAGTACTTAGTTTATTATCACGGTGGTTCCTCGGCGCACGCATTTTTCAGTGCGGAATACTAAAGCCTATGGGACCCCGAGGAATTCTCACACTTTGTTGTGATTGATCGCATGGAAATCGCGGAAGAATCGGCGCCTAACCTGAAGCGCCTAAAGAGACGTAAGCCAATAAATTTATGAAAGCTTTAACCTTTCCGATCGAAACTGCTCCGCGAATTTTCGAGCTGCGCGATGATCAATCTTCTCGGCTCTTAATTTGCATTACGAAATCGTTGTATTTCAAGAAGATTACAATCATCTGCTCAACTAAACAAAATTATCCGTATCCTGGAATAAAAATTTATCACAAGTGTTCTACTTGAAATCGAGTAATTATAAAATGTATGGACCACAAGTTTCCGGAATACTTTGATCATTTTGCGGTAACAGTTCCGTAATAGGTAATAATAACGTTAGAATTTACAGCTCGGTAAACGAAACTGAATGACGCGGAGTTGCGTAGGTAATATGCATCTCGTTAGTTGCATGCAATTCATTACGCTAATTTCTCGAACGAAACGTTACGTTCAATACAATTACAACTCTTTCGCGCGAGCTACCGATATTGTAGTTTTATAATTATTTGTCGAGATTCGTCCGAGTTACGTTCGCCAATTAACAATTAAAATCTTAATGATAGCGATTAACTCGGAGTTATAGTCTTAGAATTTCAATTAGGAAGCGAATCTAGCCGGCCGAGGGGGCGCTGAACCGAAAACAAAATGGCAGCAGAACCGGCGCAATTAAAATGCCGAAAAAGAGGAAGCAGGAAGCAAAAATCCAGAAATTTCGCTATCCTTTGCATATTATAATTGGTCATCAACGGTCACGTATGCAGCGAGTGTATCCCGTTAATGACTCGTTCAAAATTCTCTCGACAGACTTTATATATAGTTGTGCCATTATTGTTGACGCGCTCGATCCGACGCTAATTACCACGTCTATGATATAAGCCAATTACCGCGGCTAATTTGAACCACGCGAACGTACCATTAATATCGCATTATCACGCGCTCCTATGCTCTGCGCTTGGTAGCGAATTTGTTAGACGAATACGAAAGATTTATGAAAATCGCGATTGCCGGCTAAAACGGGAAAACGCAAAATTGTAATTATTATATCTGGAAGACAATTTACCATCCCTTATCGGCGCGCGATAACGTTTGTCGAGTCTCTAAAATCGTCGCATAATTATTATTGTCCAGCGTCGAGAGAAAATTGCACTGAATTTTTTAATTTTGAAAATGAAATCCGAAACCTAACTAACCATAAGCTTCTCAATAAAAAGTAAATCTAGGATGTTTGATAATTAATGAAATCAAGTCACTAGAGTCCCCGATCACAGGACTGCTAGCGATCGACTCGCATCTCCTTGGATATATTTTAAGCTTTTATGTGAACAAATGGCTGTTATGTAAACACGGAAATCGATCATCCGCGCTTTAATGTCCTCCGCGAACAAGTGAATGATAGTTTGGTATCGAAACAAAGACTGCAGCAGCTCGCCAAGAGTAAAGGATCGTAAAGGATCGTAAAGGATCGTAAACGATCGTAAACGCGAGATCCCGTGAAACGTCGATATTTCAATGTCATTTTTTCCAGAAACCACGATCAACGGTATCCGCTGCATTAATTGCGGCCCCGTCCACGGGTCTCTCTATCGTTTGATCGATTGTCCGCGTATCTCTCCGACTATGCGCGTCTAATAGGCCTTGATGAGTTTCGATAAACGCTGAACAGTGTTCTTTAATTAATTGCTGATTCAATTAGTTGCGCGAGTTACTAATTTTAATTACCTCGCGAGGGCAACGCTGCACGCAGACGCGAATCCATGGAGACACCTTTATCTGATGCCACGTCCGACGCAAATCAATCGAAACTTCCCTATTCCGACCTTTCTCCGATCCCGTGGAAATAGTTATACCGATCGCAAAATTTCACTCGTGATCGATATAGAATTTTTGGCATACAGTGTTCCTTTGCTCGAAGTTGATTGACTTTTTTTAACGAATATTATCGGTATTATATTCGTCAGAATTTCATCCATATCATTAATTAAATAATTAATATGCAATTTCACAAAAATTCGAAACGTAGCAACTGTTGCCAGTTGTGCACATACCAGCATCGATCGCTGTACTTCTATTTCACTGGGATTGTCCTAGCCCATGCTGCGTCCTAAACAAAACTAATTTTTCCTGACCGTTTTCATCGGTTCCCGAAGTTCATTCCTGCAGCCCTTATAGAGGGTCCGACGACCCTCCCCAAGGAACAGAGAAACGAAAGCTATTAGTTGCCGCACCGGCAGCAGCGGCGCGATAAATCTGCGGCGTAAAATCGTTGGCGAGACGTCGGGGGAAGGCTGAAACGGTCCAGAAAGCTCCCAGAAAGATCGTGACGAGTTCCCAGCGAGTGCCGGGAGGGCAATAAATTGCCGGGGCTACAAGTGGCGCATGAAAAACCGCGTGCAGCGTTGCGAGTGCAGCGTGCGTCGATGGCGGCGCGAGGAGGGCTCCTTCGGGCCCCGGAGAGACTTTAACGACACCTCCCAGGCCGCGATAAAGATGTAAATCTGCCTGTAAGCGACGAGAAGTACGAGCACAGCAGCGGCCGCTATTAATTCATGCATGCATTGTTACGTGTCAAGCCGCGCGGTGTATCTGTCGGCAGATCGTCGTGACGAGATAAGCGAGTGAAAACCTTCCTCCTCTCGATCGGCCTCCTCCACCTCCTCCTTCGTCTTCCGATCCTCCTCCACCTCGTTCTCCAGCCTCTCCGGCTTCCCGTCCTCCTCCCGCGCTCGCGTTGCCCCGCAGCCGCGGATGCTGGGAGCACGACGAAAAGACTGCTCCTTCGCACCGGCGAAGATTAATCGTCCACGTCGGACGGACGTCGTGATAATTCCTTTAAACGACACGCGGCTACGCGAACCGGGACTCGGTGATACGGTGAAACGCGGCCCCGTCGCGTCGTTCCCGCGACGCCGCGCCAAGCCGCGCCAAGCCGCGCCGCGACGGGACGGTGGTAATTATTTCGTTTAGCGACGCACTGATAGACGGCTCGTGTTCCAACTGCCAGCCCGCCCGGTCGAGACTCTCTGCCTCCGCCGATGCCGATTCGGAGCGCGAGGCTAACGCTATCGTTAGCTGCTCTCTCGCCTAGCTACTGCTAAAGTTTAACCCGATATCCGTACCGTCTCGCCGCGAGTACAACTCTTCGTATGATGCAAAGCCTCTACGGGATCGTGACCGACTTAGTTTCTTAGGGAATACATCTTCTTCTCCTTTCGTGTTAATTAACTTAATTGATGTTCTCTTAGCTCTGGGTTATTTTTAGATAATCGACTGCAGAGAATTTGAATGAATTTTTTAGGTAATAGAATGTTTTCGTATGAGTATATTAGAGAAAGGAACCCTCGAGTGAGCGAGGCTCCACTTTGCGGTCGTATCAAGCTCGTGCAAAATGTGTCATGCTAGTTGGAATTAATTTTAAAGTCTAGACATATGTAACACAATAATATGTCTTAATTATGTGTAATACGACCGCAAAGGGTTAAACATGTTGGCAAGAATATAATCATAGAATAGCGAAGACATCTGGAGACACGAGTGCCTTTCTTGGTAGCCCTACTCGGGCAAGAGTAAAGGTATCGAGGGTCGGTAGGTACAATGGTCGAAGGAACGAATCCCTCATTACCGCGACAGGAAGCAGGGCCGAGGATTTGTCGCGTAATGCGCGATATCGCGGATCTCGAGGTCGCAATCGCCATGACCGCCGCGTCAGACACGCGGTAACACGTGTCTGGCTTCCAATGAGAATTTAATTGCTCGAGCTTTCATTCGCCTACCGGTGAAGCAACACTCTTCTCGGGCCTCTCATTTGCATTGAGAGAGCATGACCATATCGGGGCCGCTTCTCTATTGCCCTCTGCCCTTTCCTTTCTTTACTTCTTCTTGCCGGTGTTTCTTCTTCGACGAGAAGCTCGCGGCTCGCAGCGACTTTGTCCGATGAATGCCCGCTGGAAAAGCAACAGTGCTCGCCCCCGCCGAGCTTTTTAATTATCCCTGCGAACAGGAAACGGCGTGAAAGGATCCCCTTAGAGATCGACACCGTTCTTCGTAAAAATTCTTAATCACCTTCCATTTCATCTACTTCGTTAAGAAATACAAAGCTTGTTTGCAATTAAAGCGATATAATCGAGCGTAATTTAATCACTGAGAATTAGTAAAATCAAATTTAGAATGTAAAGATATGGTATATTTTTATATCAATTTTCATTTTCTAATTTGCCAAGTGCAGTTTCTAAAGAATAAAGTTTCTTTTTTAAGTAGAGCATCCATCGATTTCGACGAGTGTACGCGTTACCTTTACTCGACGACTTTGCGCTAGCATAAATGCACGCCAGCGAGCAAAAACGCCGGTCGTATCTGATGAAAATTTCCATTTTATATAAATGATAGTCATTCCTCGAGATTTTCCTTTAACGCGCAGGTACACGCGATAAGCAACGCTATCTATCACTGTGAAACTTCATTAATATCTCGGCGTTTCTCGGTCCTTGCGTAAAATCCATTAGGAGCATAAAGACATAAATGGCAGACGAGCATCCGTTTATTTACCTATTTATACAACAATTACTCGAGGCGATTAATAAAGCGCCTGGCGAGATTAAAAGTGCGTAAATCCGATTCTGCATCGGGTGTCGTAATACGCGCGCCCAAGATAACAAATACTTCTTGGAACTGAGACACCGGGATGAAAACGGTAATCAATTCGATCAATTTAATTATCTATTATTAATGATTATCGCCTTCGCATCTCCACGCACTCTATCAGTCACGCTTGTCACTCTAGGACATATCAATTTATTCAGTCATGCTTGACGTATAGCGACACGTTGTTTATGTTATGTGTTATCTACATCGTGTCATAATCGCGGCTCGATATTATGACAGAACAAATGATCCGGCAATTTTTTTGTTTATCGTTGCAGAAAATTATGTACGTACGAATTAGATGTTCAGTCATTCATCTGTTATTTGTAGTATAATGTTACGCGTTCCAAATTCTGCAGTATGAAATTCTTTGAAGACGATCGTCGAGCATGATTGGTACGAAATTATTATTTTACAATTATTTTCTATATAGGTTTATTTAGTTAAATAGAGATGTCGATTCTATTTAAATGAGATTAGCGAGTCGAAAGTAGCATAGAAATTGTTACGTTTGCTCATCAAGGAACGCGTTAACCGAATTAGGATCTCGCGAAGTAATTCTGAAACAAAATTCGAGTCTGCTCGTTAAACGTTCCGTTTTGCCAATAGAATAGCACAGTGTTCGCGCGATTCTTTCGAGAAACACTATCAAACGATCCGTTGATTTTTGCATATCATTATATCAATACCCGCCTCGCTGTGCTATTCTCGTAGAAACCGCTGTAATTTGCGAAAAATTCCCAGTTAATTGCTGAACAACCTATTATTTCCATCAGTTCAGAAAATCGAATACCGTTCGCCGGCGTGCTTAGGCGAACAACAACTGACAGCCGAAGAGCCTTAGGACTCCTCCGCGCGAGAAGAAAAAGATCCGACTGGTTTCCGCTTACTCGCGTGTTGTTTGCAAACTTCGCGATAATTCTCATTGTCGCATCGATGTTTATGCATGAGAGGAGAACGAGGGGGGCTCGACGCCTTGACACATACAGACGGCGGTCGATGGTATCGATGTATCGATGAGGCGCTGCTTCCGCTAATTGGTCGGCGATTCTTCCCGCAACGATTCACGGGAGGAAACAAAATGCCTAACGGTGATCGCTTAGGTCGACCAAGGATTCGATCGAATCGAGCGCGGCCGCATTCCGTGGACATCTGCGAGAAGACGCGCGCGTCTCGTCCCGACGATCCCGATCGATCCTCGACGTCGCTGTCGACGAATCGCGCTCGTCTCGTTGCGCTCCTCTGATCGGCGCTGCAATTAAAACCAATCGCCGATGTGTTTACTTACGAGTGGACTTTTACGGCGGAGAAGATCCGAAGCGATTTGGTTATCGATAAAGGTTTACTGTGCGCGCTAAAAGTATTCTGCGGCTGCGTGTCCCCTGGAATGTTTATGGTGGTGTTAAAGGCAGGCCCCAGCTGTAAAGACACATTGTGGCGCCTGCTGTTTATGGCGATATTAAAAATATCTGCCGGAGATACTGCCGAGTGTCGGGAATTCATCACTCGCCCTGGCATTCCCGTATTCCGGCAATGTCTCTCCTGGAAATGCTATTATGTCCCTGCAAACGTGACTACGCAGAGTCGCTCGTGCACGTCGTTGACGCGCGTGCGTTATGGCGAGTTTTAATTGTTATGCTCTGGCGACATCCGATGCGTAAAAATTAACTCTGTTGTCCTTTTACTCGGCTTTTATACGACCAACCTTTTCACGGCTTTTTAACCGCGTTCAATTCAATTTTACTACGTTTTCAACGCTGTCTTTCTTCCATGGAATTTTAAAATTATTCTTGATATCAGAGCAAGGTAAATTTATTGTAATGTATTTCATTAAACTTTCATTAGTTCCCAGTCTTCTAAACAAATTTAAACGGTTCTTTTGCCAAGAAGCAGGAACGTTCTCTGGTAAGCTGTAACAATAGAAATGCAACGCCTGCGACCAAAAGTGCTTAGGCCTATTATACGTGGAACACGGTTGGGCTGACAGGTTGGACGTCAAAATAAGAGAGAAAGAGGGATTTCTCGATCGGTGGGCAAGAAAAATGGCCAGGACCCTTGACCCTGCCGAGGGTCCACAGGTCGACAGGCTTAGGAATGCCAGGTCCAGCTATAGCTCGCTAATGAACCTTCCATTCCCGAGCATCCCGTCTATTTACCGAAGGACAGGGGAAACACGAGACGCCACGGCGCGAGGCGTGGCGAGGTGCGGCGAGGCGGTCGAAAGCTCGCAGGTCGTTTTCGACCTGCGTGGCAATCGAACGGGCAAAGGCCAGCCGATAATTCCGTGGTCTCGAGGGCTCCCAAGGTCCCAAGGCTCCAAGTTCCAGGGCTTAGGCTATCCGGCGCTGATGGCTCCGGGGCCAGACGGCGATCCTTCAGCGGGGTTTCAATGCGGGAGATTAGAGGGTCTTCGGCAAACTTTTCGCAATTACGAAACGAGTCAATAAAAGCTCTCACGGCTGTTAATGGGTTGTTTCGAAGGCGGTACACTTTAACCCCACCAGGGAGCACCTAGATGCTTGCCCATCAGTAGGGGGAATCCCATAAAACGCGCGAGAACGTGGCCTTTACGATAATGTATATTCTGATTGCTGTTACTACTCTGTAATGCTAGTATTACAGGACTCATGCGCGCTGATATCGCCGAAGAATGCAATCAAGCCTCATTCGCGTAATCTTCGCTGGAGCGAAGCACGTTGTTAATTATGCGATTTAGCCACATTGTGTGGGACCCGTGATATCGCTCGTTTTCCAGCGATTTATTCATTAATCTCGGACCAGATGGACGTTACGATCCGGTAGATTTTACTCGGGATACGATGCTCCCTGTCCATTATATCTCTTCCCTACACTTAGGAAAGTAATTCGCGTTGCGATAATGGCTAATGAAACTGTTGCCAGTTAGCGCATCGACGAATTGGACAGCCACTGATTTCTCTCGATGATAAAGGGTGTCGAACGTTATGGAAGTGCTTCAAGGGGCCTCCCTCGATCCAGCTACTTTATTTGAAACTTTAAACTTTAGCAATAATGGAACACTAGTTCTCAGTCGAAGCCAAGTCTCGAAGGAAAGTAACGCTTTACTTCTAGATAAGCAATATGCAGTTTAAAATCTGCGATAGCAACTCGCCTTGCTTGCACGTTAAATAAAACCGCAACATAAAATCGTAGATCGACGTTTTATAGCTCATTGGAAAGAGGAAACTTCCCTCTATAACGTAGCTCTATAGCGAATCCGGAAAAAAATTTCTCAAACTCCATGCAGTCGATTGAATTTTCAGTAATTTCCAAAGAAGAAATACGAACTCTGTTTCTCGCTGCGCCTTATATTAAGAAAGAATGGTTACTGCAGAGTTTTATTCAAAAATTGAGAATAAGGGTTGGAAAGTAGAGACTTTACCCTTTAAAACGAGCACAGGCAGGACACCGTAACATTTTTTTACACAGAGTTACAGGTGCACAAAATGTCCGTTTAACTCTGGGTCATAGTTCACGAGTGTTTTATTTTTCCATCGCAGTTCCTATTTTCGCTGGCACGAATCGAAAAATTGTGCGAACACTCGGTGTCGGCGATCAGCCAGACTAGCGGAAAGCAGCATCCCCCGAGCGTGTAGACGGTGTGCATCTCGGTATCACCGAGTCACGAAAACGTCTTCGAATTTCGCGCGGATCGCCGGCCTAACGACCACCGCGATACGATAAGTCGCTAATTTACGTTTGTCGACGACACCGTGAGGGCCTGTCGTGGGTGGCCCATCGCACGGCGTCGTTCCATACGGCAGTACGATATGTTCTCCATCCGCTGCGGCTCGATGGCCGGCGAATACCGCGACATGCCCGCGATTAATTAGCAGGCGAACGATATCGCCGAACGAAACTGTAATCGCCGGGATCGGTCACGCTTTTCGGGATGGCCATGACTATGCGATCCCGCCATTCCCCTCGCTGATCCCCGGCGATTGCACTATGTTGCACGGCGCTCGCTGCTGACTGGCAACCCCACCGGCTCATCTCCCGACGAAAGATTTCGTGATAGGTTGCGTTATGTATGGATAGAATTATATCGTGGGAAGGAATGCGGACTCGCGCGGTTCTTCTTCTTTTTTCGGTAAACGCGCGCCCGAACAATATCGCATGCATCGCGATCGCTATCTCGCTGGTACCCCGAGAAAGTCATTGTGACTGCGCCCGATTCGGACGGTGCCACAATGTTGATGGATCTCGGTGCCACTTTCTTTCGTTGCTAAGCGCATTCTTCGTCGGCCAATTAGACGCGAGACTCAGCTTTTGTGCGAATCGTAGCACTCGATTGATCGCGCCGCGTGGAAAGTTGAAGATGTTTTTGCGGTTCCGGTTGAATCTGTCGTAAATTAGAAACGTGGATGGATAGAATTAGTGGCTCGATTCTAGGCGGTTCGGAAAAGAACAGTGTTTCATGTCTTTCGCGTTTGAACAAATATTTCTGAAAAGTAGCAGAACATATCATCTACAGAAATAGCAGCTCGATAGATCACGGAGTAAATCACAACTCCGGTAAAGCTTATTTCAATGTTCTCTCAACTGTGTACATTCTTGTAGCAACACCGTAAATTCATGCCGAGTGAAACGTTTCTAGAAAATAAAATTCGAAAAATGATCAATACGTTATCCTCTCGTTAGTTTAATTGGCCATGATCGTAAAGCAACTTCCATAAAAGTGATTTCAATTTTCTCGCAACCGCGGCGTTCCCACAAGCAGTGCCATAAATTCGTTTTGAGCGAAACGTTTCCACCGGACGAGAAATCTTGAGTTTCCTCGGCGCGTTATCGTCTCGATGGTCGAGTGGATTTTCAGACACACGCTCGGCCAGTTCTCCACTTTGTCCACCATAAATAAAACTCGAATTGAAATTCAAACCGATATCGATGCCTGCAGGATATTTCGATATTATCGACGTTTAGCGATAAGGTTATCGACAAAAGCACCGGCTGCGCCTTGCCCGTGTCTCGGCTGATTACACAATCGCGCGACTGCCGGTCAGCACACCTAGATCGTATCTCTTTCACCTGTACTTTTGAAGAAACGGTTACTGACATGGCCTTCCTCGTGCGCGCCGGTTACCGCGGGTTACTGAATCGCAGATCAACGAGAGTCGCGTCGCGCATTGGACTCGGCCATCAGACAAGACACAACAATGGCCGCGAAGCTGCGAGAGACACCCATTAGTCAACCACCGAGGAGCTAGCCGCGGTGCGCGCCTCGTTTCAGCAAGAAGCGGAATGCTCGGCTCCGGAGTGGCGATTTATTACGCTGGTAATTACTGTTAAACCGGCATCAATTACTATCAAAGCGGTCGGCCGATAGCCGACGAAACGCGGTGACCAGTTCGTTGGAAGCCCTCGGGGGTCACAGAACCGTTTCTGATCATAGTTCATGCATCGGTCGAGATTAGGGATGCACTCGCAGAGACTGACCAAAGATCTCAGGCTCGGTTCAACGTTCCCGAACGAAGCTGAAAAATAAGCGCTCATCAAATAAATGAATTTGACGAGGTTTCAACAAAATTGTTTTCCACGAATCCACCATGTCAAAGAAGCCTAGATACGCTTAAGAAGCCTAAACGAATAATGTTACATCGTCTTTAACGACATAAATACTTGCTCGTATTTCAGAAATTAGCCCTAGTTGGTTCTTTGAAGCTGAAAATAATACTCGGTGTCCTCTGTTCCCTTCTGAATGGAGAACAGTGGCGGATAGTGGGGAGCTGAAAAGTTATTCGCAGTGTCCGTGCGTCCTTCGAGACAACGACGCCCGAGGTGTCGATCAATGGCATTCGATACATCGCATCGGCTGCATCCGTTTACGTGGCTCCTGTCATTGGAATAATTACCGGGGGGCTCCTTGACACGCGATCCGTGGGCCAACTGGCATCGCCATTGGCCGATCAACAATGCGGTCTGATTGGTGACGCGATTAATTGTGGGAACCGTTCAACCCGGAGCTTTCGAAGGACGCTCGTGGTACTCGCTTTTGCTGCAAGGATCGGCCTTGGTAATTAATTGCAGATGAATTATTTTAGAATTCATTGCGACCGCTCATAAAGATGCTAATGGGAATGTGAGAAATCGCTTTGTTTGCAAGATATTCTTCTAATCTTCTTCTTTCGTATCAAATATTATCAGCGACGTTCTTCTTCTCATACCATCTGCATGCCTCGTTTAAATTGTCCTGCCTTAAAAATTAGGAAACGTCGCCTTAACATTTTAAGGAAAACGCTATTGTTTGATTTAATAAACCAGCTGGCCACCACGGAATTTATTATCTCACGAATCCAGTACGTGTTTCAGCTGCGAGCAATCTCGAGGTTAGCTGACACGGTTAACTGAATCAGCATGTTGTCGACGATACGAGTTTTAGTTTTACACTTCCTCGATTTCAGTCCAAAATACCCGTGACCCAATACTTAAGCGAATGACTAACGTAAAATAAGCATGACTCACGGATAGATACGCGGGATTCGGCGTGCTAAAGATTCTGAAAGCGAGATTTCTTCTGGATCATCCGCATCGAACTTGTACTAACCGCTTCTGCAAATTTTGCAACATCGAAGGCGTGTTCCACGTTCGTAAAGTACCTCGTAATCATTTTCTAACGAGCTATTCCATAGATTATTCCCAACGAAGAATTGGATACAAATGTAATAAAATTTTATTTATACAAATGTAATTAAAGTCTAGGATTACGCGAAGCTGCATAATTGAGAGTTTTACGACGAAGAATGTATTATAATATAAAAGCCTGTAGTACTTGAACTTCTTCAGGTATGTGAATTACTTTAGTTATTCGAACATTGGGTGTCTCCAGAAATATTTGCAGCAGCTTCCAATTTCGCTGCATGTTAGCCATTACTGTGATTTGAAACTGCGAGTCCCCGAATGAAGGCTCCGCCATATGCGAGACGAGGTTCGATGGAAAATGCAGTTGCAGCGAGAGGGATCGGCGACAGCGTTTTGCAGCCGACTGTACGCCAGCAAGCGAGCAAGCAAGCAGTTAACATTAGCCATGATGACGAAGAAGGCCAGGGACTCGGCGAGATGATAGCGAGCGCGTTCGCTGGCTGCTCGCATCGGTCACACCGCAGGTGACTCGTCGTGGTCCGACTCTGACCCTTGCTCGACCCACGTACCTGACTTCCACTCCTCCTCCGCGTCCTCCGGCTTCCCTCTTCTTGTTCTCCCGGGCTGGAGAACGAAAGTGGATTGTCGGTGCTAATCGTTTCTCGCGCACGAAGTCACCTTGCTCTTTGTCGTCCATCCGCAGATACCATTACTCCTCCACGGAGCCCTCGAATCATCGGGCGATTCAGAACTTTCGAGGATGCCGACGATTGGATACTGGACTTGGACATGTCCGGGTTCGGTCGATCCTCTATTTCGCAACAAAGTTCTCACGAGTTGCGAATAAGTCGATTAGAAAGACTTGAAATTTGAACTTCGTACTCGCTTCGTTGGACGAGCTACGCGACATCTCGAGCAATGATTCATCCTATCCGTACTCCAGAAGGATGTTTTCTAACAATTGCTTCGTCGAAGCAGGCGATTATTTAGCTTTCCTATTGCATCATTGAACGGGATAGAATAACATTGAATTAAGAACGGTACAAACGACTGATTCGGAGCAAACGTGTGATTCAAAGTTGCAAAAAGCTGATCTGGACTTTGAGCCAAAACGATCGAATCGATCCTCTGAACTAGAACCTTCTGAATCATTGAAACTTTGCACTCCTGGCTGGCTGGAATCCAAGAGCGACCGCTGCATGACGCGTATTAATTTTGTATTAACCAATCTTGCTATTTAATTAGAACGTAAATAGTCGGCTCTGTCCACGCGCAACGCGTGGACCGTTTAAATCGCGTGCCTACCGAGCGAATCGACTGCGTAAACGAGAAACCGCGCAGAAATTAGGTTCCAGCAGCACGGTTGAAAGTTGCCTGGGTTAATCAACGACCGATAGACAGTCCCACGTGGCATTAATAGTTGATCTCGCTGCTCGAGAGCGAGACAGCCGCGCGATTCGACCGTCGGTAACGTCTCCCAGAAATCGGGTTGCACCGACGCGGTTGAAAGTTGGCTGCACCGGACAGTCAATTTTCCCTTGTAAATTGACCGCTTTCTAAAGACGATTCGGTCCCGATAATCCTGACCGATGGCCGCGGGCGGGTCTAATCAGTTGCTCGATACGCGGGCAACTGTAACTCTCATCTCTCGAACTGTCTAATTAAAATACGCGAGCATAACTCAATTCCCCCGGATCGGCGTTCGCGGCTCGGCGTTGCAAACAGCTTGTCGAGATACGCAAATCGATGCGGTGATTTATTCAGCAACCTTGAGCCTCCCGCACCCACGTAACTTTTTATCAGCCGGCATAATGGAATAATCAAATCCCGCGATTATGCCTCGAACGCGCGCTTTTTACAAGGCGCGCACGCGCTCCGGCGACTCCCGTTTCCCCGGTGTTTGCTAAACACCCTTTTTTCCTCGGATCCCTCTCGTTCCTCGAGAGAGGTCTCGCCACCTATCGATGGCATAAGAGGCGAGAGTATCGTTCGCGTTAATCGCTCCTCGCGCACGAAACGACGAGGCCGCGTCGCTCTTTGTTTGTCATCCGCTCGTAACTCGCATGGCTGTCGAGGTTTAACATACGCGGCCAAGAAAGGGCGAAGGAGAGAAAAAGAGAGAGAGAGAGAGAGGGAGGGGGGAGGGAGATAGAGAGCGACGGCGAATGAGCGGGTGGCAGAGAGGGAGAGGGAGGAACGGTGCCAGGACGTGTAAGACTCCGGTGGAACTGCGTGTGGAAAGTTTCCAGTGCACGGTGTGCAATCGCGAGACCGATGTGTGGGTGGTTTATTAACCTGTTTAGATGCATATCTAATCGTTTTTATCTCCCGGGCAATGTTAAATGATTCTGCGCCTCGGAGCACGCGCCATTTTTCCCGCGTCACGAGCCTTCGGTTTCCACACGAGCGGAAACGAAATATCACCGCCATTGGTTCGCTCGCGTTGATCCGCAACCTGGATTTCGACGCTGAGACATTCGCGACAGATAACGCCCAATCTACCGAGCACGAATCGCTGACGTAGATTTCCTTCGTAACAACTACGATATAGAACGTATAATAATAAAAAATTATTATTTCGTTTACCATATCTATATTGCTTTACGTATCACAGTGTACAGGGTGGTTCACCTAAGATGACTTAGTAATTATTTTCAGGGTTGGAAGGTAATTCATAGCGATAACTGGACTACGGATTATATATATATTTTTTAACAATTTATCTGTTTGTACGAATCGAAGTGCTGCACGAAGATCCATGCTATAATTATTGTGTTTAATTTGTTCCATTTTTTAAATTACTTCGCCGAGATCTTTGAATTTTCTTTTGACATACCAGTTCGCGTATACTTTGACCATAATAGAACAATTACGCAACCGATCCGCAGCGGGGGAGGCGTCGCGGACCGCGGCGAGCATAAAGCGTGTGGTCAGGTCGTGGGAGTCGTTTTTTACATTTCTCGAAGATGAAAATTTCCTGTCGGATCAGCACCGCGCCGGTTCTTATCGTCGCCTGTCTCGTCTGCGTAGGAAAGACATTTACTTAACTGTGTATGATATTTCAGCTTGTAACGTGTAACGTCGTAAAGATGCAGAGTGGTTTAGCCTTTTACGATCCTTAGATACTGATACCGCGATAAGGGTGTCATAATCTGTGAAAAGTTTGCAGCGATCGTCGGTCTCTCGTTATGGACCTTTCGTTTCGCGTGGTTTCTTCCATTTCGGTCGGTTTATGCTTCGTTATCTGCTTCACCGCTTCGGGAATCGCGGATATAGAAACGGCAGGCGTTTCGCGGTTTCTCGGTTACCTGTACAGCTGTTTGCCTAGCTGTTCCTGCGCTTTTTAATGACTTATATTCTATTCTTGTATTCTACAGCGCGTTTCGTGTTTGCTCGGCTCGCACACGCATTTCTCGTCCGCCGATTTCTACCTCTGTTTACGTTTCCTGTATTCTTACTTCTACTTCGGCGGCCGCGTCTAACTTTATTTTTACACACGCCTTCGTGTCCGGTCGCTGGGAGCTTTATCTTTGCTTCTACTTATAGGCCAGCTTTTTGCCGGCACTTCTGCATGTGCTTCTATTTATCGCGTTTCCCGTCTCCTTTGCATATATAATCACTTTGCCGCGCGCGTTTTCCACCGAGCAACCGCGAGAATATTTTACGTGTTGATCATTTTTACCAGACGCAAAGACTGCGGACTTGCATTGAAAATGCTGCGATGATAAACAATTAGTCACTTTTCCACGGAAGACACGGTTCATAGTGCGCTCGCGATTATTCAATTTGTACAACGCCTTCGAATTCTCGGAAAGCGAAGATGTTGCTGTTAAGAGTTACAGAAATTGGATAATTCTTTAGTCGAACAAACAGGAAGTGCTATTTTTCTGCATATTTATGATTTATATTCTGAAATATCAAATTTTGAGAAATTCTCAATTTCTTTGGTTACGAGGTTGACGCGTTCCAATGTTGAGATATTTGAAACAAGGAAAAGGGCAATCAAAGATCTACCATGGAGCTGGAAAAACAGCGTTCCACCTGTTTCGGATCGCGCAAACGGTGCACGACGCTTCAGGAAGCGATGCGCGCACAGTGCACCGTTCAGTCAATCGCAGACAGCATGCGGTGACCTCCGGGACCCGTAATTCAAAGCAAGCTGCGTGAAAAGTGTATACAGGGTGTTCGATTTGTGCGTCAAATGTCCGACACGATTGCAACGCAAACGCGTGGCTGTATCAGAAGAGATTCATAAAGATAAACTCATTTTCAATAAATTCAACAAATTCTCATTTCAATAAATTCAATATCCTGCAGCTGTAGAATTACAGAAACAAATTCTGTAAGCCGAGGTCCATGCATTCATTCAGCTATAATTCAGCTATAATTCAGATCATAGAATAAATTCGATAAGCTCGAGAGAGGTTAAGAGAACACGTGACACGCGTCGTTCTGCCTTGCGAGCAGGGAAATTACCGAACTATCGGAGAGACCTTTAGCAGCGGAAAGGTCGGAAAGAAATCTGCAGCGAGGGAACCATAATTCCTGGATCGGCGTGTGGAGGCACCCTTAAAATATTCGACACATGCGGTCGAACAGCCAGCGTCTGTACGGCGAATAGCGAAGCGGAAAGAGCGGTGGAAGCGGATTGAAAGGAGACGCGCGATGCGTTCCTGCGTGACGTAGCTTTCGCAGGCCATCACGCATATGTTACCCTCCGCAAGGGGCCCCATACGCGCCTACAATGCGATCCGCGGGGTCATTCCACCGCGGCCATCTCTTCGGCTCCGCGTATCCGTGGTTTCTTCCGCGGGACGTCGCGACCGCGACGAGAAGCGACGAGAAGCGACGTGAAGCGACGAGAAGCGACGGTGAACTTGGTTCGCCAGCCTCGGACGTAGGTGTCCACCGTTTCGTAAACCGATTCCTAGGCCTTGCCTCAGGGTCGTGTAGGTGTCGCGAATGCTGGGCGTGACTCGAGTGTCACTAACGCCGGATGAAGATCGACGACACGCCGAGCCGAGCCGAGCCGAGATACCGGCTCGATCGAGGAAGTGCCGCGTTCGCGTTGCTTAGGCAAACGCGCCTTAAATGATAATTTCCTCGCGTGTTCGCCGCTTCTTTGGAAACGGAAGTTCGTGGGCGTGAAGCGAAAGAAGGAAGCGGAGGAACTTCGACTATGCTCGCCGAGGAAATCGAGGAGTTCTCGTGCTAATCGTTCGCGAATCGATTGCGTGGATTTCGCTGATGGAAATTGAATTTTTTAGATAAATAGCGGCGCATTGCTGCACGGGATGCGGTCTCGCTGGACGAAACCGTGTCTTTTCTTCCTTAGATTTCCAATTTTATTCATTTGGCAATTGACAATCTCATTTTGTCCATTTTCGTTTATATTTTTATATTGTTATATTTTTACAGTTTTACTCCTAATAATATTTTTTAAACGGCAGAATAGCAAGATATTACATTTGGCATTTGATCTTATGATAGGGGTTGAGAGAGTGGCTAGCGATAAGAATTAGGTATAAAACACCATAAATCTCCTTTCAGTTTCTTCTACATTAAAAATAATATGATAAATCTTGATCTATGGAGCCATTAAATTCCGGGATAATTGTCCACCGATAAAATAATACCGAAAGAATAATTCCGAAGCCAACGTGTCTCGAAGCCAGAACGACCGACACCACGTGCTGGCGGTCTCGCATTCCTGCTACAGCTGAACGCGTCACGGACACGTGCTCTTCGAGGGGTGTTAATTAACCGAAACCATAATAAATTGTATCGTTCCCCTTTCTCTCATCACCCATTTTCTCGTCTCACGTCGGCTAATAAACGCTTGCCAGTCAGGTGATAGCCCATTGTGTACCACGGGAGGCCTTCCAGCTGAAACAGCTGATTCGACCATTCTCCGCACGACCAAGGTTACGCCTCGACGGGAAGAATACGTGGTCTTATTATGCGGTCCGTCGTCAGTTCTCGATCGGATCGTGCATGCGGTGGTTCGCGGCCGCGGAACACTCGATAAGAATGCTGAGTTAGGGCGATCGCGATCCCGATCCCCATCTCGCGCGCTAACCAGGCATTCCTCCCCACTTTCGACTCGTTATGACGATCGTGAACTTGGACGGAGAATTCGTGACCCCCGCCAAAAGTTGGACGCGACCTTGCTGACGAAATTTGCTGACTGGAAATTCGACGCCGCTGACGTTTGTCTCAGCAACGGTCACCGTTGCTATACGTTTCACGTATCGGAAACCTATTAATAGACCTCCCGATGACCGTGCCGTACCATTGCTTGGTATCATTGCTCCTTAATACATTATTATGGGCCCCATGACGCTCTTAAATTGTATTAGCATGGTAAAGACGTCGAGACGTTGATCTCAATTTAAATGTAGAAATTATGTTCGCGCGTTTCTCATCGGCGATAATCCCCGCTCGGCGTTAAATAATAATCGCTTTCTATTCAGACTGGAATTAGGTTAATCGCACAAAACTGCTGAATTTCTCAAGCGCCGATAGCCTCCAAATCCCGCCGTTGCGACATCGAGTGATGCAACGCTTGGTATTATTGCAGCTGCAACTGAAAACGCCTTTTGAAAATACCGTGCGAGCCGCCGGTCGATGATAAAGCGAAGCTAAAGGCAGGTATTCGATCCCATAAAGAACGTTAGAGCACGCGAATAAACCAGATTCGAGGATCTATAAAGCACCGTTGAATCTTTCGGGAAGAAAATTAGTCGAGTTTGTATCCGTTCATGGCGGGTGTCGTTTAAAATTTGCAAACGAGATGATATTCGAGCACCGTAGATCGTCTGTAATTTCAGCTGTGTGGCCGTCGCATAACGATGACCTCAACGCGGCCATATTTCACGCTGCAGGGACTCGTTCTGCATAGTAGCGTCGCGACGTTCTCTCCCCGAGGATGATTCCTCGCGTGTTCCGAGTGCCTTCACCTACTTAGAAGTCACAATCATTTGTTCTGTGTCCTCAGTTTCACTAAATCGACGTCACCTTTCGGTTTCATTAATTCGTACGATCGGAATCCTCCGATAAATCTTCGAACGCCGCTCGCGAGCTGCTAACCGTTGCTACATGATCCATTCTAGGTACACGCGATCTTCTTCCATAAGAAATCACGAGCGTTATTAAGAAAAGTTTACGTAGTAGTTCACGTTTTAAAAACTGTCGTCCACGATATATTCCAAATTGAAGATAGACGAAGAATTGTGTCAGCCATCTGTAACTGACATGATAATGTACTTTCTGCAACTTATCAATTTTAATTCTGCATGCATTAGAACGGTAAATTAGTATACGTTGTTTATTAAATCCTGCTTAAAGTACAGGATCAAATAAATATCACACTTGTCATACTAGACGCGATTTTAAGGAAATGTAAAATGTGCAAGACATTTTTGGAGTAGATAAATTATTATATATTAATCATTCTTATTGTCTCAACTTTATAAGATTGCCAGGGTGTTATCAACCGATTAGACCTGGCTCACAGAATTGCCCGGGATCGAACTTCGAGTCGGCGAGCGCAGAAATGCAGCTCGAAGGTTCGTCCATCCCCTATTGCTGTGGCAGGTCCCATAAGGTCCCGCACTCACCCACATAGAGGCGCAGTGAATGACACGCGCACACGCACGAGCACCGGCTACTGCATTATGCATTAGTCATGATTACAAAGTAAGTGGCGTGCTCGTGGCGCGTCTATAGTAATAACGGCGTATTTGCGGTGCTTATGATTTTCCACTTGAAACGGGCATAACCTGCTTTAATGGCGCTGGCCGGCCGGCCGACCGGCCCTCCCGGTCGCGCATAACTTACGGCAGATTTACAACGCCATCCGGGGCCCAGCAGAGGCCCAGCCGAGGCCCAGCGAGGCCCGCTGACGGCGCGCTGATCGCGTTAACGTCGTGACACTAATCTCTCCTTCTTCCTACGTTCGCGTTTCTTTTACCCCGTGCGCCGTGCACGCGGCCTTTAAAGGTCGTCTCGCTCGGTAATTATTGTCACCTGGGACTACCGACTCATCGGGGATTGATCGAAGCAAAATGGCTGCTGCGCGTTGGCCCCCTAGCTCTTCTTTTCATCGCGCGATCTACGCGTTGCGTTTTATTTCAAGCGCGCGTTCAGGATTAGTCTCTGCGGCATAGATTATCGCGGCGAGGATAACGAGCAGATATTCAGTTCGTGGATCTTGAAGTTTCTGATTATATAGTACAGTACCTTGATTAGCACAATCTCCGATGGCCGAATTCATTAATCTTCAAGCACCGATCTAAATCAGGCCGCATACTATTTATCGTGCAAGCCAGTAAACATTTAATGCACCACTGTGATTACATGGATTTGATGCGTTTATCGCAGAAATAAAATTGGCGTAATTGATGGCTGCTTGTTAAAATTATTGAAGAAAGAATCGCGTGTCTAACTTCCTTCTAAGATTATTATTCTCCACAAAGATCCACGGACTAGTAATTATCAGCTATTTTAGTTTTCGAACGACCGTGTTTTCGCGGTGCTACTGCATCAGAGTGGGAAGCCTTTGAATAATTGTTTATTATACTCGTACCGCAGATTCCAGACGCAATTGAATCGCTGCGTCGATAACTAAGTGTATAAATAATTCTAAGCGCTGGTGCTTGAAAGGCTAGACATCGCCATTGTAAGTCTAAAAATTGAATTGCTCGGTTAAGATTTTGTTAGAGCTGTTTACGATCGTACGTTCTCCGGTGATTTATGCTTGCTCGAACCTTCTGATTAACCGTCCATGTTTGGAATCATGTTATCCGTTATTTTTACTGCTATCTTTATTCCAGGCACTTCAAAATTCTTCGATGACGTGGATGTTGGGTATAAATAGCTCTTAGAATCGTTAAAGTATAAGTGCTTCTAGTGGCGCTTGAAAGGGTGGTGAAATGGCAGCAATTTGTTAGGGAAAAATGTCGGATTTCGATGCATTTTTAGATCGAGCGACGATTCGGCTGCGGATAATTCGTTTACATTTTGCGAACATTTTAAGAAGGATTTAGTGTTAGTATTTGATATTAACAGACGTGGGAAGTGTCGTATTATTTCTGTGACTAAGATTCTCCTATGCCTATAAATCATAGTTTGCATAAATATCCACAGACTAATGATGACAATCGAACGTCAACGCGATGCAATGGTGCAATATTTTAGCAGCGGATGACGTACTGCAGTACACCATCCTTTGGCACACAAAGGTAAATTCGTAGATAACTATTAGACACGCACTGTACATGCTATTATAAGAAAAGGGAGTCCAAAGTATATATATAATTTATATAGTTTCTTTAGCGACACGTTGATTTTATCTTAATGGATGTTACGATTGCAAATATTTTATTGACTGATATCGAAAATATTTCGTTGGACGTACGCCATTGCTTAAAGGTTAAGGGTCGGCGACATGGCCCTAGTGGCTGCAAGGAATATTACTCCAGCGCATTTCTGAGCTGATACGGGTTATCTGAACCCATCAGCGGGACTAGTCCGTTATAATGGCATTTGGTAGCAAAGGGGTTAAACCTTTGAATAACATAACCAATAGCATGCGCGCAGCCTATGGACGCGTGCATGTATTCGGCGAACTCTGGCCTTTGAAAAATCACTATTTTAACGAGAGCTCGATCGATTAGGTAATGTTTATTGAACTTTATGTAACGAACACGAGTTTAGACACCTAATTATGGGCTGTAGCAGCGATTAGAACTTTTTATGCTAATAGCGACACGATGTCGTTCGATTAGGCGAACGATTAGATTTATAAGATTGCTCGAGGAAGTAAATTGCTGTACGCCGCACGAGATTACCTAAATTACCAGGAACTCTGTTCGACTGAAAAATCTCGATAACGCACGATTCTGTTGCTAGAAACTTACCGGAACCATTTCGATCTTCTCGGATCGAGGCTCGATGGAAAATCTGTTTATTTTCCATCGGTCCAGAGGCCGGAAAATGAAAATTCCACAGAAATATTTAACGATGCTTCGAACACGGTAACTATTATTATTAATTGACGTTCGGTCCGATCGAACGTGTCGAAAGTAATTCGAAGGTAGCTGTAATAGAAACCATTAGCTTCGGAAGCAGCTCGGAGTTCCCAATTAGAAGGGGAATATTTGAGAAACGCCTGGATCCGCGGACGATTTTAATTACATGATTTTGATAATTCTTCCTCGCCGGTGGAAGCCACAATGGCCGAGGCGGAGCATTTAATCATGAATGTTCACGCAAAGGATGCTCGAAATGCCGGGATAACACAGCCAGGAATCTCGTGCATTAAAAAAATAATGGCTCGCCACTTCTGGAGTTTATAATGACGGTCTGTATGCGGCGCTGCGCCGCCTTAATCGTTCATTAGGTACCGTGCTAACCCCGGATGCGGACATTCGAAGATGGTTGCGTGCACGCGCGCTGCACGCGTGCAAACTCTTACCTGGCGAACCGACAGTTTTTCAACCGGCCAGCCTTGCCGAGGCCGACGCAAATGGAGGAAACGGGGGCTTCCGGTCTTGCTTCTTCATCTCGAACCATTCCTAAGGAGTGCCGAGCCGAGCCGAGCCGTACCGAACCGAGCCGAGCCTTTTACCTCGCAACCAGATCCTCTCCGCCTAGCCGGCGACCTGTCTCGTTCTTTCTTTCAACTCTTCATTGCACCCTGCAACTGCTTTCTTTGGAATAGTTGCTCTACTAGGTAATCGATGTTCGTTTCGACTTCTTGCCTCAACCTCTTGATTCACCTTTCGTCGCGAATTAATCATTCGTGGACGAGCCCTATCGTCGACGTCGCAATCGACCCTCTATTCTCGAAAGTTGACAAATCGTTCGACTGTTTAAATAATTTGAACCGAGTACGTATTTCTACCCATTTTAGTGTTTAATTAATTAATTTAATTAATTTCGTATTATTATTTATGGAGAAGTATGCGTATTCCTCTTGGCACGAGGGTTAATGAGCACGATCCGAGAATGATCACGAATGGAACAGCAATCGTTAAGTCTTTGTGCAAACAATCATTTGGTCGACGCGCAGAAAGCAGCGAAGTGTGTCAAAGCCGAACAATTCCTCCATTGTGATTTCTTTGAAGAACCATGAGGACAATGTCCTCGACAGAAACGCAGCGGAAGGATAAACGATTTTAAAGGGGGCCGAGAAGGCGATCGGTCATTCGGTTTGACAGTCGCTCGATCTCCGAGTCTTTTTTCCGCGAGGCGTTTTGCAGGTATTTCGCCGAAAAGCTACTCGAGCCGGGAATGATTGCCGGCGTCTGAAAGAAGCGTTGCGCCATCTTTATTCCTGTCGCGAGCCGCTCTATTCTCGACCCCGAGGGTCAATTCGTTTTAGCCGCAGTCCCGCGAAATAATTTATGCCCGGCACCCATTGCTAGCGGTTCCGGGTGTCCCTAGCTTTTCTTCCCCGGTCGAGCCGCATTTCGAGCAGCAACCTGATAATTAAGTAATTTGTAACCTTTCTCAGCTCTCCGTTTCCGGGAGGGAGGCGTGGGCTTTTACGGATGTGAACACCTCTCTCGGCTCTCGACGCGCCAAACAAATCTTTCGGTATGAAACAGCTTTCTTGGCGTCGCGGCCGACGTTCCGATCTCTCCGAATCTTCAGCTCGCTATTTTCTAGATATACGTGTACATTATTTCTATTTCGAATTATATCGGTGCTTAATATTCGTCATTATTATTATTCCAAATTATTTCCCCATTTCACCATTCGCATTGATAGATTGCCGAATTTTAATTGATTGAAGAAACCATTTGGAAAGAAACTATGAATTTTCAGGATATTTTAAAATTAATATTCGAGATTTCAGAATTCGGATTTGAGAATACCGATTCTTTGGAAGCACAGGGTGAACAAATATTTCTCAAAAATATCGTCGATACTTTTAGAGACTGGGAGATGTCTTTTTAAGTAGCCATTTCCAGGTCGACGCAGTACTCGAACTGTTAGTTGCGAAAGGTCGACGGTATATAAGAAGAACAAAGTTCTTCCACTTGCTGTTAGAACAATGCCAGGTTCGAGTGTGAAATATCGTAACGACTTGTTAATTCGGAGCTAACAATAACGTGTCGTCGCACCTTGGAGTTTAACTCGTCCATCTTGCGTCTTCGAAAACAGGGACGTCAGTTCTCTTGCCGGTTATATTTCTGAAAGTTGCCAAGCTATTATTCTTTGGCACCTAATAATCCTCATTCCTGATCTTTTAGTATGTTTGCAGGATTTCATGCGCGTGCTGCGTGCACACCTGCCAAGCGAAATTAGAAAATCGCAGATGTGCTAAAGCAAAATTAGTATTTTAATATAACATTTTCACTTCCATTAAATATTATTGACTCTGGCAAATCTAAGTAACGCCGTCGCGATAAAAATTATTCGCAGCACGCATAAGACCGGCAAATGTTTGAAGACAAACAGCTGTCGCTTCGGAAACAATTCGCGTGCTGACTCGCGGATTTCGCCGAGCCCGCCGGCCATAACGGCAAACAATTTTTCGCCAATCCGTAAATAACTCCGCAGAGTCCGGCGGAACGATCTGCAAACAATAGTTGGCTCCTCGGGAGTTCCGGAATCCGTGTTATGATATGTGTCGTACGTGACTCGGCCGCGCTACCGCACTCATAAAAGTTGCGGTTCAGATGTATCTTCCGAACGATACGTGACGGAATGCGATGGAAACGGCCAGATAGTACTTTACGAGCTTTCCTTATTACGACGTTAAATCAAAAGTCCGTCCTGGATGCATTAGAAAGTTTCAATTAGAAATACTTGGTCTCCGCGACCGCCTTTTGTTCCTTTTACACTCTCCGAAATTATCGCCGCGTTAACATCGAATGGGCTCGTTCTATTGGAAACCCTGCCGAACGTTAATATTTTTCACGATCGTCGTCCAGGATACTAAATTCAATTCGATTAATTCATGAGTACGTTTCAATGGAAGCACTTTCCAAATACGATTGCAACGTAATGAGCAATTGCTGTACTCTCATCTAAGCGAGCTAATGATTTCTTGATAAAAAGTCCTGAATTTCTCCCAATACCTTTCCGATGCGAACCGTGGCAGCAAAAATGAATGAACACGATTCCTGAATTCCCCGTACACTGCCCGAAATCTGAGCACGCCACACGTGTGGATCGCTGGCGAAAGCATGGCGAAAGCACGGCGAAACCATGGCGAGCTCGTCGGCGAGGATCGCACGCAACCATCTCCGCCTTGATCCTATCGTCCAACAAATTCGGCCATGTGCACGAGTTACTACCGCCATAAAATTCCGGCCGTTTAACGATGGCAAGAATTTATTGGATATTTTTGGTAGCTAATGTGGCCACCGACCTCTCCCTTCTTGAACCCTCCTGGCCGGCGCGGCACGGTGTTCTCCACGTCGAGAGGCTGGTCCTGTCCTCTTCCGTTTCTCTTCCACCTTCCATCCCCGTTCCTCCTCCGTTCCTCCTCCGTTCCTCTCGCCTTCTTTTCCCGACGCGGCGCGTCGGCCCCCTGTATCATTGGCCATCGAGGCCGAAAACTTGTGTAGTTCTCGCACGCGGCCGCAGATACGCGTCTCCGATCTCGCGGCAAGATAATGGCGGCGGGGACGGGTTCATTTATTGGGTGTAAATCTCAGCTCCTTCTAGCGGCGCGGTCTCAGCCACCGTGTAATCGCGCCCTACCTTTATCCCTCTTAACGTATTTCATCGAAATTCTCGGTGTCGAAAGACACCGTTTACACGGGGCCCGACGTTAAGGAAGCTTTACGACGTGCCCTCGGCTACCGCCTCGTTACGAAACCGGTGTCCAGATCGAAGCCTCGGGATGCTCGGCTGGCTCGACGACCGAGTCGCTGCTGGAAAACGTATTAGCCTGGCCTGGCGATCCGCCGTCGATTTATCGGCCCGATGATGCACCGAAATACGAGCCGGCGCGACGCCGACGCCAACGACGGTGTCGCAAACGCGCGGGAAACCCGGCTGTTAAACGTCTCCGCGCCGCGCCGAGCACAGGATCAAGCCGGAGCTTCTTCCTGCTCGATCCGTGATCCAGGGAACACCGTCACGCGCCGACTCCATATTTTACGGATTATCTGATCCCGAATGGGAGCCGCGCTCGATACTCAATTGTACGCGATTGCAAACGGACCAAGGAGTAGTAAAATCGCGACGGAGTTATGGCCAGAGAGCGTTTACCGGGTTCTTTCGCGATTTATCGATCGAGAGACGTCTTCTGCAGGCCGCCGAGGGAGTTAGGGTAACGTTCGCAGCTCTACAAAGCGGCGGGGAGCTGGACGATTGTTGAAATTGCAGTTAAATAGGTCTCGGCAATTTTTATTGCTCCGAAACCATGGTGCAGATATCACCAAATCCACGATCTAGTTGTGTTACATCGGTTACACATCCCGCTATTGTTATAGAAAGTCGATGTAAATCATTTTCGAACATTTCCATGTAAGAGCTAAGCGGTAACAGATCGTTTGGTATACAGGAGGTTCTGATTTGACGTTCCAGGTGAGGTATCAGGTGAAAACGTGTCCGCCAGCTCCGGACCACGCGGCGGCGATCGTGGAGAGGCGACCGATTTAGGCACACACACGGAAAACAACGACGGGGCCACCCTGGCCGCGAATACAGCGGTCGACGCCAGGGGCGGAAGCCCCCAAGGCGCTCACCTGTCAGGTGCGGCCACCCCCAGACCGCCGAGGGGCAGGAGGCGGCAGAATCAGAATGGTCTCGACACTACTCAAGTAAGTTCCACGAGCTTGTTACGATGCTTCGACCCGAATATTTCGATTCTGGACAGCCATTTAGGCTATCGTGAGTATCGACACCTGGACTTTGGACTCTCCTGTGTACGTCTATACTCGCGCTATTTGCGCTCGCGCAAACTCCCAAAAGACTCGTGCTCGTCTGAAGTGTTTAATCGCTTGCGGAAACACGTGTGGGAAGCTGGGGAGACGCGGTATGGCAGCTTCAGCGTCCTTGCGTGCGCGAGAAACCTTTCCGCTTTGTCTCTTGCGTCTCTCGCGTCTCCGGTCTCGTCCAGACCGGTGCTCTATGACAGCAGTGTCAACCAAAGCTGCACTGTCATACCGCCGCTGACATCCGTGTAGCCATTCGACGCTTCTGTAAACGGCGCACGGAGCTCAGAAAAAACCGCAGCGGCGGTTCGGCGGCCGGGAAATATCGATGGTCATCGTTCGAAAAGAATGGCCGGCCAATGACACGTGGAAATTCTTTGCTACTCTGTTTCGACGTGGCCGGAATGGAGATATCCGTGCTAACGCTGCCTGGAATCAGGCTGTCAAGACGGACAGGGTCGAGCGATTTATCATCCATCCGATTCTTTGCTTTTCATTCTACGACCACATTTTGAACTGTACTTCTTGTGGTATATCGAATATAATTAGAAATATTTTATTCATTCTATTTATCGCAAATGCCAAAAACAGTCCAAGTAGTCCTATCACAGGGTAGTGGAACCGGTTCCTTAGCGACCTAAATTTGTCCTAAATTTTTTAATTATTCTGCATTGTTTAATTATGCCCGAAAGCAAACGAAAAGCACAGCAACCGGCTCCATTAGCTTAGACCTCGCGCAAAAGGACACTTCGTCGCCTCCTTTCGCGGGAATTGCGAAAACAGATTCGAAAGAAAATTCGAGCTGGCGAATAAATAGTCCAAAGAGACTCGGTCTCGGGACAAGGCAAGTGCAGGAGG
This sequence comes from Augochlorella aurata, assembly GCA_028455555.1. NCBI lineage: Eukaryota > Metazoa > Arthropoda > Insecta > Hymenoptera > Halictidae > Augochlorella > Augochlorella aurata. Next base: position 9,395,173 of record CM052165.1, on the reverse strand, counting down.
CCGTTCCGTGGTTGGCTTTTGTAAGAAACTGGCAGTCCGACTGAAAGAGCAGAGTCCCTGGAAACGTATACACGGGGATCGTGTCTACGTCGCGAGACCCGGAGCGGCCCCTTGTCAGGAAGAGGTCTCGAGGCGAGAAAGAGATTTACCGTGGCCTCTTCGAGCGGCTCCTCGGACTCCTCGGGGATCCTATTCTACGCCAATCGAGTCTCGTTCTTCTTAGTGTCACGCCGCGTTCTCGCAGCCGAAGAGGAGTCAACTCTTACGCCACGCGTTGCCTTCATTACCATATCTCAGATGCAATCTGTTCCCGGGAATTAATGCACGGAGATATTTCCTGCTAGGTCGGACACTTCCCCGGTGAAACCGAAGTGGATCGCAATGACGTTTTCAATGACCAAGGACGCGAGCCTCGGCGAGGCATCTTGATTTGCATTCGAATCGATTAGAGGGCGAATTTAATGGCTCTGCTTCTTCCCTTTTCGCCGAGATTACCTCTTCGTCGGGCTAACACTCGAGATTCTTCCGCGGCTATCGATACACGTTCATCGCGATTTCCACGAATGGCTTGGATCGCGGATTCTATTGTCCGCGCTCCTTCTGTTTCAATTTATTAAAGCAGCTTCGTTTCTCCGTCGATATTGTTTATTGAAATAGAAAACAGATTCGGAGGATTTTTAATTCTTGATACAAAATAAAAATATTAATAAAACATAAAAAGTATTATTTTGAAGCTTGATTAAAGTGTTTGAAAAGAATCAGAAGTGGGTGAAATATCAATTTTTCTGACAAAGTCTCTCTTAAAAGAATAATAATTAAATCAGGCGATGATATTTTTCATCTATTAGAAAATATAAAATCGATGGGAGACCATCGAGTTGATGAGCTCGTTTTCTGAAACACTTTGCGGTTCTATGTTTCAGGTCAAAACTGAACGACTCACGCCAGACAATAACTCAACCTCGTCGAGAAGCGTGACGCCCTCGTCGTCTAGCCACCCGGGAACGCCGCCAAATGCAACCCCCTTGGGTGGTCCTGAGGGCCCACCACCGCCGCACCATCTCAAACACATGGAGCAGATGATGGGTCGGAGTTACAGCGATTTTATGAAAAGTCTCGCTGCCAAATACAACAACGCCAACCCCAATGAGTAAGCTATCATCCCCTCTCTTTCACTGTCGCTTCAAACTTTCACAATATCGGGGTTGCAAGTTGCCGCTGTGGCTTCCTCGAGAACATTGCGGTATTTCCGAAAATTCAAACTGATATTAAATCGTACTTTTGCCTTTGACATTTGGTAAAAATGACAAGTTTTTAATATCAACGTTTAATTTCATCGAATTTATCGTGTACCAAGTCTGTACTAAAAAACGTCATCACCGGCTGAAAGAAGGCAGAGACTCGGCGGACACAATTTGCGTCGCTGAAAGAATAGAAAAACAATGAAAAGCGTCGAAGGTTTGCGAAACGCGAAACGTCGTTTGCGCAGAAAAGGTGTGTCTTCAACGGCATCAGACAAAAGAGAAGGTGCCGTACGTGCTGGAACGATGTGTCGCAAGTGGCACGTTCCTAATTCCAACGGAACAATCATCATAATTGTTGGAAACTCGTAGAGCCCGCGATCTTTTCTTTCCAAACACAGGCGATCCATTACGCTGCGGCGACTTCGCCTATCGTCTAGCATTATTTGAAGTGAAGAACGTAAGACCTTGAGAGCCACGACGTTTGCCTTGACATTCTTCCTGCGATCACCGTGTTCCGTGTGCATACGTGGGAACGCAGGAACGCCTAACGGCCGATTCCGACGGTGCAGCAGTTGGTCCGCTGGTGGACGACAGTCCGACGAGGACACAAAGCCGCGAAGGGAAAATATTGATCGTCTTGTTACATGTCTTGAAATATTGATGTTCGAGGGGGCCGAACGGCTGGGTGTTCCACGCACGCAATATCGTCACCGTGGAACCGGTCGCAAGATTCGCATCTACGTCGACTTTCAATTATGTACCTTCCGGCAATCGATCGAGGACCCGGCTACCAGCCTGATCACTCAACGATCCACCGTAGATCTGCTTGACGTGAACGCTGGAAGCTCCGATGCTTGCGATCCGTGACATTTCCAGGAGAAAGTGCCTCCTTCATTGTTCCAACTCCTTGAATAAATATGGATCGTGCAGCCGAACCGAGATTTCATTTTTCTATAATATTCATGAGCAGTCGTCATCGGAATATTTTCTCGTTCCCGACTATTTTACGGATCGAGGATTCTAATAGAAATGCAATTCGATTACATTCTGACATCGTTTATAACCGACTCTTATTCGAAGAATCATTTATTTGACTGCCATCCAATGGCACTATAAATGAAATAAAGCAAAAGTTAAAGTGAAACAAAATCGAGCAATAGTAAAAATTGATCTGTTTTCTATTATTAGACGCTCTAAAATGTGTTAATACAATTTCTGTCTGTTAATAGGATAAGAGCTATTCCTTCAAACTATAAAATTATGAAACAAATGTAATTATCTACTATTACATAGCAAGTAAAAATAAAGGAAGTAGCTGTGTTCGTTTTCTGAAAATAATTCCCTAAACATTCTCCGTTCTAGTTACTTCAGTTCGCCAAGAAATGGCTACCCTCCCGGTCTGGACCCGAGGTTTCCAGCATTCAAAACTGCCGCAACGCCTTTCGTTGGTTTAATGGCGCCCTTGGGTGCGCCCCAACCACCGACCGTATCGACCACCTCACCCCTGTCCAGCAAAGACCCGAAGGAACAGAAGCAAGATAGTTTGTTCGGCAATCCCGTTTTCCCACCGATGCTCGACATGTCGTCGACACAGGCGCTTCTGCATATGGTCAGGACTGCGAACGCAGCACAGAACGCGGCTGAGCTGGAAACGTACCTGAAAGGTGATACTATTATATAATGACCTGACACTATGTCAATGAAGATAGACTTTAGGGGCTGTAGTGAAATGATCGTGATCCAACCACCATCCGCGTTTCCTGAATTGGTTCGAATAATCGAGCTTCTAGAATTACTATTCCATGCATGCATCTCTCCGTGATCAGAGATTCGAGCCACGTCCTTCCGGAATTATCTTCCCATGGGGTTCGTCAGCATCGGCGCGTCTTTGGACCGCCCGAGGGCAACTACGTTGCCTGTGGAGCGTTGAGAAAATAATTCCAGAAGAGCCGTAGCTCTTCGGCGCGAGCTGTCATTGAACGGTGAACTTTCTCGCGAGCAGGTGCGAACATGAACAAAAGAGACGCCGGCGTGACGAGTCCCCTGGACCTCTCGAGTCCGGGCGGGTTCGCACCCCGCAAGAGGCAACGAGCGGAGACGCGGAGATCCGGCAGCGTGTCCCCTAAGCCGAAACCAACCCCCAGGCCCACGACGCCACCGCCGGTCAGGTGTCCATCCCTCTGCGGCCACATGCCCTGCGGCGACGGCCAAGCTGTCAACCGGTGGACCATCGAAGACGTCGTGAATTACGTGTCGTCGATCGACAGTTGCGCCGAGTATGCACAGGTGAGTCACGACTCCTCCTGCCTTTTTTCCACTCGTCTCGCGGATCGGTTTTTTTGCGGCTCGCCATTACGACACCCGATGAACGTGTTGTTACCGAGGCTTCGCAAGAAACGCCATAGGCGCTGGGAAAACTCGAGGTGAGCTAATCGGCGAGCTCAGGATTTCTGGCGAGCGATTATTCTCCCGGCGCGGCGCGCTGCTCTAATCGATTTTCTTGGACTCTTGAAATATTCATCGACACCGCCGGAAAGACAGCTCGGTCGTAGACTAAATCGGACCGGCAGAATTCTCCTTTAATTACCGGTTTTTAGTTGGCGCTTGTTTAAACCGTTTCGACGCGAATAAATTCTAGACGCGATCGAGTCTGGCGTGACCCGCGCGAAAGTTCCATTAGCTATGGAATTGAGCTATTTATTTTCCGCGTATTAGACTTTACAAACTCTGCGGGGATTAGCATGAATAATAGCGGCGCGGTTGTTACCGTGGGTAGAATTTTTACATCGCATTCATTCGTTAAACTTGGGTTTTATTTATTCGAAACCATTCTCGCGAATAATGGTTTCGAGTCAAACGTTCTGTAGAAACATGAATCAATCGGGGCATACGAACGCGTTCGTGCATGCGCGAAGGAATTGTTTGGCTATTACTGAAAAACAATTTATCCGTGCAAGATCTTCGCGGAATATATTTACAAGTAGCGGGCATAGTTTGTACGTTCGTTTGTCGCTAATCGAGCACGCTTTGAACACGTGTTTCAACGAACGCGATATTTCCAACAGGCGTACGACGATAATTATAGCAATCAGTTTAGTGAAACCTGGAAGATAAATGAACGTCAATTAAGGGAGATGCGCGCTTACCGGAATCCTTTGAAATTCCCGAAACAAGTTAATCATCGTCGGGCGTACTTTTACGACGGGCTGTCGGCCGATATCAATTTCCGAGGCAGCGCCGGCAAAAAACGTGTCGTCGTTCGAAAATTTACGCGGCAATTAGCCTCATCGCGCGGGACATTAGCTGTCTAACGAAGTATCAATTACGAAAACGCGACGTCGGTCAGGGTGAGGCTTTTAATTGCTTCCCCGTCGCTCTGATTTCTCCGGAAGCTTTCTCTCCGGCCGGCGATTTTTCAACGTTTTCCGCGGCGAGCGAGCCGGCCTCGTCGAAGACCGTTCGTTCGGTTGGCCGGCAATTTCTCTCTGAGCGGAACAAAGCCGCGCGCGGTGCATCCCACGGGCGAAAAGCAAAAGCGGAGCGGCGGTCGCGTCGCTTGCGTCACTCGCCGGAAAATTAACGAGTGGCCGTGGCGACTCGCGGCGGGCAAGCTTCAGCGCGGCTGTTTTAATTGCTTTTGAAAGTCGTCCGCGTAATGAGCCGTACCGAGATCCGTCGCGCAATATCTTTCGAACTGTTCAGCCTCCTCTCGACGATCCGCGTCGCGATGAGGCAACCGGAGGAGGTCTAGGAAGCTTCGAATGACCTGACATCAGTCAATCCGGACAGTCTGGCATCAACGGAGCAGCCTGGCCGGTGCGCCCGTTAGAACAGTTCTATAATGACCCCTCGAAGCTAGGATCGACCCTGCACCCCTCTCTGATCCTCGCGTCCACCTCCGCGTCCGCAGTTTCTTCCCCTCCGCGAACTCCACTCTATTTCTCTCCTCGTCCAGGCACCGTATCCGCGGCACGAAATTCCGAGGAGAACGTGAAACTATCCGTGATCGCTCGACATGGCTCTCTTACTTTTCCGGCGAGGATCTGCCGCATGGGAAAAGTCCTCGCTTCTTGCGTCGCCGTTTTCGATTCTGCCGTATTAAAATACAATGGAATCGGCAATAGTTTGCGGAAGTAGAAGCAGTAGGTCATGACCAGACACTTTCCCATTATGCTTCTGCGAACTGATTCAATCCTTTTCCTCTTCGGTTAGTCATGTACATTATAAATAGATCGCAGATTGTGTGCAATTATGATAACTATCAGGAAGTAAATTTTAAAGCAGGAGGAAAACTGAAAGAATCGACGAACACCGACGTGCATATGTAACTTATGGAAATCATGGTAATTTTTGTTCGTGTCCCTGTTGCACGCAGCTTTTATTTTGGTGAGTAATCTGCCGTCAGGCTAGATATACGCCATAAATGCACAAATCTTGCAAAACTTATACACGTCGTAAACGTACAAATCTTGCAACGATACGCGTGCTATAAATGCATAAATCATACAAACTTATCGACGCCATAAACGCGCGAAAGTTATAAACTCGCACCATAAATGCACAAAGATCCACGATATACAGATGCTGGAAAATTCAACAACTTTCGGAATAATCTCGATAAATAAAGACACGAAGATGCCGGGATACTATTTTCAGTGGAACGAATTTTTCGTTTCGAATCGAAAGCTAAGAAGAACGAGCTCCATTGTAGCTGTCCGGCCCCGTTCGCATCGTTCTGATAACATGCTCGATTCCTCCGAGTGCAAACCTCTCGGAACGCCCTCCTGACGTTCCGAAAACACTGACCGCTCGTTTCGGAGCGTAACGTGGTTCCTCGGGAACTGTCAGATCCGATTATGTGACCGGTTATCGTCGGGCCTCGCTCGCAGCCGCGGTCCTCGAAACGTCAGCCTGTCAGCTTCGTAAATTTTTGCGGGGGCATCCACCTAGTCATGCATATTCATGAACACTCGAACCGGGAACGAGGTCCTCGAGTATCTCGATCGGCCGTCCAGTCGGATTCGAGGATGACGGTCTGCACGAATATGGTCGCTGCAGAATCCGGCATAACAACTGTTGTGGTCTTAGGTCACTTTCCGGAACACCGACGCGGCTCTCTATTTTATTAGCATTTGCGTATTTTGTCGCGTCAGTATACTTTGCACCACTAGTCTAACTACACTCGAATGTCTTTTATTGTATAATTGGCTGCTGTATCAGATTTCCAAAAAATCAATGCCCGTCTGTACGAAACAGGAAGTCTAAGGAATATTATTATTAATATTATTAATATTATTAATATTACTATTAAGGAAGTCTACTCTTGCAAAGTAATATAAGGGCAAAAAAGGGTTCGCAATCGAGATGAGACGGTCGATAGTTGAAGGAGGGGTTGAAAACGGATCGTTTCATTGATCGGAGCCGCGGGAGCTGATCTAGGATGGAGGATTGAAGGCGATCCCGCGTTTCGTGACGAATCACAGATAGTGGAAGCACGAACGGACGATTTACAAGGTTTTCTGGTTCGTAAATAGCGTATCGCGTCGACTCGCGTCGCGGCGTCCCGAGATTATCTTATAAAGGATACCGCGGACTGATCAACTGTGAGAGAGACCGATCCTACGGTAGATCCTCGTGGAATTATAGCGTCGATCCTTATCTAGATCTGGAATAGTGCCGCGGTATGTACGCTCACTTTCGTTCGAGCGAACGTACGGCGAGAAACTATCGCCGGGAAATGTAAATAATTGCCGCGAATGCTGCGTACCTAATTATCGCAGCTCGTTCGCCAGCCGCGATTTATGATGTTCAATGAAGACGCGATATTTAATTGCTCGTTAATGATGCTCGCGCCGCGCCGGTGTCCGCGCCGTGATTGACTTCCGAAGTAGTCAATCTTGCCTTCACTGGAAACCTAATCCTCCGATCACTGTTTTCCAAATTTCCGTCACGGAGCTTCAATTCGAGCACAATAGGTAGAATTTTAATATAGTTAAATTTAATATAGTTTTCTTTCAATATTTCAACTTGCAGCTTTCGCGTCAATTTCGTCTTTCTTCTAAAATTGTATTTCCTTGTTCATCTTCATAGCTTCTTTATGAAATTAATAGTTTCACGCGAATATATTACGCATTATTAATAAAATATTGAGCTACAGAAATGTTCTTCGACAATTTTATAGAAATATCAAACGTCGGCAATTGAGGCATTGCATCTAATATATCTTACAATATAAAACGACGACACGTTGTTGCGCGGAATGGTTAAAATTTTGGTAATTTCCAAGGAAGCTTCCACGTGCACCGGGAGCGTAATTCACGTTAACAAGAAGCCTTGGTAACTCGAAGAGCCCGTAAGAAATCTCGCGTGTTTCGGAATCGAGGAGGGACGACTTTAAAACCGGCACATCCAAGTGTCCTTACGTACGTGTGCTCGGTCCCAGATCGTTAGAAAGTCATGAATGTGAATCGAATCGGTTCGTACGTCTTTCGTGATGTGGCACACAAGAAGATATCGTGTCTTCACGTCCCACGCATGATCTTCATGCAAACTCCTCCATCGTTTTCGCTCGCGTTTTATCGGTCTCGTGCTTGTCGCCCATTCCAGGTCCGCAGTGGTCTTCATTCTTTGTTGCAAGGGACAAACTGGCGACGTTCTTTCCGTCGCGTTATCGTTTCGCTTCTCCTTAGTCGGGCCTTTCCGAAGAAACTGCGATTTGCATAAGCGAACGTGAAATATACTATTATTGCTAGACTGCAGAGTTTACGAAATTATGACAAAAATGTGTGACGATAATAATGCTTTCGACATACTAAAATTATTGAGAAAAAATTACATTTTTCAAGCTGCTGCTATTTTTTGTAACAGATATAGACATTACACGAAGGTCGGCAGTGTAATTATTGCAGACTGTTAGTTGCAGCGATTTCGACGATGGTCTCGCACTCAATAAACCGACATTGAGAAAATTGGTTGATTGATACGACATGCAAATCATTCATCGCCGATTCTGCTCGAAAAATGTCGACCCGTTCGGCTCATCCAGATCCATCGGCGTGCAATTACGGTGTTGCGTCGTCTGATCGCCGTAAATCGTGTATCGGCGAGCAGCTCGGCTCGGTGCAACCAGACGAAACGCAACGAAATGCAACGGAACGGTCGTCCGACGATTTCTGCATCGCGAGTCGCGACGGATCTGGGACGATTTTGAAGGGACCCGGTCGATCGACGGATTCGACATGCCTGTCCGTGATCGACGCGCTCCACCGTCCACGTTATCGCCTATTAATGATTAATCGACCGGCATTTGGTACGTGTTCGCGTTAGTCGGCTCGCTCTCCGCTTCCAGAACGAGAGGGGTCGACCCGGGTCACATCACGCTCCGCACCGAATCGTTAGAAAGTCCGCTCCGGATCCTTCCCCCGTATCCTTCGTTTTTCCCTCTGGACGTGCTCCCATTTTTCATCCCGGCGTCCTCTATTTTTCGCGTTTCGTCTCGCTCGATCCCGAGACGGCGATCGCGTCTGCGTCTGCGTCTGCGGCGTTCCTCTCTCGCGAGCCGTTTTTCTTTTCGTCGCTGCGCCGGGAAATGCGGATCAGGCTTGAGTAGCGTGACCGTGTTCGATTAGGCTGACCGAGAACCGGTGCCCGATACTTTTCTGCGTTGCTCGGGTCGGCAACATAAATTAGTGCTCTTTTCGAGCTTTCCCTTTTTTCGGAGTGTCTCTTGGCGGCCGATCGCGGGACCAGGGCAGTTCAGAGAAATGATTAAATCCCGGCGAAGTATCGGTCCGTCGTGAAATTCATCGACCAAAGGCGCAAAAGCCGCAGTGTAACCAGTGGCAGTAATATTCTAGGCTTTATAGGTCGATTTTATATGCGTCCATTAAATTTGTTCTCTTTGGCTGGAACAGCCACGGTTCATGAAAGCGAGTCTGGCTACTGTAACCAGATGTATATCTCGGTTTATTGCGGATAATGGAGTGCACTTTATGAATATAGTTGGAACAATGAGTCGAGCGTTTCCTTTTTATTCGCTGGAAGTATGAATTTCGGGATTTTTTCATTCTCGATAGATAGGTGTATCGTAGATCATTTTGAGCTCCTATTAAACATTCAATAACGATCTCGTAACAATCGCTCGGCAATATAATTTCGATATCGCGTAAAAATCCATCGTCCGGTTATGAAACGTGGCATTTAAATAAAAGATCGAGGAGGAGAGATCCACAAGTCTCTGCATCGTTAAACCAATTTTTCGAAATTTCAAAGATGATCGAATAGCGTTTGGCAATCCGCGGTATTAGCGCTCGGCCGATTTTCTCGAACGCTCGCGGAACAGCCGGCGCGCGTACCATTTATTCGGCTAAGATTGGTAGGAACAAACGTCCAGATGACAGAAGCCATCCATCCAACGGATAATTCGTTTCGATTGCGAAGGATCTCGCTCGCTATTCGTCGTTCGCTGGTACCGGGACGCGAAAAGGGTCGTTAGGCTGAAAAACTCTTGTGCAACTGAAGATCTCGAAGTGCGTTACCTTTCTACGTCCCCGGGAACAGTAACGAATAAATCAGCACGCCTCTAGATCTACACACCGGATTTCTAGCATTTCCTTTTCAGGATTTATTGGCGAGATCCCTGCTGCATTAATGGCCGAGATGAAGCCTGATAAACCCGCGTTCATAACTCGAATTTATCGATTCGAAAAATACCGATCTTTTTCATTAAACTCTGCGATCTTGGATCGACCGAACAGATAGGCGCTAATAGCGTAAATTGTGCAATTCCTTCGGAAATATTTCTACGGTTCTTGTCGTGCGCAAATATATTGATGGAGGGGGAAATATGCCACAATCTAGTAAGCTATATCGTAGATTGTTCTTTCAGGAAAAGAGATTCGAGGTATATTGATCGATATCTCTTCGAATCGATTCCCGAATCGAGCTTCGAACGTACTCATTGTTCAACGTTTCACCTAATCGCGTTCCAGCGCACACAAGTCCATGAAACCGGCAGCCTGTAATTCGCGCGAGCAAATGACCTCGAAAGGCGCGAGCAGCGAAATTAGCGCGTGGAAGAGCCACGCCAATCGGCAAAAATCGTTTGATCAGCTCACCGCGAGCGATGATCGCGAGTCGGACAGGCATCGGACCTCCCGGCAAAAATCATCGGACCTCCGAGAACACGCGTAATTACGCGCACGCACGGCGGCGGCGAGAGAAAGCGCGCACGTGGCTCTCGGTTAATTAGCCATCCGCGGAGTAGACGGCGACCGCGTGGCTGGTTATTAAAATCGATCGTCGGATCGCTCGAGATCGGCCGCGCCGCGATCCCGTCTGAAAAACCGTCGGCGTATCCCTCGGAGCTACTTTCTATCGAGGCGAATCGCGCTGCGAATCCGCGACGATCCTGTCCGGCTTATCGCCGTGATAAAGTCGTACGCCGCAAAGTCGATCGAGTAACTGTTTCTATCGGTACAAGTCCCCGTAGAGGTTCGATAAGGGACTCGGTTGTTCGCCGGACGAGAATTTTCACGGTGACGATGCGTGTAACGATTTATCAGCCAGAGTTGTAGCTCCGAGATACCAAGGACTCGGACGAACTTAATTGTATCGCGGACGCGAGCGAACACTTTCGATAGCAGACTTGCTGCCATTATGCTAGATTTGGTCATCGTTCGGCTACATTATTCCAAAAATAATCGTTCGGTATATCACGTTATCTAGCCAGAAATCATTCGAAATAATGTGTTAGCTTATTCTAGCACACAGTTCGTCTATAGATTATTTAATTATTTGTCATTTATCCGAGATAATTTGTCAGCTTCCCTCCGATCAAATACTTCTTTAGATTCTAAATTATTACTCAATGCATATTGTATTAATTTAGAAAAATAATCGCGGTATAATTATTATTTTATTAGGAACCGGAGTTCAATATTCTGTGTAAAGGAAATGTAAATGTATGGAAGGGACGTTTGGATCGAACGAATAGATTAGTTCGTTTGCTTGCTGGGCAACTGGTGGTTGTACGAATATTGTATCTGCATACTTATGAACCGATACGCTTATGAACAGATAGCATGTCCCAATCACGTCAATGAACAATCTTGAACTTTTTAAATAATGGCCCTAGGAAATGGTCTCGGCCAAGCATTTCTACAGAGTGACTCACGACCGTGCTTCTGTTGGCTTGATTGAAACGGAAACTAGTCTTTATCGAAGTGACTGGATTCTTCGATCCAATCAGTTCAGTTTCCTACGTGCTATGAGCAAACATTTATGTAATAACCTAATTGCCCGACTCTGGACCTGATAATCGGCATTGCCTTTCTGTTACTGTACCACATTGCTATTCAACATCGCAGATCATTGAGATCACGAGCTGCGAATAATTATCGGGAAATGTCGCGACATTCATCCGATTCTCTATTTCATCAGTTTCCCTTAGTTCCTGTCGTTGGCTGATTTGGCAACTGTGCAGCCAGTATCCTAAGCACGAACTTGCCAAAATCGGCGAGGTTCTTTCGTAGGAAATTCGCGGGAAACGCCAGCGATTCACCGCGGAGCGATAATAAATTGGTTTGACGAGCAGACGACGAGCGGCGTGCATGGTCGAGCAACTCTTTGGTCGGCCGCGCGAACGGCGCCATCAAAATATGATCGTCAATGCGAGAGTCTGGCTGTACACGCGAGCATTTACGACACGCAGCAGCCACCAATAAACTCCGAATGTAAATCGCTGGGCGACGCATAAAACTCCGCAATTTCCCCATAAAATTTGCCGGGCGTCTGTTATCACTGCGCGTGGACCGGGCGTTCTTAAATCCCGAAATTTATGGTTCGAACATTGTCCCGACATTTAAATTAAAATGTCCGAGCATTTTCCGTCGGCGCAAACGAGCCGAATAAGCCGAACGACATCGTGTATACACACGTAGTCGGCCGCGCGTACCTTACGGGTTCTGGTCGAGCACTCGGTGCGCACACGGAACAGGTAGCCGGCAGAGAAAATCATACGTAGTCACGTAGGTAGATGTATGTAAGCCGATATGTGAGCTCCGGAGGCCGCGGGACCGTTTTTCTTCGACTGACAGATCGCTACCGTTCGTTTAGAAACGTGTACCGCGATAAAAGCCGCGGATATGGCTTTCAGTGGCGTTCGTGTTCCGTGTCATTTTGCGGATGAAAATGTCTCGGCTACCGCTGCCGCCTCGTCACGTGGGTGTAATTAGGGAGATATTAACCGCAAGGTATCGACACGGGTTCATTATGATAATGAGCCACGGTGCCGCGCCGCGATCGGGATTATGCTTTTCCGAATGTCGCGTACGCGGGACACGTCGCCGATACGCGGCCTTCGCGAGCACCACATTTCTCATGCGGTACCTGAAAAATCTGTCAACCGACACAGATACCTGTAATTAATGGCCATTAACCGCGAAAGAAATACGCCCGGCGCGGACCGCTTTATCGCTGCGATTTTTGAGCCGTTTGACGGTGCTGATAACCGAACTGTGTAACAGACTGTTCGGCTATCGGGCTCTCTTAATGTATGCCCCCAACTCTTGCCTCGGCTTGTATCTTTTCTTGTAACGATGTCTCCCGATGCTATTCTTACGCCGCGTTTTTAACTCGACTAATTACTGCTTCGTGGCAAATTAACGTACCGGTTTGGTACCGTTAAAAAACTTAGCTTTTTAAGCATGCCTCTTATTCATTTAATGTTCAACCTGTAGGAAAATGTTTCGACTGTCATCGTTTGATAAAACATCGGTACGTGTATTATTATTATAAATCTAATGATTTAAACGACTTCTATAATATTGTACCAGACGCATAAATCCAGCAGAGTTCGAGGTTCGACCAGAATTAAAACTTTCTAGGACAAACGTCAAAGTCCGTCTATAAGAAGCAGTAGAGAGTGTCTTCGTTTCTAAATTACTCGTAATACCGGCGATATCGATTCACCGTTATAGAAAAGATAAAATCAGCGTGCGACACATAGAATCGCAGCTGCAGAAGAGCCTGCGAGCGATGATTCTCGTTTTAGGCAGCTGCAGGCCCCGTTCGGCTCTTGCTGCGGCCGATATGATCGAGTTTCGAGCCATCACTCACGTTTCGTACGTGGCGGTTCAATAAGCCCCCGGTTTAAACGTCGTGTTACCACATATTCCCGACTAGTTAAGGCTAAACCCGTACCGTACACGCGGCCAACAACGAGGAGACGAAGGAGGCAAAGTGGCTAGCGGGAGGCCGTGAAAGGGGAACGAGGAGAAAGAAGCAGGGTCGTGACACGTACGTGTATACGAGGCACACGCGCGTTCCCCATATCGACAGCCGGTTGCCGGTTGCCGTGGCCGAGCCGCAATCAACGTCTTATTGGTTCCACTGGTTGTCTTTGGCTATAATTCTCGTTGCCCTTCTTCGGCCAAGACCGGTGAGCACTTCTTCCGGCTACCGTCGCCGATTCCTCATTAGCGCGCATGCTCGCGCGTTGACAAAGCTGAAAGTGATTCGGTAACGATCCGACGTCCGTCAGCCACATGTCTCTGCCTCTGCCCCTGCCCCTGCCACCTCTGCTCTCGGATCTCTGCTATTCATAGCGCATCCTAGAGCTGCTTCCAAACAGCATAAAATTCGATTCGGTAAGCCTTCTCTTCCCATTTCAATGGCAGCGATCCAGAAATTTGATTGGAAGAATTTATGGATAGATCGAAAGGAAGGTGAGACACCGGGGAATGCATTCTTCTACTCAAGGACGCGGCGTAATGAAAATTGCACGAAGAACGTAAGGAATTAGAATTGTGAAGATTACGAATTATTTTAAGTGCAGAGATTCGGATTGGGAAAGCCAGTTATTTTAATTATTTTGAAAACTGAAAAATACTGTGTCGAGGAAACGTTGAAACTATTTTAATTGTGAAAGCATAATTTTATTGACAATTAAAGAAATTGAAAAGTAATAAATGTAACAAAATCCCAGAAAGGATTGAAGATTTGAAATATGTATTTATCAGATAAAGTGACAAAAGAATCGAGTTTCGAAGGTTCTGCAGCTACGAACGGCGCTTGAAAAATGACAAGTAGCATTAATAGATTTCCCTGTCAGCTGGAAATTTGCCAGTGCAATGCTGAGACGGCAGGAGACACGGCTCAATAATTTATAGCCATCCGGAAGTGCGTTCGGTCCAAGGAGGATGCTAAGATACTAATCGCCAGTGATCGATCATTAATAATTATGTAAAGAATAAAATTTCAGAAAAACATGAATTCCTGGTGATCTAAAAAGAAGAGGAATGATCGAGAAGGTCCAGGGGCTTCGAGAAACCTCGCGCAACCTATTCATCACATATTATCAGATAGTTGGCGCTAATTCATTATTAACGAGCGACAAAATTAATTATATCGCGGCCTGTCCCCGAGCTGTCGTTGTTGCCTTTTTCCTCGAGGGCCTCCCGAAAAGCTGTATCCTTCTTATCAGATTCATTGTACGTTTCCGAAGTGATCGATCAGCGTGTTACCGACGAATTTTTCCCCCGACTTCTAAACTGGTTTTCTCGGTAACCAGACAATCCTCGTTGCAGTTATCGATCTGGTTCGGACATTTACAATATCCTAATTACGTAGCCCAGTTGCCGAGACTCTGTTCGACTTTTTTTTTCCCTCTGTCCGACTTGTCCGACTGATCGTGAGTAATAGAAACGTTCCGAGTTGTAACGTTTCTCCGAGCTATTTAGAAAAGTTAATAAACTGGTTGGTAACTTCGCACCGCGCTGTCATTATGGACCGTGTCATGGAAAAAGAACACGCGCTCCAACACTCCAATTAATATCTTAAAAGTCGATCAGTGTTCTCTGATTCCATCAACTGATAGATACAAGTGCGAAATAAAGACGACTTTTTAATGGGAAATTGCTCGTTAGTTATTAATGAAATACATTTCCGATGGTTAGCTCTTCGATTATATAACTTATTCTGCCATAAATTTAATTGTTCAGAAGTAAAATAAAACAATTCTTCACCCGTTCTAAATAATTAATGTATATAATAAAAATTAGTGAACAATTCTGTAATGATAACCGATAGAAATATTCGACAAATATTAGCAGTTTAATTCCACAAGAAATTAAAAAACGGTCTATTGTTTCTGTCAAAAATAATTCTTAAAAGTCACACGTGGTTTTAGATCGTCAGCCCAGCATCTGAATCTCGAAGAAGAAGTACCAATACGGAGACCAGAATGGTCGCACGAATTGTCCGCGAACGAAAGTTAGCGTCCCGATGTTATCGGCTCGGCGATCGTCCGATTCCTATCCGGCTGGCCGGGACATAACTAATTATAGCTCGTTATAGGTCAATGCTTAATTACACCGCGGGCGAGATTCCACCTCCGCTTTCGGGCTTATCGATCCTCTCGATCTTAGACACGGCAACAGGTTCTCCTCCGGACTGGTTTGATTTTACCATAACTTCTGATCCGAATATCCGCGGAGAGCCTGTTAACCTTTTCTGCCCGGTGTGTCACTGATCACGCCGCAGAATTTGCCAGCTCCTATTTAGGTGTCGGCAGAGGCCAGATATCTGCCGCGGGAGTGTAATTACTTTGCCGCGCGATCGGTGTATCCTTTTAGCCGGCGCGCGCGACGTGCAGCAAGCAGGAAGCCGCTTCTGTTTTAAGCCTAACGAAAGTAAGATGGTGATTAATTTGTTGGTTACCGTGTTACACGATCGGCTTTCACTCGGCTAGCTCGCCGGGTTCGCCACGACGCCATCTTTAAGGACGGACTAGCGTTAATTACCACCTGTGGCCCGACGAATTTCATACTATTTTTATCCGATTTATACCGCGAAATCATTCTTCGCTTTTCCTTCCTGTCGATGCGAGATTTTTCACGGAGGTCTAAGACAATGGACCTGAAGCAATTCTTATTTATCATTTACAATGGGCGCGGTTTTTCACTGGAGCTATTTCGCGAAGAGTTAGAAGAATTATATTATAATATTATAACATTTATAATGATATTTATAATAATGTATTATAATATTATAGCAAATCCTAATTATTAGAAAAATTCGAGTGTCAGATCCAACCTCGCTTTCGCATGGTTTTCTCGAGTATGTCGGAGGGGAAAATCTCGCATCGTTCCGGAGAATTCTCAGGCGGAGGAAAGTCGGGATCTAAATAGTTATTGCGTCTAAAAGGATACAGATATCTGCGCTACTATTTCAACCGGGTATCCGCAGTAACTTAATCTGAAGCATGCACCTACAACGGCAGCCGCTGCGGGAAAGATGGGACTGGAGATGTTTAGGGTAAGAGAATCGCAACGAAGAATTTCATGAAAGCAAGAGCGTGCATCTGTGCGCTACCGTGCAATGCAAGGACGTTCCTTTTAAGGATGGAGCTACTGTTTTATGCACATGTTTCTACAATGGTGCACTAGTTTAATGCTGATACCGCTCATGGCGATGCACTCACTTCCTACTGCGAACTCTAGGCGGATTGTTTTCTAAGCACATGTCGTGCAATATTATCGAGTCGTGGGTCTGCACATGTTTATTTGCCGAGGGAAATGCGCCGGACCTTTTTACGGTTTTTCGCGTGCGAAACTCCATAACCGACCGCGAATTATTGACGCGTACGTTGCCGTGCGAATTTCGCTCGCTTTTTCTGACCGTTGCGATACCTTTATTTCGACAGACACGTTGCACGTTCGAATTATTATTATGATTTTATATAGTTTCGATCGTTCGCGCGAATAAATTCATGCAATATCTGCGCCACTTATTTTAAGATACAATTTCTGCTTTCTCTTTATGATTTGTCTTATACGATAATTTCGTTGATATGTTATACACGTTACGTATATTATATTCGTTTGGATAATATTATGAATTAATTTGCATCTCAAATAACTCGTCTGCATCAGATTCGGTTAAAGAAAAATATTATACAGGACGATGCTAAAAATTAATTACACCGTGTACACTGGGAGACGAAACGCGCTCATTATCTTAATGCCTCGGGACACGTAAACCCGGCACTCTTCGAAGCTCGGATTACCGCGGCTTTTGGGAGCAAACGGCTCAGAAGGAAGTGGCTGTGGCGTTCTCCTAAAAGGAGCGTCCTTGAGAGCAGAGTCCGGCCTGAATTTCGCGTAATTCGCGAACGTGGCTCCCTATCCCAGAGACATCTGGCAGGAGGCACACCTATATCCATTTTCCTCGAGCAGATCGGCCGTGTCTCGTTGCACACGTATCTCGTTATCATTTAAGGATGATTACAAAACGCGGCGAGGCTGCTCGCGGGCCTCTTTCAGCGGATGATTGCGCGATGATGAGGCCTGAAATCACGGGACGACGCGGTTGGTTTTAAGGCTTCTCTCTTCAATCTCTTCGACGATGTTCCCTGTGACCTGTTCCACTCCGTATTAAACCTCCGTTCGAGTTACGGCCGGCTGATGAATGGCCGGCTCGCGTCCTCTTCGTCTTTTCGCTCGGTCTTTTCGCCTCGTCTGCCCGCGAGGCTCGATCCTCGATCCTCCCTCGTCTCTTTCTCGGGTGACAGATCTGGGTTGCTTTGAGTTACGTCACCCCTGCCTGCCTCCCACCCCTCGCCGCCCCCTTCGGCTTGTCTTCATCTTCCTCTCGTTCGCCTTTGATCCTTCTCCTTCTAAACCGCTTATGGCGGCACGAAGAAAGTTGCTCGAGTGACGTGCAACGAGGGATAAATTGCTCGATGAACCGAGATTCCTTAATGAAAAAAAGTGTACGTCGCTCTCGAGCTCTTTAGCTGCTTCTGGTTAAAGCGGATAGCCGAGTGGAGATGGTGAAATGATAATGAGGATGGAGTACTTCTCTGGTTCATGACCTTTTTGTTCGCCCTGGAAGACCGGGGACGTTTTGTTCCGAGGCTGCTGGCCGAGTGCCGCAGAATTCGCCGCGTTCGCGATGCGGGATTTAAATATTTGTCACTGTGATTTATAGCTTTTATTCTCTGGAACAATTTATTCCGATTCGAATAAAATCTCCGACACTTCCCCAAACTCAATTAATCTTTCGCACCACAGTGTTCGGAAAACCGTGTCCAAAAATTGACCAAATCCAATTCTCAGGTAAAGAATTGTTTCACATTTTTTAATTATTCGCGCAGACAGAAAGATTCCACAGACAGATCCCCACGCGAAAGTAAAACTTCGCATTCCAGTATGCAGCTATCGGAACAGAAGCACGCCGAGACAAAATGGTACTTCACCTTTCACATTTCCCTATTCTCGTCAGCGATGCGAGCACATAAAAGTCCCCGTTAAACCTATCGCCGCGTGTAGCGCAACAATGTCCGTCCGAAAACGGTCACGCAGGCCATAAATCTGCATAAACGTCCGCAGTCTGTTTATCATTCCTCTGTTCGCCCCTCATCAAGAGCCCCACGGAATTCGCGATCGAGTCGTTCGAAGACAAAGCATCGATTCCGCTTTTCCCCGTCCTGCGTCGCCTCCGCTGCGACGACTCCTTTGGCTCCCTCGGTTCCCGCGGGGGCAACTGGCAAAAAATCAGGCGCATTAAGGAAGAAAGAGGCACCGGTCGAGTGGCCCTTCTCAGGCTGACAGAGAGAGAAAGAGAGAGTGATAGATAGAGATAGAGTGAGAAGGCAGGAAGAAAGAGGATAGAGAGCAGAGAGAATAAAGCTTCGCAGCGAAGAGAAAGAGAGATCAGAGGGCACGGAGCTTCGGAGAAGAGGGAAGGAGGAAGCGATTGAGAGAGAGAGAGAGGGAAGGAGAGGGAGAGGAGAGGAGAGCTTTCTCGAGTGGGTCTCGTTTCCATCATCGTCTCGTTAAAACCCATCGATCCGCCGGTAGCATAGTCGGACCGTCCCCGTGACACGCTGGAAATGCGGTAAACGAAGAGGCGCTGCCTTTAAAGGGCCTGGCGGTTCCCTTTCCCCGTTGCGGCGCGACTCGTCGGTTCGGGGCCAGCGTAGCTGCACGTCGCTCGTCCCCGTCTGGTATCGAAAGGTATCTCTCATGGGGCCCCGTGGCCTGGGTCGGCTCTCTGCCCCCCTCGCTCGGTCTCGCGGCCGAGGCACGTCTCCGGCCGGCTTTAAAGTCGGACGTCATAGACAGCTGGTATCTTTATCGAATCGATTCGGCTGACAAACTGGAGGATACCGCAAGACGAATAGCCGATCTGCATGAGGTATGGAGTCGTGTGCATTGCGATTAGTCAAGGGACTCGAAGTCCTCGTGCTCTAATGGGCATCGTTAGCCGTTCACGTAAAGGAGAGGAGCGTGTCGGTACGCGGCCCAGTCGGCCCGAGCCTCTAGCCTCTAGCCTGCAGCCTAACCGGGCCCAACCGGCGACGACCACGGGAACGGTGGCTAGTGGCTTCTTCTTGATGAACGGGTCG
Source organism: Augochlorella aurata (assembly GCA_028455555.1). NCBI lineage: Eukaryota > Metazoa > Arthropoda > Insecta > Hymenoptera > Halictidae > Augochlorella > Augochlorella aurata. The sequence goes on along the minus strand of CM052165.1, from coordinate 9,375,520 downwards.
GCAACGGACACGTACCCGATGCCAACGCGTGTACGCCGCTAAGCTCGTGACGATCTACTTGTTCGGGGTGTCCCGGCTAATCGTCCCACGATCGTCATCTTCGGCTAACCCTTTCCCAGAACCAGGCATTATGGGAACAGGATGCTACATTGCTCTCGCGCAATCCTAGCTCCGCTAGTCCCGTACCTTACCTACGGTCACCGGCCGTTCTTTATTTAACGGGACAGTCTTTTACTCCACGGATCCGTCGTCTAGGTTCGTTTGTTTATTAAAATGGCCACGTCGTTCTTTATTCTGACAATATTGAACTCAACATTATGTCACTCGATGTAATCAATTCCTGGCTCTTGACCAAGGAACTTTAAAATCCAGTCGTAGTATTCACAGTATTTGAAATATTCTTAGTCAACTTGCAATTTTAACACTTTATCTACCGAAAGGATAATAATTTGAAAAGAACTTGTTCCATTGCATTAATCTAAATAATTTAAAAGAACTATTAGAAAACTGTAATTCGACCTAGAATATGTCTCGCAAACTTGCTCCATTGAAAATTAGCTCGGCAAACAAACGCGTACAATCTCCGGCGACTCGCTCCCACCAACGACTCCTTACTTCAACATTCCGCTATTTCAGCCGCATTAGAAAGTTTCATTGACAAACCTAGGTGCTGGAAGCGAGACCCTCCCTAACCCTATCCTAGGTATTCGAAGGCTAGAATTTGAAGGAAGCCAAGTGCGAAGATGGGTGGCTCTGCAACCGGACTCCGGGCAGCGGGCAAAGAAAACCGGAGGAACGATGTTTCCGTCTAGATCCATTCTCTGGGCAGCTTCTTTCCTTCCTCCGGCGAGCGGTCTTCTCATTATACCCGGGGGGAGCAGAAGTGGGTCGTGGCACGGGCGCGGTAGCCAGTCACGGCGAAGGTGAAGTTAGGTGGGGTACACACGATCCCATTCCTTCCACGAGGGTAATGATAATTAATCCAGCAGGGACCGCTCCTTTCAGCCGGACCCCGGTGGTCAACATCGGAGGCGGCCGAGGTCAGCCTCGAGAGTCTTCCTTCTCCTACCATCTCCTGCCATCCTCGTCCCACCTCCGGCCAGGCTCTCCTCTCCCGAGCCCCCCTCCGGCCCCCTCTGGTTACCACTGCTCGGCTCCTCTTTTTCTTTCCATTAACCAATTAATAACGTCACCTACTATGGCGTTACCGTTCCGGTTCTCCTCCCTGTGTTGACCCTGGCGAACGGTACCTGCACAGAGACTCCGGTTCGAAGAACCCTGCCACCTGGATCGAGCTAGGCGATTATGTCCCTCGGGGACAAAGTCACTGGGTGTGCAATTTCATCGGGCTCATTTGGCCTGGTTATTTAATGAGAGAGACACGCTGGGTTCACCGGACACTTCGGTGCCCCCCTGAAGCGCGCATCACCGAGATATACGCTTCCTGACTTCGCGGAGATGGCTGCCGATTTTAGCGTCCTCTATAACTGTCCTCGATAATTCTCGAATAATTTCGACGACGTTCGTTCTGCTCTTTTGCTGTTCGAGTGCCTTCGCATCGTTTCCTAGTTGATGGATTTCCAGCAACTCCGTATCAAAAACTTGTCTAACCATTAATCATGTTAAATTTCTCCATTTTTCAGTTGTTTTAACAGTCCCAAACTGGTCGCGAAAATAGTAGAGAACAAATTGGTGCACGATAAAAGAAAGTACAATGTAGAACACATGAATGCGTTTTATCTTGAATAATTGTCGGTGCCGTTCTCGAGCTCCGTTAACAAGACAAATGCGTTTAATAAGAATGATAATGACGCCAATTTCCCGACCGGACAGATTGCCGGTACGTTCTAATCGAGCGTTTTGCATACGCTCATTTATTCTTTAAGTCGACGAATTAATTTTCATTCCATTGTTAGTCTCCCTTCGGTTGGATAATACCTCACCTCGGAATAACCTTAGCTTTATTAGATTAAATGATTCGAGTATCCACGAAGACTACTTCGCGGGGAAGATCTCTCCGATTAGTTGACTCGTTGAATGCAATCAAGATAGCCTTCTCTCGCTGCAGCTAGCCAACATATTTCTTCTTGCTCCGACCAATTTTAGCATGTAAAATGGCTTCGAGATACGCATCTCGTCATTATGATAATAAGCCTTTTTTTCACGCGCGCGGCAATTACTTTCTTCTTTTCGTTATTTTAGCATCGTGCCTGGATCGTCTCCGATAATTCCATAACGTTCGCGCGTCTCTCCGTTTTACCACCACGATTATTCACCGATTATTTCTAGTCGCCATCTTCGCGTATTTACTTTCGTTTTTAATTGTCGAACGGTAGGGTTCAAGTCGTTGCCAAGTTTCACTTTATAACGTAACCCAGTGAATAAACCGAGTTTCCTGAAATGGAACTCTCCATTTTTACGGAGCCGTCGCGCTGAGTTATGGCCGCTGTCTCGTCTATCATCGCGTAATCTAAGCAAACGAAAATGAAATTATTTGGAACCTGCATCATAATTAAATTCCACGTGCAATACAGAAGGGTTATTAAAACTACAAATTCATTTCAAAAACGATTCCTGTCTTTTGCCATTGATGCAGAACATTTTTGTCCGACATAGAGGATCTGCGATCACGTAATAATTATACCGTTAGTATAATATTAGTATATTCCTTTAAATCTCCGACGATGCACCGTAGAACCGCACCGCGGACTCCGTCAAGCTGCGTTCGCGAGGCCAATCAATCCTATCGGGGACTATCTAAGCGGCCGGCATACGAATCGAGCAAAACAATAATAAAATTTCGCAAGCGGCGGATCGGAATTAACAATGCAATGCGAAGGTGAGGCAGGAGGTATCAGCGTCCGCATCAGACCAATAAATTTCATCGCGGGGAGATAAAAATTCTTCAACTGATTTTCGCCGAAGAATGCGCAATGAATAAAAGTGGCGGTGTCGCGTTCGCGAGAGAAACGAGCGTGCCGAGCACGTTGTCAGCTATTAAATCAGCCGTCGAGCGAATTTCAGGCGGCAACAAAGTAATCGAGTGGACCGATTCAATCCGCGCTCGATTACGGTGGAACGGCTTCATTAAATCCGTTCATCAGAATTAGCTGGCCGTTAAATCGCAATCGGCGCGGCTCGCCGCGGCTCGATCTAAGCGCAGGCCGCAGTTTGTCGCGATCGCGCGCCGAGCTCGTTCGCTGTTGCGCTCTTACGCTCGCGTTTATGCAACAGCCCGGCGCAGGCCGGCCCGGCGCAATGCAGATGATGAAAGATAAAGCGGCCGAAAGAGCACGAAACGAACGTAATAATCTTGTTAAAATTCCCCGCGCTGAGGCAACGGAGCACGGGCAGAGCCACGACCAACATCCATCGCAACGCACGCTGCGGAAACGTCGCGGTCGCGCCAAACCGCGCCGGCAGCCTCGCCATTTTATCTCGCAGGGTGGATTGCACGCCGATATCTCGTTCTCTTCGGAAACCCTGGGCACATTCATCCGAGCACCCTATCGCCTGACGTCTCCGCTTTCACCCCTTAAGCTTAGCCTTTTTTATAGCGCTCTCATTTCATGGAGATCAGTGCAGGCTCCTTAAAACTAGAAAATCATTTTTAAATATTTAAATTATTCGTTAAAGAATCAATGGAGTCTCTAACTGACTCCTCTCTGCTGCAATAGATGCAATTTTTATTTTGCACAAAGGTCCGCACTCTGCATACGACTAATCTGCGGATGTATTTGCAACATAAAAATGGTCCAAGTTAATTGGAAAGAGCACGAGCCGCAGAAAAATGTCTTTCCTGTTCCAATTAATCAAATGAAACGCCGCGTCTCCCTCGAACATCATTTGCATCGCATAATTCGGTAATCAATTTAGCGCGCCCGCAAGGCGAATAATGCTGGTTTCCATTGTGTTGGATAAAGGACAGGGAGGAAGCAGGAAACGAAGCGAGAAAGAGGAAAATGTAAACTCCGTGGAATTTCGGTTAATTGCAACATCGGTCACTTCGCTCACGTTCACGACGTTAGGGGTTCAAAAGGTGAGAACGAGCGAATAAAAGTGTTGCGTCAGCCCCGCCGGCTCGAAAGATCCATTGTTTCCGTTCTGCGTTCGAGAAAAATTTCGCCGGCCGTTTATAATTGCCCCGTTCACTATCTGTGTACGTTTATTGTTCCAAGTTTATCGAGCCACGTTATTTCTTCATGGTTCAAGTGGTAAGGTGAACTTGTGCAACAGTACTGCACCGTGCCGCGAGGCCGAAGAAAAGTCCGGCTTTTTCGTTTTCGATGGCTCGATCGATCGATTGTTGCTGGTTGGTGCATTATTAATTGGGAATTGTATGTATTCTCTGCGTTCTTGTTGCGACAGGTTGCCTTGCATCTCGTTTATCGAATTCGTACTGTTTTAAAGTTCTTCTAATCTTATAGTATTTTATCTGAATCAATTAATTAATTAATAACAACTAGACTGCAATGATTGAAAGACTCCCTTCGATAGGGTTGAACAACGATTTCACAGTGTAATAATCACCTCGATACATTCCAAAAAATTGATAGCTACTCTAAAACAAGGATTGCGAGCAAGGAGACTGATCGTTCGTTTAACGACCGCGTTTAGAGATAAAATACAGCCTCGAATTAGCATAAACACGCGTAGTCTACTTAGTACACGGACAGGATCTGCTTACGGAAATGCCGTACGTAAATCACAAATCCCGACAAAGCTTTCCTAACAGCTCGGCGCAGAAGTGAAACATAAAGCAAGAAGAACGGCTAATCGACGCGCACAATAAATCTCATTCATTACCTCCGCCGGGATACACACGCACACAGAGCCGAGGGAAAAGAGTGGCTCGAGTGCAAGGGGTTAACAAATTGTTCGGTCGTCGCGTAATCTTTCCACCCCCTTACCGTCCCTTTCCCGGCGATCATTCTGTCGCAATCTCGAGATCACGCGAGCTAGCGATGGGACCAAGCAGTATCGAAACCTCGCCGCCGCTTGTTCGAATACTCTACGAACGAATATTCCTGGTAAAAACGTTCTGCACTAATCACAATCGGTATACGAATTTGATACAATATTGTTTAACGACTGTGATAATATATGCGTATCAATATGTTGCGCAGTAGACACGGACAGCCATGGTCGGACATTTTCGCGGACCTTAAATCAACATCAATGGAGATCGTTTAATTGTCTTGCACATAAATATATTTCATATCGCCAGCTTAATTTGTATTTCCACGAGTCAATGTTTAAATAAAAATGTCAAACTTCTTCGGACTTGTCAGCAAGTTATACAGCATTCTTTATTGCTAGCCGAGAGCCAGCTTTATGTAAGTTGTTCGTGTCAGGATTCTTGTACTTTTAACTGTACGAGTTCAGCAATATAATTGAATCGTTCGAACGAACGATCGATAAAATCGCATTACAGTTATACCATTTAAAGAAAGCGACGCTTTTGTAATCGGCCACTAAATCAACTAGCCGATAAATCAATTTGCCAGCAGTTACTTTTCAGTAGCAGATAGTTGAAGTCGATAGCTGTCCACTCCATTCCTCTATTGCGAGGCTGAAGTAATAAAATTGAACAGCCGACGACTTCGAGCGTATCTTCTTTCGAAAAACCGACCATAAATTAAGTTGGTGCGTCGCGCGGGTGACCCGAGCCGGACCGAGACTTGTGTTAAACGTCAAAGTAATCGATATTAAGCGACATCGAAGTTGGTAGCGTTGCGAACGCCGGCGTAATGCGCGCGACCAGCGACGATGGCAGAAACGGGTGTTCTCGACGGCGCGCTGCTGGTACAGATTGTCATAAGCGAACCCGTGGACCGAATAGACGCGTCGAGTCGCGTCTAGTCGCGTCGCGTCGGCTCTCCACCTCCGAGTGTGCCGAAGATATATTACCTCCTCGATGTGTCGGCCCACGAGTGCTGCAGACTTTCCCCTGGGAGACGTAACCGGAGCCACTAGATGCTCTCCGTTTCATCTTCTTTGCTCTCCGGCATATCGTCACCTATATCTCCTTTGTATCTCTCCTCCATTGTGCCTCTGCCTACGACGCGGCTAAGACCGTTCAACAAGGTTGAGCCATTCGAAACATCCGCCTGAGAGTCTCCGTTTTTCCATCCTCTTCAGCCTAGCCCAGCTCGACAAGTTCTTTGAATTCTAGCAATCGAGAATCGTTTCTGCATGTTCGACGCACTTGAAACGCGGCCTCGGAAGCTTTCTATCTACTTTATTCCGACTGAAGTATTTTTTGATTCAGCTCCAAGTAGCAGAAGTTTAATAGAAAATATATATCAAGGGGATAAAGGTGGTGCAAAGTATAAGCAAAATTAAAGAATAAACTGCTTTAGAGGTACTAAAGATAGAATAGATTCTCGGTCATACTCGTAATATCGAGCGCGCAAAGGTCAAATCTAGCTGTAAGAAAGCAATCGGTAAGAAAAGCGGGTTCGAGCAGCCCCTTTATGGTCCGCGGGGCGGCGCGGCGCACACACGAATCCCGTGTTATTGGATAATTCAGCATCGAAACCGGCGTCGTGCACCGTGCTCCAATAATTCGCGCAGCACGGCCATTATCTCTGCGATCCCCGGCTGGCATCGGAGTTCATAATTCGCCGTGTAGTTCGAGCGAGCGACAAACGCGGCATTCCTCGCCGTGAATCAAGCAAAACCATAAAAGACACCGGCGAAGCCGTTGCCGAGTCACATTTCCGAGGCAATAACGCGGCGCTCCGGGAACGGTATAAATTTCCCATAAAATCGCGGCGGGCTAATTGAAAAATCCCCCGATAGCGATGCATCATCCGCCGCTTTCTAAATTACCCCTCCGGTGCCCCCGTGCCGGCTCCAGGAAGGTGTGTTACCTTAGCAATGACGCATTAACAGGCAGCGCGGGAGACAGCTGCGCGATCACGAGTCCGCACGATCGGATCGGTCGCAGCTCGGCGAAACAAAGTGCGCGGCTCTGTCTTGGTGCACATATCCTGCACGTATACACGGCGCTGCGAGGCTTAGGCTATGCCGGGAGACAAACAGCACACGTTTCTGGGCGGCCGGGAGCATCCTTCTTTTTCCCCTCGCCGCGCCTCGCCGCGGCCTCTTCGCCTCTTCTTCTTTCGCGGCGCAACATGTGTTACGATTTCGACATGGCCGGGGGCCCGCCACGTTTCTAAATCACGGCGTCGCCGTATTCGTCGTCGTTGTTCCACAAGATATATCCACGCAAACCGAGCCCGGGCCGCCGTCACGATTACCTTATTGTGTTCATACTAATGGGCTCGAAACAGCATTACCTTGTTCGCCGTATAGCCGGCCGTATAGGCTGCATCAAAATTCGCGGACCCGCCGTTCCTCCATCCTACCAGCTACCGGAAAAACTCCCCGCAGATTTTCGTCCTCCATTTTTGTCTATTTCAGCATGCGTAAAATCAAATTCGTTTATATGTTCTCGGTTCCCCACCCACGTTATGTCGCGAAGGCACCCTAGAAGAAAATCAACGATGTACGATGAAAGCAGAGGCTTGTAGCTTCAAAATGAGACCAACTTCGTCCTTCTACGCTCTCGTTTAACAAAGTTATACTAGTTCAAACATCGTCAAACCTTTAATCTCCAAAATCATTTCTAGGGACATTTCGTTTCGAGCGAGTGTATTTGTTCGCTGAACGAGATAGGAACGGAATAGCGTAAAGAATGTTGTTAAACGTTGCGGCGGAACTCCCGTGGGTTGGACGGTGTTCGTAGGACCAGTCCAAACAAGAACACCCAGCAAACTACTACCTTGCCCGGCCCGTCCATCGAAAACCGCCCTCGCCTGATTTAAAAGCTTCCGCGGGACCAACCGGTCGACGTTACCGAGCCGCAGGTACTCTAAACGAGTTTTGGATTCTCGCGAGTATTCCTAAGTATTCGGTGGGTTGGGTAACTACCAGCCATCCGCCATCGCACACGTTTGCCCGCATAATTCCTCGGAGCTACGTGGTGCCCCCCTTTCTTCATACGGAGTCTCTAACTCCCTCGATAGCCCCCGGTACGGACGGGCCTGGGCCCGGGCCCCTAACGATCGACGTTGCGTGATTTATTTTTGGAAGCGAGCCGAGACGACGCTGCTCTCTGGCCCTGTAGATAAGAACACCGACGGATCATCCTTCCGAAGAGAGCCGAGCGGCCGATCTCTCGGCCGAGTTTCGTGCCCGGAAGGAACGTCTAGGATCGTTTTGCACAGTTTAACCTAACCGAGCCTGAGAACCAGACGAATTCTTCCTTCCTGCCTTTTCTACCCAGGAACAAAACTGATATTATCTGCCGCTGTCTGCCCGGGAAGGATGTATCTACTTATCCCCGGGAAAGATCGAAAGACCGCGGCTCTGCCCAGAGAACTCGCGCCACGATCGCTAATACTGGGTGGATACGAAGTCCTGAATCATGCTGTACGGCTCTCGAAGATCTAGAACTCGCGAAATTATGGCGACGCGACTAAATAGAAAGAGAATCGCGATATTGAACCCTATCTCGATTACAAATTCAATCATCCGTAGAATCGTTAACAAATTTTTTCAGCGATCGAGACTACCACAGATTCGAAGATTAAAGCTTCCTCTTTAAAACGAGCCCTTGAAAGTTTGTGCACGATTTTTTTTAGGCACTTTACAGAACTTAGACGGAGGTCCAATTTTGACCCTACGAAATCCTCCTGATGTATTGTACTTTTATGTTACCGTAAAGCAGACGGCATTACTTTTCATACAAATTTTATATATTAAACTCGTATAATAAACTATAAAACGATTGTTAAAAAATTCTACATCAAGTTCAAAGACGTCGTTACGAAAGCGAGACTTCGATCTTCGATTTAGTTACAAGAAAAATGTAAAACGAACTACCGTGGAAACAAGATAACAGATTTACAAGACTGCCATCCGATTGAGCATATTCGTCTCACCTCTTACAACATTCAAATGAATCGTAATGGGGATTACCATCCTATCGCAAGTCATTCTGCTGGCCAGCCTGCTGCGTTTCAATAACAATGAAACAATCGTGCGCTAGGTGGCTACCGTGCGGCCAGCTACATTTTACCGAAACATCGTAGCAGTCAAGGCTAACAAGTTGCTAATCCGACACGCGAGTGCCTCCACTGTCCTGACAACGAGTAGGTGTTTGAGAAGAAGAAACGGAAACGTGTTTCGAATGCACAATCGAGCATAATCTCGTCGCGTAACTGTCTTATCATTTTTGTACGATGCCAGACGAGAGATTATAATTAGTCATGTTGCAAGGATTTATGCGACACTCGAAATAGAATACAATGTACCATAAGCGACACCGTTACTTTTTGCTTGAACTTTGTTGCAGATGTTTATGCACTTTCTACAAGGCGTAATTTATTTTCAGTCATTCTTCTAACAATTATTTATTACGTCGAAAATTAATTTAAGACAATATCTACTGAATATTCTGTACTTGATCAGGCTAGAACCCTTTGGAAGAATAAAGATGAAACAAAATCTTAGCGTAATCAGAAAAATCGTAATCCGTCGGACCAAAATTTCGCGTGTAATATTTCAGTTTAAAATATTATAATTTCGTAAAAAGAGTTCCTTTGACAATAAACACGTTCTTGACTAAAAAGTGGAAGTCGCTGTTTTGCGTTTCCTTCTACCGCGTGAATTGCAATTCCTGTTGGACAAAGTGTTTTCGCCGAGAAAAACGTGGAACAATTAGCGTTTTCAGGAGTGATTTATGTTCCCCGGCCTCGAGAATGGCGCCGATTATCTTGAATAGTCGGACGCCTAGTTATCGTGTTCGTTCGCGGTCCGCAATCCATTCAGTAGCCTGTAAATTCGTTTGAAACTATCAATTAGATACATCCCACCGTGCTGCCCACGCTCCGGATCACAATATGTAATCAGAATATTACACCTCCGTACGTAGGACTAAATTATCCACTATCCGGCTAGATAAATGCGGGCACAGCAACCTGATAAATCTTCTGCAACAGATTCCACTGTCCGTAGCACGCGATAGGACCACACCTACGTGGATTTCATTATTTCGCTGCAGCCGGCGACACCGGCGCGCATTAATAGATCAATGATTCCATTAAGCCCCGACAAAACGAAGAAATCATTTCTTTCCGATGTTTATGGCATATTCATGACTTCATTTGCCGAGCTTAATTGAATACCGCTAGATTACGGTCGCGGTAACGAGGGGGAGCATGAATTACAGAGGACGCCCCGGTGTCATAAATCACTGCCTAATGAAAAGTAGAATGCGCGGGAAAAAAGATGCAAGGCTTTTGATTTATATGGACGCCGAGACATGGTTTCTTTTAAACAGCTCCCCGCGTTTTGCATGCTGCTGACATTTTGCAATTGTTTAGATTGCGCAAACCTACTGGCCTCCATTTCGTAGCGTTATATCTCTATATCTCTATATCTATATATCTCTATATCTATATATCTCTATATCTATATATTTAGTATATCTCTTTTCAGAAAACATATCAGCTCGTTAAAATATAAATAATCTCCCATAATCAGTAACAGCGTCGTTTTAAACAATCGTATGGAAACCATTTTAGGCTACACATTATTTCAATCGGTGCAATTTTCCCTGTTGCATCGAGCACAATTTTATTTATTGCGTGCGCTATATAGTAGAAAGTAGCAAAGAGAGTGGAAATTTATTTAGAGAACGACCTAACACGAGATCTAAATCCGATACGTATCTGAAACAAGACGATCGGAACACCGCAAGCTGCAATCACTTATTGGTGCGCAGAACCGCGAGCTATAATATTTCGAGACGAAAAGCACGTGACTTATGGCATTCTGCCAAACACGCGCACACGTAATCGCCATTCAGCGCGATCGTTTCAGCTTTATTACCCTCGACGTGTTTGTGCCGCATGGAGGACCAGATCGATGCAATTTTGTCGCGCAGTGATCTAGATCGAAGATTATAGTCGCGGTTCGCTTAAAAATCAACTTTCTCGTATCGATATCTATCGAACAGTTTTGACTGTTTCACACCTACAGCTTGGAAAATTGAAAGGAACGATCGATGCTGGACCTATTTGCTGCTGTACACTCGTCTGTCACAGCTGTATGAAATAAAATGACCGAAAGGGGATCTAAATCTGCGCGATTATCGTCGGATGATAAATATTTCGAGCTGTATATACTTAAGAAAAATAGTCACGTAAAGAACAGCATTGTCCGTCACACATCACAGTGCTGCGTCAAACTCTGCCGTGCAGAGAAGCATCCCCAAGGAATATTCAGCGGAGCTTCAGAGCTTCATAAAGTCGAATTCGATTAACACTAGGTTCACGGAATAAGTCTCGTTAGCGCAAGATCGACGCCGCAGTCGTCCAAGTCCCGGAATCATGCCGCATATGGAAATATGCTGTTACAACGTTGCAGAAGGCTCCGAAACAAAATGGAGGAAACGGTTCGGTGCTCGAGGAGTTAAACATCGGGTGAAATGTAACAAGCCAATATAAATGACCAGGTGCAAGAGGCTGGTGTCCGGAGGAAACGGTAATCCCGTGGCGAAAACGCAGAGGCCGGTCCGGATTTTTGCGTGGAACTGTACGATAAGAGCATGTCCGACAGAACGTTCGGTCGGATGCTGCCGGCGGGGACAATTACGCAGATGTGTGGCTGGCAGAGGAGGACGCGTGAGCGTGTCGTGCAACTCGGGGGATCGTTCGCGTTGCCCTCACGCGTGCTCGCCGGCCTCGCACACCTACACGATCACGGAACCCCATGCTCCCGTCCAGAATTAGCATGCACCGCGATCGCAGCCGCTGCCGCAGCCACGGCGGATATTTTGCGCTCGCTCGCTCGCTCGCGAGCTCTCCGTCCGTGTCCGTGGCCGCGTGCGTGTGCGTGCCGGTTGCGATCGGCCGAGTATGGGTGGACGACAGCCCCCTTCCTACGTGAGCACACGTGTGCTCGTCCCGCACGGACGTGGAACGAGGAAGACCGAGAGAAAGAGAGAAAAGTGATTACAGAGCTCGAGCCTCCGGTTGCCCCCGGCGCGTGCGTCCACCTCTCGAGCATCCTCCTCCTGTAAAATCCTGCCAGTTTCACCTTTCCTGGAACACCGCCCCGGGCCGTTTCGAGAGATCTCCGAGGAGTCGAAGCCCCGACCCCGACGCCGCGCCGGGGAATGTTACCGGCCGACGAAGACGTTAGCAGGAGGAGGATCATGCTCTCGACAAGGAGGAACAGAGCCGCGGTAAATCGGTGTACCAGGTGGCTCCGAGGAGCGAGGGTCCTTGAAAAACCTGGTTATTACCGGAAAGCTGGATTTCAAGAACCGATTTCGTTCCCTGAGCCCCTGGACGCCTCCATTCGATCGCCCTGGCTCCGCTCCGATCTCGTCTCGGATACCGCTTCATTCCATTTTTGATTCGACTCTTTACAATCGCCTGTTCGCTAACCTCTTCCAAAAAATGTAACCTAAATAGCAAGTTCTTTCTTCCCTTATAAATACTGAATTTCTTCTTGAATGCATAAATCTCCTTATTTATCTTCCCGATTGCGTAAGATGGACCCGCTACATCGGTCTTGTAATTTTTGGTCCAATGAGATTTTGGAGTCACTCTAGGATTAATGTGCGCAAAGATTAACATGACTTGTCCAAAACTCTATTGGATGTCGCTTGGCATTTGAAGCATAAGTCGAAGCAGCCCTAACAAGCCAGTCCGCTTCGGCAGCACAAGTGATTTGGTTTTTCAACTTGTTTCAGGTAAGTCGCAAATCACCGAGCCAGCATCCACATTATCGCTTCGGATTATAAATTATCGCCGGCCATGTAAGTACGAAATTCAGACAGTAGGTTCATTAAAGCCGACTTCGGAAGACAAGTTACCATATAAGAAAAATCAGATTTTAACTTTGCCCGCGAGCTCGGACGACTCTAGACTGCTGCGATAATCACCTGCGCACGATTATGAAATGCAAGATGCGCCTGGGCACAGTGCTACCAAAAATGGCAGTCTCGGTTGGTCATGATATTGACGCGTCTCCGACCGCGAATATTCAAGACATGCACCCTTTTACCGTTTCAAAAACTCTGAATATAATTTAAACAGATCGAAAAATTAATTACTGTGCTCGTATATAGAACGAACTGCATTGCGAGATGTAAGAATACAGTAAGATTAAACTCGATATCATTATCGAAGGATACAGAATCGATTTAATAAAAATGCTGGTGAAAAACATCTCGGCGAATTACGAAATCTCGATTCACGTGCTTTATAGTGAACTGAATTTTGCAGCATTCCGGCGGCTACGGTTCGACGATCGAACGTGTTAATCGTTCCGGCGCGGCGCCGCGTTCCCGAAAAAACCGCTGCCGCAAATTGTTTTCCGCGTAAATAGCATCTCGTGTTACATGTCCGAAGTGATTACGAGACCGCGGTGCATCAAATTACGCGTTTATCCGACGTAATTCCGCGGTTCTTCGGTCTTTAGAAGGCGAGGAGGAAGCCCCGGACGGCTACCGTGTGGAGCAACACATCCAACCCCAACTGTTTACATAACACGAAAAACTTAATGAAGCCCCGTCCACGGCAAAAACCGTGTAACACTTATTGCCGCGTAATCGACGATGCGCGTGAAGCGGCCCGATGCGATGGAATGTAGAAAGTGCAAGAAAGATATTGAACCGGACCCGGGAGGAAAGTCGAGCCGCGAGCCCGGCCACCCTTTTGTCGCTCTTTCAACATCCCGGCGGCTCGGTCTAGCCGTCGGGCCCAAGAAAAACAATGATTGATCTTAATGGGTAATAAGGAACCAGTTGCCACGTGAGGTAACAGAAAATGATCCGCGATTAACGTCGGGATCTGTTACGCCTCGCGATCGCATCACTCCCGGCTCGATCCCGCCGCGGATTTCTTCAGCCGTGAACAATGGTGTGACAGGATGCATTCGCGATTTCGATCGATTTGTCCGTGAACAGTTTTTACGGGGAAAGTCTTCGAGATCCTTCTCGTCGTCGCATGGCAAAAATTCGATTTCTTGCTCGTCGCAAGAAAAAGATGTATCAATTATTTAATAATTACTGCGATTTATGCTGCTACGTCTCTTTAAAATGTTCAAACAATTATCGCGATTTAGGCACTTCATTTGTATCCAGCACTGAGTTTGAAGACTTTTATTATAAATAACAATTGTTCCTTTTACTTACTCTTACCATTTCTAACTTTAATTCTATATTCAGTTGCGGATTTTTTAAGAAAATAATTATCATACGTCACTGTTAAGTTACGGTAAAAATATACCGTCAATTAGGCGCTAACAACTCAGAGTTTAGGCTAGTTTCACCAAAAATGTCCACCGTGAAAACTGTGCATTAAAAACTCGATTGCAATTTGGAGTACCGAGAGGTACGATCGAAGCGTCGCTGCCATAATTCACAGGACCGAAAAGCAGCGCTCGAATCGAGCAGGCTCGTCTATGCAAACAGTTCGCACGACTCGACGTAAATCAGTCACGGTGCAAAAGCAGACCGCGAACGCGGCGGATCGTCGACGATGAAATTGAATTTCGAGCGGAAAGGTCGCCCGTGCATCGCGATGCTCGTTGCGTAACACGGATCACGCGGCGCCTGCATCGAATCGATCAATTTGAAGGATCCCGCGCGGCTCGATCCAGTTTTCATGACGGGGCACGCGGAATTCCGCGTTGCGACCGGCGCGGCGCGGCGACCCCACACAGGGCCCCATTAACCCTAGTAGGAGCGAGCAAGCGACCGATCGGGCTTCGAACTCGATTGCGGTGAAAGTTCACGCGGGACGCAAGGGACAAACGCGCGCGAACCCGAGGCCGCTTCCTCGCGCCGAGCCGTTCCTCTTTTTAATTGCGACCGTGCCAATTCCGAGCCGCGTTTCCATTCGCGGATTCGCGGAAAATCGCTGCTACGCGGAAATCGGCCTAGGCAATTGGCGAGAACAATCGGCAGTTTTCAGAAAACGGAATGGTTTCGGTCATCAGTTTCTATCGTGGAATATGGGGCATGTCAAAGAGCGATGGATCGTTTAGAGAAAACGTCGGCACGTTGCCTTGCCTGTGTTCCACCAATTTCATAAAAAGTTTCGTAAATTATTTTAAAGAGATTATGTAACTAGAAAAATAAATCATTATGGTTATATACTCATTTGAATAATTATAAATATGTTCATGTTATTTGCAATGAAAGGAAAACCTCGCAGAGATCGTCTAGTTATAATTCGTGGGAAAAGGAGGGATTACGAGAAGACCAGAACAATTTGATCAGTATTTCCATTTCTCTGTTCGCTTTTGAGAAGCAGCACTTTTACGGATGCTAACAATAAGTGTAGTAGTCGGTGCGTTAATGGCAGGCCGCAGCAGCGCGGAAAATAAATGAGCAAGACCGCGGAGGTTTTCGCTACTAATAGTCACTTTATTTATCGTGCCGCGTCATTCGGCGATCCATCATCGGTTCCGAACGTCTCCCAGCAAACAATCGATATAAATCACCGGGGAGAAAACCGGCGGCCCCTCTCTCTAATGGTATCTCCTGGGGCGAGGGGAAAAACAAAGCACCGACGCGAACGGAACAGAACGGAACGTAAAAATTTGCGTACGCGGCGCACCGGATCGACGACATAATCACAGTGATCGACATAACGTCGGCAAAAGTAGAGACTCCGGTGTTCCTCGAGGACAGGCCTTATCCTTCTCGAGCGTAGCATCCCCCTGGGACACTCGTTCGATCCCCCTCGCGCTGGTTTTTCCGTGGCCTTGCTTCAGGAACCGGCCGCCGTCGTCGTCGTCGTCGTCGTCGTCTTCGTCGTCGCAGCTGGCTGAGCACACGATCCGGCGCGAGGCGTTCTCGGGACCCGGGTTTGAAAAGTGCCGTCGCGGCCTACCTCTAATGACAATGTAGATGTGGATCAAGGTAATGATAATGCGTGGCTAGGCCGGCATGCTGCACGGTTCACGGCTGCGAGCGCATTCGTGCGTACATCGCGACGCCAATCACGGAGGAGCTGTTGACGTGTCACGGGACATGATTCGGGACTCGGCTTTCCTGTCGCATCCTCGCCGCTCAACTGCTCAATTTATTCGTCCGGAAACGAGGAAAATTACCTCGCCATCTGTAGATGCGATAATAAAATGCGAATCATCATCGGCGCCATCGTCGGTTCGAAATTTGGTTAACATTTTAGACGACCACTTTATACTGTTCATACTTCGACATCAGCAAAAATTATTCCAAATTAACGCGGGAGTTTGTCCATTTATTTTGTATTGAAAAATATAAAATAGTTCATAGAAAATATCCTCAAAGTGTCATTGCTATGTTCAGAATCTAGTAGATCTTTCTGCAAAATAAGAAATGTTCATAGAACTAAATTAAAAATGGCAAATTCGAGTGTGTAGAAAATAATATTGAAATTCTTTTAAGAGTCTTTCCAGTTTGGCCTGTTACCTATTAATTTTTGTGACTGGAAGATTGATCATTTGCATCCGGGGCAGGGAGAAATAAGAGATAAATGAGGGGAGAGAACAGGATGTGGCTCTACCCCCGAGGAATACGAGCGCGAGTCTTCGACCTCCAGCTCTTCCGACGTTACTTCGATCACAGTGATTACGACTTCGATGACCGATGCGCACGGACACGCGTGTCCCCTCGTACCGTTCTTAATTTCACGCACTGTCGCACTTTCAGCGTTGATCAACGGGAGAAACGGACGCCTGGAAAAATCGGTCCGAGGCCGTGCGACACTCCCATCATTTCCGAACTTGCGTTTCTCTCTTATTGACTCGCCGGTCGGTCCGGACAGGTTATACCGCGATCTCGACGCTATCAATAATCGCGTTATCCGCGCTCGGCCTCTCTTTGCATGCCCCGTCTCGCTCAGACGAGGCGACTTGTCGCGCGATTTTCTCAAACAAATCTTCGTACCGGCGTTCGACCGAACTAAAACCGCAGTTATTTTAATTGGAGCAGCCTGGATATGCAATTTATTCCTGTATGACGTCGACGTACAGTGGCCGGCAAAAGTTTCTAGCCAGGTGGTTCTAGCTATTTTTCTTCTAAAAGAAAAGCCTTGAAAAGCGATGTCCTATTAGAATTTCTACGACTCCTCGTTCGGTGTTCCATCTCTTCCTAAAAATGTTCTATTGGATCCAAGTTCTATTTTATTATTCGAATAAAAATCTCTTAAGGTTAACCTGTAAAACCTGCTGAAACGTTGACGAGTATCCCGAGATTCCGGGGTGCCCGAGAAATTGGCGGGAGTATCGATGTCGCGGCCAACCCGAATTGAGCAATTACCCGGCGATAATTAGGTCCCGGCTTTATATCTCTGTAAATTGCTTTATATCTTTGTAAGTGGCGGGCGTCCGGGCGGCGGTGGGGCGCGGAGACAATGGGGTCCCGGGAAACAATGGCTGTCTCGTAGCCGGCGTACGGTTCAGCGCTATAAACAATACCGGAGAGAGGCCCGGCTGATAGGGTCAGAGGGTCAGCCCCTGTGGGAGCTCCTGACTCTCTTTGCTCCTCTTCATCCACCTTCTTGACCCACCACCGCCTTCGCCGTGGCAGGTTCTTCCTGAACGAGGTCACGAAATTAATTTTTCCGCCGCATCGCGCCGCCGCGGCTGCCTCGATTCATCGGTGTTTGCTACTATGTATTGTTCGGTATGTAATTACGCTCGGTGTTCCGCGGCTAATTATAACCGTACGGACGCGCACACACCGTGTGTTTAACAGTTGGGAGGAATTTGTTGCGGGAATGCCCGTTTTCTTTCCTCCTCTTCGACGCCGAAACGATGAAACTGCAATGGCATCCTGGAATTGCGGGATTCGGTGCTGGCTTTGTTTAACCGGGGATAATCACCGGGCTCCGCCGGCAATTTTCTAGAGTGGCTCCGAGTAGACATTTTTACCGCGGCGCGTAGGTCGCCGGTATTTGCGCGAAGAGAAATTTCCTCGGAGCGATTCGAAGTCGAATGGTAGCTCGATTGGTTCAGTATGTCGATGCTGAAGTGCAGGCGCGTCGAGGGTACATTCTTCGATCCCCGTTGCTAATGATGTGTGTTAACAGTTAACGCGGCGAACACGTCCGGGGAAATTCATGCCGAACGTACTTTCCTCCGTGTCCTTATCTGTGCTATGAAATCACCGTTTTCTGCTTCTGCACATACTCTGCGAATAGGATCGTTAAGTATCTCCTCTGCATGTTACATTGTTCCACGAGGCTTTCCTGCAATGCTTGTATTACTTTCTTCTTCTGTCGGCACGCGCAAAAATGTTTCAACACCGAGCTTGTCCATTAATACATTCCTCAAATTCAAATTCGTAGAACCAATTTTCCTCTACCATACCTCCGTTTCAGTTATTCAAACTAAAAGTTCGAAGAAAGAATTTTACTAAGTTCGTTCAAAAGTGAAAGTTCTCTGTTCTTCATTCATCATCGACTACTTCCCATTCATAAATCAGCTGCGAGCCCATCGCTGTTAATTATCTTCTTAGAGCATCGCAGTGGAAACGCTATCGCATTATCTAGTTTAGATCTCCGTTTACTCCATCACGATCTCCCAAAGGCTTCGCATTTTTCGAAGCTGCCTTCAAAGACAGAGCGTCGAACAAATGTTCGCGTCACTGAGAAACCGCGTCCGCTCTCTCGATCGAAGAACCAATTAGCAAGGAGCCTCGTCCCGGGACTCTCTGCTCGAAGCGGGCCGTTCTAAGCACGCGGCACCCGCGCGATTCAATTTCTCCGTTTAGGAGGCCGGCCATTCACGAAAACGCCTAACCCTATCCCCGCTTGTTCAGCGCATTAATCAGCTCGCGGCTCGTACACGTGTAGGGCCGGTATTCTTGGCGTACATCAGCAAATGTTACACACTAAATTACACGAGAGCGTGCGGCCAGATAATCTCCTCTGTTCACAGCATTCTCCGATAACGCAACATCAGATTACCATCTCCACCGGCGAATTTCTCTTTCAGCTGGTCCATGAAACCTCATGCGAAATTGTTATGCATATACGTACGCTATTCGCTCGCACATATAATACACATATACGCGCATGCATGTACGTGTGCATGTATATATACATATGTTCCCGGAGTTTTTTTCGCCGGTAATCCACGGGGAAGCCTTTAACGAGATTTACTCGAAGGCAGGAGCGCGTAAACGCATTCCTGCTGGCGCAGGCGGCCGGCCGCAAAAATCTTCGCCGAGATCCCTTCGCGAGATAGGATATCCGCGATGTCGGTTTCGTCGGCACGCTTTTAAGCTCGAAACCCATGGAAACGGCAAACAAATGCACTCGGTCTCGCCGGCACGGTTCCATTTTTTCGGCGCCCCGCACCTGGAATTTCTCTGCCCCCTTTTGCCCTATCGAACCCCGTGCCGCGGCGCGACACGAAGCGGCGCCAACCCGCCTAGGAAAACTGCTACGTTTGTCGGCGATCGCTGCGGACTTTACGTAACTACGGCAAATCGGTATTTCGTGTCGTCGCGCGCGTTACACGCCGAACAAATCGCGTCGACAAAGTTGAACGATGTCACCGCGGTATTTTCTAGTCCCCTCGAATCGTTGCGAATGCTTAGCCAGTTACGAAATTTTATTCAATGCTGATTGGGTAGTAGGTGGATCGACGAGGTAATCAATTTTGAAGCAACGATAATTACGATACCTGTTTGTATATTTGATACTTCACTATGAAGTAATTCATAGCAAATCTCTTACATTAATCTCTTACACATACTCTTACACATACTCTACCTTTCACATACAATATAATGAAACGTATCTGCAGATATAATTTAATGTAAAACAATAGTGAGTATCCAAGAAGGAGAAATTTAAAATAGGAATTTGTCTACGACGTGTACAGAGCCGTTTTAATTTGTAGAGCCGTGTTGCCCGGAATCGGCGTGTTTGGTTTCGGCGGACGGGCTGCAATTAAGTTTCTATTTTATGCGATCTGGAACATGCGTTCCAGTACCTTCGGGTTATTACCAGAGTGTGTGCATGTGCGCGGCCGGTCTGAACCTCGGAGGCCCTCGCGAAAAGGCCACGGAGAGGTCACGTAATGACGGGCCGACTCTGCAATCACAGAAGCGCGCACGCCACGTGGCTTTGATGTACGCCTCGACCGGCCTCTCCGCACGTTTGCGCCAGCTTCGATGTTTCTCTGCCATTCTTTCCTACCAGTACGTATTAACCGGACCTTCCTGACAACAGCGCAATTAACATTGATCGAATTCGTTTGAACCTCGATCCACGAATTTTTGTCGACCGAAATTATTTCACCCTGAAGAGAAGACTACCTCTTTTGTTAGTACTGATACATATATCTTCATTAAACTGTGTCTATATTATATTCAAGTCATCATTCCGCATTTTTCTAGTCGCGTACTGCTTCTTTGGTAGAATTTACCGTAACATTTTATTGTTTCCATTTAGATTGTAACTGTAAATTACATTTTATTTTACAATTACTTCTAAATGTTGCAAGCACGAATGTACGACCAACGTCATCGTAAAACAGAACAGTTATTTTTCCAGCAACGTTTAAAAATAGCATCCCCGATGCCGAATTCCCATTAGGGGTAAACCGGGGTGGCATCGAAGGGCGGCGAAAGTTCGGTGTCGCTTTTTCACCGGCCGATGAGCTTCGAAAAGCCATTAGTTCCCGAGCCAGTGGATTTAGTGCTTAGTCAGAGGCATAATCACGGAAGAAAATTAATAAGGAGGATATCAAGATAGGGGAGAAGCGCGTTCGGTGGAATCGAGCGTCCTTTCTTGTTCGACCGGGCGTTCGAAGCACCGGAGGAACCGAGTATGATCCGCAAAATGACTCGGATACCTTACCGGAGCCGGGGGTCAGAACCTCTGGACGTTGTCATGGGATTAAATGACTTTGGCCGGATGGAACAGGGCCAGCTGTTCCAGCGATAAGAACCGGAGGAGATCATCGAGTCGCGCCGAGTCATTCCCGTCTAATTATACGTACCGCGAGGCCAATAGGGGGTCTCTGTATCGACAATTAGGGCATTTCGGATCCCCATTTAACGGCCCTTCGATTTATTCGGCTACACCCGCGGCCGCTCTTCATTATCTTCTTATGATGCTCGGTGAATCGACTTCGATCGCATCAAGCCTGATCCGACAAGCTTTTATTAGGCGGTTTAAGTATCCAGCTGATCAGGGTGAATAAACGGCTAATAGTATCGCCAGGAATCGCCTCGACGAACGTACTATATCCGACACCGTTTTTAACACTAATTTTTCAAGCTCGGATTCAAGCGATTTCATCGAATTGAATTCTCCCTTTCAATTAATTATTTTGTCTATTTTTTCCAGTGATTATTAATAGTTGAATAAATTATTTTTTTCTGTAAAACAGCGAATGTTAAAGAATTTAATTAACCTCTGTCGCGAAATAGTTCTTAAGAAATTCTTCCTTTAAAAAATCAATGACGTAGAGCTAAACGTACAAAATTCTATGAAATATTGAAATTGTGTTTTGTAAAATTACTACTTTTACGGTGTGAATTTGCAGAAGGTGGCTAGCTCCGACGACTAGCAATTACTTGTTGCAGTAATTCTCAAGCAAGAAGGAAAAGGGGGGATTCGATGAATAGTATGAATAAAAAAAAATTCGATTGTAGCGAGAGACGCTTCTTTAGCGAAAATCAACCGGTCGCCTGCAAGACCGACTGTAATTTCTCGGTTATGAATAATGCATTCGCGATTGGCACCGCAGATATCAAACAAGTACATATAATTACGATCGTCTGTGATAATTGCGGGGAACGCCAGGCGAGATTCCCTGATTTGGAGCCTCACTCCTCCGCCGCTGTCATTTTTGACGCGTCCAACGTTGCACAGCTTTGGTCACACTTTTCTATCGCTCGGTAAATTATGAAATAATATTAAATAATTCTTAATACCATTGCAAGAAGTCGAGTATTTTAGGTTACCTAGAAACTGACGAATTTTTATTCGTCGCCATAAAATCGAATAGACGCTTCGGAAGGTGCTTCGAAATATAATTGCGAGCACGTTTACGCACCGTAAATGCAGATCGCACACTTGATTTCACGGTCGCCAACGAATTCCATTCTCATCGGGAACCTTAGAACCGCGGAACGATATTCATCGTTTCGTGTAACTCTTGCCCCATGAGAAACCGAATCCGAACAGAGCGTAACAAGTTCCATGGGAACCTCTAATCAGCTTTACAGTCCTCGTCATTCTCCTAATAGCCGCGATGATTCTAAACGGTACATCGGTCGTGCTAATTCAATCGATTCTCAGCCGCAATAAGCAGAAGTTAGTAATAGAAATATACATTTCCTCCCTTAACAGATTTGACAGCTTCGAATTATGGTCATTTTGCCTGTTAATGCTGAACAAATAAAAGAATAAATAAGTAATGATTTTGAGTAATGTTTGGAATTCGGCGGAATGGCGATCACTGAACCAAGAATTTAGTAATTGGAGCCAAGGGATTCGGGTGTTGCGTAACTGGCCGTTCGAATGTTCGGCCGGAGGAGAAATTGTTCGGTACGCAAACGCGTGTAGAATGGTTCCGAAGATCGATTCGTGGATCGATTCGAAGCGTAACGAAGAATCCATCTTGTCGACACGGTTTGACGGACAGTCCAGCCGGACAGAAATCGAGTAAGAAGTTTATTCAACGATAGCTTCGGGCGTCTATCGACCAAGAAGAGACAGGCCTGGCTGTTCGAGGACGCGGAACGACTTACAGGTTCACCGTGGAATCTTTCGGCTCCGCTGTCGAACACCTTTTTCCTCTTAGATACACCCACCGTGATCTTATTTCACGGACATGGTCATTACCTTATCCCGTGGACAGATGCGTATCAGCTCTCCGAGCCATCCTAATCGCTTTGCTCCACTTTCGACCTCGCTTCCTCCATGACAATTAGGTCCCTTTTATTCCAGGTACAGTTAGCCGATTTTATTCCGCGGATCATAGTTCGCCTTGGCAATTTTCCTAGCGTTTTATACAACAATTATTTAACCGTGAATCAAAAATTTCATTCACTCTGAAATTTTTATTTAGGGTAAGCATTATTAATTCTGAAGATATTAGTGAACTGCTTGGAGAGGATATTCTAAAAATAATGATGATTTCATTTCATTCTGATCGCGTAAAATATGAAAACGTTCGTATCGGTGTCACATCGATACCGTAATTGTAACAACTATAGTACACGCTTTTGTATATAAATCGAGTGAAATATTAATTAAGATCGCGCAGAATTCGCGAGTTAGCAATCCGAAGTCGTTCTTTAATACAACGTGTTTACACTAGAAACGAACACATTTGTTTGCCGTTTCGCCCATAATCGCATGCCAACCTCAACCCTCTCGACCGATGCATAATTCATACGGTCCGCAATTACTCATTATAGCACTTAGAGTCCCGAACGAACGAATCTCTAAGACTGGCAGCGCACTCGCGCCGGCAACGGCAGGACCCTTGATAATTAGCCAATTCCGATTTCCATAAACGGGAGCTGGTAACCGAAACAGAGAGTCGCACCGACAATTGCATAATTCATAATCAGGAGGCTGCAAGGCGGAATCAGATAAACCCGTCACGAAAGCACATTCCTCCGGCAACATATTCGCTGGGTTTACCAACTTTAGACCCGTTCTAACTCGCGTAGACGCGGAACGTGTAATTTCCAGCCCGATTTAGTTCCGTTCGAGGCCCTCGCGCCGCGATGGAATTCGAAAATTCCGAATAATTGCGAGTGCGTGCGTGCGAGCCCCGGGTCACGTCACCTCCGGCGTGTCGAAGTCGACGATCGTCATTAGAAATTAGAGTAATGAATACCCAATAGCCACTATGTAATAGAAGTTACTCCATCGGGCCCCGTTCTTCCGAGAATTCCGATGATTACTCTACATAGAATTTGCTTCGTTCGTTGTCAGTACATGATACGCTGCTGTTACTCAAGATTTAACGAGCCGTTTCGTCAACTAGTCTCTCGAATTTTCGGAAAACGTCAAGCACGCTTGTTACGCGTGGTATGTTCGGCTTTTAATAATATATTCGAACGAACAGAATCTTTTCTGAACAAACTGTTTGCATTAAGGTCCATAATTGAACCATTTATCTGTTTCACAGTTATCTATTAAAGCCTATAATTGAATCATTTATATATCTCATATTTATGTATTAAGGTCCATAATTGAACCATTCGTGTATTTCACAGTTATGAATTAATGTCTATAATTGCGGCATTTATATATTTCACAGTTATGCATTAAAGTCCGCAATTGAACCATTTACGACGGTCATTATCGGTTTTCATTCGCTGAGTACCATGTAGCAATACAAATAAAATATTGCAAAGTTTTATCGATGCGGTATATAGTATGGCTCATTTTCTAGATGACACGAGCATGGAAATGCCTGCAGTTCCGGATTCGAACGCGAGATTAGCCGGCGCGATAAAATCGACGATCCGCGAATTTCCCACCGTAAACAGCCAAATGGTCTATTAGAGATCGCGGAACGAGACCACCAGCGAGACGCATTAAATTTATTTCGCCGGGCAGGGACACGTGACCGGAATTAATTCCGCAACAATTTGATTAACCGTGACTCGACTGAACGATCCCTCTCGCAGACTATTTTCCGCGTTAACAGTTACACGCGTCCGCGCCCGCGCGCACGCGCGCTCTCCAATACGACCAGAGCGATTGATACTTCGTCTTTGTCAGGTTGCTGGAAAAAGTCACCTGGAAAAGTGTGCTTCAGCACGGACGGAATGCGAGCCCGAACACGTTTCAGCCCGTGTTAGATATTCATGCCACCGAACCGCTCGCGGCTTATCAATATTCATACCGTACGCACAGCCGGTGTTATACATATCAATCAGCCTTGGCTGATTAAAAAATGAGGCTGCCCGAATTGCCGACGAAATCGCTTCCTCACGATTTTCGACAATTTTCGTCGGTCGCTCGACCGTGCCGCGATTTTTAATCGTCCGCTACCGATTAGCGATTTTGTTCGTGAGAAACCGGTGAATACTTTATCAACAGTCTCGTGGACACCACCTTTGCTGTTTAAGGGTTGATGGAATTGCTTTTTAGAAAGATTAGAAACTATAAATAATTATTTAAAATTTATTGAGACGTATATTTAGGAATATTTCCGACTTCCTAAAATAATTAACAAGAAGAAAGATGCTCTACAGCAGACGAGGTTCGAATGCATGTTATTGTCTAACCCGGTAGCCAGGAAAACAGCGGAGCTTCCCGAGGAACGACGTAGCCGGCAGGTAAGATGAGGCTGGAGCGAGCTCCCGCGGCTTCGGAGAGTCAGAGAGAGAGAGAGAGAGAGAGAGAGAGAGAGAGAGAGAGAGAGAGAGCCAGAGAGGCAGCCGGGACCGGGAAAACGAGTCCCGTGTCCCGCGTACGGAGGACCGATAGCATTCCTGCACGTCACCGTGTCCGCCCAGTGGCTGCGCCGAATCGCGGGGGGGACTCCTTATATAATTAACCATTAAATTATAAGTTTGGCTATCGAACCGCCGGCGAAGCTCAGCGCCGGACTAGAAGTAATTACTTGGCCCCTCCAGGGCCCCCGGAACGGCAGCGAGCGAGATCATCGCCGATGAAGAAAACGACCACCGAAAACAGACGAAGGGCGAGGACGAGCTGGATAGACGAAGACGTTAAGTGGCGGCCGAAGAGGGACGGAGAGATAGAGACACGGAGAAAGAGGTGAAAAAGTGCGGAGCGAGCGAAACGGGACTAAAAAGGGCCACGGAATAAGAGGGGTCGCGACGGCTACCTTACTTCGAGCACGGAATTGCCAGCGCCGGTCTATCGGCGTAATGATCGGAGGCGGGACTTTTGCCTTTTTAATCGACATTAATCGCGCCGGGGGCTCTACCCCCGGACAACGTATCGTCGTTATACTACCTATAGTCCGCGCTACAACGACCCGGAGCGGTCCGCATTAATGCGGGTGCCCGCCATTTCGAGCGTGTCCGGAGTACGGGCCGAGGATTCTTTCAGCGAGATGAAATATTGAGGCACCGCGGCTCGTCGGGTTGTTAGGAAGTTATGAGGATTGGTTATTGGAATGCAAGCGGGTGCAGCTGCAGGTGCACCGCCGAGGAAGTCCGATGAAAAGATTCCGAGGTGGACCCCGGTCTGTTTGGAAATTGCGAGGGCGACCCGCCTCGATCCGAGCGAACACTCCGCTCGATTCGAAAGTCACCTGCTGATTAGAACTTTGCTACTGGATTCTAGATTCTAGCATTTTTCTAACTAGAATGTCATAGGACATTATGCATTTATGGCAAACGCCGTCCATAAATGTCTGCGGTATGATTCTATTAGATTTTAAAATAAATGGATAGATTCAAGAATGAGTAATAAATTATTTATGATAGCGTTGTGTGTTTTACTTTACAGCTATTTTAACACTACGAAAACTTGTTTTAAATTGCTTACATCGTTAATTTTTAATGAAGAAGTACGTTGAATGTACTCGGATGAACGATCGTAGAAAAATTATAAAATGAATCTACTTTTACGAATTTCACTATTCGAACAAATTGCAACCCCTAGTCCGAGATGTTTCTGTGAGTAAGCAACCTTCGACAGCAAGGTGTTCGATCTGAATTTTTGTCGATGCAGGATCCTCCTTTTTACGCGATTTCCATCAAGATTTCCTTTCCCGGCGTGGAGCTCGAACCCGAGGTTGGCGTGCAGCCCCGAGCCGGCATTGTTATTCGGATCGGTTCGCGGCCGAGGGTGGACACGATCATAAATCCGGACCAATACATTGACACGTCCGTGAATCGTCCGGATCAACGAGACCTCTTAAAATTCTCATCCCGCGTCGACCGATCAGGACGTGGCGCGTTTCGAGCAGTCCTTAAAGGCGACCACACACGTCGCGATCTTGATACTGGTTGTCTTCTCTTTCACGTCCACGGTGCCGCAGTGGCCATCAGGGGTTACCAAAGGCTCGGCTTTGTCGCCGTGCTGATCTCCAACCTCCTGTACTTACAGCCATCTCCACCAACGGCTAATCCCAATTTAATGCCAAGCTGCTCCCTCTCTTTCTCACCCTCCGCCATCCTCCGCCGCCCTTCGCCACCCTCCGGCACCCTCCCGGCATCATCCGCCATTCCTCTAGCATCCGATGCGCCCGTGTACCTCGTTTATCTCTCCGATGCGCTCGCGAAGAGTGCTTCTCTCCTAATGATTCTCGAAATATCGTTACATCGGTTTAGAATGTTACTCGGCGAACGAGAGAGCCTCGCCTGTCGGCTCTCCGGGATTAATCGGAATCTCGATCGGGCTTCGGATCAAATTCGAAATCGAGTCGGGAAGAGTTGTGGCTCGATTCAGATTTTATCGAAATCCTTTTCCGAGGTATATTAATTAACTATGAAATTATATTCTATATTCTATATTCTATATTCTATATTCTATATTCTATATTCTATATTCTATATTCTATAATCTATATTCTATAAAAAGAAAAAGTTGAAGCAAGCATGAATCATAAGTATGAATAATATAAGTTCAATAACCACCACCTCTTATTGCAAGCCCTATACAAAATTATACGTCGTGTGAGAATGACTTCGAATAACAGTTTCACCTGTACCACTTAATTTGACCATTCTCTTTGCGTCGTCATATAAAATGGCTACCGCAAACTGCTCCAGGAGACACTCCCCACGAATTCTTACCATTGCGGATCAGCGGATTCCGACGACTTACTACGAATACTCTAGATAATCGGCCGGTAATCCGGCAAAAAATTGTTAATGCAAATATTGGGGATTAGATAATCGAGGAATTCTTACACGAGAAACAACGTATATCTCGGAATTTTCGAACGCGTAATGGACATTCTTCCCTCGACCAGGAATTCTTGCTGTAACTTTTCTATTTCAATTGTATTACTGGAAATTCCCAGTGTTCAGATTACGTCGACGATCGCAGCGCCTGAAACTTTTTTCCGTCCCGTTTCTTCCGAATACTGTTGCGAGAAGTATTTGTCCTAGAATTCGTAATTCGCGTTTAGATCCTGCACGGATCCCGTTCGATGCTTTTACGCCGCGTTTCAGCAATACTTTCGTACCTTTCCATTATCATTTCGTGAATCTTTTATCTAGTAATAAATTGTTCCAGACGCGCGAATGTGTACTCTGTTCAAATTTCTTTTGTTTCGCACTTCGAAAGGCTGCGGTATTTTTATTCCATCTTATTCTTTGTTTGTTTTTTAATAACATTTTTTTAAAGAGGCTTACCATAGAACTGAATTTAATCTTATTTGCACATTACGCTTAATAAAATTAAAAAATCAATTCAGTGATCTGTACCTAACGACAATGTCCTTTCTTTTGTTACAGGTAAGATCGTACGTCCACGCACGTTCAAAGAATGTCTCAGGGGAAATCCTTCGAGAGGTATGACAAAGATAAAAGCACGTAAGAAATGCGAGTAGACGCCGGGACAGGAAGCGGATGGCAACTGTGGGAGAATGCCATTTGCGCTATCGATCCTCGAAAAAGGAATAGATTCAGTGAAAGCGGGATCGAAGGTCAGGTTGATAGAGGGTGTTAGCAAATCGTGAATTAACTCTTCTTGTAGCGTTAATGACGGCTGATGTCGGGACGCTGAATCGCGATCTTATCGGGAATAATGTAATTATCATGTTGCTCGAGGCCTTCGATTTAATGATGAAGCACCTTCGTTTTACTCTCTCCTAATTGTCCGGCGGTCTTCATTCGTTGTTTCGTCGATTCAGCGTTGTATGTATACTTTATTTGAGGCTCTCGTAATTAACGTTTCTGCCGAGTCACAGGGGAAGATTGCGTCGCATGCGACGCGACGCCGTGTTTCTCGGACGCTCCATGAATCCGCATGTTTTCATACATCGTTGCGTATTTGTTGCAACATTGTCATCCTCGCTTCGATCGCGATCGGAGGATCCATCGACCGCTCTCCCAAAGGATCGTGGTCCAATTAATCCTCTTCGTGAACTTCGCCTCGTTGCACTTGAACTTTTAGCTATTATAGCGGAGGCACTGTTAGCTTGTTTTGCGTAAAGTAAATTTTAAAAACCGTGTTAAGGAGTCGACGTTTTCGAAAATTGTCCGAGAGAATGTTAATTTTCCTAAAAGAACCAAACGACACGGATTGCATAGTTAAATGGAAAATTGTCGGATGTCTTTGAAAATGATCAGCACCGCAGCATCTCCGCCGTCATGCGATGTTTATTATCTCCGATCATCGTTTTACCGATCCTCGATGCTTAGGGATCCTGTCCAAGGGTAATCTAATGCACGAACGACATGTTATCACCAACATGCACGGAATCGATGCAGGCCTTAATTATGTGTATTAGTGGGATCATTATTCTCGTCATTATAGTGTACATAACGTTCGAACATGTTGTACCATCTTCGCGGAAGATCGTCATTAATATACCACTCTAACCAGGCTGCCTTGTACCGGCGTGCATTTTCAACAATGCTTTCGATAAATCTATCCGCCTGAAATACGAGATTTAATTGCGGAACCGACCCGCGGGACGACCTCGCGACCAGGAAACAGATTCATCGACCTGTTCGATTAACGATTTCAATTGCGTTTGTGGGATCTCTTCGTATGGGTATTAATCGACGCTGCGGAGAATACGGTGCTTCGGACAATCTAATAAAACGTGGTATCTTGAACGATTTAACGTCAAATAGTATGTCGGATAATTTCTGAATTCCATGGTAAATGTAATTGCAAATATTAATAGCAATGCAATTATTTAATGGACACAATTAATCAAGAAATTAACCAAGAATTGTAACCAGATGGTATAGAAAAATGAATGAACTGAAATTAGAAAATAACTGGAAATATAAATCAACGTTTCTGGTGCGCCAATTATGCAAATACGGCTCTTATAAATTTATCGAAGCGTTACTTAATCATTTTCTTTCCTTCACGTTTTATTACATTTCTCTCTCTGCACGAATTAATCGCGGCTACCGATTCTGTCGATAGAAATAACTAGAAGTGGTTCACGCGGAACTCCTCGACCCAATGCGGGAACCTCCTCTCCGTGGAACGAAACCAGAAATTAACGTGCCTCCGAGCGAATTAATGTCGCATTCTTTCCACGAACGAAACGAAAGCGAGCAGGGGGACGTTTTCTCCCGCATTAAGCGGATAAATGTCGCGTTCGCAGTGACAGCTCTCGCTTTCGTTTATTCTTGCAATTCCAATAAAGAGCAGAAGGATACACGGCACGAAGACAAAGCAATTTTGCCTGATATACGTCTGAGAAATCGAGAAACGTTTCTCGGTTGCACAATCGAAAGGCAATTGTTCGAGTCCGGTACATAATTGTCGGCAGAGCCTTCCCGTAATTAATTTCTCCTTCGACTTCTCTTCTCCGCGATCTCACATCTCCCCGGAGAGATCGAACTTCGAAGTAGAATGCAGACTTTATGTCTACGAAGCATATTAGATTGTTATCTAGCTTGGAACAGTAGACTTTGCTAAAGTTCAAGAAAATTATTAGTTCGCTGGAATCCTGGTAAACCCCTTAATTGGGTGAACCACTTTCTATGCATTTAATCTTCGTAGATTCGCTTCTACCGTGTCTCCTAGGCAGCTATGCGCTTATTAATTGGATAGTGTTTTATAGTTTATTGTAAAGTGATTTAAAATTTCGATATCGTATCTTGATAGTTTCAGCAATTCATACGGATATTTATTCATGAAATTAAACACACAGCAGGGACTTATTCTAATTTATTTCTGATTTAGAAACAATCTGTTCGCTTCATCTAAAATATTCATTTCCCACAGGTTCGCACATTTGGACATTCTCAATTTTAATTCTATTTTCGTTTTACAAAATGTTACAGTGCAAAAATAGATCAGAGGAAACGTCTATTTGACAAATTAATTACACAACTATGTTATAAATCGTCGAAAGATCATATCGACCCGAGAGCCTGGTCGCAGGGTTAATTACACGAGGCTCCCCGGCGAACAAAACTGAAAAGGCCCAACCCCCGCAGCGATCCTCCCCTTTCCGCGGGGTTGCGCCGTGTCGCGCGGAGCCGGAGTTGTAAATTCGCCCTCGGTTCGCGCCCGTCGTCCGTCGGCCGTCGTCCGTCGCGGCCGACGGTTGCGTGCCCTTTATAGGCAAGGCTCTTAAGGGGCCACGTCCAAGTTTTAAGGTCCGTGGGACCGGTGGATCGCGGACATGATTGCATTTGCATTATACACGCCGCGGCGCGCACGCAGATTTATCTGCCCCTGGGGTTTATTTATCTGGAGTTATGGCAAACACTGACCGGCCCGAAGCCGGCCAATAACGTATGGTAATGGAGGGGTCCGATTGACTTTTTTACCCTGCCCCTCCACCCTTGCACTTTATCTCTGCCGAGCCATCTTTCTCTTTCTCTCAGCCGGCTCCTCTCCTTTCTTCTTCTTCTCTCTCGCTATCTTTGTATATCTCTAGCTCTGTCTCTCCCTCTCTCCCTGTCTCGTTTTCTCTCTATTTCTCTCTGATTCGCATGCGTTCTCTCTCTATATATCTCTAGCTCTCTTTATCTCTCCGATTCGCTGTCTCTCTCTCTCTCTCTCTCTCTCTCTCCCTCCCTCTAGCACTCTCGTTCCTTCCGATTCGTGGTCCTCTTCCTTATCTCTCTCTCTCTCTCTCGCTCTGTATGTATCTCTCTCTCTCTCTCGCTCGCTCTGCATTTATCTCTCTCTCTCGTTCCGAGTGGCTCTCGCCGTCCCTCTCTAGCGGCGCGCACGTCTATCATTCATTTTCTCTTTGCCCGCCTCGTTTCTCCCTTTCTTCCTCTAATTCCGCGCGCGAGCTTGTCGTCCCTCTTCCGCCCCGGCTGTTTCTACCACGCGATACCGTCCCTCTCCTTTTATTGGGCCCGCGGCCTATCATAACACGAACGATCGGTGAACCTACGACCCCTCGTATCCTCTTG
Organism: Augochlorella aurata; assembly: GCA_028455555.1. Lineage (NCBI taxonomy): Eukaryota > Metazoa > Arthropoda > Insecta > Hymenoptera > Halictidae > Augochlorella > Augochlorella aurata. Next base: position 9,343,467 of record CM052165.1, on the reverse strand, counting down.
CCTCGCCCTTTCCTACGGGTTTCTTTTTACCACGGGCATGCCTGTCCCGACGTCCCCACCCCTGACATTCAGCTTTTCCTGTTTCTTCTTCATCGGCGAGCCACCTCCACCGGTCCTCCTCGAGCTACGGCCTCGTCGTTTAACGTATATTATACGTGACTGGATAATTATTTAGTGCCGATTCGACGCGGAATTATTTTTCGGGAATCATTCAAGAATTTACTAAGATGTATTACTTGTGGGAGAAATTACAACACACCCCTTAAAATAGAATATTTTCTTTCTCAGATTTTATTATTTGCGTTAGTTTTGACGATGGTGTAAATTTATTTCGTGTCATTTTTGCAAGGCAATTGTATTGTTTAAAAAGATTGTAATCGTTTTTAGAATGGCATTGTTACTTCCTGAAAGATTTGATAAACTATGCAGTAGAATAGGACGTTGCGTGTCAGACAATAAATATCCTTTTTATTCCATTATTACTAGAATACAGTGTACGATGTCGCGAAATTATTGTTTAATTAAACAATTCGTTACAAAAATCCAGCATTATATTTTTTACTATTTCAAATCTATATATCCTGCTCGATATATCTAACTAATCCAAGCAATAAATTAATTTCGAGTAAGGCAAGAACTATCATGGCAATAAACATTATTTTATAGAAAGGAGAGAAATAGTAATTACGTGGTATATAAAACTTCGCTGGCAGGGTACAAGGATTCGATTTCCGTTAACGACAAGCTAAAGGTCCGCTTCGCACGGAGTAATTTATTTAAATGGTAACTATCCGCGAAATCATTAAGAAAACTGTCAATGCAATTCGTTCGCGGTAATTGCGGTCTCTGTTCGAGGGCCATTATAAAATCGAACAACATTTTGATCGCCTCGCGCCTTCTAAAATGTCACACACGCCTTATGACACGACGGCAGTTAACGCGGTGACACGGCGTGGGCTTTATTACTCGCGAAATGGGCGATTCGCTCGGGAAAAGGGCAGCTGTCTCATTAGCGGTGCTGTACGAGTGGAGCCTGATATTGGCTTGTAGCTCCTCAAATACGCTGACGCGTCGCTGTCACCTTGTTCCAGAGACACCTTTTACCATATACTTCTCTCCTGGTCCGACGGTGCCCATCGTTTCCATACCGAAGGAGAAATCGACGCACAGAATGCCTCTAAACTGCTTGGATTAACTTAGCGAGCACATTCTCTACACCTCGCTCAATTGATTGCGAGACAGAAATTTACAGCGACTCCTAGACTTATTTAGCAAATAGTTGTCACATTTGTTCGCTCAAACCGACTGCAAGCTATTTCCACTTGGAAAATGTCAGCCGAATATTGAGAATTAGACGCCAGAATGGAACGAACTGGTTGATCGAATTTCACTGCTGCAAAATATACATCGAGCCATCTATTTCTCCAAATTGTTTATAGAATACTGTAGAACTTCCAGATTATCCAGGAGTATTTAAATACCAAATGATTCTGATGGAGGTTCTACTGTACATCTCACTGTAGAAAATGTCATCCTCGAGTAGAAAATTGTTTCAATGCATCTACCCTTCTACCCTCATAAGAGAAACTGTTCGACCAATTGTTTTCTACGGTATTATGCAAAGCAAGGTGCACAAAGCTGCAATAAAGGCAGGCCATTTCCATGTTAGAAAAAGCTGCACAACGCAAAATCGTCTTCCAGAAAACCATTGCCTACAAGAGCTTCGCCTCGAACCGATTTTCTCACGAGGATGCACCAGGTGGTAGCACCGCTCCTGCCTGAACTGCAGTAGATTTAGCCCCCGCAGGCGGCGCGGTGCGGCGTCGTCGGTCTCCTTTTCCTCAGAAATCAGCAGATAGCCTAAGCGAGCCAGCATCGGTGGAATTCCGGATTATCGGGAGCCACGCAACCGGGGAACGGAGAGTTCTATCGGCTCGATGGACAGCAAGTCGCGTTCGCTGGAAACGAGGGCTTGTCCATTAGAACCGGCGAGGTCCGATCTACCGTGAACCGCGGCGATACCGATTGGACAGTTAATATCTCACTCCGGTAGCCGCGGTGCTCGCATGTCCTGTGGTTGCGGCCGCGGAGGCCGCGGCGGCCGCGGCGGCGCGAGGGATTCGAAAGGCGGCTTTATATATTCATTTCTCGCGAGACTCGCGTGATGTATGAACGTATGTGGGAGCGGGTTGTTACGTCACCTATGCCGATCGAGCGCAACCGTGCAGCTGTGCCGTTGCTCGACGCTCGACACAGAGAAGCCTGATACCGCATCGCCACGGAGCTCCGCGGACGAGCCTTTACACGGGGACTCGTGTAAAATTGATACAGCCGAGATTAAGAGCCCTCGTGCTGGCTGCTCGAGCGGACCGGACGACTGGAAACGCTCGAGATATACTACCGTATATCCCGAGTTTTCCAAACTAGTCGCTCAATTATTTTGGAACGCTTCTGTTCACAGCTGGCAATATCAGTCTCCGAGTTCGCACCGTTTCTACGTTTAACCCTTAGCGACGTTACGATATAGTACACATACAGTGCAATAAGGAAATGAGGGGTTCCTGTGGTCGTTTGAAATAATCTTTCGTTTACAAAAATGTCCTCCGAAGCATCGTTGACGAGTTATTCACGAAAAGCAGTGACCAATGAGAGGTGAGATAAGCTGGCCTCTTATTGGTCAGTGTTTTTTTGTTAATAATATTTTTGTACCGTAGAGTAGCCTTCAACCGATTAGCTCCTATAAAATTGTTCAGCAGTATAATGCTTTTTATTTGAATGCGACTTCGTGCAGCAGAATCACGAATTTTCCATTCACGCGATAGGAAACTAATTACAGTTGATCGATAAGAAACCGACATCACTTGCAAATCGAAATCACAAAGTACAACCGTTAGTATAACCCGGAGGAGAAAGCAATTTGTAAGACACATACTGTGAGAACTCGTAAAATTTCATCCTGGCAGCAATATAAATTTCACGATCGTAAAAGTCGTTTATGCCATCGTGCGTACGCCAACACGCGTGCTCGCTGAATAACGAGATCGTTTGCAATTCTGCTCGGAACGAAAAATCGTTAAACCAGGACGCCTGACATCGCTGTCAATCTTGGCTCTCGATCTCGTTAGGCAAACACACTCGCGCGTTAATAGCGATTAAAATTTCAAATCCCGCGGACCGGAAATCCATTAACCAGAAGCGATCTTCGAAAAGACTGCAGCTTCGCGGATCGCTAACGATTGAAATCGACTCTTTCTATATCGAATGCCATCAGAGATAAATTCATATTTGTCAACGACGTGGAGCGTTCTTTTCGATTTTCCTTCAACAGATTCCGCATTGGCACCTGATGTCCTAGGAAATGAATTTTAAGCATCGAACACGGTATTGCCGACATCACATTTTCTTCGCGACTCCTCGTTTCTCAATTTAAAATCGAAAGAAGGTCAATTCAGGATCGAATAAAAGCAAGATAAAATTGTTCACAGAAATAACAATCCCCGCGTCTATTTGCTACGTCATCCGCGGTTCCCATGTGGCAGTTTCCATGGCGCGGAGTTCGGCGCAGGGCCAATAATTTAGCAATCGGTTTGCTTAATGAGTAGCGAGAGTCCGAGTTAAACGACGGGCAAACGGCGCATTAAGCCTATTACGCAACTTCGCGAAACAACTGCATCTCCTCGGAATAAGGTGTTCCCGGTCAAGATCGGGTCAGGAAAAAATCCGAGGGGCGTGCTAATATCAGCGCGCGGAGTCATTACGCAGGCACACAGTCGTTCAACACGCGAGGGTTCCGACCGGCATCAGTGAAAAGGCTACCACCGTCCCGCAACCGGCACGGTGTTCAGCTTTCTCCACCGCGAGTTGTCATTAATTCGTCGCCGGAATCGTTCATCACGGAACCGCCTCGTCACTCCTCGCCTCACCCTCTTCTCTATGGATCTTATCGCGATCCGATGGCTGCCAGGTGCACCGATCGAAATCCCCGGTCGATGATTTTTCTCGAGGAGCTTCGCCGCGATGCTCGAAATAATAGACTTGTCGTAGGTCAAAGTTTTCCGCGGAGGGAGGGAGACGAAAGTCGTAAACAATTGTAAGGACATTGCAGGCTGTATATAAAAGAGAAACGAGGGTCGGCGTAAAAGATAGGCGCCACGCGGCGCGGCGGGGAGCTAATAGAAACGCGGCCGGCCGGTTGCGGAGGTGTGCAGGCCTATATCCCGGCATTGAAATCTCCGGAGCGCATACACGCGACCGCGACCGGCCGTCCTTAGAGCGCTGGTCCCATGATCCCATGGTGGCATGGTGGCATGGTGGCATGGTGGCATGGTCCCATGGTCGGCGTCCGGCGTGGCCCATTATTCAAACACCCGGAAGAGCGAACGCGCGCATTGTTCGAGGTGGTCAGCCACGCCTGCCGGCCAGGACATCCGGGCTATCACCGAAAGAGCAACACGAAAGAAGAGAGAAAGGACACCGAGCGTTTCTTCTGGTGGCGAACAGCGTGTAACACGTGGCAGTATCTTGTATCGGGACCGCGATCCCCCGCTGGTAGCACGGTGTTCTACTCTATCCGCGGTGCTGGCATTCGCCTCTCCGGCCGCGGATGCCAGTATGCCAGTTCACAACTGCCAGTGGCGGTTTCGAGGGGGACACCAGGGCACCGTGCCCCTCTCTCTCGCTGGCCAGGCCACCCCCTGGCCCCCCTCGGGCCCCGCTCGGGCCCCTGCTCGCCGCGCCGCGCCTCGCCGCCGCCCAGATCTGCTGGCTGGCATACCTACAACAGTAGATTTCCTGCAGATAACTGCCAACCGCACGGAGGTCCGCCGGTGGCCATAGGTGCACAGTGCACTCTCCCCTCGCCTCGGTTTCCTGCGTGTGTGAGACCCACGGTTATGGCTGTATAATATAGCCCCTCTTCCCTCCTCGTCACTCTCGCTCTCTCTCTTCCTCCCTCTCCCCTCCCTTTCTTGCTTTCTTTCTGTCTTTCTTTCTTTCTTTCTCTCGCGTTGTGACTGGCCATGCGCGGCAACTTGCGCTCCGAGGCTGGTACCCGGGTTCACCAGAGGTCATTGCAAGGTTGCCTTTCGAAGAGACCGCCTCGAAGAGGCGAGGCTCTCCTCCGGCTCCGGGCGACCACTTTCCCCGTTTGATCACCCTGCTATGCTCTTTCGAGTGTTGCCGTTGCTGTTGCCGGTGCAACGAGCGAGCCTCGAGGTTGAAGGTGAGACCGGGGAGAGGTCGATGCGCTTCGAGGTCGCCGATTTTTTACCCGCTTCACAGATAGACGTCTTTAAGACGTCTTTGGGACGTCTCGAATGCCCCACGCACGTTCTAAAAAGGTTCTAGAAACTTCCTGTGTTGCAAATCAAGACGTCTCTTTTGGACGTCTCTAAATGGCGTCTTATGGCGCTGGGGGTGCGAGAGCAAACGAACCGTGTTTCGAGGTTTTCGGCGATCCGGCGGTGGTTGGATGTCGGAGATCGGCGAACGAGAAAACAATCCAGGGTGTCGGTTTTCCTTTCACGGGTGCGTTCTCCGCGGCAAAAATTCCGATCGAATCGATTTCCTCACTGCTGCCCGCGGCTATCATTTCCTCCGATCGGCGACCGACTTTCCTCGGCGGTTTTCGTCGCCGAGCGCACGCACAGACTCCTAGCCAGGCTGACCCTGAACTTTCTAGGCTAATTTAAATTCTCGAACGGTGCTCGTAGGCGCGTTCAGATCTTTAGTCCTGACCTCGGCCGCCTGACTTCCGGTGGACGTCGGCCGCGCCGTTCCTGGATTCAGTCCGTTAACGAAATACGTTCGCTGTCGCCCGCCTGGAAAAGTATGCTTCTATAAATAGAAACCGTTCTCTAGTGTCACGGCCAACTGAAAGTAGTCTCCGATTTTCGATCGAGATATAATTTGATATATTTATCATTTTATTGTTCCATAATGTGTCAATAAAAATAACAGTTTCAACAGCTCTTTTACTGCACTATTTTTATCGAATCAAACTAATGAAATGAAAAATGTGCGCGAATTGAGCAACGGATTAGAGATGCTGCGATCGCTGCCACGAAACAGAAATGATCAATGTTCTCGCTGCTGAGAGCATAGTTTCGCTTCGGGCACGGACACAGACGAATACACTCCGCTTATGGTCAATTTAGTCGCTCGAGGACGCATTTTTCATTCGTACAAGGAAGTCGCCGTAGTCGCGCCCACTTTCGTCGACAAATTAACAAGCTGATGTCTTGTTTCGGGGTCCGATGCCTCCCATATTTCATCTCCGTGAAAACGAAAACGTTCCCCCCGTGTTCCCGATGTCGGCGCCGCGTTTAGAAATCGACGACCCTATCGACAGTGTACAGTTAAAACGGTACAGCCGCGAGTGTATAAATTATTGGCGCGATTTATTATTCAAGAATTTGTGATTGGTCGTTGATAAAGTGGGAAACGCTAAGGGACTGTCTTGCTACCTCGTGTTCCAGCAGATACAACGATGATTGCATCAACGTTGAAGTTTCTTCACGGGAGCCTTATCAACTGGCACGACTACTTGATTTTATAGGGAAAGGAAGAATTGCATGGGGAATAGATTCGAGGCGCATGGGTCTGCGAAACCAGTCAGAATTAATTAAGAAAGGTCGTTGCGTCGCGGTCATAAATAAACTGTCATTTTATTCCTTTGTAGATTGCTAAAATGCGCGTGTAACAATAAGCAACTGTTTTAACTGTCGCTAGAATAAAATTCTTCTAGCAAAAATGATTCAGGGAACTGTTGAGACAAAAGGCAACGTTTTAAATGCAGCATAAATTTCATCTTTAGATTTTTCATTCATATTGCTATACTCACAAATAATCGCAATAATTAATTTCTGTGACTAAAAACGCTTTGGTTAAGAAGCATTTTTCTCCCGATATTCGTTAAAATAAAATAGAAAACCGCATCATAAATTCACGCCGGTCATTGTGAAGTCGTCCAAGCATTCTTTCCTTCCGCTTCCATTAATTACTAAGATTCACTATCTCCGGGGTTCAAAGGACTGTGTGCACACACCTACGCACCGGTCAGCAGAGGTCACTTCATTAATCACGACCGGCGGAAGAATATGCTCGCCGCTAAATAAATAGTATTGTCAGAGACCGAGTATTTTTGTTCGAGGGACCATCTACAATGTTTATCGAATTTCCCCGCGACGACGTGCGTGCGCGCATTAGCGGCTGTCGAATCCGTGGATCGGCGATCCATGATCGATGAGCGCGTCTCGTCTAATGGACACGCGTCAGGGAGACCAGATCTAAATTCATTTCAGCTAGAAACATCGGCGAGGCTTTATTAAAGTGATTTATTAAAGTGCTCCTTCTCTAATCGATTTTTTTTCGCCTCTGGTCGCACATGCTCGTCGCGTTTTTCAGCCACTTTCTACTGTAAGGATTTATCAGGTGTCGGGAACATCCCGAGGCATTCCGCTGCTTGTCAACGTGCACGCGGAAAGCCATTTCTCAAGGTACAATGAGATTTTTCCGGAACCTTTAATGAGTATTCCCGGCTTCTCAATTAATTAACGTTGAGCCTGTAAATTATACGCTGCCGCTGTTTAGAGACGTCGTTAATATTGATTACGTGACTGATGCGACGGTCAAGGCGGGATGAGACTGTTGCTATTCAATTGATAAAGTTCTTTTCATACAGTCTCTTCGTAAAAATATGTAAATTATAGATACCTAATTCAAAAATATCTGAAATATCTAAAAGGCCGAATAAGAGTTCATTGATTTATAAATCAATGCAACGAATGCTTAAATCGATCTCAACGAAGTTGAGTAACAAATAGGTCAGCGATTTTATTGCGGTTAGAGATTGTTTCAATTGAATTTTATGTGGAGCGTAGATCGCAAATAATCGACCTTGAACGGCCAAACGACCTCGTGGTATCCAGCTATCCAGAAGATCGGGACGAGGCTGTTTCGATCGTCGCGCAATATCGCGCTTACGAGACTCCATAGGCGCGGCTTTATCATGGGAACCGTATCGATCGATAACACGGTGTCTGAACGCGTCGCGAATGTGGGAACCCGGCAGATAGATTGAGAAGTTCTGTTTTATATGCGAGCGGCCTCCTCAAACCAGCCGCGCCACGTGTTCTCGCCAAGAGGTATACAGAGAGGCGAACTTAATGCTGTTTTCTGTTACGGTGATCGATAACGCATGATCGAGCGGCATAGACACGACACAGAGGGGATCGTTGGACCGATCTAGCTTCGGGCATGGCGTCATCGATCAGAGGATGACGCCGATTAAACCCGTAATATCGCGGTTTCCGATTTAATCGTCGCACGATTCCAGTCCTGCGAGCTTATGGCGGTTGTCAAAGTCGCATTATGTAGCATCCGTTCGAGACGAGAAATTGGGTTTAATGTGGGAGAAATGCGATAACAATCGCATCGATGTAAAAATACAGATATGCGAAGCAAATATAAATTAATTTCTGAATGGTGAAAAATTCTGGGAAAAATTATTTAAATAATTCCTCGGTCATTGTACCGTATCACTTATGCGTAAAACCGTCGATCCTGAAGTGCTCATTACGCGGTCACATTGTGCAATTTGTTGGCACCGTTTCGTTCGCGAAGGGTCTAATAAAATTCAACCGCAAAACTTGAACTTGCTTGACGGCAACGCTAAATTACACAGATCGAATTGTGCCCGTATTTTGCGCTTGCTGCGGGGAAACGCTATCTCCGAGTGCCGCGAATCAGACCGATTTATCGCCGCTAGTTTATCGCCAGCCGCACTTTAATAACGAGTTATTACGAAGGACCGCCCGAGAAACGAACATTTATCAAGGATTTAGCCAATAACAGAATGCACTGGTTCATAGGCAATGCGCGGGGGCGGCAATTTGTAAAGTCTGCAATAAACTACAACCACCCACGCGCCCTGTTCTTCTCGTGATTCCGTATTAAAAATCGAAGAACAGTGAGCGATACATTAAAAATGATGGAGAAGCGAATAGAGTACAAAAGTGATTGAAACAATCGACACAGCCGTGTAAAACTAAAAATCATGGAGATAATAAATAAAGCATTCAAAATTCTGTGAAATTGTGTCAATGGAATTAATAAAATTAATAGGCTCGGTTAAATAAATAAAATAAATAAAACAAATGAATCACTGAAACGAATAAAATGAATAAAATAAATAAATCAATAAAATGAATAAAAAAGAATGAGCCAACCACATGCTCATTGGAGCAGGCTCGCAGTAAACGGTCTCTGCGATCGCATCTAAATGATCGGATCGAAAGACAGCGAGCGTATGTCATCGTGGATATCACGATCTCGTTATCGAGCCGACCTCTCGCGGATTTTTCGCTCACCCTCGCCGGATACTTTCTCCGATTGTTCGATCGACTCCCCCCAAGAGCGCAATTTATTCCGCTCACGTGGCGGGTCTTATCGATTTCTCGAAACGACTTCTACGGGCCGCGAGATAGCCCGGAGTAATCCGAAATCTCGCCCCGGGACAGGATCTAAGAGAGCATGTATCGCGGTGCCCGGACCGGGCAATTTTCTCCGTACTGTATCGTAATGGCGTCGTGGCGCCATTGGCAGCGGACAAGATCGGGGGCCGCAACCCGATCGGCCGAGGGCCCGGCGGCCGATAGCAGCGCCGATCGGTGGCAATTTAAATTCTGAGGCGGCCCTTTTTTCCTCGCCACGGGGACCGCGATAAGGGACCCGGTTAAGATCTTCTTCTTCGACCGGCCGGATCCAGCTCGATAAATAGCCGCGGAATCGCTGCTGGTGGCGACGCTGATAATGCCTTCGGTTTAATCCGATCCCGCCGGCCGAACAGTTTATAGTTCCTAGATCGATTCTAGATTGTTTAATTATGCTAGGTGCGAGCGCACCGTGGGATAGGCCTGCTATTTTTCCGCTTGGTTTCGCGCTTACAGTGTTTACGGCCGCTCGGTACACGTATGCAGATTTCCGTCCCCGGCTGGTCTAACCGAGACACTTCTCTCGTGATCTGAAATTTTATGCGACTCCTGGCACTGCAACTAGTCGGACGAGAACATTTCCAGATGTAACATATGAATGTTATTCGCGTCGCCGAAATCGGATTTGATTTTGCTTTATCGAAATCTCAGCACGGTATCAGAAATTGTTTCGTTCTATCGGACGAAATGCAAGGATGAATAAATTCGTAAAAGCTCTAATCGTTGTAGACGGTGAAGCGACGTCGGAGCGAATAAATTTGATAATGTCTATCGGTCGTTGGAATTTCCGTCGGATTTCGGATTGCAAAACGAGGAGACGACTGTCACGGAAAAGTGCATCGGCGTCGAAGCTCGCGGGCCGATGGGACGATGATGACCGTGCAGCCGGGCTACGGTCGTGTCGCCATGTAATTGAGAGACATTCAGAGTGCATTAGCACTGCTGGCCAGGAGGCAGGCAGGCGTATTAATTGCTCATCAACAATAATGAACGGTTTGCAAGCCGATATTAGCATAACTAACAGGTTCCCCGGTAATGAAGCCACGCTCACTGTCACGACGCTACCGGTCTCTTTATGTCTCTGCGCGAGACCTCCCGATGAAAACGAGACAAGACGAGGAGGCGAGGCGAGGCGAGGCGAGGCGAGGCGAGCAGCCAGCCGATATTCTTGTTCAAGCCCGAACGATTTTATTCCGACGAATTTCGAGGGGCTCGGGACGAGATAAAAGCAAATCGGCGATCCTCCGAACGGGATCCTTGGAACACGGAAAGCCGCAGATAAGTTCCTGCCGAGCAGAAATGGGAATGCAGAACGAGCCTCTCCGCTTTTGATTCTCTGTTTGCCGGGGATACGCCGTGGCTCGTGATAGCTGGCTCTTAATTAGCGAGATGTGTTTCCGAGCTTCTGGCGAGTCTGAATTCTTGCGACCGCGCCGCGCCCCGCCGCGCCGCGTCCCCTCGGCTCCTCCATTCAGAGACTGGTTTCCTATAATCTCCGATAACTTCCACGATTACTATCTTCCGACAATTTCGGTGTCTGATGAAACGTCTTAATTCTGACCTCGGCGAGCGGCGCTGACGTACGAACGCGCGCGGCCGCTCGCTCCTTTAATTACTTTAATTAGACCGCCTCCGACTTCGCGTTTATTAATAAAGACGCCGCGGAGATCGCCCACATGATTTCGCCTACGAAATTACAACCGTGAACGTTTTGCAATTTTTAATTTGCAGGGTGTGTTGCGTTTTCGCGACCGGTCTCTTTTAGAGTATAAATAACAATTAAAGTAAAGGAGATATTCGAATTAAATACAAGAAGAGGAAAAGATCTTAGTCTAGAGATCTCCTTTGAAACTGAATTATACATTTTATGGTTTAATAAACATTCCATTCGTTTTCAAAAATAATATTAGCCGCTGTCAATTTCAGTCGCGAACATTTTACGTGTTATATGTATATTAAAAGTTAGCAGCAACAATTTTCCAGCTCACTTCTAATTGAATAAATTTCGCGTGTAGGCTTATTCGTCTGAAAACTATCCCCCGGTATCTCCAGCTTATTAATAGGTTTCTGCAGGTGAAGTTCGAAGAACCCGCGGCCAGCTAAGACAAGATTGCGACAGGATGCGTACTTCCCTCTTGAAACGACAGTTCACGGCTTCCTACGCGACACGATTCGCCGGCTATCTAAATAACTCGGTATCTCTTCGGGCTTAATTCACGGTTAGTCGAGTTATCCGGCTCTAATTACTCTAAGCCCGGTATCGTTTCGAACGCGGAGCAAAATGATAATTAAAACGCGAGCAAATATGGCCGGTAACGAGCCGGCTGCCGGTCCGTGGCTCGGGGCTACGCTTCAAAATAGTACAAAAGGGTTAGGAGGAATCAGAGATAACAGTGTTTTAACGAACCCCGACGCAATGAGGGTAAAACTCGCCGCGGAAAATAGGAGCGAGGCCTGGCTAATAAACTGGGCGTGGTCCTGTGAATGATTGCGTCTCGCGGGCTGATGAGGACGAGCAGGACGTGCGAACGGGACTTGATCCTTTGCACTTTGAGCCCGGATCGGCTCCGGCTACTGTAACTGCGATCCTCTCTGTCTACCGCGTCGTTTCGAACATCCGCCGATGTTGCTGGGTCTACCAATACCCAGATATTTACCAATTTTTATTTTTTATTTTTATTATATTATTACAATATAATATAATATAATATAGATGTAAATATCAATCAAAATATAAATCTTTGCATCGAACAATATAAAGGCCGACTGAAGAAAATCTTCGGCTTTCACCTGATTTTCTAAACAATAAATATTCCCTTCGCAATTCTTCGGCATAAAATATCGCGCATGCAACTCTATCTACTGTACACGCCGGTAAACATCGAGCTCCATTAACCGAACACCGACGTTTCCCCGATCAGTACGGATAAACGAGGTTCCACTGAAATCTCATCCGGCGACCGCAGTGTTACCAAGATCGCGGATTTTTCGAAGACGATAGAGTTATCTGCGGTGAAGGGATTGTGGGAGAGTTTGAAGAGATTCTCTCGGAGCGAGGAATCCTCCGGAGATGAAGACGCAGAGCGGAGTCGGAGAAGTAGCGAAAGAAGAGAGATGAGATAGGGAGCTGGTGAAAGAGGGGTGCGAGAAGGATAGGAGAAAGGTGGAGACGGAAGTGCAGTGGGAGACAGAGCGTAGCGGGAAGCAGTGGGGCGATGTTGATCTGGTTAGGCTGGTGCTGGTGGGCAGCGGTCGTCGGTCGTCGGCCGTCGCCGGTCGTCGCGGTCGTCGTCGGAACGGTGCTGCGGTCGGCGTCGGTGTGCCGGTCGTCCGCGAGAGAGGCGCGCGACGACCTCCACAGGGCGTGGCAGGTCACCGGTTCTTGTTCGCTGTTGCACAGTGGCGTAGCCACCGATCAGATTTACCGTACGCGAACAACAGGAATTTCTCGGCCCGATTCGATCGGGAATCCTGATCGGCCGACGATAGACCTCGAAACGTTCGACAGAGATGTTACGTTAGTTATTCGGACGTCGAATAGCGGTTTTAGAATGTTGCTGCAGCTCGGCATTCTTTTATTGCGAATGCTAATTCACCGTCCAGAGGCTTTAACCCTTAGCCGGATTGCTGCGGCCGCGGCGGCAACACGCAACTTTCACGAGTCCTGCGTTAATATGCGTTAATCGTTTCAGAATTTGTGCAATTCTTTGTTAACTCATCGAGTGTGCAATGCTTCGACGAAAATTTATTTGCTCTCACTACTTTGGAAAGAAGCAATATTTACTGAAAATAATTTACTGGCAGTAATTGGTTAAGGGTCAATGAAAATATTCGAGCTTGAGGCTGTTTTATTTGGGGTGGTTGGGTTGCACTTGTTTGCAGTTGGTTGACAAACCTGACAGTACTTATGCAACCACGATAGCCGTTACTTGTTGTTTTTTAAACATCACTAAATGAATCTTGACTGAATAATTTATACACATGATACTTAAATTAATATAATTCTGTATGAATTATAGACGCGCTCTGAGGAGCTATAATTGCAAGAGAATGACTTTACGTTTGCTAAGTATATGTGCTAATGTCATAGAGTACCAACTAAATGTCACTTAAAAGATCAATGCTAAAATAACTTATAATGTATTACCGAAGCTGTATGTCTTATTTTATCATTTTAAACTTGCATACTTCTATGCAATTACTGAAACACCATAATTCCTTTTCTGAAAATCTAGAAATAATATTCCCGTTTAAGTACCTGAATTATGCAAGGTTATGCTTAGAAATAGAATTATTTTTAGTCCGATGATTACTTTATATTGTGTCGTTAGATTAATATCAGATGAGGACGAAGGAGCTAATAATAAAAAGAAAAAGAAAGCGCAGGACTTTCCTTTGGGCTGTTTAAATATTAATAAAGGTCAAGGAATGTAAAGTTTCCTGCTGTGAGTTACACGCGAGATAAAGGTCGCGATTAACAAAAGGTGGAAGGTGACCGGAATTTCTGATACCTGTTCGACACAAATTCCGGGCGTCGGTCGAGTCTAGCACGGAGCATCGGCGCATAAAGAAATTCTGTGCGAATTTACTGTTTCGCTACGCTCGCGGAATTTTCAATGTAAAATCGAAGAACTGCTCTCGCGTAGCGGCGACAAACTGGAGCAAATTGTTATTATCAAAATGGAAGCAGGAAATAATTTAAGATATTTTTATCAGAGAAGACTTCGGACAGATCCACGGACATTATAAAACAAAACAAAATCATATAGAATAATTGGACGATTGAAAGAGTTTATAATTCAATAATTCCAATATTAAAAAATTCGGTAACTCAAAGATTTTTAAGAAATTAAAGGAATGCAAAGTTTCAAAAATTATTCGAAGAACTAAAAATGGAGAAATTCAAAGATCAAGAAATTGAACATTTTGAGGAATAAAATTGTTGTTTTTAGTCAAAAAGTGACTGGCGTATACTAGTGAATAGAGGAATTCTTGCGAAAAGGATTCTCGAATCACAGGCGCATCTAACCTGGCCGAGACCTAGACTACAGCGAGTATCCTCGCTTTTTCCAAACCGAATCGCCTGCACAGTAGTGTACAACTTGACAGGGAGTCGTAAACGTAAATTCCGAGCATCGGTTCATCCTACCTCGTGTTTTGCATACTGCAATTCCAAATAAGGCGTTACCGTGAGCGTAAAACAGCCCGAGGCGAATGCAGCAGTTGGACGCAGTAGCGTTAACAAAAGTTATAACAGCGGCCGGCACAAGGTACCGAGGAACATCGTTCGTCCTAGATTCATATCGCTTAATTGCTTTGTTCTCCTCGCCGAACAACCGTTCCAGCCTGAAATACAAATGTCCCAGAATTTTTCCGAGAACGTTTCGTCCGTTCGCCATGTGAATTATCGCCACCGTAGATCAAACAGAAACGATTTCTCTCGCATCGACAATTAAATTTCTTAGGGAAACCGTGATTGCCGATCGAACGTAGTTACTAAATAAATCACGACTGTAAAATATTACATTTAGCGGTTACTAACTCCAAAGAAATATTTATAGTTGCAAGAAGACGCATTAAACTTTTATTACGTTTCTGTGAATATGCTATTAAGCGACTGCGGTAATTATTTATCGGAGATTATAGGCATCTCCCATCGATATATCATCGAATCGAGCAGCTTCGTTGTTTCTAGATTGCCGGATAATGTCAGCGGATAGCTGAATTTCGAAGGGAACTTTTTACCACGGAACGGCAGGCCGCCGTTTAAAAGCGTAATAAAATAGTTCTTAGTAGTCGCTAAGTATCCGGTATGATTGATATTCAATTATTCGGAATATTAATGCATCGCTCGGGGTATCGTTCGAAAGTTCACCAAAAGCAAATCCGTCCCGCAGCACGTCGCCGGCCGAGCAGCGTAAAATTTTCGACGTATCGTAAAACGCCAGTCTCATTAACACGTCACTGTTGCACAACAGCTGTAGCAACAGTCAAAGCTACCTGATGTCAGCGGCCAGACTTTTATTGCGGAGCTACCGAGGACACCTGATGCACGATGATTTAAAGCCGTGGCATAATTAAGAAAAGTATTTTACGCGTCGTAAATAAGGGAAACGATGCACAGGCGCCGGTTAAAACACTTTGACACTTGTTCGAAAATCAAGCGTAAATCACCGATCCCGTAACTATCATATTTTTCACAGCTCCTCGGGATAGTCAACGCTTCGACTGGACACGGGAAAAATGTTCTCAACGCGATAACGTCGACGGTAATAACCATAATTATTCGACTAATTTGTTCACAGAAAATCATGTTCCAACATAAACATTTTTAATTTCTGGACGAATGAAATGATTGCGAATAGAATTGTCTTCAAATTTAACACTCGACGGTCTCTAAAAATAATTTAATAATTCTCTGAGAACGTTATGCACTTGCGACAAAAATATGTGAAATATAAAACAGTGAGAACGTTGCGAGTGTTTCCGATAGAGATATGAAAAATGACGACAGTCTAACAACGAATCGATTGCGAAAGAAAATTCTTAGAGCGTTGGAAATGCGAGAGATCGCGGAGAGTTTCGTTTAAGGATAACTGTCGAATAAATGGGGAAAATTAGTTGAAAGATGGCTGACGCTAACGCTTCCCCGTCGAAGTCCTCGGGAGAACAGAATCGAAAGCGTGATAGATATCCGCGGCGTATTTACAGCATTCCATAAATTCGTTCCCGGAGGTTGGGCCTCTCGATTTTGCAACGGGCAAGTTGTTTCTACAGAGTGTTTTTCTCGGCACAGAAACCGATGGACCGAGAGGAAAGATTCCTCGGCTTCACCGCGAACGGTTAACGTGACGCGGTTCCGACTCGGTGCTCTTCCGAGGTTATAACCGCGGCTCCGAGATCCGCCGGGGTCAGGAATTCGAACTCGGTAAGAACCAGACCATTACTTTTCGAGGATCCTCGATCCTTTTCACGCTCGAGCAACACTTCTCGAACACTTTCCTGCGAAACCTCTACACGACAATATCTTTCCGCTCGATCGAGCGGATTTTCGAGCCCGCGGACTTGTTCCCTCGCCGATGGCTCGCGCTGATGTCTCCAATCTCAAAACCGAAGCCCTTCAAACGGAACCGACGAATCGGAGTTTATACGATTTTTCATTTCATTTTCTACCGCTGCGAATGGCACGCACTCGTTTTATCTTAACTGCCGCTATTCTGCAGCTTGTACTCGGTTGCAAACGTGTGCAATTTAAAGCGTGACGGTGGAACGAGATGTTAAAAGTGAGCTCGTTATGCGAGGAATTATTTTATCTATTATATTATATATCTGGAAAAATTAACAGCGGAGAATTGTATCCACTTTGCTGTAGTTTCTAAACGAAAAGATCTCACAGTTATTTGTAATAATATATTGCAATGATATATACATTTTATATTAATATTGTAGACTTCTTTTTATAGCTTGAGAGGGTGAAATAAAACAATAGCGATAATAAACAATAGGTTCCGATGCAGTTATCTCGATTTTCCAATTATACTGGAAAGATCAAGATACGAATAAAAATGCTTAGGTTACTAATTATTGGCTCAGACGTTTGAATTACGACGAAACGATTCCACGGAGCAAGGAAGCGATGATCGATGACCGCGGGCGATGGTGATCCAGGAAAGCGGAATCCCGGAAAATGATCGAACGGTACGCGTACGAAGCCCCGCGCAGTCGAAGTTCGCGCTTGTTGGTAAGCGGGCGAGATAAGAGCGTGTTTGTGGAAGGTATAATTGATGCCGGACCAGGTCTGGGATCGCGTTTGCCCTTAAGAGTTTGGAACTGGGTGGAGAAAATATAGGTTGTCTTCGTGGCCGGGGCTTTGGAGGGCCGCGGTCGCCCGCGGTGCAACACGAGGATGATATATTCGCTGCAACTGCAGCTGCACACCACACGGAGCGCACGGCCGCGCTGGCGATGCACCGCGCCGCGCCGCGCCACGCCGCGAGCCGGCTCGAGGTTTCGTGAGATTACAAAACTTCTGGCTGTATTCCGGGCTCGAAGACAATGAGATGTATGCGCCGAGATGAGATATCCGCGTGGACGCTCTTTTCTTAAATATGGCCGCGGCCCTTGGGACTCTGGACCCGGGACCCGTGTCAACTGGACACCGAGATTTTCCTTTTTTCGGCTCTCCCGAACGGCCCGTCTCGATTCTTCCAACGCGAATCGATAGATTCTCGATTATTTATTTATATTGTTCATCTGCAATTTTGTCGATTTATTCGTAGATGCTGAATTTTATATATTCTCTATAGGGCTACTTCAAAGTGCTGTAACTTTGCAACAAAAAATCACAGCTCAGTTTATTTTTTTTTAAATTAAAGAGGAAAGATTGAACTTTATTTCTATGTAAACGGCATTTGCGTAAAAAATTTTTCAAAGTTCGCACACTTTGTTGAACTTGGCAATTTGCAACGCGATGGACATGGTTTCTATAGGGCTACTTTAAAGTACTGTAACTTTGCGACAAAAAATCACAGTTCAGTTTATTTTCTTTTAAATTAAAGAGGAAAGATTGAACTTTATTTCTATGTAAACGGCATTTGCGTAAAAAATTTTTCAAAGTTTGTACACTTCGTTGAACCTGGCAATTTGTAATGCGATGGGCATGGTCTCGCATTTGAAGGGTTACAGTGGTAAAGGTGCATCAAACTTAAAATCTAGAAAGACTGTCTTAAAGTAGAGGTTTCAAGCTTCAATTTAAGAAAAAAGTCGTCATCTTACGATGATTTTTCGCGGATTTATCGTCGATCGAAGTTGGCCAATTTTTCCAGAATTTCTCGATGCTGCAATCTTTTCGAGCAGTATATTTCGAGCGCTATAAAAGATTCATGGCACCGCAAATAATTCGCAGCGAAATGCAACATTAACCACTAACGATCACTCGAGGGCCTGAAACGAATGTTTGGTCTGCGTTTCGCGTAATTACAACGTGGATCTGTACTCGAGATGATGCGCTTCTTTCTCTGCAACGAGTGCAGTCGAACAGAGCCGCGGTTTGATCCCTTAAAAATAATCTTCATGCCTCGAGGACCGCCGTAAAAACATTGCTAAATTTAATTTTAATTGTTCGACCGCGTCCCGGCTACTTGCTTGTCCCTTTGATCTCCTGCAGTCTCTCTGCCACAGGTACAGGTACGCAGCGGAGCGATCAAGGTGTGCGCGCCGAGAGCTACAAGAAAAAGGCGTTCTTTTATTATATTAAATTGCCGTTCGGAATAGAGCGTTGCGTTGCAACGCAACGGAAGGCAGGCTTTGCTCGCGATCTCTTAGCTGATTATTATGAATTACTGACCTGAAATCTGGGTATCAATTATGCTTGTAAGCCGTGGCGGTAACAAGTAGCACGAAATTACAGTGCAGGATGTCCCCTCGTTGATCGAACCGGCCGGTTTTTGCCAGCTGGAGCCCCGCGTGGAAATTGTCGGCCCGCAATCAGCGTGTGCGAGGGAACCGTCGTCTATTTCATTAAAATGTATTTAGAGCAAAATCTTGCTCCTGGAAACCGATTTTTCCACGGCGCTCTGATGACCACGCATTAAAACCTCCGTCTCGATCATTCCCGGGATCTTCGTACATCGGAACTCCGCGAAATTACAACCTCCGCTCGCGGTGCTTTTATTCTATACTACATGAAAAGCACTCTGCGCGTCGATAATGTTCTGCAAAAATAGAGCAACCTCTACTCGCCACGAAATTATAGTTTTTAGGATATTATAGGTATTTTCGAGCTTTCATAAAACTGTAAGAGGATGCGCGGAAATTACCGAAAGACTTGGACGTTTATCAAAATAATTCCTAATAATTACTAATAATTCCTAATAATTCCTCTTCTTTCTAACTGAATTCTGCTACTGCATCAGTTGCAAGAAGCAAGACTCAAGTGCCTCCATCTCCCTTAAATAATTTTAATAAATAGTTTGACACTCGGTGTCTAAATCTTATCATTATTTTATGACTCACCCACCCATCTGTGAGTATATCGTACTCGCTTACACATTAAACAGCGATAATATCAGAAACGAAACGGCGAAGTGACGGAAAAGCCAACGAGCCCGTTGCGTTCGCAGGTCGCTCGCGGTAGCATGCAAATGTTAAAAAGGAGGACGGAAACGGAGGAACTCCCACAAATTAGTTCGTCTCGCTTTACATACCATTTACTCGCCTGCTAATTATCCTCTTCACCCTTACGGCGACGGCAACGATACGCGCGAACCGGCTGACACCGGTGTTAAACGAGCGTCGTCGACGACGAGGAGACAACGAAAACGACTAGACCGAGGAGAATGAGGAGGAGGAGGAGGAGGTGGGAACACGTGTGGCCATCTATCACCTGGCTACACGGCCGACATTGTGTCGAATTTCCGATAGCGTAGAGAGAGACTGTAACGGTATAAACGGTCAGTGACGGCGATGGAAACCGCTCGTAGAACGGCGGAGCTCTGTCGACGCGGTGCGCCGTGCTCTTCACGGTCGTTTCGCGTAAACGCTAATTAACTAAGTCGTTACTCCGGCTGGAAGGAGAGACGCCGCGCCGCGGAAGAAGGCTGTCGGACCGTTATTAGAAGCGAACGCACCGGGGCCCGTTTCGAGCAATTGGCCCGCATACTCGCGTTTAATGATCCACGGCCGCGAATCGCGCTAAACACAACGGGCCAGGCCGTGGTCGACTATCGCAGCGACCATGGCATGCGAGATCGCTGCGGGATATTTAGGCGAATCCGTGGCGGTTGCAAAAAGGTTACACGGTGTCGCGAAACGTTGGGATCGAAGGATATCGGTCATTGCATGCAGCACAGTTTCCTTCAATTTCTCTGCGATGAAGAAGGACGTGATAAATTATATTGTATTCTTTCATTGTATATTTTATTTTATTATTACGGTTAATATTGTTCTATGAAATGGATTGATATAGATTGCAAAGGAAATAAATGAGCAAGTCGAAGAGAAGAACGCAAATTTGCAAATTCAAATGTACCTTCTTCTCTTTAACAAAACGCTACATCCCAATTATAACGTAGCAATAAAGATACCGTTTATCGTAATTGCAAGCTTCGTGAATATTTATAAAGCGGTGCTATGCATTTTTCATCCTAGTGCAAAACGCCACAGAAAATCTGAATAGCAAGTATATAAAATCGTTCATATAGTGAGCAAGGACAAGTTCAACAGCTAAACAAGCATCTTCTCGCGTTGGAAATTATTTCTCCGTCAAAAAATTCTCAAAATTGCCTGCAGAAGCACAGAAGAAGTCTATAAAATTCGAATCTCGAAAGACAGTGCGATCCGAGCAGCTCTGTTCGTAAAACCGATTTTTTGAATTCGAGGGATCCGGTGCTCCCATTCCGGGCGGCGCCGTGAATTCCAAGGTCTCGTTGCGCGACCTCGATTAATCCCGATCCTGATCTTCAAACGCGTCTTTTCCCCCCCGAGCGGAGGAATGCTCGAGGAAGACCGGTCTGGGTTTGCGTGCAACAGTCGCATTAGAGCGTTGAATATTTCATTCATAAGCGGGCTGAGCAATCACCGTATTCCGCGAACGTGTGCACCGCGGAGAGACGATACGTAGTAGAGTACGAGTACGTGTCCGTGGTGTGAGTGGCCGCGTGCAATGCAGCGGGGGTAAGTTGCAGCGGTTGCAGCCGCAATTACGTCCGTGGCCCCCGATGCCGTGAATGAATCGTCCGTCCTTTTTTTCTCTTTTCCTCTTCCGCTTCTGCTTCTCTCCTCCTCCTCCTCCTCCTCCTTCTCCTTCTTCTGCTTCTTGTGCTTCTCCCGAGTCTTCTTCTTCTTCCTCCTCTCCTCGCGCCGCGCACCATGGATCGTCCGCAATCCATGGAACGCCTCGGTTTCCTCCGCGGTCCCCGCAGTCTGATTCCATCCGAGCAGCTCCACTGCCTTTCTGCGGAACGGAGGTTTAATGAGCGAGCGTTCCGCGTCGTTGAAGATGCACCTTGTTGCGCTTCGCGACGCAGCCGTCGTCGGCCGCACGCCGCATACCGCGAGACGATGCGCGCGATGCGCTCGACGCGCTCGCATCCTCGAGCATCGTCTCGCGAGCGGCTCGACCTTCGAGCTCGTTTCCGCCGGGTTAAGGGTCGCCGGAAGGTATTCAGGTATGGCAGGATTGTTAATGCAGCTGGCCGGGACGCGTGGGTGTCATTCTTCGGGCTTGTTGAATGAGGAGCAACCTGGGCGCGGTGAACAGGCTTAATTGAGGAAACGTTCGGGTTACCTTCGGACTACCTTCGGCCGGCCGTTATTGAAACGTTGCTGGCGAACCGAATTCTTAACCCTTTCGATCTTTGTTTTCCGGTTGACTGTTCGCGTCGTTAACAATTTACGGTAATATCGCAAAGCGTTTCAACGAACACGAGTATGGCAAGGATGAATCAAATTTTTGGCACATTAGAATTGCGTAAATGTCTTTACAGGTACAATAGGTACAACATTGTAACAATTCGACGAATATCAACGGATATAAAAATTACATTAATAAGTTCCCCGTGAAATCCAGTCGACTAACGAGTTCCTTTCTTTGCAGAACTTCCGCGAGCACCGCATCGACGGAGCCGCGTTGCCGCTGCTATCCGAGGACCACCTGACGGGCCCGATGGGGATGAAGCTGGGCCCGGCCCTGAAGCTGCGGGCGCTGCTGGCCCGAAAGCTGGGCGCGTGCACGGTGTGCTTGCACTGCGCCCACTGTCACCAGAACCCTTTGCCGGCGTTGAACGCCGCGGCCGCCGTGGCAGCGGCGTCTCAGCAGCAGCAGCAGCAACAGCAGCAACAGCAGCAGCAGCAGCAACAACAGCAGCAGCAACAGATGCCGGGCAGGCGGCCGAGCAGCACGGGGAACTGACAAACAATGGCGGAGGCTCCGGTGGGTCTGGAGGGCGCGTCGACGCCCTCGCCGGACCCCAACAGGGCCCTAAGGATAGAACGACGCGTACCACGTCCCATACGCAAGCCGGACGTCGTCTTCAAGAAGCCCATCAAACAGTGACAAGGTCCGCGGACCGTTGTCCAGGAGGCTCCGCCTGTTGTCCATCGACTTAGACTCTAAAAGTGTGTTCACCGGCGAACGGTTTCGCCAGTGAAGCCTTCAGGGTGCACGGGATCCTCCGAGTTGCTATCGAGTACCTGGCGATACGAGGATCGTTCCTGCACCATGGACTGTTTCCGGTCTCCGCGACGCCTTTCGGGACGTCCTCTTCGGTTGGAGGACGGTTACCCGAACGACGGTCGATTCGCGAGACCCGATGTCATCGACAGAGACCCGTCTTTCGTGTGTCAGACATATCACGAGTAGTTTGTAGGCAGATGTAGATGTAGAGAGGTAGAGACGATCAGGGGATACTGACATACACCCGGTGCCTAAGGCTACGATGCTTGCTACCCGATGTAGATTTTTACTCAGGCTTGATCACGGTCCACAGACGACCCTTCGGGAATTGTCCGATCGGCCGATCTTTGTTCTCGCATAATCTGTGCCGCTGATCAGGCTTCTAGATCTCGGCCTTTCTGCCGCGGAGGAAGCGGAGGGTAACTAACAAGTGTTTAACGGTCCCGCTGAATCCGGGTTCAAATTAGAAATAGACACGCGATGAGCACAAAGAAGCTGACACTGTGTAACGGACGAATTAATTGGCTGAACGTTCGGAGCGCGCGGCTGCTTCCATTTCGAATCGTAGACCGAACATCGGCCGACCAAAATTCTATTTTAGATCCGCGGACGGTTTTGCTGCGTCGGCGAACAGAGAAATTAGTGGACGGTTTAGAGATGTAGAAAATTTAGCCGAGTATTTGTCGCGTCTTTCCACGAACGAAGAAAGTAATTCGATGATCAACGAAACGAGTGCCTATCCGTCAAAAAAGTCTTCCAAGGGCTGGCCTTTCTTAGAGAAACTCGATCGATTACCCGGTGATTCGTAATTTCCGATTAGCGCGGCTCGTGGAAATTACTCCTCTGCGATGCGAATGTATTCTCACCTCTTACCTGAGAGGCGAACTTACTGCGACCATAGCTGCGGATTACTCGAACGCGTCCGTCCACCGTGCGAATCCGAATTTTCGTTACAATTGTATGCCGTGCTTAGGAAAGTGCAATACAAAATTCGACGAGAAGCATCCAGTTGTTTTAAGTTTAATTTATGGTAAAACGTAATTAATTTGTGTTTCTAGCAGTCTAAAAGGGGCGGTGGCTCCAAGAGAGTTTATTAGTTGAGGTATTATAATGGAAATGTACGATAATTCAGTTGCTTAATATTTTGATTTTGCGTTAAGTTTAATGGCGGCAAATTCGAGTAGTTCTGCGAACCCAACAACGACATACAGTAACAGAACCGATCAAGATAAGAACGAGGAGAAGAAATAATAATATACGCACTAGAGTATGTGTAAAATAATTGTTGTTCGTGCGTGCAGAGATGGATGAGCGTGTACCATTGTGTGAAAGAAAGTGAGAGGGAGCGAATGAGAGTGAAATAGAGAGAGTGAGAAAGAGAGAGAGAGAGAGAGAGAGAGAGAGAGAGAGAGAGAGAGATGAAAAAGAGACAACACTTTATTAGCGAAAATCGATGTGCAATAAAGGAACGTTTCGACACGGTACTTTTAACTATGGTAGGAGATACGTATTTGCTCAAATCGTTGTTTCTTTTATATATTTTAACGAAGTTTTTATATGAATGAATTATAACGATAAATATACTAAATTATATTTTTGCTAGCGTTCTACGTGCAGAAACGGGGCCAACTCCGCACACGTATATACATTCATACTTCGTACGATGATGAACGTACTCATAAACTCGCGTGTACGGTTTGCTCTAGATTCGCAACAGCGGCGTAAGGTCTGGCTACCATTCTTTATGAAACTTTTGGAAATTTGTTGTTACATATTGTAATTCAAAACGATAGCTTTTAAGGCGCAGTGAATGAAAAATGACAAAGAGAAGTAAGAGTTACGACTTCAAAGTAAAATGTAATTTGAAATCACATTAAAAATTGACGAGTTCGAATGTGCTGTAGAAAACGATTACTGCGAAAATTGTATCGAGACGTCAGGTATAATCCCGAAGAAGGGGGGATGGAGTCCATATTGTACTCCGGTGACGCGAACAGTAGCGCACGGTGCACGCGCCCAAACGATACGTAGTAAACAATCTAGATGTACGAGCGACGGATCCGTAATGTAGCTTAGAAGAATTGTAAATTAACTTTTTCTTTCTTCTCTTACTTACAACGTTTAACGTTTATTTATTTAGGTGTAAACTGTTGCCTTATTGTATTCACCTAATAACAGTTAAGACGTAAAATGAATATCGCAGACGTCCTAGGTTCGTGACAGCGTTAAGACCGAAAGTTGGTAAGTTCGTAAAAAATGAGCAGTATTTTTAGATTTACATTAGCCTGAATTTACTGCAGACTATATACGTTTATAAATATTATGTACACATACACTTACGCGGCTGCGCGTGCTTGCAAGTTCACGTTTCGCGACAGAAGCTCACAACGATGATTTCTGCAGTTCACACTTCTTTCCCGTTGCTATTGTTGTTTTCATTTCGTTCGCGTTAAAACAGCGAAAACGATCGTGTGGTTCTCGCGAGAGAAGGAGAGAGGGAGACAGAAATTCCACTGACAATTCTGAATGAAACTTGACGGCGACGCGCGGCCATTAACCGAGCTAGCGGCTTCTACTTAAACCGAGATCACTGTACATAATGCTTGAGCATTTATTTATATCGTGCTTTTACAAGAAGACCCGTAGTATTTTATTTAGTTTCGTAGCCGGGGTTTCATCATTACTGCGTGGCACGAGATCGTTACGTTATCGGGCAGCAGGATCGCTCGGATAGAACGAAAAACAGACAGCGAAGAGCGAGAGACGAGCGGAATGCGTGTGTACATGTGTATGAAAGCGAGCAAACAGAGAGAGGGAGAGAGAGAGAGAGAGCGAGCGAGAGAGCGAGAGAGAGACGAAGAGGATACTTTACATGGCAGGGAATGCGTTCGAGAGAAATCCTATGGAATTATTTGAAGGGATCCAAGAATATTGTAGACTCGGCTCGAATGATTCGCTTTGCATCAGGGAAGAGAGCGAGGAGAATGATTCGGGCTGGAGCGAGTGGCGAGTGTAAGCGAACGAAATGGAGAAGAGGAGGGACAATAGAACGGGCGATAAAGCAATCTTGTGATACTTCGATGTTCTTCCATCCATTTATTTTTTTCACCCATCGATCCCCTCCCCTCCTTCCATTCCTCCTGCACACACACCACACACCCCCCTTTTTTTATTTCTCCATCGCGCGTCTGTCGTGTATTATTCTACGATTATCTGTCATATTATGTATAGTAGAAATTAATGGTGAAAAGAGAACAAAAACAGTACATTGTTTCTGTTAAAATAAACTTTGTTGAAAAATAACCGGCCTTCGGGTTCAATCACCTGCTCCGTTCGCGAATGACGATTCCCTACTTGTTAAGAATATATCATAGTTATCGAAGTCACGTTCGATATCATTAAAAAACGATAGAATCGTTTACAGTAATTTTAGTTCAATATCTACACGGTCTATTTTCATTTAACGCAAACAAATGTTTAATCCAAGTTAATAAATGTACAGAGCACTACGTTCGCACGCAGATCACAGTCGTTTCCGTATAATTGCTCCAGTCGTGCTCGAAGTGCGAGAGGATTGGGCGAAATGCGTGCCGAAGCGAGATTATTACCGAAAACGTGTTGGATTTCGTCGATGCACGTGAGTACGCGCTCAGATAACGAGATAGGAATGTGTAACCGACACGTGTAACCGACTCAATGATCTAGATCTGGATAAGAGGAGATTTTAGATGGAGAAAGGCGTTTCAAACGTGTGTGATCTATTTTTATCGCGATAGAGATAAACCCAGGGGAATCGATTATCATACACTTTGAATTTATTTGGAATCCATGAGGAATTACATGCGAACTAAAAACAATTCACACTTCGTTCCACATAATTTAAGTACAACAGTTTCGTGGCAATACTTATAATTAATTAATTTTACTATTGGCTATATTTCATTGTCCAAAAGTTATTTTACCAATGAAGTATATTCCTCAAGCATCCCCTGTTTGTGTCCATGATCATGGTTCGTTGCTGGTTTCCATTAAGCCAGTTTCGCCTGCAACAAAATTAGATTAAACAAAATTCCAAAAACGTTAAAATAAATTATCAGGATAATTCATTGGGCTGTTATACAGCACTGGTCAAGCTATATAATTGCAAAGAGGTGATAAATAATCTAGCAGTGATCTAAAAATTGCGCAACCAGCTCTGCGACGATCACTTACGTTTCTGTGGATGGCGAGCACTCCGTCGTCCTCGTTCTTCAAGATCTCGACGTACATGTTGCCATTCTGCTCCACGGTAACGACTTTCCCAGTGCAGCGTCCCTGTTCCAGGTTACCGGAAATAACGTCGCAGTATCTGCCTGGAGGCATGCAGCTCCTCAGGGTCTGTCGCATGTCCCCTTGATCGCCGTTGAACGCGACGAAGCCGGCGTTTCCTCGGCAGAAGGCGATCTGGTTGCTGCCGTTGTCCCACCAGTTATTAACGCCGGTGCCTCTCACGGCGACACGGAAACGAATCATGTTGTAAATCTGCCTCCAACGGTGCTCGCAGACCCAGCCGTTGTTGCAGGTGTTGTCGCGAATCACGGGGGACACGATGCGTCCCTGGTTGTCCTGAGGCGGGCCCCTGTCGAAATCGCGGAAGTCGAACGAGCTCATCACCCTCGGGATTCCGTACTGATGGGCCAACATGAAAGCCACCGCCATCTGCAACATTTACATGCGATAACGATTCTCAGCCGTTACGAAGATTCGAAGTTGATTCGGCGATGATTCGCGAGACGATTACAGGATACGCTGAAATTCTTGGCCAAATGAGGACACGCGATGCTGCGACTCGAAATCGGAGGAAATTAAGTCTATCGAAGTTGCATCGTCCCGAAATATTGCAATTAAATTGCAACGTTGTTGGAAGTAATTAAATAAATAAATATAGCTGCAATAGTAATATATTTATAGTACGACAGAAAAAGATATGTCAATGTACGATCTAGCAAAAATCGAAGTTCTGTTGTCTGATTACATGTCGACCTGTTCTACTAGGTAGTTAATATTTAGGAAGTCTTTGCACGCATATGCCTGCATTCGTGACGCATGGAATTACATTTAAATATGATTAGTAAAAATAGAGGAAGAACTTTGTGAAATACCTTGTATAATTTCGGTTGCTTGTAGGTGAGCGGAGCATTGTTGGACCGCTGAGTGTCATGGTTGTCAACGAAGACCAAGGCAGCTTGCGATGGCAGAAGACCCCATTTCTCTCCCCAATTGACGAACCATTTCAACATGTTGTTGCCCCTGAACGAATTGCTAAGCTCTTGACCGTGCTTGAATTCGGTGACTGCGCCGATATCGTCGTATTGGTATTTGGAAACCGCTTCTTTGCCGCCATAGTCGATCACTTCTTGGTAGATGAACGCTTTGCTTCCCGGGGCGAAGCCGTGGCGTTGGTTCAGATTGTGCAATCGCGAGTAAATGACCTTTAAGTCAGCTGGCCACATGTGTTTCGCAGCGTCCATACTGAAAGAAAATAATAGAAACGCATAGCAAAATGACGACTTTTATTATCATTTATTAATTTACCGTAATAATTGTCTTCCGAAGAATGAATATATTAGCATAACGCTATATAAAATATATAATTCCAATGGATTTATTTAATCGTCAAACATATAGTAACAGAAAATCACGATTCCAATATTACAAATAAAAATGCGTTAAAGAAATGTACAAACCGGAAGCCAGCAACACCGGCGTCGATTGCCTCGTTCATGAAGTTAACGATTTTGCCTCTGACGTATTCGCTGCCCTGGTTCAAGTCATGGAGACCGTCCAGTTCGCAATTCCGCACGTTAGATGCGTCGTTATAGTTGGTGATCGCGCAGTTAGGGTGGAAATCGTTCCTGCTGTATGGGACATCGTAGTAATCACGGTTGTAGGTGTTTGCTCGGGAGCCGTCGGTGCCCACTGCGTTCTGATGATCGGCGCACATGTGGTTCACGACTGTGTCCACGTAAATTCGGACGCCAGCCTTGTTGCACCTGGCTACCATGTCGATGAACTCTGCCTTGCTACCGGACCTTGTTCCCCATTTGTAGGAGATTGGCTGGTAGCGTTCCCACCATGGCCTGTTTACGACCACGACGTTCTCTTGGATCGGGGAAACCTGGATCACGAATCGTCACGATCATAGGGGGTCGAGGAAGTTAACCCTTTGCAGTCCTATGTCTACTATCAGCCATTTTATTTTTACATAAAGTTAAAACACATTATCGTGTTACATATATCTAAATTTTAGTAAAGGATTGATAAATTTTGTATTTCCTTCTTAATCTTGCATAGTATGTATTACTGTTCGTCTAACGAAAATTAATTTCAGCATTACACATATGTGTAAACTTAATACGACCGGAAAGGGTTACGTCGAAGAACCATTTCTGTTAGAAAAAACGAATTTCTTTATAATATATATAACATTATTATTATGATATAACAAGATACACATAGTCAACCCTTTAAGAGTGAAGCCTCGAGTTCTAATTTCATCGACGGAAACGTGCAACGAAATTATTATTGTTGGAAATGTCGAGAAATGACGGTAAATTGAATATAACAATTCGCGTAACGAGTTTCCGATGATCGACTCACCTGAACACCGCCGAATCCCATCGGACCAAGGAAGGTCTCGCACTCCTTGGCGATGTCCCCCCATTTCCACTCGAAGAGGTGCACCATGCCGTCGTGGCCGGGCGCATAGTTAGGATTGTTGTGGTCGGCTTTGACCACCGCCACCGAGAACAGGCCAAGTAACGCAGCGATCGCCAACATCGTAGCAGGTTGTGTCGCAAATCGGTCGGTCCCACAATATATAACCGGTCGCCGCACGCTTACATCACTGCCCCCTGCCGCATCCAAAGGTCAATATTCATCTACCACCAGCGATCTCTTATCAATCTGATGCTCCACTGCCTGTTCGGTAATTCAGTGTTCGCGTATCTCTTATCTTCCCTAGTATCGAAGGAAACGGTGCGATCGAAATATTTTTGATGTAATACCTGCTGTTGTTTCAACTGTACGATCCACATGCGGCGATCCACGTGCGCGCATTAAGTACACATAGCTGCTAATATTGAGCATCTGAGCAGCTGTGTTTCTTTTTGCGACATCTGCATCACAGATTTTTAGTCACGTGACAATTTGACCTTTAGAACGTCAGCTTCGAAACTGTGTCAACAAACCTCAAGGTTCTACGAATTATCGCTCTTTTTACAGGTGTTTGCATGATTTTCGAAAATAATTCGTGGCTCTCATGGCTGAAAAAAAATGGGTTTTCCCCGATTGCATCGCGTTGGCGTAGATTTCGGCACGTTCAGTTCACGATTTTGGTGCGGCATACGAGATAAAAATTGGAGATCAAGTATCGAGATACAGCGTGTCAACTTGTTGTTTATGTTGGCACACTGTTCGCGGCGATTGTTCATCGAGAGCGATAAGTTCGATTAAAAATCACTCTTTCATTTATTTCGATTAAATGCTTTCAGCAGAAGCTTTGATTAGTTTTCACCTCTCTCGATGCGATTGATCGATTGCTACCGATAATCTCGAGTTACGAGGACAAGTGCTTTCATAAATAACATTTTCACCTTTCTCTGCATGTTCTAGATGATAAACAATTTCGCAACGCCGTTGCGACGCGACAGTGTTGATTTCTGGAACGATCCAAGTTCCAGCGAACCGCGGAAAGAGCTGCAGAGATCGGCCGGTTACGAGATAGCAATTAAGTTCTGACGAACAATAAGAATTGGGTAATGGTTACATAGGTCGACCCTCTTTGCAGCACTGTTTACTGCTTACCGACTTGGTTGCGCGAACGTGCGGCATAGCACACGTGGCCCGCGAGACAATTCATTAATCATCCCTCGCGCAGATATCTCCGTTACGTAGAACAATCCGTCGACGAACGCCAGAAGCGGCAAAATATCGCACCCGGTTCGAACAACAGGAGCTGCCGTTTCGTTCTTATTGGACGCTGACGCCACGAGATATCGATTTCTTTCCCGAGATGTTGCGAAACCAACTGTTTACATTCCGCCCGTAGCTTCTCTATTCCGATAAAAGCGGTGGTTCAATTGATCTTCGCGCTGTCTTCTCGTAAATCAGTATCCCGTTCGCCGTAATTGCTCGCGCAGCTTTTTTCGCTATGATTCATTGAGAAACGCGAAAGCGTATTGTTGCTTTAAACTTTGAACATTTACGTACGAACCGCGAATAACTTCGATAGTGACACACTCGCATGGCAGTCGTACAGAGGCTTCGTGGAAACACACTATTACTAACAATAGGCGATAACGAGTCGTAATCGTATTATGCAGAATGCTCGCGTGACGTTGACGAATCGTGCGTGACGTTGCCCGTTGTTCGCGTGGTTCGCTTCAAATGTTTTAGAATATTAGGAAAATTAAAAGCGATTTTAATTTCGACTGACTTCTGTGGAACTATCCATAAATTATGGAATTATATATAATTCCATAAGTTATAGAATTTTAATATTATTTAGTTTTGCTAGCGTTATGCATTAAACATAAATTTTTCGTTGGAATTATACAGCTCACAATATTAATAATATATTATATAATATATAATAATAATCAGAGGATAAAGGCGGTTTCGGTGATTTCGATGCAGCCCTGAAAATGTTTGATCACGCTCCCGCACGGAACAATATTTCGCGAGGCTTCTTCGTCGGTGTCTTGTACACTGTAATAAGCGAAGAAGACCACTGAGCCTTTCCTCGTCGTTCGATATGAACTTTCGATTGATTAACATGCATTAGATTACCTTACGATAGCACATTACAAGGCGGTTGCAGGAAGCAGCCGTATCGACAGTTGATTTGTGAACCTAATAATCCTTACAACTTCCGGCGCGTTTGTCGCTATATTACACCGATGAATATTCGTTATGATGCCATTTACATTTGTAAGAACGTCCACCGCGTTCGTACGAAATATATTATTTCATCCGCGTGTTCCTCCGCTGCGCTGATTGCTTCGCAGATCTCATGTGCCGTTCCATTAGTTATGGTTTATACGACACGTAAATATGTCGCTGCTATCTAGTAATTAGGAGAACAGGTCTCCCCTGGTCTTTTGGACTTTGCCATCGGTGTAATTATCAGCGCACATCATTTAAATCGCGTTTTCCTCGATCAACTTGCGAAACTTTCCTTATTGTCATACATGTTTATTGGAAAATCCAATGTTTCATCAGCACAGAATGTTATAGCTTGCAAACTTTACAGGAATTACAACAGATAGTTTTATATCGAAGAATGATCAGACTATTCTTAAAAGTTGTCACGATTCTATAAATTGAAGAAAATACTAAACGTTCGCGCATCTTATTTTTTATGAGATCGAACCAGAGCACATCACTCGATGCGCAACCTTGGCAATTTTAATCAGGAAATTCTCTCTTGGAGAGATTCTTGTTGAAATCGATGCTGATCTGAGCGTTAATAACATCTATCGACACGATCTTCGATACGGGAATTTTCTGTTCGATATTAATCCACTTGAACGGCGCGCGATCTGATATTCATTCGCAGATAACGCGAATCATTTAAATGCAAAATCCTTGTTGATCTGAACGATTACCTCGCGCGTTTATCTCGGTCGAGCACTCATCTCGAAAGCTGCAGAGCGATGATGAACCACCTCCTACGCAACCATACAAAAAAATCGTGTGTCGTCGTGAGGTTCCACAGCAATAGCGCGCCGAAGTCGCGGCGCAGTATTCCGATGGCCAAGACAGCGCGAGCCCTTTGTTCGCGAAAGATCGCGTGTGCGCGACAATGCAGCTGCGTGCAGCGAGGGTTGTTCCCGGCTCGGCCTCGCGAGGCGAGCTAGACGAGGCTTAATTACACGGAGAGACATAAAATTGATTGAGTCATCCGGCCGCACGGCAATTATCGCGGTTTATCGATAACCCCTATCGGTGGACGCGCATTCCTTGGCGGAAGTATGCAAATGAGGGAGCGGCGGAGGGGTTGTCGGGGGGCAGGGTGAATGAAGGACGCCGGTCGAAGACTGATGACGTTTGGCATTAAACCGAGCGAGCCGCGGCGCAGCATCGACAGCGACCGGACTCGTCCGGTAGCATTAATAAATGAGGGACATCAGCTTTTAATTACGCGCCTCGCTCGTAATTGTAACCTGCAGCGAAATCGTACGCTCCGAGCATGGTAGTTTGCGGACCGAGGAACGATGTATGCGTCGGCCGTTGATAACGGGTGAAGCCGCTCTCGGTTGCCCGGGTGCCCGGTTGCCGGCTGGCTGATCCCTAAGAACCGGGGGAGCCGATTAACGATCGCTCGTAATTATGCCCGTTGGATCAGCTCGATGCCCTTTCACGACCGTCTCGAAAACCGCTCGACAGATTTCAGAATCGACTCCGCCGAATCAGTCCGCTGCGAGCTCGTCCTCTTCCTCGAGATACCTCTTCCTCCGAATCCCTCCTGTATCACGGAATTACCAGCTCGCTATCCAATAAACGCTGGACGTCTTAAAGTCGTCCGTTTTACGTCTATTTTAGGTCTCAACGTCTCATGTTATAAAAATTCTCCCCGGTTGCCCTTTAGCTTGTACACAAAATAGACGACTTTGGAAGAGGGGGCACGACTATTGTCGTGCGTTGGGGGCGCGTCTCGTTTTCAAGGTTCAAGAGACGTCCATTAGATGTCTTAGATGTCTTTACAGTCTATTCTGCCTGTTTAAATTGTTCAGCTCGGTTCTGGTCAGCAGAAAGCAACAACAACGCTTATAATCACAACTCTTTTTATTGATCTTTTATACTCTTTTTTGTTCCAATAGCTCTGTGTATTCATGACAGTTGAACCTGAGACAAGAGCGTGTATTACGTTATACGAACAAAGTATTGTCGATGGCATACGCAAGGAGAACAACGAAAATCCAAGCACACAGAAGACCCATTATTATCTTGCTTGTCGTCTCTTACTGTCCTAGGTTTGTTTCAACAATTATACAACGTTGCTATACACGACAGTCCGACGAGTAACAGAGGAATACATAGCGAGAATTTCACGATCACAATGACAGTGCGCGACTGCGGATGTTTATGCAAAGATGTCCGCGGCAACGCGTTATAGAAAATTGAACGAAAACAGAATTTTCACAGATCCGGTTCGAAATTTATATCGTCCGACCCATAAACCGAGGCTGGCGGTGTTAATTGGTAATTCTTCATTTTTGCGTGTCGACGTCATGAACACTCTCAGGATGAATGCATAAAATCCACAGTCCAACGATAGTTTTCCCTCTTCGTTCGGCACTAAACAGTACCATCGAACGAGTGCAGTGCGACTTGCGAGGTACGAAATTTACAGAAATTGTACAGTTTTATTTACACACGACACGTTTTACACGCTAACAACAAACCCGCTGCGTCCTTCGGCGCAACGTTGCACGGAGATTGCACGGAGATTGCACAGATAATTGCACGGCTGTTGCAAGACGACTTTGTGTTTATTTTTTTTTCGTTTCTTTTTCTATATATGTAGCAGCTTTCGATTACAATTTATGTTCGTGAAACTGGCTGTACACGATGCGTACGTAAAACTATAGCAAATGTTCTGTCGAATATGCCACCAGCGTCTAAAATAACAGCAACAATTTTCTCTTATATACAACGAACAATTTCGCTTGGACGACGGCATTCGTCGTCCAAGCTAAAACGAACAAACGCTAAATCCGAGGAAATCAATTTTACTTTCAGTCTTTTACCATTCATAGAAAAGTTTCGTTAATTTTCCGATTATAAAATCATTGCTCCGTCTTTCGCGACCGAAAAATCCTGCGCTCTTATATTCTTTAAGGGATCGTTTAACTTATTCCCTTACCTTGGCATCAAACTTGTTCCAAAATCTTTGATTCGCGCCAGGTATTTCGCACGAAGCGATATATGCTGCATAAACGAATTAATGGCAAACAATTGGAGAATTTCGAGTACAAAAGCCGGTTCGATGGAGCACGTACCGCATCTCCCGTAAAACTGTGCTTCATTCGAAGAACATTTGCCGTCGCGCATACAGAAAACAGCAATCACACGTTCGCACCACATCACACGTAAGTACATTGTTCACAATACGTGCGATCGCCACGTTCGGCGACCGATTATCATATAACTATTAACATCCACGTTCTCGTTTTACTCTCTTCACGCTCGCTGTTTAAACAAATTGAGATCTTAGCGTTCGGCGATTCGGGAATTGTCATCGTACATCGATCAACAACGTTTATAAACACTCTGATTTAATCCACATTTTTAAACAATTTCTTTCCTGCATCGACAGCCGAGGAAAAACATTTTCGCGGAATCGATTGCCGACCGAGAATAAATCAACGATAATTTCCAACGCGAACAAGGCGTTACATAAAATCCTTTAAATTTCTTAACAAGCTAAAATGATCACGCGTGCTGTTAAATAAACAGTCCGTAATTCCCAACATTTCGTTCAATTCCAAATATTATAGAATTCCCGGAGAACTGTGATTCAATTTCTTGAGACTTTTCTCCCAGCTGTCTTTCAGTTAAACGTTACTATTATACATATATTATATATACATCCACATTTCCATTAACAAAGTTCCCATAAACCACATGGAGTTCACAATAACGAAGCGATCTCGTCGGAGATCGGGAACGACGAACGGAACGTTGCGCGTCAGGAACGTCGAGATAAGGCGTCCAAAGCAACAGTGTATCAATCAAAGGTACGATAGAAAAACGGTGGAAAAATATCGTAGAAAAGCGTTCGTTTTACCTTCTAAGCGGAAAACAAGAGAAAATCCGTTCGGCGATCGTGACCGATTCGCTTTTTCCGCGACTCGGTCGGCGTCGTTGAAATGAAAACCGCGGAACCGAGGAAAAAGTGGCCTGCGTCTCGAGGAATCGTTTGTCATTGTCGAACCAGCTAAAGTTCTCGAGTGCCTCGCCCGGAAGCAACACGAGCCTATAACACTCTATTCGTTCATTTAGTATAGTATCAAATATAGATATATAGCCGTACATATACATACGAGCAGACGCGTTCGTATGAGTACATGTACGCGCGTAGTTAGTCTTTGCGGTTCATCGACATACATAATTCACGGTAATCGATGGATATGTCCTATAGTAAAAGTGTTTAACAATAACATCGTCGACCAGCATCACTGTCCTCTCGTCGCTCCGTCGTGTCCACACGCGATCGGATCCGTGATCGACGTCTGTGATAAAATATATCTCATCGCGGCCGATTAGTCGCAGCTTCGAACGATTCTCGATTCTCGGCGAGCGTCTGTTCGTGCTCCACGGAGACCGTCGTTCCGGGCAACGTGATGCGGACAGTCCAATAAATAGTTCGGTAAAAATTTCGTTAAGTATAGTGCCGCTAATGACCGAAGGCTCTAGTCAACACGAGAGAGTAGAAAAATGACGAGGACGTTTCGGTTCAAAGGTTCCGTTCGATGAACGTGAACGTTTCCATGAACGCTTCGACAAAAGAGGTACCAGCATGGAGAACAGAAATGAGTCAAACGTTTCACGTTCGACGGAGAACAAAAGATTCCAACAATACATCTCTTTCGTACCAAAAGTATGACTACAGTCAACGATGAACTATCTCAGAGGAAGCGATCAAAAAGTTCCTTCGGGTACAACGGGAGCCGATTAAAACAATCCTGAAAACTCGAGTCGATGGATCAATTAAAGGGCGTTAAAACGAGCGTCTTTCTCCAGACGGTAAATTAACAACAAACAGACCGCGTTCGCTTCCATACGCTTCCAGTTGCATCTCCAAGAACGACATCCAACAACCATGGAGCCTCGTGGCTATCCAGCTCGAAACGCGCCAACGATTCCCATAATCGGATCGAAGGATGCGAGCGTCCGCGGAAGCGTCGGCCCGTCATCCGCCTCAACAACAAGCTTAAACATCTTCGATCCTCCGAACGATATAATCCTGTTATACTCTGGAACAGTTTCCCACGGCGGAAATAACAAATCCGGCGACAGGTTTCAACAGTGGCGAACCAGAATGGACTCGAACGGAAGCCGTTGTTCAAAACATGTGCGTCTTCAGGAGCCAAATCAGATTCCTGCCGCCCCCCTGCGTCACCACCAATCTGATGTAGAAGCCGCTGACTCCTTCCCTGGGAGCAGCGATCGGCAGCTCCTGCGGTTGATCCTGCTGGTCCCGCTTCTGGGTCTCCGGTTTCTTCAGGCGCACCTTCACCCTGTCCTCTCTCTTCTTCCTCTCCTTCCGCTCGAGCTCCTTCACCTGGCGTTCCTCCGCGCGCTTCTCGGCCTCGGGCTTCCGGCCCTCGAGGTACAATTGGAACAGCTGAAACTCCGGAGCTTCCCGCTGCTCCTCCCTGCGCTTCTCCTCTATCTGCCTCAGCAGCGCTTCCTCTTGCTTCTGGAGCTCCAGTTGCTGCTGCAGGACCGAATACTGCTTCAGATCCTGCAGCTGCAGCTGCAGTCGCATGTCTCTCCGGAGCTTCTGCTGCTCCTCCTTCTCCCTCTCGTTCTGCCTCGGCAGCTCCTTCGACTCGGACTCGTCTTCTTTGCGAAGCTCTTCCGAAGCGGATCGTCTCTCCTCCGACTTCTCCTCGTCCTCCCGAGTCTTGGCCGCGTCCTCCTGCTGCCTCTTAATTTCGTCTTTCTGCCTGGATTTCTCAATTTGCTCCTGCTGCATGGCCAGTTTCTCCTGCTTCCTCAGCTCCTCTTCCTTCTGCTTGGTCCAAATCTCGTCCTCTCGTTGCCTGCTCTTGATCAGCTCCTCCTTCTCTCTGTTCTTCATGTACTCCTCCTCCTGCTTCTGCTTCTTCATGATCTCCGCCTCGAGCTTATTCAGCATCTCCTGCTCCTCCTGCTGCCTCTTCAGCTCCTTCGCCTCCTCTTGCTCCTTCTTCTTCTGCTCCTTCTTCAGCTCCTTCTTCGACTTCTTGCTCTTCTTCCGCTTGTCCTTATCCTTCTTGCCGTCCTTCGAGTCTCCCTCTTTCTCCTTGGCCTCTTCGGCCTGCTGCCGCTTGAGCTCCTCCTCCCGCTCCTGTATCTTCGTTTCCTCAATCTGTCGCTTCAGCTCTAGCTCCTGCCTGAGTATCTGCAGCTGGATCCTCTGCTCGATCCTTTGCTGCAGGTCCTCTTCCTCCTGTTGCTTCTGGGTCTTCGGCTCCTGCCGCGGCTGGTGTTGCTGGTGGTGCTGCGACTGGCTCTGCTCCCCGATCGATTCCTGCTCGGCTGTGCTGTTTTTACCTTCAAGCGGATGCGAGCAGCCATCGTTAGTAGGAATTTCCTCGCGTCGGGACCCGTCCGAAACGGCCGCGTTCTGTGCGGCCGTAGCGGGAGGTTAGTTGCTACCTGAATGCTGCTTCTGATCGGAGCCGGCGTCTGAACCGCTCGAGCTCAGTGTCGTCTTGCTGTCGTACTGGTCCGGGGAGGACTGCACCGACAAGGTGCGATCCGTCCGCCTCACTCTGTGGGGGGAGTGCTCCGGTTCGACACTGGTCGGGTCTGCCTGCAACAAACCCTCCGGTCAAGGGATTTCGGGAGATCGGCCGAACAAGGCGGAGGTCACGTATACGACCACGGAGGGATCTAGCCTAGATCGGGGTCACGGTCACGGTGGGTCACATTACGGCCAGTCGACAATCAATACTGACAACGAGTAAGGTGCTGGGGCATGTTCGGAATGGACCAGCGGGCTCTTAACCCCTTGCGTTACCATTTATTTCGGATTAGCACTTTTTCGTTCTTAACCCTAGAACGACCCCCTTCCATTTCTCAGCATAAGTGACTAGTATTTTGAAGAATAAAATATGAAATACGTGAGTTAAGAGGACAAAGAAAATCTCAATGTTTTAGTATTCGGTATCATCCCACGGGGTCGTTCTAGGGTCAATGATTTCCTCGACGAAACGAGAGGATTTTTTTGTCTTCATTTACTTTCATTCTTAAATTTTAATGACAGTAGAATCAAATTTTCTTTCGATTTAGAAGAAATTATTGCAAGAGGTTAATGTTGCACCATGTTTATGGGTACTATGTCGGAATTCTTTTAACATCGAGCACGATTTAAACAATCCCGCCCCTAGGTGTTTAAGAACTTGATGCCTACTTTGTAGTCTAAGAAAAGTGTGATTTTGTGGATTTTTTCGGGACCGAATTGGTGGACAGTCTTCTCAAGTATTGTGATTTCAAACCTGGTGCGCTTGTTAACTAGCATTCGAAGTTTGTCTTTGATTCGTTTTCAGCGGTAATAGTAATTCTCTTCGAAGTGATAGCGGTGATAGTAAGAGAGATTGATACAGAAGATTATGATGTTAAAGACTTGCAGTTTCAGTGAAATAAAAAGAAGAATGTGAGGTTTGCAGAAAACATCGGCAGGGAAGGAATGAACGAATGTAGCAGGATGGAGGAATTGCGAATCTTTTTGCTTATTTTGTAATGTTTCGAGCTAATATTTGGGTCACTGTATTTTGCAACAAAATATTTGAATGGTATATCAGCAATGGGACCAAGTATGTTTTAAGTAGTGTGGAAACAACGATATCGAGTTCTCTGGGTATACTTAAAAATGTGAAAACAATGCTTGTGCGTAAGATGCAAATACTCGGGTAAATAGTTGTAATATTTATGCATTTGTATCGAATAAGATTGTTCAAAGGCACTGGAACTTTTGATGAAATACTTCTACTTCGCCATCTTATAAAATATTACTTTTCAAATGATTCTAAACGGTCTATAAAATTTTGAAAAATGTATTTGAAATAACAGCCTAGCAAGACCATGATCTCAAAATTGAATACTCCAATTTTTTCATTTCTTTTTCGTTTCTCACAGATTCGTTCACACCTTGAAGAACAAGTGCATACACTTACGCATACCGACGAAATGTGGCGTGTATAAATAGATAAAAGTGTGTGCATGCATATATAGAGTCGATAAAAATTCGAATACCAACAGGAAAGAATTCAATATTCAATATTACATCACTACTCAAAAAGATTCGATCGCTTATACTAATCACGATTTCGAGAAAAAGGGAAACCAGAATTATGCGAATAAATTCAAGCATTCGTCCATTAGCGAAAAACACGGATCGCTGTTCTTCGAATATTTTTGAGCAGAAATGTAGTTTCAAGCGCTTATCAACAATCGAACGATACCAAGTACTACTTGATCATTGACACATCGATCTTGGTCCCATTACCAAGCAAGATTGAACACAGGTTGTCATATAAAGGGGTAATATACTTGGAAAGATAAATCTGGTACATTGAAATGCATTCAGAATAATTATACGTGAGTGTGACAGAATATAGAGATATAGGGCTCCATTCAATACTACAATCCAACATTTTTGTATTTTCTTGTTAAACGACGGAAAGTGAATTGCGATTGTTCTATAATTGACTTGCTGTTTTCGTTAGAGCATGCTTAAAAAGTCAGGGAAATGCAGACAGAAAGGCTTGAGAAAAAACGAAGAAAAGTATTCTCTAGAAAATCTCCAATCATTTTAGATTGCTGAGATTGTCCGTAGTAATAAACAATGATCGAACGAAGTACTTTGTTATCTTTTCTCATACTATAATACAACGATTCTCTTTTCTTTAAATTTTGAACATTCCTACGCTTAATTAATTATATTTTACATTTTCTTAGAAAAATACTATTTCTTATTGAAAAATATAATTTAGAAATATCTGATCGTTTACAAAGAATTGTACTGACAAATATAATATAGATTTTGTAATTACATTGGCAAGGATAGTAATCATACTTACTGAAGATTTCGAAATCTAGCCGGTCGAGGGTTCGAAATTTTCGAGAGAACACTACATTCACACAGAGATGTATTCTTACTTTAATCCCTTTGCGATCGCAAAATTTTTGGACAATACTGTATATCACGGTGAGCAACGGAACATCGAGTAGAGTTCATGTGAAGCGGTTTTACTACCTTCGGTGAAGCATTGTACATTTTCTAGTTCGTATTGTTCGAAATTCACAGACTAATGTCCTGGAGCTACATTAAAAAGCGCCGCTTGTAACAGTGTGATTCTCAAGTATTAATTTCCATCAGATTACGCGAATCGTTCGCGCGAATCTCGCTTGTCCTACCGATAAACAGATCGGCGGTGTCGACGTTGCGAAAGTGGAAATGAAAAACTGTGAACGAGATCGTAAATAAGGATACAGAGAACGAGATAGAGAGAACCAGAGAGAAAAAGAGAAATAGAGAGAGCGAAAGAGAGAGAGAGAGAACGAAAGAAAGATATTAGAAAGACAAGAGCAGACGCTCGAACGTGGCAGTGAGTTCCCGCGATAACGAAAAGAAAAACAACGAGAAAGTAGTGGTGACAACGCGCTATCGGTCCCGGGACAACACGCACCTGATAGGCCAGCGCGTTCATGATGATTCCAGGTGGCACCAGATCCAGCGGGTGGATCTCCTTCATTAGCACGTTCGTCGGGATTTTGTGGAACTGGATGTACTCGAGGAAGTTGGCGATCACGTCCTTCAGGACCGCGGTCTGATTGCTGTCGCAGAACTTCTTGCTCCACATCAAGGCCGCCTAATCGAGACAGAAATGGAAACGTTGATCATGGTCAATTAAGAGAAGAAGCTTCGATGTACAGGCTGTCTAGAATATATTTGCGGAGAATATATTTGCAAAAGAAGGAGACCTCAGGAGTCCCTTATCTCCTGACTGCGAGTGACTTTTGGGACACCCTGTATCAACCACTTGCACGCGAAGCTCTTTCAACGTCTTTAATTAATTGCACTGGGTGCAACGAGGAAAGGAGGATTGTTCAAAGCAGCGAGATAATGTAAAAATAGTTGCAAAGGAGCACTATAGATTGGAGGAAGCAATTAAGTGTCGTAGTAATGAATTTCGACGCACTTGAAACTTGGTGAACTCGTCAGCGCGCAGTTCCTCCCTCGCCAGGATCAACAGGACTACGTGTTGGGGGAGCAGAGTGAAGGATCCCAAGTTCAATACCTCGTTTCCGTGTTCGTCGACGAATTCCAGCACCTTCGAACATCATCGAGATCCAATCAATATGGCCGAAGAACGCGTTACGTATTACAAGTTAACTTCATTTTGCAGGGAAGAAAGTACAAACGAATTTAATTTATATAAAGATCCGCTATCTTCTAAATTTAATATTCTTATAATTTACTGTGTTAAATGCAAGGTTTACCTTCTGCACCAAGGATTTG
The DNA here is from genome assembly GCA_028455555.1 of Augochlorella aurata. NCBI lineage: Eukaryota > Metazoa > Arthropoda > Insecta > Hymenoptera > Halictidae > Augochlorella > Augochlorella aurata. Next base: position 9,301,523 of record CM052165.1, on the reverse strand, counting down.
GTGCATTTGTACTGAATGTATCGTTCGGCAGACGCCAACAGAGCGCACACGGTGTCCACTGTTATGCAGCATTGGGCGAATCCAGCGCAGGCACTTCTCAGCTGGTTCAAGCCATAGTAATCCGCAGCATTCATCACACCTAATAATAGAAGAAAGTATATTTTTCAACTGATCGAGGTAGAGTCTCCCGAATATTCGACAAAAATCACAAGATCCTAGAATAACAATAAATTAAGGCTTTACATTGCTATTATAATGTGATCGCAAGTGTTCATCGGTTTGTTCGTCGATTATCTTGTTAGAATAATGAATCATTTTGGCTGCGTAGTAGTTTTACAAATTGCAAGTTATCAGAATTTTCTCGAATCGCTCCGCGACAGTCGCTGCTACACAATATGTCAGCTCGCACACCGCTTATGTGATCGCGGCGACACACCCACACAAAAACAAAAGATAACACTCATGGGACAATTCTCCCGCACTCTCCAATAAATGACATAATCATCCTTGAAAACGCAACTTAAGCCTAAATACAGTACAATCGAACAGAAGCGATATAATACTAATATTAAAACAATAACGTTTCTCAGAAGATTATATTTTGTTGAGAAAAATAAAATGGTATCAATTAGTCAGTTATGTTATCGAGTAGAAAAGTATTGTTGCAATTACCTAGCAATGTCCTAGGCTGCAGCATGATGCAACCGGTGTGAATGTATTCGATCACTTGGCGGAAGACGTCCGGCTCGAACTCCTCGATGATTAAAGTTGTATGTTGATTCGGCTGCGGCTCGGCAAAAAGTTTCATTTTTATACGATCGTGGGTACAGTGGTATCGAGATTGTTCCGATTCTAACTTCAACTCCACAAACTATGCTAAGCGAATTGCACGGCACACTTAACGATGGATACACTAAATTTTAAATAGATTAGATCACCCACGCGACAACTTTCCGGTAAAGCGACTTTTCGTCGAGGAAAATCATTTCTCAGTTCTGACAAACTTCGACCATTTAATTATCTAGATTTCTGGGCTATTCAAACTATCGAAATGCATACAACTAATTAAATGCTCGAAATGTGTATTAAATATGTGCATATGCAATCCATTATTTCTTTACCGATATTATTCGTTCAAGATTTCTGGCTGCGAAGCATGAGATATACTACATGTTTAAATTAAATGAGCGAATTGAATAAGTAATTAAATTAAATAAGTAATTAAATTAAATAAGTATCCCATTTGATATCCCATTTTATCGAGTTCTCGAAATTAATTCAGCAAGAATAGGTAAAAATAGTGCGAATTGATTTTGATTAATTCATTTCTGGGTTTCAAAATATTTAAACAATTTAGTCGGTCGTCCATCGTCAATCGCTGAAGCATTAATGGAAGTCGGTCGTAGACTTCCGTGCCGTGATCATTTCGCGACACAGTCGGCGTGGGTGCAGGTTCTCGTAGGCAAACTACTGTGCGTCTAACACCATCATATAAATCCACGACTACGTAACGAACTTGTGAGATGCGGAAGATTAAATTGTGCCGTTTCCGAATGACATTATCGCGCCCTCGCGATCCCATAACCACTGCAAATTTCTCTCCGCGATAACGAGACGATCATCGGTCTCTGAGATCGTCCGGATCGCAGCTGCAATTTAAAATTCGCATGCTCACTCAAAGAATAGAAAAAAAAAGTAAAATAAACACAGTATTTACATTATTGTTCCAACTATCGAGTGCTACAATAGTTTGCGCTATTTACAAGGTGGCAACTTATCAATAGAGACTATCGTGTTTACTTTCCACTTTCCCCTTTTTTACCGTTGCGAATAAAAATGCTCCTCCAGATTATCTGATAAAGCCTTCTTCTATTTATTACTGTTCTACAGAACGTGGATCGCACTATTGTTCTATTAAAAGAACATTGATTAAGCTTCATTCAATTGATTTGATATTCAGTTGTCAATTAAAGATGCAACTCCAAAGTATTTAATAGCGTTTACTGGGTCTTGTTTTTTAGTTATTCCAAGCTCAACTAGTATGTATTGGTGGTAGAATTACTGTGCACGAAAATAAAAATACTTTAAATATCTTTCTATTAATTTTCGTAATAGTGCTATTCTTTAGTGTCACGGTGTTACTTTCTATACTACAAGAGATCGATCCAACTACCTTCATACACACTCGCTACGAGAATAGAGCAACAAACACGGAATATACTTTCAATGGTCATGTGATGCTTCATGTAATCTATGTGCGAACGTCTTTCATGCAGTTCTATGCTCACGATATCACTGATTTTCTACAGGGCAGACGGATGAACGATGAGAATTTCGAACAGCCGATATCTCCTAATGAGAATCGATAATGGTGAGGTGTCTACGCTAATTCGTTTTGCAATCCCTTCGGAAGATCAACGCTATCATCAACTGTACAGACTATGTGAGCAGAATGAGAAAGAAAGCGAGAGGAGAGAGAGAGAGTGGAGGACAGAGTATCGTATCCAGAAGAGACGTTCATAGTACCTCTTGAATGGGAGCCAACTGCTGCGTGAACCCTGACCGCTATACGCCATATAACAAACGCACATTTACAATAATTTCTGCGGTTAAGATTGTCCGTGTCTGTAGGTTACACATGCTCCTTGCATTCGACAGGATTCGTTACGCCGACGAAACTTAATGCGTTTCATTTTCGCCTCGTATCGGAAATTTCGATTCGAGTTCCTGCTATTTTTGCTGTTAGGCTCTACTGCCGGGATGTGTACTACTATCTGCGACCACGGACAGTAAGAACGATTGCAAGGAAACAATCGCCTCGAAATCACTGCAATTACCTGTTGCGCCGCGTTCTGCAGATTCAACAGCGGCTCCGAGCTTCTTTTCAGGAACATGCGGATCTTGTTCTCACGTGTCGGCGGGTCTTTCTTGCGCTGCGGACTCGGCGCTTGGTACAGCATTTTGTGGAACACCCTGCAACAATAGCGAAACGACCCCTCGTCAAATTGTTACGATGTTAAACTGCAGAGCTTCGCGGAAATTGCGACTTTGATAGGTCATCTATTATTTGTTACCATTGTTACATCATTTATGACCTTCCATTTATTATTTATTCATTAATTATTTTATCCATTAATTATTTATTCATATTCTTATTTATTAATGCCTCGCACCGGGTGGTTTATTTAGCAAATACGATACTGGTACATGCGTTGCATTTAATTACTGATTTATGACCAAGTTTAATAATTATCTGTGAATTATTACTAAATAATTATGTTATAATTATTTGTTTATAAACAGCTACGAAACTAATGCATAGGAAATATATATTAGGTCTCGAAGCACCCAAGTCTGATACTTTCAAAAAGTCCTCGATATTTGATCTGCTGTGATTTCGTAAGAAAAAATCGTAGAGCAATATAGTTGGACTGATTTTGAAGCTTGAAATCTCTACTTTTTTTGTTCGTTATCTGTTTTATTTTAAGACTTTTTTTCGCGATACAGCAGATGGGTAAGTGCAAGCATATTTTTGCTCCCGAAAAATGCAATGGATCGAGACGTCTTTAATTTGGACGTGGAAATTGCAGAAAATTCGCGTCTGCCGTGGAGCTCACCTGCTTCTCGCAGCTAGGACAGCCTTGACAGCGCATACTGGCTCTCTGGTGTCACCGACGAGGAACGTGACGTCGCAAAGTTCCGGCATTCCAGCCAGAAACTTCATGTCTTCCGCCAAGACGTTCTTATTCTCGTAAAGAATCGGCTCGTCGGTCACCCCAGACCCCGAAGCCTCCGGCATCGAGCTTGTATTTTCCTGAAAACAATTCCATGCACCGTATTTTAATTAATGCTCATCGATACCATGAAGAGACACGTTGAAATTATATATGCAAAATGTATTATATGCAGGAATTCTCCTTTTAACCATTGTGGTAATTCGAATATAGTGCAACAGTATTTTTAAAATACCATAAATCGACTGACAGCATTAACGCGTGACATTTATAAAATGCAATTGAACGTGTAAAAGTTTTTCTCACTTTTTTATATCACAGAAAGCAAAAATACAATATAAGCGGAGTGGAAGCTTTATTTCTGAAAATATATCTGTGCATAACTCTCTTTCGAATCAATAATACGAGGCACAGAAAATAAATCAATTTGCGTAACAAGTGTATTCCCAATTCGTTATTTAACTGCATTATTTTTAAAGTCACGTGGGACGAAGGGAAATTTATTCCCAGCATCTTCCACGGAGAATTGCGATATTAAAAGGAGCTCGCTGAAAATATTTGCGAAGATATTGATTTCGACTCCGGAATCGAGGGTTGCATTTTTACTCGACCTATCGAAGACGACGATTTTCCGAAACACTAAAATTATCTAATCCATTTTTTCATTCAAGAATTCCCGTTTAAAAATATTCCAACACAGGAAAATATTATAGTACGACCCCACATTTAACCAAGTTTTCTATTTAAGTCGAGCGTCTATTCTCATCAAAAAAAGTAGTTCAATATCAAAAAACATGTTTACGCGGAGAGTGCCCTAATAACTTCTCCCATCTCGAATATCGTAGCTATATTAAGTGGCAATAAAAATTGTTATTTATAAAAGTTCCACGATTTCGAGAAGGTCACAATTTCCTGGCAATTCTCCTTTAAAGGGTGGAGGAGTAACAGGATTTCAAGGTCATGATGTTTGAAGTATAGAAATTTGTTATATCAACAGGCTCTAATAATTATTATGATATTTATACCATTATATATTATTATATATTTTTATTATTATTATTATATATTATTATACATTATATATTATTATATTCTATATTATTCTATTTATTATTCATATTATTCCCACACTGTATTTATACAATTCACGTAGAATATTATTTATCGTGCAAATCGACGGAGACTTGATCCAACCCTATATATGGAAATTTATTTCGGAAAAATCGTTCCCGCGTGAAAGGTTTCAATGCTTGAATCCATCCGAACGCGTTAAGAAGCTCTAAAGAAAAAGCAGGAGGCACGCTTTAATGGACGAAATGCTCTTTCCTTTATCGCGTAGGAAAATCTGCGAGTTCATCGATAAATCATTCGTTCCCTCCCTCCACGAGAGCCTTAACTACCCCTCCTGGTAACGAGGTCCGTTATCTACAATGTAGTTAACCTACTTGCAGCCGGAGGCTCCTTTAATCCTTGTCCCTGGCCGACAGTAAACTTTCATTTACGATTGACCTTTGAATCAGAATAATTTCGACGGCATTTCGCGACATTTCAACTTTAATATTCGATACGATTCGACCCTATCTACCGTGAAACGACATTTTCACCCTGTCACTCGATAAACGTCGGATCATGTTTCTTTTGTCATTTCTTTTTCCATCGACGGACACTATTTTCACGCGTCAACTATTAGTGGACCTTTCACCCTTTGCAGTCAAGGTTACATGGTTTGACTTTATCAAATTATAACACTTCAGGATATTTTCTATAGGAGAGAAAATGAAATTTAACGCTTTCATTCGACTGTTAGACTGTGAGTATTTAAACAAAATGATTTGCTGCATTAATTGCAGTATGCAGAAAACTATGTTGAAAGCTGTATGCTAACTTTAAACGAATATTGTTGCATCGTAATTCCACGAGAAGGTTTGCGATGCAGTTTGGATTCAGCGAAGCGTGCTGCAACAATTTCATTTGGAAACGCAGCGCGCTTTAATCCGATGGAATTTGAGAAATGTCATGACATTTTCGGTAAACCGATTCTGTAATATCATACCGTGCGTTACAACGATGGAAGTTTGAGAATAATGTTTCCAGTTATCGCAGGCTGTTTTAACTACCCAATTAAACACGTTAAACTTTCCCTTTGATCAACGTTATGGAATGTTCTGATTTTAAACCTGGATGGACTTTCGTTTCATGAAAAATTTCACGGTATTTTTATCTTGTAACTCGGCTACCCTTATATTGAACACTATTAGATAGTTTTGAGAACTTTGAAAGTCGGTTTACACTGATTTACAATGATGCACGAAGGTCATAGTTGATAATATTTTGCTTGGATAACTTTATACTGTCCAACAAAGTCATACTTATTATCTTGATCGTGAAGGAAAAGCTGTATAATAATATAAACATGAAAATACTAATACTTAAACCATATATTTTATACGAAAGCAACATTTCTATTATACATATATTAATTTTCTGCATCAATTACAGACAACAGAATCCTACTTTTCTTCTTAATAACTTTGCTAAGCTGAAAATAATGTAACAGTGCCATTAGCTTGAAATTATACAATGTAACATTAACTATTATAACTATTTACGAATCTCTGAAATCATTTTATTAATTCTACAAAATCAAAACCATTACAAAATAAAACAAGATCACAAAACTACTAGCAATACCACAAAGTAATTCTAAAACCGAAGAAAATAAAAATAGGATGACAGAAGAAAAATCCTCGGCGGAAGCTGCGTTCCTCCCCCGACTAAAGATACTTGTCGAACCACAAGAAAAGAATCCCATAAAGCACGGCAGTTCCATTAAACCGAGCCTGAAATCGCAGGACGCGGCCAATGGAAATAAAACGGGGTCACTCTCAAAAGAAAGATCGACAAAAGAGGTGCCCCGTAGAAGGGGTAAATTACCTGTTGCTCGAGTCCCGGAGCCCCCTCGCTCGCCGGGCCGCTTTTGCCCCGAAAAAACACTTTTACCTCACTTCGACGCTTCCGCGATCACGCATAATCCAGCACTCTGATCGAAGAACAGCCAGTTCTCGGTCGGCCAGGCTCAGAGCATGCCGATCAGAGCCGGGATTACGTCAAAACGGAGCTGGCGCGAGCGAAAACGTTGACGCGAGCAAGACGAGAGACGAACTCCGACGAACCACCCCTGTCGACAACCACCGACGGTCACCCCTGTTGCTTTCAGGGCCACCCTGACCGATTCTTCCGAAGGGAGAGAGACACGCCTGGCTCGGCGACCGAGTTTCGAACCGCCGCGGCGTCGCGTTCCTCTCCGCTTGGATCAGCCCTCGGCGACCACGGTCCGCGAAATCCGCTGGAAATCGAGCTCCGAGCTTCCCTCTAGCCTAAGGAGTACGCGCGGGGGTGGTTTTCGAACAGGTCGGTGCCGTGAATGGAGCTGGTCTCGCGTGCCGAATGCGAAAACGGTGCTCGGTTTCGGGCGGAACGAGTCGACTGCGCCGAGACTCCGACTCCACTCCCTGAGGCCAGGCCACCCTTTCTGCGCACTCGCAGTCCGCTCGCCGGGGGTGAAACCCGCCGCGCCGGCTGCGCCTCCACGAGCCGCAGCCTCCTCCGAAGGACCTCTCCCTTTCCTAGCCGCCGATTTTTAAATGTCACCTAGTTACCGGGTATCCTTCGCGTAACCTGAGATCCGTGGTTACCAAGGCTTCGGGGAGTTGCCATGGACGGATAGGGGTGGGGGTGCGCGGACCGCCGAGCAGCCTCGAGGACCTGTTTGATCCAATGTTTTCAAGGACCTATTGCTGGATTTTTAAGGGTCACCTGGTTACCGGTGTCCTTCGCCCGTCACCCAGGACTCCTGGAGGGGTAGAGAAGGGCTGCAGTCTATGGGGGTGGGAGTTTCTGTATGAAACATAGTCTTTTACCAAGAGCCTACTGGTTGATTTGAAATATTATTTGGTTAATATGACTGGTTAAAATAAAAGAGTAGAATAGAATTTAATTGACCTGTGACCTGTGACCTGAGATATGTAATTTTGGGGGCAAAGAGTCTCCATGATTCGTAGTCTCGTTTGAAGGTATACTGAATAGATTTTTACGAGTTTCTAGTTGTCGGATGTCCTTTCTGTGACCTGGCGTAGGTGATAGAAAGGTCAGAGGCAAGATTCTGGGAAAATGAAAGGGTGGAAGATGCTTTATTGAAAGACGCAAGTGGACTGAAGGGGACAAGTGGAGATCTCTCTGCCTCGATGTGTGATCAATGATTTTCAGAAGTAGAAAAAGTTACACGGGGGATGAAAGCAATATCAGAAACCGAAGGGTGATCTAAGTGGACGGGAAGACGAAATGGGATCTATGCTTGTGAAATATTTCGTCGAGTTGAACACACATTGGACAGTGATCGAGGAGGAAAGGTACGTTGATAATGTTCCAGGAATATCCTGCGAAAATGTCAAATAAATTAATTAATTTATTCGGAAGTTGCCGTAACTTCGTTATTGGTTCATTATCGGCCAAACATTTTCATTATACATATATTCATAGCGATCGGATCCGGCGAAGTGTACACGAATGCGAAAATCGATTCTCACGGGCGCCGTATTAATTAAATCAATGAAAAGCCGATAAATTTCAACGAAACCTCGATTTACCTCGAAATTGAATAAAATCCTCTGCGTGAAATAAATGTGATTGCATTTGAAGCAACTTTTCAGAAATTCCTACGGATAAATAAAATCTGTTCCAGAAATACAGTCGGCGAATTTGCGGGTCGAACTCGGAGACCCGGCTGGCTGGAAATCTATCGCAAAATGGAATGATCCAATATCGAATAGTACAAGCAAGGTAACCGCAGTGTACGAGACTTTTACCAAATTCCTGCGTCTGTAGGAATTACGGCGAAATCTGTATTTTTATTAGCGAAACAGTTTTCTAATTATGCAAGCGGCCTACGCCTCGCATGGTTTTTCACATCGAGTTACAACTTGGGCAACGAAAGTGAAGGTAACGTGAACTCCACCGTGACGAATCCGGGTCAAGCTCAAAATCTGGCTCTGTGGACCACAACCATTCATGACTGTAGGGGGAGTCTCGTCTCCCTCCATTCCAGGCCGTCTTCCTCTACAAATCAATAGCATTCGGCCCTGCAACAAGTTGCCACCCCGGCTGGAAGTTGAGGGAAATGGCGCAAGCATTTTGATCGAAGAAACATTTTTCCGTTGTCGGAGCCACGAACCGACCGATTAATAATTCCCCGAACGACTCGATCTCTCGTAATTCCGTTTATTAATCGCGTGAAAAATTGGAACGGGAGAGTATTTTTATCCGGGCGAATACTATTCTTAGAACAGCGAACAATATTAGACGACGAGATTTTTATTTAACCCTGGCTGTGATACACCTTTTTTTAAAATATTGTTCGTTCGAATTTACCTAAATTGAGCGAGAAGAGTCGATCGCAAATATGCACAGTTCAAATATTTGATGCCATATTTCGCTTCTCGGGCGCATAAATTCAATTCGTCGATACTTCGAAAAGACGATTATTTGTTGATATTAATCGTTTCTGAATTCAATGCATTTATTCCGGTTCGTTCTTTGACGCATTTCATTATCCTCGTTAAAATTAACAATGAATAACTAAATATTCTCTGCATACGAGATATAAATTAATTCATTGAATGTGCGCATAAATTTCGTTTTTAATACAACTATATATCAGGTATATTTATTCAAGAATTTTTCCAAAGGCATCGTTTATACTTGTATATTTTATCTACAACTTGATTCGTACAAAATGATTCTGTAAACTGTTTAAACTGTTATCATTCCTCACCGTGTGCTCGTTGAAACAAATATTCGTTGCAGTTAATTCAGAGGCGAGACGATACATGCTGCGAAATTCTGAAAATCCAGCTGATTTAAGAGTGCCGAGCAATTTGCATAATAACGAGACACGCGTGCAGGATTTTTCCGAGAAATTCCGCGGAGAAGACGTGTCCTCGTCGACGGTATTCCCTGGGCGAGAAACGTTCCGACGCCGGAGGACGCGTGCGCGAGAATAACGAACGATTTCGTTTTGGTTTCCGTAGCAGCCCCTCGATAATTGGTAAACGGCTCGATAGACACGCGCAGCAGTTCGAAAAATTCTTGAAAACGATTTCGCAAAATCCCGCAAAAGCCTCGACACCGTTTGCGAAAAATCAATAGCACGTATTCTCTATTCGCTCTTCCGGCTCACTGGATAATTGACCGGAAGAACGAAAACGAAAATCGAGTTGCCGATTGAATATCGATTCAATTTGTTTAGCAATTTATCAAGAATTTGCAGCGGCAGGGCGGCGCACGAGTGCGAACGGAAATTTATGGTCGGACCGAAATAGTTCAAGGTTGATTGGAACTATGTCATGACCGACTTTCATGGGAAACTCTCGATTGAATACCGCGTGCAATTATGCAAATCTGGCGCATCAAAGGGACCCATGGCGTTTAATTGGGATCGATCACGGTGGATAATTAGCGAGAGCAAAGATTTTTCGACGCTTTTATTTTCAAACGAGTCCACCAGCATTCTCGGTGGAGCCCAGGAAATGGAAAATGAATAGAATGGTGAGGAGAACAGATCGATCTCCACCGGTAACATAAAACAACATCGATTTATTTCAACACAAATACTTGCACGTTACGATAGAGGTTCGTAGTAATGATAATAGTGATAATAATATTCATATATACAGGAAATAAGGCACGTTCGATATTACATTAATTAACGTGCGACCAGCGTCGCTCGGCTGTCTGTTATATCTCTTATCATCATCATTGTATCTCCACCTCTCACGATATGCAACATCCTTACCAAATGTAGAAAATGTCTTATGTATATATATATATATTTATATATTTATATATTTATAATATATTTATATATCTATCTGTATAAACGTTCTCGTTGAATTCCATTCGTCCGTTCATCGGTATTTCGAAGAAAAGAATCTTACACCACCTTAAACTCTACATGTATGTCCTCCCATTCCGCTTAATTTACTCCTGATGAAATCGCGACCGTGATTGGTCGACCGTGTCATCCCCTCTCAAGTCTCAGGAAAAATGTCCACGGTTCTTGTTCTCGCTGAACGCGCGCCAGGAATCGCGACAAATTTTGATTTAGCGTTGATTTCGAGGTCGCGATCGAGGCAATTTCAATCGTCCGAGGCAATCTTCCCACCACCACACCCCTTGGCCACCATTCCACGATGAATTTTTACATCTTTTAATTTATTTTTCCAGTTCAGTTTTCTAATCGATTTTCCATGTTTCTTTGTGCTTCCATTGAAAGTATCGAAGCTTTCCCATGTGTCTCTTGCAATTGTAAAACGTTCCCTGAAGAGTTTATTTAATTTGCCAGCCGGAAATCGCGCGCTCTCCGAGACGTGGGTGTTGCTGTCGATTCCATCTGTCCGCCGAAGTCGAAGAATATAATAAAAGCGAGGGCGTGAAGGATTATTACAACTCCCACTCGGACTGAAAATCACCTTGATCATTCGGAACAGCAGACACGTTCGAAGCTTCCCGTGTAAATTGAAAAATGTCTGCTCAGTGCTCGGAGCAATTAAATTTCCTTCGCTCGATTGGTATCTGATTAAATTGTCTAAACAATAGTCGAGATAAATTTTACAATAATTATTGGTAACAGAGTCAATGAATAACAATGATCAAATGTTTCGATATAAATTCTGAACGAAATTGAAGAAATCAGGTTACAATTTTCGTAATTTCCCTACTGGCACGAAATACGCGCATCGACTCCGACGTGGTAAGAACGGGGAAAATCACCTGGAACGGTAGAATAAATTGGCTCGAACGCCGTGAAAGCCTTCGTCGCGACGTTTCATCGAATATCATTTCCCGTGGAGCGTCCTTCCGCACGCGATCGCCTGCACTCGTCGATGCATCGCGCATCCGTATTTCGCATCGTTGCAGCTTAAACTACTCGGAAAATTGTGAACCCGATCGACTGCGGATTTTCCCTTTAATTGGCAATCGACGGATGTACAGTACATCGTCTCTAAGAACCTTCTGATACGATCGGAGCGAGGCTTCGAGTGCTCTCGTTCCACGAGAATGCTTGATACGTTTCCCTTCTCGCATTCTTCTTATCGATATGTAACGCGGAAATCGTGCACGATGCAGGACGAATGGTTCGCGGAAGAATTCGACAACGGCGCGATCTTGGGATGGGCATTGTGTTCCACGCACTGGCAGCGACATTCATGATTTCGTTGGCACGCACAGACGTCTGCAGATTACGTCAATGGAATCTCGATACTCAACCCTCTGGTGTCCGTTCGCAGGGAAGCCATTTTTATTTCGGAACTGTGTTTTCTGTGCGGATTCAATCGTTTCTGTCGAACATGCACGGCTTCAGATCCTTGTACTTTCGAGTAGAAATACTTTCGTGCTAATCGAGGAATTTTGACGCGTTTTCTGTGAGAGTGATTCGAGCCTTCGTACATTTTTTAAAAAATATAATTGTTAAACATTTTTGCAGTAAAAGCGAAATCAAAATACGATTAATATAGCCTTAAATCTTAATATCTTATATCAATCCGCTTTCAGACGATAAATAAAGTATCGATAATGCAACTATCGGCTCGGTACAACGACCCTAAATAGCCGATTGATTTTTCCTATTCATAGATTTACGTCTCTAAAATATTTATAAAATCGCTGTGTCGAACATGGGAATAGAAATTGATCAGAACTGATGTCACGCATTTCTAAAAAAGAATATTCGTCATTTTGCTAATAAATATCCAGTCAAGACTCGAATCTTTCACTCTTATTTCATTTTTTATCACTTGTTGTATCGACGATAACTTTTTAAAAGAAAGTTACCGTCCAGATTTTAATAAAACTTGCGTGCAATATAAATATCGAGAAAGTATACAGCTCTTAATTTTGCAATGTCTATCATTCATATATATTGTGCGAAATTAGGGCTGCAGCCACGTGTATCTTATTACTTCTTTATCTTACAAATGATGAAGTTCAACTGCGTTACTAAAACCAATTGCCTCGTGCAAATTGCCTCATTAAAAATAGAATTTCTTTTGCTATGGATATAAACTCTGGCCGCTGTAAAAAATACGCCGGATACTTTCCCAAGTTTTATACCGTGGCTTTAGAAAAATCGAAGATCTGGAGCTGCTTGTTCGAAGAACAGATTGTTGCTCGACCGAAAACAGTGATGGACACCGAAGGGTCGCACGGCTCGTCCTCGAGGAACTCGTGGCTCACGCACTCTGCAAATGATTTATTCTCTCGCACATGCACTCGTAATTATACACCCGGGAAATTTACGTTAGGCGGTATCTAAACTGGCATCGAGATACTTTACACGAATGTACAAAAGTCTTCCTAGACAGTATCGGAATGTATACCGTCGCTCCTCCGCTCTCTCCTCGTCCCTACACGCTACATGTGATCTAGATTACTTGGAGAAAGGGCTGCTGTCGTCGCAGTCAACGTCGTTCCCGACCACACTGGAATGTACGATATTGCTGAGAGCACGACAGAGAGACAAGGGATGATCGACGAATCATCGATTGGCTGATCCATTCTGCACACATTCGGGTTTTGATTCGCGCACCTCCGAAAGCATTCGACAATCAATTGTCTAATTTTACTTCGAACAGACTAAGAACTTTACCTCCGAACTAGGCTCTGTAGATTCTTTACATTTTTTTTGAAACGAAATCAAGCGACTTTTCAACCCCTTAGAGTTCCATTTGTTTTCGACAATATTATCCAAACCAGTGTAAATATAATACAAATTTAAATAGAAATATATCTCTTTTTAATCATTTCTAATCGGAGAATGTAAATGATAATTTTGATGGGATTGATTTCACTCTTGGCAGATTAATTGTTTTCTGAGATTATTCTACAAAGAATGGACAGTGTATTTCTACTTTCTCTAGGCTCGACTGAAAATTCAGGCTTCAAAAGTCCTAAGATCAAACTGATTTACGAAACGTTGTAAATAGTACTTCTCTTTTACGTTTGATTGAACTATAGGCGAACGTAATCAACTTCGAGACTAACGTTGAATACTGATATGCGGGAATGTAAAGCATAGAATTCCGAGATTCTACGTATTAAAATTCTTAAGTTCGATGTGATATGTCGAAGAAAATTCATCGAGTTTCAGGCTCGATGTTAGTATACACCTTGAAATATTAAGATAAAAATGAATTCGACCACCCGTCCAAAATCGGATCCTAGATTCTTTAAACGGTAGTGCTCGTAGAAATTCATTCGATATGTAGGTAGATAGAATAAATTGGAAATCTTCGAAACTCGAGATCATCGATGGAAATCAACGCGAAATGAATTCGATATAACATTGGTTACAATTAAATAACGTCGCCAACAATTTCTCTACTTCGTTCGCTCTTTATCTCTAGGAAAGCGATGCCCCTTCAAACCTGTTCAGAATTCCATAGACTTAAAATATTCAGCGGAGGTTACAATTTTCTATGGAGAAGAAACTAACGATGATAAGTTTAAAAAGTCTCGTGACATCTGTCGGTGGATCTCCACTGGAATTTGTAGGAAAAATTTGTAAAATCGTGTTTGAAATTTCGCGCCGTTTGCCAGTCAACGATTCGTCGCACTATGATAAAATCGCAACACGTCGTTTTCTCTGTGATGGCACTCGCCATAAGCAGCTTCCACGAACAGGTCGATCCCCGTTGGAACATCCACGGTCGAACGAAAGCGACGATCGAGAGATCCGGAGATCGACGTGGTCGCGATCGTTCGGCCATCTTCGAGAAGGAATCTAATCGCAAGGAACGCACACTTCCGACACGCGTTTCGCTGCCACTGACGCATCGACAACCTAATTATTGTCTTAATCTACAGAATCAGCCGTTAAAACCCTCGCCTCCGTCCGCATGTATTTTACAAGGATGCAAAATTCATAGCCATCGCGTGAAATCGATGAAAATCTCTAAACGTAACGAGTTAACACACCGCGGAAAACAATAAATCGTACAACAAATCCAATGAACGAACTCAGGTCTCTCGTTAACAGGGAACAAAATTAAACGAACAAATCCGCGCTGGCGATCGTTTCAACGTTGTTATATTAGGTTGTTGCATACGATACGTCCGCGGATGAAGATGCGACCGGTTCGCCGCTCGCAGCTTCGCTGATCAAAGTATGTTAAATTCGTTTCACCCGCGAGTTTACGACAGAAATAATTGCGTTTAACAGAGGCTGCCGCGTAAAAGGTCGGCTGCGACGATTCACGCGGAATAAATGCAGGATGGCTCAGTTTCTAGCAACGCTTAAATATTTACAAAACCATAACAGCTAAGGACGTTAGACTTTCCGAAAGATTCGAGGGTCGTCGAAACGAGAAGACGGTTTCAAAATTGCAAAAGATCTAGACGGCGACCGCTCGAAACCCTAGAACGCTATCCTCCAACAGAATCAAATTCCCTAGAGACTGTGGTCTTCGAATAAAATCATCCGTCTGCAACAAGCTAATACTAAAACCTCGCGGACTAGCCCGCGAGAAATCGTTCAATGCCAGCGAAAGCGCGGCTCAAACACGGACCAGCTCTCTCAGACTCTCTCGCGCCTCTTATTGTACATCAGTTGCAACTCCGCCGAAGGCGTAAGTCCCTCTTCGGCCACCCTTAAGTCGATAAATCTATTGCACTTCGTCTGTCCGAATATTCTCGAGAAGTTGTTCTCGACGATCGGCGACCGGATCGTCTCCTCTCGACCACCCGAAGCCTCGTTTCCGGAGGATCTCCAGCTTCTGTTCGGGGGCCGAGCTTCCCGAAGAAAGCCGCGCCGCCCTCTTCGCCCTCTTCGCTCGAGCGTCCAGTCGACGATGGATCGGGGATCGATGGATCGAGGCCTCGCGGCCCCGAGACCACGGGATCTATCTGCCGAAACGAGTCTTGGCGACCGAGTACCGTTGGTCGGAGATCCATGTGCCGGGGCGATCGAACTTCCGGCCGGTGTTCCTCGACTGGCGACGTGAGAAGGCGCGATATCACAGCTTCGTAGGATCATAGTTCTCGAAGGACCACCTCTGCCTCGCGGCAGACTGCGAGCACTCGTCCATTACCAGCCGCTGCTTGCTTTCCGTGATCGCCAGACACTTGTCGCTGCTGCCGTGTCTGATCTGCTTCGTCTGAAAACGAGAGAAATCGTTGGCACGGGTCTGACCACTTCGCGAACGCGCCGCAATATTCCATAAATAATTACTGGCCGAATCGACGGACTCCACTTTTCGAAATATTTGAAATTTTATTTTAACAGAATTTTGTTCAGCTTACAGATGGTTCACTTGTTTTAAAGAAACGAAACACAAAATGCATACCGTCTGCTATAAATAATATTCACTAATATGTACAAAATGACGTTAAACTGTCAGACGGGCTTGATATATGTTGCGTCAAGTGCTGTACGTGAACTTCCAAGATCTCCGAATATGGATCGTGACAGTTAATGGATTACGTAGGACCAAGTGCCGATCAGTGAACACGCTCGAGAAAGACAATTCGAAGGAATCGAGCGTCGATCGAACAGGAATTTCGAGGAGCCAATGACAGAGCGGTGGAATGAAAGTAATTGGGTCACTGCCGTATAGCCGTTGACAGCGACGCCTCGCGTAAACTCGATGATAACGTACCTGAGGATTATATATCCATTGTTGATTCCCCTTGCTGCCGTGACAAGGATAGAGGATGACATCAGTGCCGCTGTAATCCAGGCACGACTCGTCTCGACGGATCTCACCGGTCTTGCTCAACATCCAGTACTGTGACAAACGATCAAGATTAATGGCTGCGGATTTTGACCTCCAGCGTTTGCCTATGACCGATGGCCCCGACAGTCGTGTACAGATGCGCGAAAGAATTTCGAGAACGCAGACACCTTCGAGATCCAATTGCCGCGCAGTTTGTTGGAAACATCGCGCTGCTCAGTTTTTCAGCCGAATTCTATATTTCCCGTTAAGGGGTTGTTCGAGTTTTTCGTGCGAATTAAAAGAGGCTTCATCGTCGTAATTACTACGACAATCTACTACATTTAAGTTCGCCGGTAATGGCTAGTTAATACTTGAGACATTTATGGGCCCCATAAAAGAAGTTGCCGGCACGAGGACCGGGAAAAAATTTGTCGACGTTCTTTTAAACTATTCAGGCCTTCGTTTTTGCTTCGGGGAAACTTCTCCGGCCAGCGAAATTATGAAACTTCGCGAGTGATGTAAAAACGGTAATTGTCAGCAGAATTTCCTGTTCTTCTATACAGTGACATTTTTTGTCTAACGGATGAACATAAAATTTGCAAAGCCGGGAGTCACGGCGAACAATCGCAGAGAGATTCCGAACTCCGTGGAAATTTTTTTCATTTTCTTTAGCCGAAGCACCACCTTGTTTTTGTTCGAGGGGAGTTTCTTACAGAGATACGAATTCGTCTTTCTCTATATTCAGGAAATACTGATGAGCAGACTGCAGGACTTTATGCAAATTTTCGCTTCCGTAGATCAGCATGGAAAAAATCCTTTGTCGATGGGTTTCGTTAATATATACGGTATTTGATATTTTACAAAATAGAACTGCTTAGTAATAATTTAAGGGATGCAGGCTGGATCTACGATTCATGTTGTACTGTGTCAGCGCGATATTTCCAAAAACAATATTATTTAACAGTAATAATAATATTTCCAATATTATTCAATAGTGAAACTGTCAGAACCATCGGTATTTGTCCCACACTCCACCATTCACACTGTGTAATGATAGACTTGAAAGTAGCATGATTAAAGTGGAGAAAAGCAAGGATTAATGCCGCAAGTATGTTACACAATTGATTAACACGCAGGAAGAAAGCATAGCAGACAAATAGTAGTATCATTGCTAAAAAAGAACATCAGGTAATCGAAAAGCAATTTGCAGCATCCTCGGTCTAACGACACCTTTTTTACGAAATAATAATTCTGTACCATTTTCTTGCCCACCTCACATACATTTTTGTTACATCGAAAAACTACCAAGCATGTAGAACAAAGTAGGAATAATATACAAACGTTTCTTCTTCATTTAACTCATTTCAATCGTATTCTGTAATTAGCAAACATCTCTGGCAATTAAAAACCAGTTGCCACGCGTGAGCGACGAGTGTTTCTTATGCGAAACAATAGCTCATCCCGTGCGCCGCGATAACATCGAATTCCCGCATCTAAAGACTGTCTATTTGTCAACTAACTGTCGCATGAGCCGGTTTCTAATTATCGGTAATTGCTCGCTATTAATCCGATCGCGTGGAAATGTAATCGGCCGATCTAATTGCAATCTGTCTACCGGCTGTCAGAATCATGTCCTCGACGTCAGTTACTCCGGCAGCATTGACACTGTTAATGCGACTCGTGCATTAACTCGGCCACCATCGACTGCTTTTCAAAACATTGTCGCTGCGCGCGATTATTCATTCCCCGTCTGCATCGATCATCGTCTTATTTAATCATCGTTACAGCTCGAAATAAACTCCGATAGACAGGCGAGATGTAAAACCGTCCGGGAATACGGTGCAACTTCACGCACAGCTCGTCCATGAATTATACTGCGGTCGCATAAAAAATGCAACATCGGCGGAACTTTCCACGAGGTGTCAAACTAGTTTCTTCGCTCATAGGGGCGGCGCGGTGTTGTTAAATATTTATTAAAAACCTGATAAAACTTCGCGACTGCGGAAATGATTCCATTGTTCAATTTCATTGTGGAATAATATCCGTAGCAATAGTTTAGATTATATTTCGTTACCTATTTTATAAATATTTTAGTCTATAGTCTACACAAAATAGCTCAAGATTGTCACGTTGCTCGCGATCAGGAAGATGAAATAATAGTGCAGTAGCATACGACACTGTTTGCACCCTAAGCGACCAACATGGACGCGGCACGTAACCGACGATCAGCGACACGAAAGGGTGGCCCAAAGCCAATAAGACGAGCACCCCGTCCCGATAGAATGTTAACAAATCCCGGCAGCGTTGCTCCAATCATTCGAACACGTCGAAGTCATCGATAAACAGAAGTGGTTGCGACTCAATTAGAGGCGGCCCAGTCAGGCTGGGTAACGCTTAATTACCGTGAAACCGCGGCTTAATTGCTAGGGCAAATAGCGAAATTAAAGGGGCGCTTTACGAGGCCGGCCGAGCGCCGACTGATTGTGTTTTTGGTTGTAACTGGTTGTCACGGTTGTTAAACCACGCCGGTGCCGGAGCTTTTGTGCGAAACAGGATTCACGAGCACCGGCGCGACGCGATCTCGTTGCCGTCGCCGTTACCGTCGCCGTCGCGTCGGCTGTTGCCCACGTTGTTTTAACGGCGAGACGAGCCCCTGACACGGTTTGATGCACCCCGCGAAATCTCCTGTCGCTTTTCCTCGACCAATTTTTAATCAGAGTAAACGGAAACGACAGGTATCGCTGCGAGTGAATTTTTATTTCCTCGATAATCGAGTGTCCACGTTTAGAAAATTAGCTCAATTATTGTCCAAAGAAATCATTTTCCAACCGAAATAGTTATTTCATATTGCTGCGATATGATCGTGGTAATACTTTGCGAAATTTTAATTTAACGCGATACGAAACGTGGATTTCAATAAATTGAATTGCTGTTAAAAAAATTGCTAAATTGCTGCGCTCGATAACTTTGTACCTTCCAAATCATAAATATCGTAATGCAAATGAGATATACGGAATACCCGATTCCCGCTAAAAGGTTTAAACTTCTGAGATATCGGTAACAATGGCCGCGAGAGGGAAATGGTAATGGGGTTACCGAGGCCCCATTCTTGGGTGACAAAATAATACATTGGCTGTCAGCTTGACAGTGCCAGGTCTACTTCCATACATCCTCTGTGACAATACATTCGGCGCCAAGCCCTACTCCTATACCTCGTTTGGGAAAAGGTAAATCGACCAGGCTTGCCTGGAACCACGTGAGTAAATGGTGGCGCCATCCGACGTCGAGCAAGCGTAGCGTGCACGTGGAGACTTCGATGCTGGATAGGACATGTGCTATCGACTACCCTTTAAAATTTCCACGCGATTGATTCATGCCAATTCGGTCGTGTAACACCGTTTTACAGGCGGTAAGATCTGGAAGGTGTTCGCAGAGTTGCGAGCTAGAATCACCCCTTTAAAAAAGCCCCTAGCTATTTATACTAAACAAACATTATTTTACGAGATATTTTCATTTGAATGCAGAGTAGATTAATATCGTCTTACGATATTAAAATCGAAATACCGTCTAAAGCACCAACGTTATAGCATTATTAACTCGATATTTATTTATAACTTCTTGCAGATGAAAGAAATGACTTCTATGGTCACTAATTTCATCCCTAAATACTCAGATGAATTTTTTTTCTATTGACTGATGTATCAGGTTTTTGATGATACTATAGTACTTTAATTGATACAGTTTTCTTATCCACGGCAGAGCTTTAAATTAAACAATTTAGGGAGAAGAAGCTACCCTAGAGCATTCCCGAAGTTCGTTTTGATTAAAAATATTTTAAGCTAAACCTTTTGAGATTAACCATAATTTACACAATGTAATTATTATTCTGCTTCAATTTGTTATCTCCCGAAAGCGCTATTAAGTTTTAAGCACCCCATTAGTCGAAGAAAAAGTTGCACGTGCAACCCTTGGAAAATCGATTCGACTGCGACCGCTTAATTGAGCCTCTCGATCGAGCCTCTCGAGCCTCCTCGAGATCAATTTCGGTTTTAAGTATGTCACGCTCGTTATTTTCAATTAACAATTACCGGGCTCGAATTTACTACCTCCGAGCTTTAAATGTCGTGTTTGGTGAAAAAGAGCCCCGCGGGGAACCCTCGAACGGCCGATTCGATCGATCTACCGTGGCTCCTCGATCCCCTAATAATCAATTAACGATTCCAGCCACGTTCCTTAATTTTGTCTCCACAGCATTTCGGAGATTCGATTTCAGCCAAATTCGCCTAATCCCACGTTTGTGACACAACCAGGAGCTTTCAAATAAATCGTAATTTCTACTCCTCGCAATGATAATTTAATTTTTCTTTTATACACATTCTGTACTACTATAAAAATGTTACGATACCATATAGATGTTAAAAAGACTAAACTAAAGAATAAAGAAATTCAGCAGTCTAATCCCAGATATGCCATATAGAGAATCGTATTCGACTAATTGGATGGAAGGAAACGAACGCGCGAAGAAGCTAGCAGAGTCTTCTCTAACGGGTCAATTAAATCTCGCGGTGTTCGAGCGGTTTCGTCGGAGCGAAGGGGGTTAATGTTTATCCGCACGTGAGAAGAAGATTAATTCGAACGCGTCATGGGACTGGAAATGACGACGAGATAGCGACGGGCGAGGGAAACCCGACTTGGGTCATCGCGCCGCGAGAGAAGGGTGGACGATTGATGATCAGCTGCGCTAGATTAGCGACGTTACTAATTGCAGCGAAATGGGTCGAGTTAGCGTGCAAGTTAAATGGGTAAACGTGTCGTCAGCTAATGGTCGCTTTTTCTCCGACGTCGGCGATACTTGTTCCTGGCGGAACGATTATCGTAAACGATCGCTTACCGGAGAGCGGCCTGTTCATCGTTTGCACAGACTATGCCGGTTAGGTAACCGCGGTGAAATAATTTAGCGCCTCGCGTTACGCTGCGAATCGGCTTGTTTGGAAACGGATGCGAAATTTTCGACGTCTGATTAAACGCTCTCTGCTACTGCTAAACGGAAACCGTGTCGTGTGCACAAAGCTGGCGTTTAGAGCTCCGGCATCGTGAAATTGGTAGCTGCTGCACAAAAATTCAGCCAACAGGTGCACCGAACATAGAAAGCTGTGCTTTAGAATAGATTGTTCGTGTTAGTCGTCTTAATTAAATCAGTGCGAATGTTTAACAAGATTTCATTAATTTTTACCTTTGCTCTTTACAATTATTATAAACCAGTAATTGATATTAATTCTTGAAACGTTGATTTTAAACATTTCTATTCACTGAAAATAGTTTAAATAATATCTACACGAATCAAAAAGGGAAAGAGCACATAGCAAACTATAAAATCAGTTTTGAATAATTTACTCCGAACATAATTTATTAAAACATATTCCACGTGTTCTTCTGATCAAATAATATCGGGCAAATCGATTCTGATAATATTAACCACATCGCTGAGCGTTTGTAATTAAAAACAACTTTAGCCTAGCCACAAATTGCATAAAAATCGAGTTTGCGTTAGGTGCAAGTCGAAGACAAACGTTTGGCCTAAATTAGGTTGAGATGGTACCGAGCCACAAGCAAGTAGAGTTTCAAATATCCCATCACCATCAAGGACCCCGTTGGAGCGATCAGTTGCGAAAAAGGGTAGCATCGAGATTAGGTGATTAGGTACAACCACGTGCCCCTCGATTATCCGAAAGAGCTTGCACGCGAAGGTGCTCGATCGATTTTCGAAATCGTGTACCTGATTGCCGCCCTGGCGGTGACAGGGATATAAACCCACTGGCTGGTGTAAGTCTTCCGGTTTCCCTGGCGAGTCTATACATATGCTGCTAACGAGGTGTCTGATCTGAATCGAAATTCAAGAAAACTTCAGTTACTATCGGCTGCGAGCAACGAATCGAGAAACGTTCCGTCGGTTTACAGTTTATCGAAGCGTCATCGTTTCGAGAGGCAATGGCTCCTCTCTCGGTATCTGCTTTTCGAGAGGCTCGATGTCCTTGCTTTTCTATTTGATTTATCCTGATCCTAAAGCGACAAGAAAATACAAGCAAAGCGGTCTGCCTGGAACTACGGAAAAAGCGAGCATGCAAGCGTGATTCGGGATATGTTAGATGGCCGGCGATTTTGTCTTTTGCGAAACGAAAAGTCAACTTTCTGTTAATCGATTCTGCGAGCCGCGTTTCTCTATGATTCAACCATGTTATTGTTTTAACTAGTTCCTCGACTCTGCAGAATATATTCATTGGAATCTCACAGTATCACCGTTGCACTGCATTTTGGAAAATGCGACGTTGATTTTTTAAATAAATTCTTTCTCGTCGTATGATTATAATCGTTTTTAAGAAGTGTTTTTTTTGTTTTTGACTGATGTCCACGCGTGCAGAAGCTCGAATTTTTTCGAAAAGCTTCCGCTTCAAATAATCTGTGGGAGTCGAATCCTTTATTTTCGATTCAAAAAATTGTTCCGTTTTATTCAACGTTCAGTTTGACTTCCTATCAGTTACGAGAAATTGATTTTGCAGCGAACGATCGGTTCTATTCCGTGGTATGAAGAAAATTTACCGCGTAAACAAAAACGAAACGGACCGAGCGAACGGAACTTGAAAAATATGAATAAAAATTCGCGGAGGTACAGATGGAACAATATTTATACGAATTCGTGTAAATCAAATAGGAAGACGTTGAATTAGATAATACGAAAATCCAGCGAGAAGAAAAATATCGACGGAGTACGAATAAATTGTTAATAAAAATCTTCCGAATGCGAAAACAATTTTTGCGCGATCTCAGCGAGGCCGATAAAAATTATCCGAACAAATGAATAGAACTCTGCATAGAAATAACAGCGCTTTTTTATTAATTTCACTGCTTTTCCGATTTCAATCGAATAACTTCTGCAAATGTCGCGACTCTCATTGCAACGGATTTATAAAAAAGGCCAACTAAAAAACCAGAGCCGAGTTTTCGTTTCAATGAATGCGTACGTGCAAAAATCGTTCAACAAAAACAAACATTCTGGCCGAGATACACCGTGCGGTGATAACAATGGCAGAAATACGGGAAATCTAATACCTCGTGAATAGTAAATCGAAAAACACAAATAACATTTTCCTGTATGAAGTATAGCCTCCCAGTAAATCGAGTATGATTGCTTTTTTAGGTCACGTATATTCTCAAAACGTTCCAATCGCGTCCGACCGTCACTGGACATTTCTACTGAGATTGTTTATAAACCCTCGCGATTGCAAAGTATCGTTTATTACAATTAATTCGCTTCAAGTAACCGGTTTCTCGGCTATTCAATCCGAATAGAAACAGCAAGATTACAGCAATTATTTATGAAATTCGATTTTTCCAAAGCTCGTACTTCATGCAGCGAAACTTTTATTCTGTTACCACGATTTATTTTACACGAGTCACTGTAATTAGTGATCCATGGACCTTTATGCAAAATTAATATGGCACAGCGATATTTACTGTATAATAGAGGAATATATTATATATTAAAATTCTACTATCAATTATATTATATATTATAATTGCGATATCTATTGCATAAAAATCCGTGGTCTCACAATTACTTCGAATATCTGCTGGAGACTCTGAATTTGCCAAGGATCAATTCCAATAAGAATTTCATTAAATAAATTGATGAAACAGAGATCTCATTTCGACAATGGTAATTCGGATGCTCAGCTAAAAAGTAATCAGGGTATTCGGAGGATTTGTGGGACACCCGGTGCGCTCGCAGAGCACATCCAGCACAGGGAGCGCGAGACAGAGCCAGCTTCCTGTCTATTTGTACCTGATTTCCGCCCTGTCGATGGCAGGGGTAGAGTCCGGCCGGTTTATGCAAGTCAGCCTTGCGTGCCGGCGAATCCAGACAGGTGCTGCCTCCCTCTCCGAGATTGCGTACCTGTTCATTAGTTAGTACAATCATTTCTGGGATTAGAGACGTTAAGCCGATACGTTAGTCGGGAGTGTTTGGGGTTCGGGCGAGGCCGAGGGTGAAGCGTTTACGGGGAACGGTAGAAACACCGAGGAGCGGAGCGGAGCTGAGCGGAGCGAATCGATCCCCGCGGCATCGCGCCACGCGAGCACCCCATAAAAATAATAGAATTATCCCGCGAAAATATTTTCCGCGTTGGCGTTTTACACCGGCGGTCCCCGTTCGCCTATCGAAAATATATTTGCCGAGGCCCTCGCTAACCACCCTCGGTGTTTATGGATCCGCGGAAATATTCGCAGCGACGGAGCCGTCGCTGCGCCGCGTCGCTGGAACAACAAGATACATAGGTAGATCAATACGAGTGTAACAATCGAATGAGCCACGCGAGCTCGTAAAGTTGTCGAGCCGTCGACGCGTTCGAACGGCAAAAAAAATCGGATCGTGTCCGGGCATCGGTCCAGCAGATTTTCCTTCTCGTCGACGCGCGACGCTCGATGGTTCTTTTGACTGCTGTGAAATATCTCTCTGTTGCACGGAGCCCCCGGTTTCATTGATTCCGAATTGTTTCGGGCTCCTCTGTTGCGGTCCACCGCCGCGGCCAAGATTGCCGGACTTTACGAGCGTGTTCTCGCCGTTAGACGGTTCATGGGGCACGAAAGCGCCGCTAAGAGGTTCGTCCCATCGAAATAGTTTCGTTTCTCCGACGCGTCTCGAGCAATCTTTTCGATTTTTATCGATCCGCTGCGGATAGATTTCCAGCGAGGAGTTTCAAGCGCTGCGTGTCTGATCATTGCCAGACCTTTACTACTTGCGATCTGCTCGATACCAGGAGACTGGTACATATGTTGGCCTAATTAGCGCGCGAGATACAGAGATCGAAACGAAGCCAGTCGGAAAATTAGATCAATAAACTGTAATCTCGACGATAATTTCGTTCGTTTGATTAAATATATAATATATCCACGCCATCGATAAATATCGTCATCAAATTAAACAGCTCGCGTCTCCATTACAATTAAAAATCAAATTTACCAATTTTGAATATTTGTATATTAAACACGACATGAAATGGCTTTAATAGAATGACTTCTTTGTGCAAAAATTTATGTCACTGCTAAAGATACGAGTCTTAGAATCTTTAAAAGATATTTCAAAAATTGAATATATAAATTCTAGGAACAATAGGATTACTTTCTGAATTCTTTCTCGCAAAGCAAACTGCGAATACTTAGAAAATAAAATGCTCGAAAAATAGACAGTGCCCAATGCGCAGCGAGAATTAATTAATTCAACGTTCGACAACTTTCCGAGCATCGCGTTCCCCATCGAATTGCCGACCGCATAACGACTGCAGGTGTCTCGATCAAGAAGCCGGGATCCACGTTCCGTTTCTCAGACAGCACTGCGAATGGGAACGAGCCAAGCCGATGTGTTGTTCGCGAAAATACGCGCGCGAGTTCGGATTCGTGGTTTCGGCGGTGTGCGTGCATTCAGAGAGTGGCCGTGCATTCAGTCACGGAGCTCGGTCAGCAGTTTCGATTCCTGTGCATGCAAGAATTCTGTGGTCGCTGCAGTTTCAACGCTAGCATCTTCATCCCTTTCATCCCCTTCTTCTCCTCGTCCTCGTCGTCGTAGTCGTCTGTGACGACCACGACGACGACGACGACGACGGCAGCTAGCTAGAATAAAAACTGGTGATTTATCGTCGACGGTTCCGATATAATTCTGGCTGGTCCATCGACTCGATCCTCGACGTCAGCTTTATTAGAGTGGCTCGGAGGATCCTGTGTGGACTTAACCATTTTTATGAGTAATTTTTTCCCCTCCAACGGCAGCACTAAATTCCGGTTTTGTTTGAGGGGAAACGCTCTCGCCCGGTGAACTATGCTTCGTCCATTGTTACAGCATTATTTCCTCTCTGCTCCTTTTCCTGCGTTAATTATTCATTAATTATGGGGTCCGCGGGAGATCGGTAAATAGATCGTAATTAATCGCAGAGGTGATCGCACCGACGAATAAGTATTTTTACTCGAACATTTCACCTGTTTTTGTAGAATTCTAGAGGGAAGGGAAAACTGTGCAGGTAATGTTTGATTTCATTGATAAACGGAAATTGAAAAATTATTCGAGTCGTTTAAAGTTCGTCGAACAGAACAACAGGCTGCAATTGACAGTTTGTCGGAAGCAGAATTATTACACGATTCAGAGCCTTGTAGCAAGCTTTTACAAGTTTTACTGAGAAATTTCTTAAAATATATGTTGAACGAAATTGAGAAATAAATTTATAAGCGATCCGAAGCATGCTCGATAATATTTTAGCGAAAAAGTGGCGTCGTTCGAGTCTTGATAAACGATGGAAACTCACTCGAATACCCAATAAAAAATAAAAAGTAACGAGCAGACGATGGAATGAAAACTTAAAAAATAACCCTTTTGGAAGTGTGGCTAATAACGCGACATTGTTCGGTCCTGCAGTGGTAAGCATTAACGGTCGGCTCGAGCAGCGAAGTTGCGAGAGCAGTCGCTCGCGGTCGTCGGGGGTTATAACATAGAAATCGTATCGATCACAACCCTCTTCCGGCTGCACGAGCATTCTCCACAGTCTCTCAGCCTCGATTCGAACACGGAATGGAATGCGTTTTGCCATATTTTTTCTTCGCGTGCACCGACGCGACGCCGCGCCGGCATTCTCGGCGGTGGCTGCAGAAAGCTCTCGCGCGACCGGTTAAATAGTGGCGAGAACAGGGGGTTCGGCGGGGCCCGGAAAAAGAAAGAAAGCATAAAAGATGGCCGGACATTTCCACGAAGAAGCATTTCACGCGGCGCGCGCTTCGGAATGCGGTTCGCGCCGCATGCGAAATAACAATTTCGCCTGGACGAGCAGTCAGACCGCTCGAAACTTATGTTTTCCCCGACAACCTGTATACTTCTTTCCTTTTTCCGCCACTTTACGGGTGGTCGTTTTGTCGACCGGCTGAATCACGACCCACGGGCTCCCTTCCCTTTCCGAAAAAGGGCGATCCGGATAATCAGGTAATCGGTCTGACCATATACGGACGAATTCCACTTACAGTGTACCAAAGTAAGATTTAAAAAAATAAATTGATTGAAAGTCGATTAAATTTTTTAAATAAATATAAATAAGTTCTGAAGCACTCTCCCAGGGAGGGAACAGTTTTGGTGTTAATAAACGTCCCAGGAGTTTCGCAAACGTATAAATAATCGTTTAGTTCGGAATACGTCCGACCATACATAATGCAATTCCACTTAGATCGAAGTGAAAAATAATGTTCTCCTCTGGTTTAGTTTCTCCGAAACTTCCCGAAGCAACAAAGCGCTGTGTGTGTAATTGAAAAATTCATTTCCACTTTATCTTGGTCGAACGTGTCACACGGAAACTGATGGACCTCCACCTGGACGGTGCTTCTAACGAAACACGTGTAAATCATAGTAAATTAAAGCGAGATTCTTTGGAGACGTCGCGATCGATCATGAGCAAGAGAAAAAAGCGACGATGTAATTGTGCGGCTAGTAAGAGGTCAGTCTTCTCAACAAGAATCCATCTCATGCTAATTTAACTAGTATTAATCTACATTTTTGTCATGGAGCACAAATTGTAAACTAAAATTGAGATTAACTGCTGGTAATTGAACTGCTGGGATTAAACGATAAGAGATTATTATCGCAGTGAACGTCTACAGTAAGTAGAAACAGGAAGCATTGATCAGACACGTTGAATCTAATCCGAAAATTTTTAGAAATGACGAATTCTTCATTTCAGTGTTAAAAAATTAATGAAGAGTTTCTTTCGAAGATTAGTATTATACAATCAGTATAAAATTGTCTAATGTCGGAGCAAGTAGAAACAACCAGCATTGGTTAGACACACTAAGAAGACATTATTTTATTTCTCAAGTTCGCTTTCTTGTTATTCGTGCAAGCATTTATATTTTTATTACATTGCAATTTATACTGCAGAATAATTGAAAGATGATATAATATGAATAAAATAAAAGGAAGTTTCAAAAATGTTATTGAATAGTGAGATTTGCAGCAAAAATCAGCGGCTTCTAGAATATCGTGCCAGGATTCCGACTAGAGGTACACGGGTTTAAGTGCAAAGCACGAAATATCCAAGTTGCGTGATACTGCAATTCACGTACGAACAGGAAGCCCTTAATCCGTGTATTTATCAAGGATCTAGGAGCAGACGTAAAAGAAGGATAAGACTAGGAAAGACTTCGCGATTACAACACCGAGAGATCAATTTTTAACGACGGCTGGTTGCTACGACGGTCTCTTTCGACATTACTCCTACGCGAGCTTGAACAACTATAGAACCAACGTTAAATATAAATTGTCTACATAAAAGTCTTATCTTTACGCGCGCAGTACATCTACACATGTAATTATTTATTCTTTTGGTACAGTTCAGCCCAAAAGATTTAAAATCATTCTACCGAAATTAATATCCCGCGGCTGCGCCTAGTTAATTTTTAAGTAGATCTTTTAGGATAAATTAAGAATATTATACAATTCTTCAAAATATTCGCGATAAAATATATTTACGTATTATTTATTAAAAATCTGATAGAATTTGCGGATAACAGAAAGTATAATTATAATATTACAATAGAAATTTGGAGATTTTAAAGTATAGAATTGAATTTCAGTAAATTATTAGTCAATGATATTTGCAGCGAACCTGTAAAACGTCCTGCTCATTAAGATCAGCTATAGGATCCAATTTCTCAAAGCGTTTTAAGAGACACTAGATATAAAACCATAGTTAACCCACTCTCTTGCCGAGAACTGTACCTCTCTCGAGCCACTTTAGCCCTCCGTTCCTGTACTTTAGTTTACGAGAATGGCGTCTAAAAAAATGGAAGAAGTTAATTGAGCGTTAAAAGTGTTATGAATTGCTCGCGAAGGGAAACGGCGAAAAAAAGGGGGTACAAAGGGGTCGAAGGTGTGCATTTCGCTCACGCGATATCGCAGCTTACACAGCATTTAATTGCCGATACGAATCGCGGCCTCGTCGATATTTCAGACACGTTCCACGAGGACCGGCGATTTTTCTCTTAGGGCGAACTGTTTGTCCGAATAAATCAGATAAACGAATTGCTGGTATTAATATTTCCCTGCGCCCGGCAACCTGAAAGTAATTCGACTAATACCGATGTTTCTGCAAACACTGTTCATTTACGGGCTGCGATCACATGGCGGGATTAAATTCCTAATTTATCGCCCCTTCTGAAGACAGATGCCGTTCGATTTCATTTAGAGTTACTATTCGATCGCAAATAGAAATTAAGTGATTGCCCATGAAAATAATGCAATATTCATTATTATTAATTTATGACCATGATCTTAATTCTTATCTGCTTAACAAATCCCTCGACAAATTCTCGACTGGTATTAACATCAATTTATCTCGAAAATCCTGTGAGAGATATTATATTATTATTCCTCTCCAGCAATTTTAATAGATTTGAAATAATATATTAACCCTTCCGAATGGCGACTCTCTCTATTAAAATACATTAAATAATTAAAAATAATATTTTTCAAAATAACAGTATCAGATATGAAATAGCGTAGATTAAAAACCACGTTCTGGATTTCGAATTAAAATAGCTTCGACTGTAAAGGGTCAAGACGTGTTTCTATCTCTAACTTCAATTTTGCCCTAATCCGATAAAAATCTATACAACTACACGAGTAAGTAAATATATGCTATTTAGAAGCGACACTCCTCGGACAATTTCTCCACAGCCATAACCGGACTAACGAGCTCAGAGTCAGGGGAAGGGAGACATTTCGTCGCGTAGGTTCGCGGAGCACTGGACGAATTAAGAAAGGGACGACGGTCTCGCAACAATTCGATAACACGGGGAACAGCTCGGCCATCGATCAAGTGCGCGTACACGGGGTCGAGAATGTAATGACCCGTAGAAGCACCGGAGGCCACGGGGCCACGAGATTATCGGCGACAAGCTCGACAATCATTTCGCAATTACGAATGCAGCGAAACAGAGGGCTGCCAGACGTCGGCCGGCGTCGCGACACGACGGAAATAAATCGAAGCTTGATTGATCGCCGTTCCCATGAATCCTCTATGGAAACGGAATTAATGCACTGTCAATCGGGGAACGTGCAAAGCCGAACCGTGGTTTCCGCGTTCCCCCATCGCCGCTGGACCTCTGACATCGATATTTAGCCGGTTTTTATCAAATCCTAGCACCTGGCTACCCTCTCGCCCTCTCTTCTCGCTCGGCCACCGATATCACTGTAACTCGGAGGTACCGTGGCTCCTGGGAACAATGCTGTATTTTTCAGTAGAACCGTGAGAATCTACCTACTGTGCCGAGAATATTCAGGGCTGGACGTGTTGAAATTTCTTAGCGCGCTTTGCGCGAGCCGTGTAACTGTTTTCGGGAAATTGTGAGATGAAATATCGCGCGGTGAATGGAATAAAGCTGGCAGCAGCCTCAATGGTACGAAATCCTTGCAGATGAAAGTAGCGGAGTCTATTTTGACTCGGGCTTCCGGGAGCTTTGACCGATTCCCAACTCTTCGGAGAATGAATCTTTGAAGAAAATCATATATCATGCTTTCAATAATTTACTGCACCGCAGTGTATTATCAGTATATTATTAAAGTGATAAATAATATATTACAATTGGGAATAATGATTTAAAATTGAAGAGAATTTGAGAATAGACTTCTCGCGTGTCTGATCACATACATCCACTTCTACTTCAGGCTTTTATTGCTTTCGTTCGTGGTATATTTGCTAGAAAATTGTACTTTAAAGAGTCTGATAAAACATTGACCACTATCACTCGAATCTCCCAACAGTTTTCTTCTTTCCACGTTCGCTATCTATATAAAGCCATAATTACACGGCATTTCCTGTATTAGTGTACAACCTACGCAACGATGCGATACCAAGAATTCTTGCCGCAGGAGGAACAAGTACACCTTCCGTATCAGGTAAGAAGGTAGAAGAGACCGGTAACACGCTACATTGTTAGCCGAAGTAGAGGTAACGGAATCTTCCGATTACACCGCGAAGATTGTTTGCGTTCCGAGAACGATTGTCTAAGGAAACGTAAGTAAAGTCGTAGAAACGATTAAAGGACAATAGCCGGAGGGCGTAGAATCAAAGTAGGAGGGTTTTAATCGCGGAATCGAAATCGAAAGTCTCGACAGTGGCCCGGGGGAGGCGTCTTAGCCGGAGGCCACATTCGATTCGCTTCCATTATCCAATGATTACCAACTTCGTTGAGAGCGGCTGCCGTTTCAACGAGCCGATTCAGTTGAATCGATTTCCGATCGGATGTCGCGCAAACCTTCAACCGAGGCGACGCTATCGGGATCGTTACGATCGCTAGTGTCATTGTTTCCTGATCGAAGCCATTGTTTTCTGACGCGGGCTTATCATCATCGATCAATGCTCGTGCAATCAACCGGCGAGTACCGCGATTATATCCGAGAAGGTCATGGTACCTATATGTAGAATCTATATTCTAGAGAGTCTATATTCAGACAGGCTTTTCAAAATTGTTTCTCAATTGGATGTTACCTTGGTTGCATCGCATGGATCACTGAATTGTAATTATTTACGAAAATGATGTAATGTAGTTGTATATCTATAGACCCAATCTGCACAGTAAAGAATAAAAAACGAAGAATGTAAATTAACTATCAACATTGACATCTGATTGACATTGACATCGACAAACTTAGCAATTGCAGCTGTTGTTTTCATTTTACTGTTATTAGCCTGTGGAATTTTTCTATAGGAATTAAATAAGTAAGATATATAAATGAAATAAAGGGATAAAAATATCTGCAGTGAAACGGTGAGAACGGCGGAGGACGTCGTGTTACAGAAACGGATATAGAACAGAAGAAGCATGGGGAGCACTCGATAATGACAGAGCTCCCGTAGATGTCGCTCGAAGAGCTCCTCGAGGAGACATTAGAAGCGTTTGTTCACCGGGCGAGAACGGTTGAAAAGGAGAGAGCTCCTCTCGATCATTTATCCTGCCACGGAGAGGTAGCCTCCGAGCCGGTTAGATGGTAACTCAACACCTTGATGGATCAAAGTAGCGGATAACGTTGTTAGAGAAACGAATGGGCCCGCTCGGTTCTCCCGGGTCGATCCGAATGGCAGCAGCACCGGCACCGTTCACCTGCGAAGAAAAGATACGAGGCCGACGGTAGTACACGTGTAAATCCTTACCTCGCCGGAAGCCACGGCCTCGCCTGGTATGAAGAGCTCCGGATAAACGTTGTCCAGGTACCATTTGAACGACTTGCAGCCGAGCTTCTTCCTCAGCGCTTTACGGTCCGATACGTCCCCGAAGTTACCCTGTAAATTGCGGATCATAAGTCCGGGAATTTCGCGCGGCGTTGGGGAACGCCGGAACCGGTCATGATATTCGCGCAGGGCTAAACGGGGGAGAGGGGGCAACGATGGAAATACGGGGACGTCGTTTCCGGGAGCACGGATTTAAAGGCGCCGGGAATCGGGGACTCGCAGATATAATCGTAAAAAAGGGAGCTGGAAACCCGAGAAGAAATAAAGAGCGAGGAGAAACACAGGGAGCCTTTTATGGACTGGAGTTTAGAGCCTCGAAGCGGAATAATGGGGATACTTGTTCAGGGTGAAAGGACGATTTATGTGGCTGATGCGCGGCGAATCTTCGACAATCTTTCGCCGATCATACGTCGTGTCGCGGAGTTCCTTTTGTTAAGGAACACCCGAGGGCTGGCCTCCGCGAATAGCCTTTTATCCGACCACTTCGGAAGCTTTAATTGGAAAAGCATTACCTGGAAGGTACCGAATAATAATTTACGTAGTGTCTGAAATAAGCGCTGTCGGATATTTTAAGGACTCGAATCCGTGTAACGAGATTTAATTTTAAATTTTAAAGGAGAATAAAAATCGTGGATATTGACAGATGAGATTCTATTGTTAGGTATCGCAAACTTATTTAAATTCGAAGGGAGGAAGTATCGAACCAGTTATCAATTTTTACAAAAATATTTCGCTAGCCGGGACAATGCTCCGGACAGAAGCTTATACAGGAAAATAAATGAACATTCGTTGGGAGAGAGAAAATAGAATATCAATCGGTTAAATGTCTGAAAAGACTGACTTATGAGTTATAGATGGATATTTCGAACAGATGGAATAACAATTATCCTATTACCGACTAAATAATTCCGCTGCAACAGTTCGGAGGAACTTACTGTGATATATTTGGAATTTGTACAATATAATTCTGCTTTGATACAGTGCCGGCGGGGCAGAGTGCGTTATCAAACTATTAGCGCAACATAAGCTGCGAAGTAATCTACTGCGAGCCTTGTATAATAACTCGAATGGAAACGCCCGAAACTGATTCGTTCGTAATGGCAGGATTCGGTAACAGCTCGAACTAACACGCCGGTGATTTAGAATTGACAAGTCCCGACATATCGCGCTGCTCGATCCGGAAAAAGTTGTACCTAAACGTAATTGCTTGTACGAAAAATATGACTGACGTATCAGCCATGAATCTATTGGTAGAAAATCGAGATCGCTGTCCTATCATGCGTGACAAAATAAATCACAAGCGTAGAACCATATATCTTTATCCGGCGCTTCGTTTTCGAAAAAGGAAGGCACTGCCGCGGACGAGATATGTACACGGGTAGTCTAGACGCCCGATTAACCCCTTCCACTACCAATGATCTCACAGCTGTATTGCTTAACACTTGTTTGCGACTAATAAATTCCTACGCGAGGCAGACTGTTTAAATATTCGTAATAGAAGGGTAGAATTTTATTTAGATTTAACATGCTCGATCGATATTTTAATTAATCCATATTTAGTAGAACATGTTCTAAATTTTCATAACGAGTTTGATACGATATTGCAAGGAGTTAATTATTGTAATTATAACAAACTCGGATAAAAATCGGAAGAAATGTATGCTTTGTACGGAACAATATAAAATAGCTGCCCCGAGTGCGTCGTAAACGTAGCGTTAAATTTTTACAGGTTTCGTCAGTCGTATAAAATAGAAAGAAATAAATAATAATAACAAACGGGATAAAAATCGAAAGAGCCGGAACACGGGAGCGTCGAGAGCATCCGTCCACCCAGATTCGAAACACAATGTCCAAGTCGGCCCCTCCACAAAATATCGTCGAAGGAGGTCCAGAGTGGCACTTGTTCCGGGCGCCATAATTTGACGTGAGCGCGGGAAACGATTTATTTTTATCCTATCATTCCACTTGCCCGATCGGTTCCCGTCGCAGGCGGACAAGCTGCCAGGATAAAGGATAGATCGTTATGACCGGGGATAAAAGAAGCGTCTCTCAAGAAAGCCGGGACACGCGAGCGATCCCGAAGAGTGCTCGCCACGTTTATGACCCTCCCCCTTTTTACGACTAGTCTCGGTCTACGCTACTCTCCATCATCGGCCGTGGTTATCGTCATCCCTTATCGTAACTGTTCCCCGACGAACGTGTGCCCGGGCACACTCCGATCCGCCGACCCAATAAAATCACACGCAAATGGAAACACAAGTACTCGCCGGCCCAGCCCCGGTAGGATCGTTTCATGGCCGCGAGATACGATTAACGAACAACAAAAAACTATACTGCCCCTCGCGGCAACGTTGCTGCAACAGATTTAATGCCGACTTAATGGAAGGGTTACGAGCCACTGCCCGCGCAATTACCGACATTTTCTGGCGGTGGAAACGCCGTCTTCAATTTTCTGCCGCGCCGATCGGCTGATTTGACCAAAGAAATTTCAACGCGAGAAGCAGAAGATAATTGAAACACCTTGCGCACCCTCCGTTTAAAGCCCACCGAAGCAAATCAAATTGAAAGAAATTCAGAAGTCGGCCCTGAAAAATCGGACGACTTTCGGGGAGCGAATCCCATGGATCCCCGGGCCGATAAGGGAAACTTCAGTTTCGCAAAGTAACCATTTCTCTTTCCATCGGCGGTCTTTTTCAGCGAAAGAGCATACGTAGCTACGGCGTAATCCGTCTGGAGGAAGCCGGAAGGAGGAAAATCAAGATGACGAGTCAGGAAGGAGTAGGAGGAGTGGGTGGAGAAGGAGGAGGAGGAGGAGGGGCGGCAGATGTGTGGGCGGACGAGCTTTCTGAAAAAGGTTGCTTGCGGCAGAAGTGCTCACCTTGTCGTGACCTATCCTCTGGTAGTAGTACTTGGCGTACTCGTCTAGCCACACTTCGCTCAGCCTTATGCTGTTCCTCTTGAGCACGTTCACGCCGCTGCGCCACTTGTACGGCGAACGTTTCCGGAAGATGTGGCCCACGTGCGAGCACGGCACGATCTCCAGGGTACCTGGAACCGCAAGTCGAATTTCATTCGTACGTTCCCCGCGAAATGGGGACGGCTGATTGCCCGGCGAAACAAGTTTATTCCGCGCAAACCGGAAATAACCGGCGCCGAACCCAGCCGAGCCGAGCCGCGTTACGCCAAGGTTTCGGATTGGTAGAGCGAGACCCCGTGATCCCGTCGCTGTTTCCCGGTTTAAGCTTTTCGGGGCGTCCGGGCTGAGGGCAAAAATCGCCGCTGCCGCCAAGGCCAAAGAGGCCAAAGCGTTATTGGTTGTCGAGAAGGATTATACCCTGATGTGGATTTACGTCGAGCTAGATTGGATTGCTGGAACTGCATTCCAGGCTTGATGCAGTTCAACGGCGCCCTTAGACCCGCGCGAACAACCGTCCACCGATCATTTTGTTTGGATTTTATGGGGGATGAAGTATCGTTACGCTTCTTCTACTGCTCGCTCGACTATTTAACGCCGAACACGACTCCTCGCAAGAATGGCGAAATTGAACTCACGGTTTTATTGGAACGATGCCGGTGTCGGTGAAAGGGTCTCGAATGCGTCTTGCGCGACCAGCTGCCGAGTTTAGGGCTCGAGCTCTGCTATCGAAAACTGTATCTATGTTACACGAAATTTGTGGAAATATTATCGCGAGTGGTTCGATCGCTATGCTATGCATATTACCGATTAATTATTAGCATCGTTTAAAATTGAACAAACGTGATTGAACGGTATGTTCATAATTACATGAATTACATTAAAAGTTTAATGACATTTTAATGCGTCGATTATTAATCGAATATTATTAGAAGTTAAAATATAGTTTTAAAATATTAAACGTCGTTCCGCGGATGTGCTGTAATTAATACAGCCTCGGAAGAGCAGGTGCGAACGTGATATCAGCACACATTCCAGGAAGTGCTGAATTAAAGGACGGAAAGAACGAGTTGAGGGTAGGAAATGAAAGCGTTAAATTATTCAAGATCTTGGATAAATATCTCCTGCATAGACTACAAAAGCTGAACAAAGGCTTCCTTCGTTGATTTTCAGAAAGGAAATGAATGTCTTAAATTACCGAAGATCCTGAATAAATATTGTCTATAGACTATCACAGCCGAACAAAGGCTTTCTTCCGCGACTTTAAGGAAGGAAATGAAAGTCTTACACTACCGAAGGCGTGGCGCAAATATTGTCTACGGACTATCGCAAGTCGGCAAATTATCTGTCACCGTTGCGCACGGTTCAGGTAACTGCATTATTAATATTTTCCGACTAAAAGCGAATTCAAGTCCTCGCAGCTCTTGCCATTTTTCAACAAATACTAGTTTAAAGCGAATTTAAACAATTCTCTGTTATATCGGTGGATTTTGAAGAAAAGTTATTTTCAGTTAGAGAACAATTAAGCCAGCCAATCAACGTTAAATAAATTTCGGGTTTGCATAAGATTCTTCGAGTCTACTCGATGATGAAATCAATTTAATTAGAGGGAAAATGGTATAGTCTTTTTATGCAGTTTGTATTTCAGCTACTTTCTATGCTTTTTATAGTTTAGTTACTTTTGATGCGGTAGCGACGGTGTTCTTATGGTGCTAGACGCAAGGATTTTCCGTGGAAAAATTCTGGTTCGTTCGTTCCTGTCAATTTCTTGGGAACTGTTTTTACGATATCGTGTACCTACCTCCACACATCCAGGTTTTGAACGAAAGCTCGAGATTTTCGCCGCCCCAAATGTCGAAACCGCTGTCGTACGTGCCAAGGCGGTCGAAGAAAGCTCGATCTATCGAAAAGAGGCCGCCGGCCATGGTCGGCGACCACACCGGCTCCGCGGGATTTTTGTGTCTCTTTTTCTCCCTCTCTGGTACCGTGTGCCAATTGAACTGGTAACAAATTAACAAACCATGAGAGCGTCGCGGAATTTTTATTACACCTGCCTCCTTTTATTATACCTCCTGCGATTATCTCGCAGAATTTTTGTTTTTCATTATCGCACTCAGAACATTGAAAATATATAAAAGCTCAAAGGCCTCCTGCATTAGTTCGAATTTTGTTCTAAAAAAGCGCGCTGAATTCGTATGCCTCGTTGGACGGTTTAAATCGGATTTATAAAATTTCAGCTCGCCGTGGCTGTTTAGCGAGGTAATGGCACCGATTTAATTTCATTTAGCGGATATCACAAAGCGAACCAAAAGCCTGGAAATATGCACACGCTCTGGAAGCTTTTATTAAAGCTGTCAGACTTTTTAAAATAATGATCTAGCAAGTTGCTGTGCCTGACGGAACACGATCCTGTGTCACCCTTTCGCTGCTGAATAAAACATTTTTACTTAATTTCGCACCCAGTAGCTCCGCAACTCGCCTTCTCGCACATTTTAATGCGCGCATTATTAAAAACTTTACCAACGGAGAATATCCTCGTACCAGCTAAAGACAAAATATTCATATCAATGATAATCCTTCACGGAAGAATAATCCTTACGTACTTTCGGTTCGTCCGCTATACATTCAGTTAATGTCTCCGCGCGAAATTAGTAACGAATTAACGAACAGGCCCGGGAGGCCAGGGAAGACAGAGATTCGGATTAAATTGCAGATAAAATCTCAAAGGCGAGA
The DNA here is from genome assembly GCA_028455555.1 of Augochlorella aurata. Classification (NCBI taxonomy): domain Eukaryota; kingdom Metazoa; phylum Arthropoda; class Insecta; order Hymenoptera; family Halictidae; genus Augochlorella; species Augochlorella aurata. The sequence goes on along the minus strand of CM052165.1, from coordinate 9,263,062 downwards.
TGTCGAATAATATTCCTCTTCGTCTATTCTTCATGCTCTGAGTTCATTTTAAAACACCATTTCATTCGGAACGAAGTACAATTCTACGCGTTTATTATACTAAATCGTAATTTTATTAACCCCTTGACGTATCATTTTCCTCACGGTTACTGCGATTAGAAATTTGTCAATTGCAATAATTTCTTAGGAGGAGCAGAGAAAATTCACGTTTATTCTTTGTAACATTCATAGCCAAGTAATTTCCATCTCGAGTCGGACTCGTCGAAGTACGGCAAGGGGTTAAACCTTATAATGTAAATTATAAATATAGTATAATATAATATATATATAATATATAATATAGAGCTGGAGAGAGAGGATAAAAATTAAGTGGATGCTCCCGAAAGATGAATGTTAGGATGCTCGATATTGCAAATAGTTTGGAAGTTCGCTGCGTACACAGAACACCTAAGATCATAATATTTGGCGAAATTTCCCGGGGAAATTTCCTTTGGAAACTGGGACATTTCTTGCATCCGACTCGACAATTCCGTGCATAGTTTCAGAGTGAACGACCCCCGGGTATGAAATTATTTTCTGATGGCGACATAACAGCGCGCTGCGCTGCGCAGCGCAGCGGGGGGAATTTCACTTACTTGGAGATTCCAATCGAAACCGCCCACGTTGACGCCGCCCGAATCCCGCCAGTGATATTCGAGCGTGGTGTCGTCGATCACGTCGATCACGGGGCACACGACCGTCGTCGAATCCCTCGCGATTCGATCGAGAAGTGGCTCCAGCCAGCCTTCCGTGCATTCGCAATGGCTGTCCAGGTATGTCAGCACGGGAGCTTTCGCGGCTGCCGCGCCTAATAAGCGCGCCCTAATAAGGCCCTCGCGTTTCTGCGCCCGAATGATCTGCACCTTCGGGTAGTTCATCATGTAGTCCTCCAGCTGACGCTGCAGGTGAGCTGGAAATTACATTCGGACACGTCCAATTACGCGCGTTGAGTTATGGTTGAGGCAACTTTTTAATTGACCTTCTGAAAGTCAATTTTATTTGTTTGCTTTCGTTAGGGTACAATATCTTTGTCAAACTTGATATACGATTTTATATACCAATCTTTGTAAGGGTAGAATTTCGTTGCTAAATTTGATAACTAAATTCAGTTTTCTAAATTTATGTACAACAGCGATTGTCAATTTACTGTTTCGTACGAGATTGAATTATTCAGTTTCCAATTAAATTGGCAGAATAATTGTTAAGGAATTATGCCATTTCGAAATGATAGTAAACTATTGACTTTGCGGATAAATTAATAGCTGCAAGTATCGATCTAATTTATTTAGGTGAAACGAAGATTTTCGAGATAAATTTTGCTATCGAACAAATCGCAGGCAGCGATTACACGGGGTTAGCAATAATTAACAGTCGCCGAGGATTTATTCTTCGTTGGGACAGCTCGACTAAAAGCTTATATCACGCGGCCCTATCGAAGGAGCTTAATCCAACTGCGGATAATATAAAGGGATTCTCGAGGAGCGTCGTTTTGATAACGAACGAATCGATTACCATGGAAGGACACGCGCGCGAATCATTCGAACGACGAGGCTGACAATGCGACGCGGCCCGGACACGTTGCACTGCTGTTTTATTTCATTTGCTTTTTTCCGAAACGTCCGAACAATCCCCTTTTGTTTGACCAGACTTTTAATAACGCACTTGATACAAAAATTCATTAAAATCGCGTTATCGAATGCGCCAAAGAGAATGGCGCGCCGAACGATTTAATTAAAATTCAATGTCTGAACTGGTACATCGAGCTGTCACGTGACGCTCCGCGTCATGTTCAGGATCGTTAAACACTATTTGCCAATTACTAATTCTTTCGCGATCGCGGCGCGTAATTATACGAGAAATAAATGTTTCGATTCGGACAAAGGACCGTTTCCGGCAGAATTCACTGGCTTTTAATCGCGTTGGAAATCTATCGATGCAAGAGGCGATCCACAGGGAACGGAAATCGTTGCTGAAAGTATTTATCTCTTTGTTATCGAAGTCCCGTTAATGGTTTCTTTTAAATGCGTTTACCGACTGCATTCGCGCAGTGCTTTCGCCGCATTTTCATCGAACATCTTCGCGAGATTACAAATTAACAGCTCGAATCGTTATTTCTCTCGTGGAACCGCGTGTTAAAATTACTTTTTATCGGAAACTGATTAGACAAGCGACTAAAAGCGACTAAAAGCGACTGAAAATTTTGTTCGTTGAGTCCGTCAGACATTTTTCTCCCAGCCGCGCGACAACGCTGGCTTTCGAAGCGGATAAAAGTAGCACAGAGAAGGTGAGAGGAGCTTATTGTGTCGTTCCTATGATAAAACAATCAGTCGGCTTGTAATAGGACACGCCAGGTGCTGTCTATGGTGTTGGTAGCCATGTTTATGAGCCGCACTTCCGCCAGACGCGGAAGCTTATCTCGAGCTTTTAAGGGGATTTTCACGGGCTCCACGCCATGCTGCCTCCGCCACGCCACACCATCCCCTATTCCCTGTCAAGGGTTAATCTCGCCAGCCTTTCCGTTGCGATTTTTATTTTTCTTCACCCTTCGTTACACGCGACTCCTGCCGGTTATCTGGCCTCTCGATCCTCCAGTGTATTAATAAGGTCTGGACGCCCCCGAGGACACCGTGGCTTCGGCCGATCGCGTCATTTCCCCCGGCGATCTATCCTAACAATTTATTCTTCAAATTATTCCCCGATATCAAATACTCCGACATAATGGAGTCCAGCGAGATTTCCTTCAACGTCGACGTAATTTTCTTTCACCCAGCGACCGCAAACAATCGATTTGTTTAATTAAAAAGGGACAATGAAATGTTGAGATTTACGCTATTCATTGCTCCGTTGATTTACTTCTGGAGACTGTTAATTTTTGTGAAAAATAAAAACTGTCTTTTATGTTAATTAAATGTATACCTTCGTTTGAATAAATTCGAGTATTAGCAATTTAAAATTATAATAAAAATGAATTAGAATTAAAATGTTGCGAGACGAAACATTTTCAATGTACGATCTACCTGTAATAATTAATTAATAATCGTCTTCTCTACTAAACAATCTTTATCCATAAATAAAGAATAAATAAATAGATTAAAAAACGAAGGGCAAAGCTTCAATACGCTATTCACCTGCGCCCACAAGTGTTGAGATACTTACGAAGGAAAAAAATAATTGACCAATAAACTTCGCCCCCTTGGCGTTGAAGTTCACGCGTCAAACACAGGCAAATCTGACTATCATGCGGGGGTGGAAGCGAACGAACGAACGAACGAACGGAAGTCCGTGGAAAGGTATCAACGTGTCGGCGTCGTTGGCATGTATCAACCTGTCGGAATTTCCCGAGTACACGCGAAACATGTCGGCGAAAGCTTTCCCTTCTATTCACGTTGACCCGATCGTTACGGTGCTCGCGGAGCTCGCTCCACACGCTGGAGATGGATCGCGATTAATCGATCTATCGCGGAGCTACAGAACCCCGGCACCGACGCGATAACGAATCACCGGGCTGAATAGGGACGGGCTTGCTCGGTCGAGCAACTATTATTACTGCATAACGAAACTCTTCCATTCGGACTTTGTCCTCGTCGATCCTTAACGCGCCGATCCCCCCTCTCCTACGGAATAATTAAACGGAATAAAAAAAAAACGCGTCGCGGTCGAACTATTTCGGTACATTGTGTTTCATATCGTTTATCGATACGCGCCGACTCGTGCAAGTCGGATCGAAGATGTCGAGACTTTCCTGAATCTCTTTGTAATTTATAGGAGGCGTTGCATTCGAATTGATTCATGTGTTCTTGCTGCGGACCATTCAACTGGAAAGTCCATTGTCGAGCGTGATTCAGTGTCGTTCCTAGCGCTGGCAGATTGAAAGGTTTAAGAACGTTTGAAGCAGCTCGGTGACTTACGCATGTCGGAGTAATCGTCCACCAAGATGATCTCTTGGATCAAGTGCTCCGGCGATCTATCCAGCACCGAATGAACTGTCCTTAACAATACTGACCAAGCTTCGTTGTGGAAGCATATTATCACTGCAGTGGGCGGAAGATCCTTCATGTACCTCCCTGGTTCTTTGCACCTGTAACAAGAAAGACACACGTATAAAATTTATAAAATTACTAACTAATTAATTAAATTACTCTAATATAAAAAAATTACTGGAACTCTCTAAACCTTAGAAAAAACTTTACAATTGTCACTTCTATATACATATGACGAAACAATAAATTGTCCAGGTTATTAAATAAAAGGTTATCTAAATCTTCAACAAATAAAATTTCATTCCTAACGAATGATAAAAGCTCGACGAGGATAATTTTCAAAGCGAGCGGAATGATCGAAAAATCTGCGGAAGTTCGCGTCGCCGAGCAAAGGCGAAATGTGATTGGAGAGTACGGCAATCGAGCCGGAAGTTAGGTCGAATAAGTATTCGAGTCGGCTACAAATTGAACGGCTCTGGTATTAATATCTTAATCCCATCATCGAACCGAAGATACGGATTACGGGGAAGAGATACCGGCGGGACGATAGGGGCCAAAATACGGTAATGCGATTAGAAACCGCTGTGTTGGCAGAATAAACGGCCGGGAGGTGTACACACATTTCTGAGCTCCCTGTAGGCCAAGATTCCGAGGGGTCGTTTGATACGCCGAGCCGCGCCATCGGCGTATCGCCTAATAAAGCTAATGTAGATAATACGCTCCGTAAACAGTGAAGTTTCTCGGTTCCTCAGTCATTACGCGCATCTGTGCACCTTCTGCCACCGGAGCTGGAGATGCAGTTCGAATGCTCGGAAACGAACTTCCTAGTTCCACTGTAATATCGGTTTAACATGCCGATTCAACGGAATCTTAAAATGATCAGGCTTCTTAAATCCTTCTTCTATACACATGTTCTTCGGCGAAGTGTATTTTACTAAATTAACAATAGGAGAGCAGTTCCAGGTAAACAATACCTGATAATAAAAAGAGATCTCCCCATTCGGTTGGCTAAGAGTTCCTTAAAAATTCAATCTGAATATTTTATCGATCGCTGAAAGTTTTATAACACTGCCTCCAGTGTTATGGTTTATTTGAAACATGCGGGGGTGGGATAATTAATGTATTAATTTGGAAGCTGCGCCGCCATTTGCACAATGTGTAACCCCTGAAATTAAACAGTCGCTTATTACAGTTTATAATATCTGTTACATGTCGAATACACGGAGATAATTCTTTGAATATCTTTTTGTTATTTAATAAACTTTCAAGGTACCATGCACGATGACAGAGGAGGGCAGGACGGAACGTTTTAAAACGATGATCATCATTTGGCGTGACGTGAAAGCGAATACGGTTAAAAGTGAAGTTTTTTAAAGCGACGGACTTGACAAAGGCGTTACGGTTTCCGGCATTGCGTGCATTAAACTCGAGCCATTTTTTCGAACGTGGTTCCCTTTGCGAGAAATCAGTTTGCGGTTTATATTTGGCTGTTTGCATGGAATCAACTGTAAGCCAACCGGGTTTTCTGCATACCGAGGGAGCGGTGAACAAGCAACAGGAAATATAGAAGCAGCTTACACGGGCTTAGGGCGATTCTGGTCGTGTGCGAAAGAACGTGCGTGCGCCAGTAGATATGTCGAACCATGGTCAGACAAGAAGCTACGGTATCCCAGCGATAGTGCAGCGATAGTACAGCGATAGTACAGCGATAGTATAGGGATCGTATTCGAGGCACAGACATTCTCTATCGACCTTTTAACCATGTATGAACAATTATTAAGGTAAAAAACTTTACATTATTTTTAACTAGATTTTTCGTTCGCAAATAGTAATTAAATTGCGGTTACTCGTAACATTATGGTTTCAGTATTGAACATATTGACATATTCAACTTCTATGTACAAAATGCAATACAATATCGCATATCCTGCAATATCAACAATTACGTGATCAGTAATAATTTAGGAGTAAATATTACCTGTTAAAAATAATGGACAATTTTGAATCTGGTGATAAACCTTTGCAGATGATTTCTATCTGATTAATAATTTTCCAAAAATATTGAGATTCATTGTCTTCTCTTCTCTGACTGGCTATTCAATCTTTGAACATTCTACGCGGGATATATCGAAGAAGAATAGCAAATGTTTTCCTGCCGGTCGTTCCATGTCAGATCGATCATATCCGAAGCCGGTGCCTACAATATTCCTCAAAACGAATTATGATGTATCGCGCACGAAATTAGGATCAGGGTGTTGTGTCAACCATTCTGCTGCTTTGGAATTTCCTTATGAAATATCTTCAGAATATTCTCACGAGTTTCCATAAAACATATCATTCCCGAAATATCTAACATTAAGTGTTCGTTAACTGTGCTTGTCTCGATAAAACTGCCTCTCTAATTTATAAACCGCGGAATTTCGGGACACCCTGTACACCCTGTCCGAAGCATTCGAGCACCCCAGCCAGCGACGAGGAAATAGGAATCCTACATTTCACGTGGAACGACCCGGCGGTCGAAAAAAAGGCGATTTTTGGCGATCCGTTGCAGCGTCAAATTTCATCGTCCTGTTGAAAATTGGCGGATATTTAAATGTCGATAAGAGGAAGTTGGCGTCCCGCCAAAACGCCACTAGACTTTTTCATCCGGAGCGGAGCGCGGAAGCACGTGGCGGGGCCACAAAAATCCAGGATTTCCAAAGGACTCGCGAGCATTTCCCGGCTCGCATTGCAAATGTTAGCTTAGCCAGAAATGGTCCCCTCGCCGCGGTGTGGGAAACGGGAGCAGGGCCGGTGGAGGAGGGCGCAGGGGGCACAGGGGTGCTCGTGAACGGGGGGTCTCAGGTTTGCGGGGGCGAGGGCAGATTAAATACCGGAAGACCGTCGAAAAAGGCGGAGGACGAAGGAGCCGGCTCCCCTTTCTCATTCGATAATCCCGGCTGATTTCCAGCCAGCCAACAATGGAGGCCCTTTTATCGCCGGCGGAGAGGATATCGTCGCTGTTGAACGGCAATCGAGCAGAAACGATCCGCAGTGTTTCCGCCGGCTTAAAGGTTTTTCCGGTCCGCGTGGCCGCGGCAACACGCTCGTGAAATTAACGGGCCGCAGTGACAGTTGTACGGAACGATGTCGGACGGTTTTCTACCGTTGTCCGACCGAGGACCTGGCCGACGTTAACGGGCTTTAATATCGCCAAAGAATCACGACCGGACGGCTTTTTTGACTATTCAGTTTGCACTTCGTGTAATCGCCGAAATTGAACGGAATTGATCGGGATTGTGCCATTGCGGTTTTCGCCAGCCTCCGAGTCCGCTGCTGTCGTCGTTTTAACAGATGCAATTTGCTATGTTTTTCCATTTGGTTATCATTAGACTGCTGATCTTTATGAAAAATGAAAGTTTTCTTTATCGATTGTACCGAATAAAAACAGTATAAAAGTTTTTCTTCTATCAATTTAGTAACTTGGAAGTAATTTATAAATAGTATTGAGTTTTTAGAATTTTTCAATCATTTCTTAATACAGCTTACTAGTTAAATACTAATTAAAAATACTTCGATTGCAATTTTACTTCAATGAAAATTAGATTTCAGAAATGGTATGCGACGTGCTATGAGAAATCAATTGCGCGGATCGTCCAGAGAATTCCATGAACGAGTTTGCAGCTGAAATCGATCGCCAGCGGTATCATTATCGTCCGTAGCAGCCTTCGGAGGCATAATTCAGGCCGGGTGCGTGTCAAAAGATCACGGATAGGTGTTTCAATTAGTCGGCCAGCGGAATGTCTCGGCCTTTGGCCAGGCCGGCCCACGGGGCGTCGTAAAGATCCTTAATGGCCAAGGGGTGCGGACTTTCGGCCGTGAATGTGATAGGGATGTCCATGATGAAGCGTTCCTATGGCCGCGTGTTCGCGGAACGTGGCCTAACCGGTGGGAGTTTTTGCACGCGAGGCGAATAGAGTCGTCCGCGAGACGCCGAGAAAATCGAGTTCATTGTTTCCGTATTTTTCTATCGTAAACAGCCGTGCTACAGTAGTCAGCTTCGCGCGGCTATCGGATTTCTTAAGCCTCATCCGTCACGCGGTTTCCCAGGGGAATTTGTCACACGGTGTCAAATTAATGCAGCGGCGAAAAATCAGCGTGACGGGCGGATGAATAATTAAGTTTGCAAATGACAATCTTCTGAAACTGATGAATGTTTTTCATTGAAACAAATACGTTTTAATTCCAAAGTAAAATATTCAAAATATCTGAAACACTTTCCAATCTATTGTTATTTACTCGTTGTTTCTTTATTACTTATGAATTGTTTAAATCTCTGCGCTAAAAAGCCGAGTTCTCGATGCATTTTGAGAACTCGGCACATAATTCGATTAAAATATTTCACCGCGTGATAACCAATGCTCGTTTGAACTGTGTCTCGAATTATCGATTATTAATTACCACGAGAATAACTCTGGTTCGCTTATGTCGTAATATATCAACGTAATTGCACGCATTTACTACGCGCGTTAAATATTTAATCCGGTAGTGCAGGCAGCTTCGACGCAGAAAGAGATAGAGAGGGCGTGAGAGAGAGAGAGAGAGACATCGGCTTCGCATTCGTCGGTTTTAATCGACTGGATCCAGTGAACCGGATCAAAATAATTCAAATCCGTATGCATTCTTTTCGGCGTTGTGTGCGTTTTAATATGCAGGATGGGCTGCTTTGAAATTGAAAACGCTTGGAATATTTGGACAACTGACTCGAAATCTAACACGATGTTTCGAGCCCGAACGTGTGTCGGCTGCCGCGTCGAATCCACCGCTGTTTTCATCTGCTGCACTGCGTTTTAAATTATTTTATATGCACGTACGAGTATATTCATCCATTTATTATAAGACTGCGATTTTAATGAATTGTAAAATTTCTAACGTTTTCTCCAAATTATATTTGAAAAAACACTAATACAATAGCGTTTTGAAGTCAAGATATTTCTTTCGCGAAGTAACTAGTAAAATCCAAGTCGATTTAATTAATATAATCGATTTTCAAAGTCGCAGCTGTTAATACGACTTCCAAGATAAACGGACAAATATTTTGAAGAGAAGCGTGCACAGCATTTCGATGTTAATTTTCGCGCGACGGAAAATTCGGCCGAGATTTACCGAGCGGACGCGGAAGCTCGGGGATGCGTTAAAAAAAAAGGCAATTAAGCTGAGGATGGCCGAGGCGCGATGATTTTTGCATACAGTGAGTCGAATTGAAGCGAGCCCAATAGGAACGCCGCGACGCGGCGGGCAGAGTAAACTTTCGGGAAAATTTGCTAAATGAATCGCCGCGGCTGTTGCGGCTGTTGTGGCCCGTCACGCGTGGCTTGATTGTTTCGTTATGAATTCGTTTGCAGCGAAGCCGCGCCGCAAAAATGAGCCCTACGAGCTTGGAACTGTGTTAATTATAATACTTCAATTCGTATCATTGAAGTACACGGCCCGCGAGTTGTTACGCGGGCGAACGCGAAGGGGGCGAAAGTTGCTTCTCAATTACCAGCTTAAATGTTTAGTTTCGTTTGCGGCTCTGATGCTTTTTTTCCCGCGGAAGTTAATTATGCTTCTGCGTCGCGGTGCGCCCGCTAAATGTACGGCTACGCGTTTAATGGGACAATCTAAGCTTTAATGAATTTAATAACCCGTGCTTTGTGCAACTCTTAATTAAATTCCGTATTTAATTCTGTTATTTTCTGCCGTTTAATTGCCCCCTTTTTTATTCATTATATTTCGCGCGTCGTCGTTAGACCGCTGTGTCGGCGATCCGATTATTATGCGTACGAATGCGGGGATTATGGCGTCACGATCACTCGAGGAAATTACTGTAGCTTGCAACGGAGCCAAATGTTAACGCTAAGCGGCTGTCTGCTGCTCCGCAACTGTTTGGGTCATTAAAGGGAGATCGTATTAAAACGATAATTTAAACAAAATCTAACACAGTTATTTGCAAATGGATATATAAAAATATCAACACTGTACCAATATAATATCGATATTAAATTTTCATTATTTTTATTTCGTTAGTATTTTCTTGTCTAATAAGCTCGATTGATAAATTGTTGCTAAAGTACAAAATCAGGCAAGTGCGACTTTCATCGGAATATTCAGTGCTTCGGTAAAACCGATGGCACGCGATCGAAGGATGCCGAAGACCGAAAAATCATGTTCCTCTCGAACTCTTGCGAACGAACACAATCGCAGGAATTCCGCGAGCAGCGTAGAAATTGGATGCAAACAGGAATGCTTGTTAGCGCTCTGAGCATTCCCCCGGGCATACGCCAGCAGCGATAACGGCGCTAGAATGTTGACTCATTACCGGTAAACACAATCTATCATCTGCCTTTCAGCTTTAAGTTGATCGCGCATCGCGAGCAAAGTTTAATCGACGGCCGTCTTTGACTCCGGGCGGAATTTTCTAACGCGTTTACGCGCGAGTGGCAGCTTCGCGCAACTTCGAGTTGCCACCATGGCAACCATAATAATCATGCCTCGACTCTATTGCAGAAACTGGCATTGAAATAGCAAAAGTTGAAATAACGAGAATTAATGCTCCTAAAAAATATTGAGAATAATTATAATAATTTCAATACGCTAAAAAATTATTCTGTTAAGCTGGTAAGGTGTCGTATCATTCTGAGAATTAGAAATATGGAGCAGTGATTTATTTTGCGTCTCGCCTATTTAAAAAATTCAGTAGAAGCTAGTTATGGTTAAGTGGATTTTTGGCGAAACATTATTCGAATCTATCGCATGATTCGATCGATTGAGAGATGGTAAAATTAATGGACGGTGGGGCAACGCACTGATTGCTCCGGGAACTCAATGTTAATAATAATGTATCATTAATTTCATTTGACGAGATTATTATAATGCATGAGGGAAACTGCGGGCGGAATGTGTGCACGAATTTCACGCTCTAATTACAACATATTCAGAGCAAAGTATCAGGCTCGCCGCAATGAAGTTTATTGCTAGTGGCAATTTTGACCAAATTACGTGTTACAAACGTGGCTCCGGCAACCATATTAAATTAGCAATCAGCAAATAGCAATATCTAGCCGAATTAACTGCCGAGAGCTTCACTGACATCCGTTTAAACAGGAGACCAACCAAACGAAACTCGGTCTACTATTTCGCTAATATTTTCATGTACCAGGTGCAAACTTTAACGTCGAATTCGTACCTGCACGTTTTGTGCACTCTATTTGGGAATCTCGCGTGCTGTCAAGTAATTAACCGACCTCGACAAATACTTCTCAACTGTACATTCCATTCTTAATGTTCAATTGCAATTTCTATTGTTGGAAATTACGCGCCTGTTCCCTTTGTATCTTATTGAATCGTTTACAACAAAGAACAAATTGGTTTCGTTCACTACAAGTCCTATATGGTGAAGTTCAAGTAAATTTGTCATTAATTATTCTGTATTTTAACTGTTAGACATGGTAGATATATACAAATGTTTTAATAAATTATTATAATGTGCGTTAGCATTTTAGAAATTGAGAGATTATGTGATGGAAGTTGGAGTATCACTATACCGTCTGACAAATGCTGATTATTTCTACTTAGAGTAGATGCCGAGCATAATGCAACCCCCTTTTGTGTATACTGTAAGGATGTCCGAGAAAAACAATATATTCGGATTTGTAAAAAGGTGTTTATTTTCAATATAATCTTTCGCTCGCGCTGCAACGACAACCCCGTTGCTTCTTTGGCCGCGTTCTTATACTCAGCGGTGTTGTAGGCGGTTCCCACTGAATACCAATAGTATTTCTTAAAAACTAATGTGCAACCTCCGAGAGGCGACAGGGTGAGGGAAGCTGGCCAATTTGCCGAGGTACCCTCGCCTTGGGCTCTCGTTGCCTACCTAAGGCCCTTGATATCTCTCATTTGGTTCGCAGATGTTTTACGGTGCGTCAACGGCTATTGAGACCTTTAGCTAAAATACGGAGTTCCTAACAAACCATCATAAAACAGAAAGTTCCGCTAAATCTCAAAAATAGCCTGTAGTCACGTCCGCACCATAATCATAAACTGCGTCCCTTTCTAATAGGCTATGGTCGCCGAATCCTTACAATACATAGCGCAACAATCATTGTCACTTGGTTTATGCCAGTTTCTAAGTCATAGTTTATTACCGTGTGTATACTTATCTCACAAGTGGAAACATCTAGCAATGGTCAGACGTGCAAGCAGACTACCAACTAGTTAACTTTCCACATAACAGAGTCTCGCATTCTTGATAATTCTAGCATTAAGCTCATAATGGTCGAGCAGTTGCATCAACGATTCTACTTGCAAAACTTTCTCAATTTTATGTCACATTCGTACATCAATTATGATATTCTCAAAATGTCGCTTAAATACCGGCGGCTTCGTTCGGCTTAAAAAATTCATAGCGCACGTGACAATCGATAAATTAACCATTAATATATGTTAATGGGGTCCGCGGTCGCCACACTCGCGCGGACATTTCGAGTTAAATCGCGTCTCGAATGCGTACGAAATCCCGTTCTTGACGAACCGGCGCGGCGAGATTCATGAGAACAATAATCCGAATACAATATTCTGCGTCACCACTCTAAACGGGATTAAACGCGGTTCAATTAATTTGTCCGCATTGAAATTGTATTTATTTCGCTCGGACGTGGTAGTAACGCGGACAACAAGGGATTATCGACAGATAATTAAATTCTGTTAGACCAAATTAATCGGCGCGCGGATTAATTGACGTTCATTTGGCCGATGTAAAAACACATTGTCGAGGTAACGGCGAACTATTGCCGCGTCGGCGGAACTAATATTTCAGTGTTAGACACTTCCTATCTGGGTTAATTAACTATGGAACAAGCCGGCGATGATATACTGCCGCGAAGTCTCCCAGAATATTTTCCGAAGTTTTCAAGGATCAGCTCGAGATGGACCAGCGGAGAAGAAGCGGAATTTCGAGCCTCGGCGAAATTCTCTATGCGAGCTTCAGGCTCTCTTTAGATATTCTCTGGTTCTACGCTCCCGCACAATTGAAGATTAAACAATTGTACAAAAGATTCCGATACGTTCACCAGCAAAGTTACAGGGTTAAGTCAATTTTAGTTGGAAAGTCGATATTTGAGTTGCCATTTTCCGGAGAAGAATCGAACTGTCTAGGTTCGCTTTAAAAATATATCTGCGAGCCAACTCGAGCATTTTAAGAGATTTCAACAAATTTTCTTTGTTACTCAAATTACCATGGATTTAATAATCGTCGCCTTCTCCTTCCAGTGGCCCTGTAAAATTCCATGTACGATTTTTCCTCGGCATTTTATTACAGCTCGAATGAAAAGCGTCTGATAGAGAAAGGAAGCGTGATATCATCGACCGCATTTTATTTCATAATCGATAAAATGATAAATTCATTGAAAAGCGAGTATCGTCGCACCGCAGGCTTTCATTTAACTCTGCTGAATAATTCAGGGCATCCCCGAAAGGGGTGTCGCGTATTTATTTATTTATTTATTTATGTAGTCGATACACGGGACAGTAGGCGTTACACAATCGTTCGCAGGAAGTTCAATCAAAAAGCAATTGCTGTTTAAGTCAACTGGACGGGGAGAAGATATGAAACGTTTACGCCGTCGAGTGTACACGATGGTTTTCTTGTCGTGGAAGTATTTCCGATCCCATAGACGCTGGTCAGAAACTTAAACAAAATAAAGCCCGCACTTCCGGGCAGACAATGAAGCCATAAACCCAGTCAGCTGTTTTCTACGAGTATACTCCTCGTAAAACAAAATGTTGCCATCACCACGTGACGAGTGTACTCGTTAAAAACATCTAACTGATGAAAAGTACATATACATATACAATTCGATATTATCTATTAAATTATATGTTTTATAACATTGTTATATTCGAACAAAATAATATAGACACCTTTCAGAGATTGCAACAGCTGACTGTTCAATTACCTCGTTAGAACCGATTATTCGGATTGTAAAGAAACATTTATTATTTATTCAATACACGGAAATCGGAATAAATATTTCATTGTTACTTTTGCCACTGTATAAAACAGCTGGTGTTTCGTGAGTCTAGCGTTAAAGTTAGTTTGAAACGTATCGCGCTGCATGTTTCGCGAACTATCTCCGAAATTCTGAATCCGTGGGGGCCAGCGCCGGGTGAAAGAGGGCAGCGTCGAAGAAAGGCCCTCGTTACGGGGTGTCGAAAGCTGTCAGGGTACGCAGCGAACTAACATAATTATCGGCATATCTCTAGACAATGGTTCTTGTTAGCCGGTACGAAACTAGTAGCGGAGAACGGGCTACAGTTTGTCGAAGATGCTGGCAGCTCCGGCGTAGACCGAGGTATTACTTCCTCTTTGGAAGAGGTCCAAGTTTCCGAGTGCTTATTGGACGGCCAGCCCTCATCTGTGTCTCCCTTTCCATCTTTCCTTGGTCATGCCCACCATTTTCTGTCGTCTCTTCGCTTCGCGTCGCCTCGCCTCGCCTCGACGTATCTCCTCGCGACGACGACGACGACATCGAACAGCCATCGAGATTGGACGGTTTTCTCGAACCGCAGCAGATTTTCGACTAATGGACCTTGAAGAAGAGACACGCGGCCGACACCGACGTGCCGGGAAATCTTGAGCACGGCTTCGACTCGGCCAGCCGAACACTTTTATTTACAACGTTACAGCCGGTCATATGTGGCCGACATTTTCCGAAATGGACTTCCTTTTTGTCGGAATCAGTGTCCGGTCAAAGGGACACTCTCCGCGTTATTGAAAATTGCTCCATTTTCGGTATCGCATCTACCGCGGTAGAATCTTCCATTTGCCCGCGATTGGCTTGCGATTCGTCGCCGCAGTCTTTTCGGATCATCGATCGAATGCAATTGCTGGAGCTGAAGAGTAACGACGTTGATGCAGCACAGATTTTTCCGTCTCTTCTCGAAGCAATATTTTGGAATATATAATACATTTTCTGTCCAGGGCAGATCACCAGATCGAACTCTTCAATTTGCAACATTAACCCCCGTCGTGCATGCCCGGCATTTTCCGAAATGGATTTTTATCGAAATAATTCATTATCGAAACGAATCATTGTCGCGCAATAATTCAGAATTGTATAGTGCGGCGTATACTTTCGCGGATATTTCGAAATTAACGTTTCCCACAGTAATTCCGCATATATATATTTTCCAAGCACGTCGAATCTGGAAACTATCGAGCGACTTCATCATACACAGTGAACTCATTCGGGAGCATTTCGTTGAAAGCGAAAATGCGAACTGCGTCCAAAACTGAACGATCAATTCGTTTTCTGGCAAAACTCGTCCCGGAAAATATTTTCACTCGCTTGTCGCGTTTAAGCGAGTCTCGATCGCGGCTTCTCCACAATACTAATTCGAATACGCGAAAATCATTGGCCAAATCACGTTCCGCGTTTTCTTATTCTCCGATCTCGCAGGAAATTAATGAACAGTTCCGTCTCGCCCTTATTAGCAGCTCTGGGACCGGCCGGAAAAGTGCAGTAGATCTGTGACGGCGCGTTTGCAGCTAAGGCGGGCAATAAAAATGCATACAAGTGTAACGGCGGCGTTGTCCGCGGCGTGGCTCGTCGGCCATCCACCGGTTCCTGTACGTCGCCACGAATTAATTGGCCTTGCCTCGTGATTAGTAGGTCCAACGGAATTACCGCGATGCCTCCGCTCCGTGATTAATATCCCGGCGTTGCCAACTTTCGCACGGAAGATTAATAATGGACGGGGCGAGGATAGAAACGAAACGGGAGGGAGAGGTGGGGGGAAGGGAATAGGACCATTAGAATAGAAGTTTTAATGCGGCCGCGATGGTTTGTCTCCGAGGGCTTCCGCCGGACAAATTCCTATATTTTCGCGTATGCAGATTTCGGTTTCCTGAACGTCAGATGCAGCAGTTCGCGCGGATCCGCCGCCGACCTACCACCTATTCTAATTTTTGTTGGCTGCCTGATGAATCGGCCCTTTCGGGGATTCGGCCCTCGACCCCCATCGTTTGCAGACATTTTATTCCGTGATTTTCACGGCTGCCTAACGCCTCGTGATGCTGCTCGCTCTCGCGTCGCGCGATTTAGAACGAGTTTCGATCGCAGAGAAAATCTTAACACCGTCTTGCGTCTAAATTCTGCGAGGAATTCGAACTTCCGGCGACTCGAAAGAGAGTCGAAATTTCTCTGCAGAAAGAAATTGGAGAGACTGGAATCTTGACGATCACAAAAGCCTGTAATTGATACAAAAAAAAAGCTGCAGCTTTTTTCGAGGACCATTGAATAAAAATTTCGAGGAGAGTGCGTTGCACGACCGTAACTGGGTGCTCGACAGAGCTGCCGAGAGGCTTGAATTTTTCCACTCGCGGGGCTGCAGCTTCGTCAATTTTTGCATTTTCATGTCGAACGTGTTCCACAATATTTTACAAACGTTCGTTCATCGGGGCGCGTGCAAAAATCGTTTTTTCATCCGGCGTGACTCGTTAATGGATCTCATCGAGGAACGGTCTGAACGTATTCTCACTCGAAGAACCACCGCAATCGATATTCGGTTTAGCTGCGAAGAAGCAATATCCATATGTATCTACTGTTTTAAAAAATAGTTTATTTGCCACGTTCTGTGTTACACGAGGAGATAAAAATATTCATAATTTTTTAGAGATCGATTTTTCCCACCCCTGGGTATTTCTTATGTTAAGTCCTCAAACTGTCACTCTAGAAAATTTATATTTATTATATGGCAATCTTCGCTTCAATGTTTAAGTATTAATGACAGATGGGTGAAATTTTTAATCTCTTAAATTTCAATTTAAGAGATCCACCTTAAACATCTCTTTCTCGTCAAGACAAGCATACAAAACTCTGCATGATTCTCAAATTCGCAGCCTCCACACAGTTCGAACTCCTAAAAAGCGCGAGATTCTCTGTATTTTTCAACTGTATTACCATTAATTCTCGGCTTAAAAGTAGCAGAAAGTAGCGGTCGGATAATGAATCCCCGGGGAACTTGAACAATAATCTAAAAAGGTATTCTCAGCGCTGTTCCAGAGGAGTCCGAGGAGCAGGAAGCGCGAAAGTTCGCAGGAAACGAAGGCTCGCGCGAGCGGATCCGGCCGAATCCTCTCGGCGGCCGCTCGAAGCGTTTCTTGGTTCACAATGGGACTCGCCGGGCTAGTTCCAGCCGCTGTATAAATCACGCGGGCTTGATAACTGGCGATTAGCCGGCGGTGCAACACCCGGAACGTGTAAATAATTTCGCGACCGGGGCTCGCAGCCACTCGGCCCGAGAGCACGCGGCGTTTCTCGGCCGATGACGTTTCTCGCGACGCGACGTCGTTTAATTAACGTATGGATTATGCCAGCGTGTCGAGCGATGTGTGTTTCGAGGTAGAAACATCGCATTAATCATAAACAGCGACCGGCTCGTAATTCGCGAGATGAATTGCAGGCTTCGCCGTCGTCGGCCACCCTCCGGCCAACCTCTGGCCACCCTATGGCCACCCTATGGCCACCCTATGGCCACCCTAAGGCCACCCTCGGGCCACGGACGGGCGAATCGACGCGCGACATTCATCGGTGCACTTAAACGCTGCCGCCATGCATGCATGCACGTCGCAGTCCACATATGCATGATCCGGATTAATGCAGACCGAACGGAAGTGCATAAACGACATAGCGATGCCCGCGGGAAACGGTTTATTGTGGAAACGTACGAAGCGTGTGTGTGCCGCCCCGCGGAATCCGATTATGCGAGTTTTCAACCAGCGTCAAGGACCAGCGAGGAAAAACGAGGTGATCTAGGTGGTTCGAGGTTTCCGATGCGAATAGGAAATCAGGGGATCGGTTTTCAGTTGTGCAAATTATCCGGACGCGGTTTTTCTCTCGGACTCGAGCTATTGGATGAGCTCGTGTTTTAGTCTCGTACAGAGTAGAGAATTTATATTTTATTTATAAAGCATCCGCTTAACCGATTTCAATTTATTTACAATTTCTCGGTTATAGGAAACGAACAATTTATTTTCTAAAATTATAGACGAAACAGCATTCGCGGAGTTGAAAGACTGGAATTGAAACAACCCTGTAACACCATTTGTTACGCAAGAAGCATTTAAAGCGAGCGAATCGACTGTCGGTGGCAGGCTTGGTATTAATAAACAATGTTGTTTCGAGAATTTCGTCTGGAGAGGTCTGAAATTTAGCCCGGAATATTAAACGGCAACAAGGAGAGCCACGGAACCGCTGCATGACGGACTATAATAAGGTAAAAGGAAATAACTTTCGCGCAGCTGCGACACAGTGACCACGGTGAAAATTTAAACCGGTTTTCGGCGGCGGTCGGGGCTCAAGACGGGCCACCGGGAGGGTGGATTTTATGCGGGACGTTAAATTCGAACGGAAAATTGGCCTGGCCGCGTAACGGGCCAGGCAAATAGACGAAAAGCAGGTTAATACGCGTTGCGAGGCGTCCCGGTCGCCGTCGACCACAGGCATAAAATTACTTACGCTTGTCTGACTAGTGCCGGTAGCTTCTACTTAGGCCGTTCACGTGAGAACGCCGGGCACAGGCAACTTACAGGGGCATGAATTTAAAGTCGAGTGGCGACTCAGTGGTCACATTTAAATTTCATCGGTCGCGCGGCTTAGTCGAACCACTCCGGAACTTTTCGCATCGACATTCACCTACTCCTCTAACTTCGTTTCGCCCACGACACTTTCATACCATCTAATCGCCCCCGCGATCTTCTAATAGCTATTTTTCTCCTGGTACATTCTAGTCGCAACTTTCCCTCTTCGTTTGCAACCAATCACATCACTTTTCTGAACGCATTATTCCAACGCAGTCCACGCCCGATAATTGCAATAAAATATTCCACATGATTTATTTTATTTATTTTATTTATCACCCTTACAATGCCGCAACGATTCGAAAAACCGACCCTGTTTTCATAAAATAATAATCTAGAAGCCGAGCATATTATTGCATTTCTATGCCTCTAGAATAATGTTCTTCATTAAAAATGGAAGAGGATTGTGACAAGTGCGAACGATAATTTCAAAGACGATGGAAGCTCGCCGGGAGGACGAGAGGCCTCGGTCCCGCAGAGTTTCCTATGACAAGCGCGATCGATGAATCACGGCGCCTTCGACGGTGTCCACGGCGTCGGCAAGAATCGCTCGAATTTTTCGAGCATTCTGCCGCCAACAATCGAGCCCCGCTCCCTGTTCCATCTTCTATTAATCTCAATGCAGAACACGTCGCATCGGACAGTTCCGGGCGATACCCGAGTATCGATTACTCCGCCGGATGTTGCTGACGTTATTTATTTTTCCGTCTATCGAGGAATTAATTACCACGCGGACGTTGATTTACTGCCGATCCACCATTATGTACGATATTATGTGCTGTGTAATACATTAACGCGGAGGCGATTTTTCAGCCGCGATGAAACTTGTTTTTTCGCGTCGGCGCTATGTATCTAATGTTTTATCCGATAACTGCGTGTACGATTTAAGTTACGTCAAACCTATCAGCGGATAGATTTCCACGGTGAGAAATAACCGGACGGATTCTCCGCAATAGAGACATATGTTTCGATTTTATTTCGACAGTCTTCGGCGCACGGCAAAAATGCCCCCACGCGGTAACCAAATAAATTGACAGATTCGTTCGAATGAATTTCGCGTAATTGGAACAAATGTTTCAGTCTTATTTAACACTGTCCGCAATGAACAATTGTGAAAATGCTGTCGCAATAAAGAGACACGCGTTCGATCAATTCTATATCAATTTCTAAGCTATTTTGACAGCTTAGTCTAGTTTTGACAGTTCGACGGTCTAGTTAGTTTCTATCTTTACAATTTAATAATAATCGTGTCGAAAAGCTGGTCGCTTGGAACATGGAAATGACATTCTGAAAGTAGAAGGGAATGTCGCCGTCGGGAATGTCAATGTGAAATACCAGTTGTTCCCTGGTATGGGACACGTCGGACGGCGCCGCGACGCCTCGTCCGCCCCGATGAAGATATAAGGGGGAGGAAAGGTGCCGCGAGTTTTTATTAGTTCTCGGCCGGGCACGTCTAAATGGCTACGATTATTCTTCCGGGTGGCGCCTTGAATTTCATTCGGTGCCCGTGCTTTGCAGTTGTTTAAGAGTTTAGATACGGGAGTTTGCTCGCCATATTTCTCGAACTTCCAACGATACTTTACCGGCGATATTAAATAGCGCCGCTTTTATGGGGGCGGGGCGGGGACGAGGGAACACTCGTAAAAAAAGTTCCGCGCGGACAGGAATTTAAGAACCGAAATTAGACATTCTTACGGCCTTTGTGTCGCACGCGAGCGAGAATTTCGTCCGGGAACGACGTCGCCGCGCCGTCCCGGTCGAAGGAGTTCAATGATTCCGGGTGTCGATTGCTCGCGAGGAGGAGGTATTAAATTTTAGCCACGCGCTCGCCGAGAAAATTTAATTTTCGTGAAATTTCAAATTAAACCGCGCGCGCGTCAATGCCTGCGTCGCGACGCACACTCTGATAAGAGACAGTCTGCAGACGGATGTTCCTCGTTGTACTTTTTACAGTCTCCTGCATCGTGTCTAAATTTAGAAAGTACTCCGCGAATTTATGAAGCGTCGCCTTGCATATTAAAAAGTCTCGCGAAAATAAAATGCATTAACGAATAAATTGATTACCAAGAGAATCTGCACGGATTTCGAATAATTAATTCCCAACCAGGAATTATAGAAAGTGTCTATGAAAAATAATGAAAAGGAAGCGAATGTTCTTACATAAATATTCCTCGGATAAATGAACTATTCCCAGGCGAAGAAGCTCTAACAAAATGTAATTCGACCGCGTAATCGTATTATCTACGGGATGGAATTTGATTTGATTTTCGATTCGGTTCCACCGCGATTCAAAAATCTCGCGCGAGAGCCGGGAACCAAGGTCCTGAATTTGCACAGTGATTTTCCGCCGCGATTCAGCGAACGGCCTCATAAAAATGGATCCCGTTGAATCGTCAAAAAATAAGCTCCGCAGCCAGGATAAGAAGCGCCCCGCAAAAGGATTTTTCGGTTGCGTCACTTCCTATTCGAGCAAATTCGCCAAGGACGTCTGCTGGATTCAGCGAAATCAGTCGCGTGGACCACATGCACGAGCGACGCTGCCGGTAATGTACGTAATAAAAGATGGTTCCCTTCGTGGAGGTCCAACAACTAGGAGCACAGACGAATTTTAACGGCTTTGTCCTATCAATTGCAATGTCTTTAATATTATTTTTCAATATTATTTTAACTGGAAGGATACGACGAGGGATTAATTTCGAGATCTAGTCGCCTGATCACTGCAGCAATTGTCTCTCGGAGAGATTAACAGCGTTCGACGAGTATACTCGTCATCGAAAAGGGAGTGCCATAGCTACCTGGTTAACGCGAGTCGTTGTAAATGGACAAGTCGAATCTCTCGCGAAGCATTCCGAAGTTTCCCCGACGACTCCTGGATCGCGTTCCTCGCTTCCCCGGGGCTCATCAAATATAATGCGGGATCCGCGGAGAACGTGGCGAGGCAAGAGAAGAAAAAACCAATAAAAGCGCCGAAATAACTGACGTGGGCGAGGAGGAGGGCGCCGCGAGTCGGCCGAAACACTTTGTACCGAGTGGTTCGATGCAATTTAAAGCGCGTACGAAAAAAAAGCCGCAGAATTTTATCTGTCACGACAAAGGCAGAGAGGCCAGCAGGAAAAAGTAGCGGGACCGTGGCGATCGATGAGATATTCTTCTCTCCTCTCTCGTCTCTCTCTCTCTCTCTCTCTCTCTCTCTCTCTCTCTTTTGCGCTCTGTTCGAACGCCAAAAGAGATCAAAAATATCATTCACCCTTTGAATTTCGCACTTATTACGCGGATATGGAAAGACCTTTGAAGAACCATCGCTCTCCCACCTGGGCCTATTATCATATCGATATATCGTAATCGTTTGATCTTCTGCCAGCGGGTGAAAGGCGCGGTTAACTTCGCAGCTGCCAGTTTGCGGTGCTCGTAACTTCTTCTCGTTGCGAATGCAACGCGGCCTTCGTTGGAAATTGATATTGTTGTATTCCGCGCTTCTCTTTTTTCCAATTGTGCGCAGACTGCGGTGGCGCTTCATATATCTATAGTTTATAAAAATTTTTAACAAACGCCAATGTACAATATTCAATAAAGTTGAATGCAATTCCGCTTTCCTAAATGGTTACGAAAATAACAAGCTGCGTTACCACCCACGGTCTAATCACAAATATTATTAAATTATTCATACTTTTATCTCTGTATTGCATTCTACAATTCTCTCCTAAGTTTCAAATCTCCCAAAAAAGGAAATTGATACTGTTTTATAAATTGCCCGCAAATTAGAAACATAATTAGTGGTGGAATCGAAAGGGGGATGTTTGTTCTTGAAAAATAACTCGAGAAAGCGAAACAGAATTCGCCCGTACGTGGTTGCGTTGGAAAAGGAAATTGTATTCGAAAATACCTGAGAGTTCTTTTCACGGAATCAGAATATTTGCTGAACCAACTCGGTCGAACAAGAGTTACATTGAATTTTCTTCTTTTAATAACGTCGGCTACCTTGAAACCCACGGACCCGAGTTTAATATATTTTCCTTGGACGAGTCAACGATTTTCCAGCAGAAGTTGTTAATTAAATAATTCCTGTTAATTGATTGTCCACGTTAATCGTAAGACGCGGGAGCTACGTGGACGTTTCTAAGTTGATAACGTGGAAATAACATTTTTGTCCGAATAATCTCTCACGAAGTCTACCGATTTTTGTCGCGAGATCTATTAATTTAGCTCGGATCGTCGAAACGACTGCGCATAAACATACGAATTGAATTTACAATCGATTGGATTCGCTGGGAATCAGGCCGGGAGAATTAACCCTTCATTAACTCGTTTTCCATCGCCTTCCGGCCGTTTCGCGGAACGATCGAATAAATCGCATCGAGTCTTCGATCGGTTCGAAACAAGGGCCAATCGAGCAATCGTAATCCGACCATCGATCACCTTTCAATGAGCCGTCTCATCCCCGTCCGTCATTCCCTCGTCATCGGGGCCGCGTTTTCGTGCCGGAATACCGATTGTTCGCGAGCAACCGTCGCTTAACGAGCTTCCGGCGAGTTTCCGTTTATGTCCGCAGCGGCGTGCAGCTTCGCGAGCTTTTAATTTGCAACCATCAGCCGCACTCGAGCAATCTGGCAAGTTCGTTAGCGTTCGTTTAAACTTGAAACGTTAACTGGACCGCGGCGAACCTGCGGGAACAGTTACGAGACTACGCAATGACTGTAAATTCTTCACCTGCGGCCGGAAAAAGAACGGAGGTCGCCGAAAATTCTCCCATTGGAAATTCGAAGCTTGTTAGGCTGTTAATTCTTATCAGACCGGAGACGTTCCTGCAGCTTTCCAATATTTCCTCATATTTTATAAACACCCCTCGTACATCGAATCGCTCTATTTCTGCAGTTATTTAATTTTATAGAAACGTCCGTGAATAAAATATATATCAGAACAGTAAAATGATGCTTTAAAAAAAAAAGTGATGCTTTATTCGGCAAATTATTATTACGGTTATTTAAAAATATTACCTTCCAGAATTGTGTTCGTAACAATCGAGTCCACAGTGCTTTGTTCACATTTAATTGCAACTGTACAGACCAGCATGATCGAAAAAATCGCGCGGCTTATAAATGCGTAACACGGCCAGGCCTGATCATAGAATAGAATCGGGTATACATTGCGGAACGTGGCTCGTGTTGCAACGAACGGGGTATTTGTTCACGTAAAACAAACAGAAAATTTGCAACGCAATTTTTCCATACGTGGCTGCGTTCCGCTGAAATTGGCTTTGAAAATTCGTTAAACACGCTCGCGACCGAATAACGATTTGACTGCCGGGGATCATTCCGTTATTGATTGTTTCTGTCTATCATGGTGTCCGTAAATATTGACAGGCTTTGTAGATTACAGAGGAACAATCATGGGTGGTGGAACGCGATCGTCGAATCGGAATCAAGCTGTACCAGCGAGCGATAAGTAAGCGGATTTTACGCGATTGTTGTGCCATGGTTATATTCTTTTATTATATATATATATATATATATATATAGATAGATAGAGAGAGAAAGAAAAAGATTATATATAGATTAATCATACTGTTATATTTTTATATTCTGTAATTATAGTTATATTTTTATATTCCTAATTATATTCACTCTCTAGAGTGACTCTAATATTTAGTCGCACGCACATGACTTTAAGGGGTTAAATAAAGCACTAGAGGCGAGACAGAAGGGATTAGAAAAATCTGCCCGATCCATAAATTTTTGCAGCGTATTTTGCACCCAGATGGATTTTTCCAGAATGCCGATTCCACAATTTATTCGCATCTTTTTGTATCGACGCCATTGCCGCGACCTTTGCCACCGCTTCGAAGCTTAATTCCGATCGACACTTTACATTCCGCGAAGTAAGTTCCGGTCTTCGAATTGTTCCTCAAGTTCGATAATGGCTTCGAGATGAGTTTTCGTAGGAATTCGATCTAAAGCGGTTCGATTCATCGCTCTCGACACGATTCTTCGGAGATAAATGGTCTAGGGGAAACGAGAGTATAAAGACGTAGACAGAACGGAGCCCCTATTTGTACTCGAAAGAGTGCCGACGACGGGAATGGGATTATTCTAATTACTGCGGTAACTGCGACGACTCGAATGAAATTGGGGCCGAAATGCTCCATTTATTTGGGACCCATCGGCTAAATTAAAGACTGATAAATAAGTTACTTTGGAGCGATTCTGCTGCCGCGGCATTTTCTCATAATGCCAGTCGAAAATGATAGATGCTCATTGTATCATGTTAATCTTCTTGAAGCTATTTACAGAGAAAATACGCTTGGAACATTACTGACTTCGTCTGAAGATCCGCAGTTCGATACTAAAAGTATTTCACAGGCTTTATGTTATAAATATTCACACGGTGAATATTTCTGAACGGAACGTGTCTTCTAAAAAAATGTTTACAGTAGTATTCGGAGCTCCTAGTTTCAATCACACTTCCCTATTCACTCGCATCGGAGTCATCGATGCGGGTACATTTTTTGAAAAAGGTTGCCGGCTCACGTTCGGAACCGAACCTACCAAAAAATCCCATATCCGTACGAAATCCCAGATTCTACGCTTCTGACCCATTTTTCCAGCGAGGACCAACCCCTGTCTGCTCGCGGAATGAATTCTGGGACACCTTGCGTGTCGGCCATCATGTTTTCCTCGGCAACGGAAAATATAACTTTCCGATCCCGACGAGAACACTTCGCAATGATTTCCAAGGGAGAAAGAGGGTGCAGAGGAGAGTGCGAGGGAGGAAGAGAGACGGAGATAACAGAGATGGGGAGAAGGCCGCGACGCATCCGCCGGGATCCGTGTCTATAGGCTATAGCCGGGGTGCAAAAATACCGATTTCCAAAGAGAAAATGGAACGTTTCGCCGCGGCGTGTGCGTGCCGGAATTGAAGCTATCGATACACTGTGAACGAGCGAAGTATCCTGTGACCGCAAACATCATTCGGATGTGTCTATAGCTGGGGAGACAGTAACGACTTTTCTGTGTAAAAAACGTAAAAGAGGTCGGAAGCTCAACGATCACCAGAGACAAGCCGCATTAGTCAAGATGAACTTCTACCCTTTTTGTTTTACTTTTACTGGTCATATAAAGTATTAAGTCACCATAAAATTTCATACAATATTATTTAGCTCCTTAAATTTGCGTTAAAATTAATCCGCGGATTTTCAGGCGAAATAAAAATTGTCCAAGTTAATTGCAAGAAATGTAGGTCGGATGAAAATCTCGTTTCTATTTTAATAATTTTTCATAGCCCCCGGGTACGGAATATAAAAAAATATTCTCAACTACTTTTGTTTCGTTCTCGACATGGCTATGTTTAAAAATAACCAGCAATGAATCACCTGTGAAATCGCACACGAGAATACGATAGAATCTACCTGCAAATTGTGCGATAAAATTTAGGGAACCTGCATTCGGAGGACAAAGGGCTCAGGGCAAGACCGAGGAAGCGTTTTTACTGGAGCCCTCGAATCGTCGCCGAGCGCCGAAGAGGTATCAGACAAATTGAACGTAATTCAAACACGCAGTTCATAGTTCAGCTATGAAACTATTAGGACACGGAGTTATAATAATGAACGTCGTTCCACGTAGAAGGATGACGAGCGACGCGGCGCAGAGCTTTCAGGAGAAACTGCACCTTAAACTCGTGGCGGCACTTCAAGCATGGAAATGTGGCGAGATAGCGACAGAAGACGAGGACAAAGTGAACTCCGCGGAGAAATTCCCCGACAATTAGTTCAACATCGAGAGAAGGACTTCTGATTCTATTGACTGAGCAAGTTTCCCATCGGTTTTAACTTCTGTCACCAAATCACAAATATACAGTCGCTCGCGGGAGTTCATACGCTTTCAACAAGAACGTTCGCCAGGCTTTTCGACATTCCGCGCAGGCTAATTATCAGTCCGTTAAATAAAAATTTGAAACGCAATTGTTGTTTTTTACGTTTTTCTCCACCTGATGTGATTTAATCGTGACCGTTTTACCGAGTTAAATCATGTTGGTAGATAAAGACATCTCGTACACAGAGGACATATTTTATACCTTTCTTTAATTAATTAAGAGGAGGAGTCAGACATCAGATGTTATTATTGTTGCACGACAAGTTTTAAATCGAATAGAAATCAATAGAAATGT
Source organism: Augochlorella aurata (assembly GCA_028455555.1). Lineage (NCBI taxonomy): Eukaryota > Metazoa > Arthropoda > Insecta > Hymenoptera > Halictidae > Augochlorella > Augochlorella aurata. Next base: position 9,236,224 of record CM052165.1, on the reverse strand, counting down.
ATTTCTTAATGATTATGATAAATTGAGGAAAATGTGAGAACATTGTTAAAGCTCCCTGTCTTCGGCGCTTGATATTCGCAGCCTGGTAATTTTCAGCAGAACCGTACGTACAGAATGCATGAAATTGTTGCTACGAAATGCGTTTCTCACGGCTAGAAATTCTACGCGGGAAACGGACACCGGCAAGTGCTTCGAATATTAAAATACTGATTAAGTTTCACGTTTCAGGGGTTGAATGAGAAACGTCTCCACCGAAAAGAAAATATTAATTTCACGAGGTAAAGAATTCCCGCGGCCGAGAATGGTAGGAGGATACCGGTGGCTGCGAGAAGACGCGTCCCAAAGAGCAAAGGAAAAACCGTGGAATGACAGCAAAGGTTTCCACTGTTCCCGGATTAACCTCAAAGTGACTGTCGTTTGCACGAGCCCTCCGGCTTCCATCGGTGTTTATGCATTATTCCCACCCTTCCCTTTTTTCCCCCGCCATCGGCGATACTCCGACCCCTCCCCCGTCCCGATTTCAGATATCAATACGACTGAATTATTCCGTCGGGGGGTTGACGCGCTTCGGAACAGAGGCCACCCCCGTCGTATTATATTTCGTTTCGTGATTAAATAAAAAATTCAGCCCGCTGTTCCGCTCCTGCGAAATAGCCGAGAGCCGGTCGCCGCGTGTTCCCGATCATGAAAACCAGGATAACCGAGTATCCTTTCGCGCTAGAAAAATCTTCTCGCTCGAATTATCGTTTTATCGATTGAATCCTTTAACGTCAAATAATCGCTCGACCTGCAAATAAAATCTGGAATCATACCGGTCGAATTTTGCACTCTTTATTCTATAGCTCATTTACTCAATGGCTGGTCCGCGGATCAAAAATTCTTATCAATATTCGATATTCCATATTCCGCGTTCGATATTCATATCCATATAGAATATTTGTATTCGAAATTTTCTGCCTGAATTTCACCAAATCGAAACGTCTTTGTTGCTTTAATGATTTCGATACGTTGGGAATTGTTATACCGACGATTTTATATTTTTATTATATTAGGTAAATTAATGTTTATTGTGATTTATAACATTGCCCATGCAAATTTGATACTCGATCGAGAGTCGTCGTTTAATAACGAGTCCAAATAACATTAATATTCGATGTACAAACAACGCGCACAGGTTTTGAAATTTTAGTATATTCGACGATTCATATTTAAACAAACGACTAAATTGCATTATTGCAGGAACATGTCCAATTAGATTAACCGTAGCGATTAAACAACAATGTCCGTTCAATCTGGGGAAAGACTGTATTATTTACGGGGAATTCGAGCATAATTCCGCGGGCATCTACCTTCTAAATACAATGTAGGGCTCGCAAGTAGCGTTTCGATTATTTTGCCGAACTCCTGTACGTTCCGAATCGCGCGTGTCCATCTGGAAGTGGACGACTGATCGTGTTTATTTTAGCGGTTCGGAGTTCGTGCAATTTCCTTTGAGAACGATCCACGCCGGTTAGATGTGATTATGGAGGCGGCAGTCGAAGCTGCCCCTCAAGCCCTCAAAGCGAATATCTATGCCAGCAGGCTGCTAATGGATGGAAGATGTAAAATTGAAAACTATGTGCTCGATGGAACGTCGGAAAATTGGATGAAACGCCGGATTACTAATCGCCGTCTGCTTATGCCGGCATGCTTGCCCACTTTACGGTTCATCTCTCGTTTCTAATTTTATCACAGTTTAACTAATTTCCGTCGAATTTTAGCACTGGCTATTTGGATCTTCGAAATAGGAGCTGCTCTTGGTAAATATTCTAAATTAGAGAAACAAATTCTTTCTAATATTTAGTATCGGATAATGGAACTTTCTCTTCCAATTAGTTCTTTGAAATGGTCAAAATCGTGACGACTATAAATGGTAGTTGGCAACACCGTCTCAACGACGTCTCAAACTGGACGTCCTTTTAATGTCCGAAATAAGACGATGGAACGAATTTTGATTTCGCCCGGAGATTCACCGTGCACTGTCCTCCGTTAACGAGTACGTTAAAGAAAATACCAATTATTCGGGATTGCCAAAAGGAATTGGGAAAAAGCCCGGATAAATAAATCCCGGGAGCGCTGTGAAACGAGATATCCTGGCGCCTTTCGAATAGCCGGGCGCAGAGGCAAACCGAGACCCAATTGTCCGTGCCGTTCACAAAGAACAAAATATCAGTTTCACAAGTCCGTATAATCGGATGGCTTTTTTTCCTCCGGCCAGATTTCCCGTAAAATCGGCATCGGGCTGGCCAGTCAAAGGGGAAACGGGCTAGCAGGCGCGCACAGGTGGTCGCGAACACGAAACCGGGGACGCGTGGTAAAAACCAGGCAGGTCCTTTGAATCGGCGAGCTGGATTATCAGAATACGGTGAATGACACTCGGTATCGGTTACCCGGCCTCCCTTCGACGTGCCATTTCAACGATACAGCCCCGGAGTTTGCCGACCGCAGGCGTTAATTCAATACTGACCCTCTCTCTGCCTTCGACCGCCCACGGTGGCCTACACCCTTCGACCCGTCCGCCATTCTACGGTCTGCAGCACTTTGACACAGTCAACGGTGCATTCGAAAGGTGATCTCGTTCCAGACCTGGATGTTTCCCTGCGAGGTTTGTCACTCGCAAATTGGACCGCTCGCGGACAAAAGGACCAAGAAGCTCTCGCCTCGCCTTGCCTCGCCTCGCCTCGCCTTGCCTCGCCCCTCGCCCCTCGCCGGCGAACCTACGCTCTGCCGCACTTAGCGCCTTGCGGGCAAAGAGAATTTCCGAAAAATCTCCCGTCGACCCCGGAAGACGCTTCTCCCAGAAATATTTAGGAAAATTCATTTCTCCGCTGATGCACTATGCGCTGTGAATTTAAATTCTGCGAGATCTGAATCTTTGCACTCGAGCAGTGCAAGAATCGACCTCATACGCATAAAATACACTTTATGATATAAAATGGAAATATTATAAGCGAGAAAAATGATTTCGGATTTATAGTTTAAATGGCTTCGAGTTAAACTCTTTCGACGCGCATAGCAAACGAAGAAGTTGCTTAATATTCTTGAGAAAACCGGAAGTCGGCTGAATTTCATGGAAGTCGATGCACGCGGCTCCGTCAAGTCCCGTCGTCAGCGACGCAGCAGTTTTCGCCGCGCAACGAAATTCCTTAACAAGAGAGGCAAGATCCGAGGACCCTGAGTGGCCGATCCCTCTCGAATGCTTTCACTCCGGCATCTTCCTCCACTTTCCTTCCCGGACACCCTTTCGTCGAGGCTGAAGACCCAGCCAGCAGCCCCCCGCGCCCTTCCCTCATTGACCCAGCGTCTAATGAGCGCGCACCTGAGTGTTTCTAGACAAGTGGATCCGCACTTGCATCCACCTGGCGGTGTCTGGACGCCGACGCTGACGCCGACGCGCATGCATCGCGTCGCGACGCCACAAAGCCGCGGATTTCTAAATGGGGAGGTCGCGAGCGCCGCGTGTAACACTGTCGCGAACGATGATCTTTCTTCCGGGGAAATAATCGTGGTAGGGGAGCAGACTGTCTGAAGCATTTCGGTTATTTGTTTCTCTTTGTTCCCAGTCGCCTTTCCGTTCGATCTACACTAACGCGCAAAAATGTTCGGCGAACTTTCCGCGGAATTGTAGACTCGCGGATCGATGCGCTCGCTGATGCAACCCTGATAAAGGTTCGCGAAATTAAAATAGTTTGCCCAATGGAAATTAAATTGGAATTGCTATTTTGATTCTTCAAACTATTACGCATTCAAAGTGAATTTTCTTGAGCACAAATGTGATTTGTAAAATGCTGCAGATATCTAAAGAGAATATTTATCACAGTGCTAATTACTCCCTTGTAACCCTTCGAGTTTTGGTCAAACTTGTTTAATATTATAGCGAATAATAATTTCTGTTAAAGTATAAATAGTTCGTTAATAATTACATATTAATCACGGTACGATGAATCAGTAGGGATAGAATTAGATAAAGTTTCGAAACATAGCATTTGTATTCTCACCAGTGGAACATTTCCTGCGCCATAATTGCGCATTAGTTCGAAGCAAACGTAAGAGAGGAAACTTAACTACATAATTATTGACACGAGCAAGGAGTTCGAAGAATATAACTGGAATTTATTAATTATCTGGATGCGACGCCTTTCCGGAAATAAAACGGCGCGCATCATTCGGAAACATTCGTTATCACGCGGGAGGAACGGTCTCATTAAGCAACATAAGAGTGAGCAACAAATATTTGCAGGCTGTAATCCGCAGGTACGAAATAGTGGAGCGGCTTGTGATCAATATTACGTGCAAACGAACTGAAAGCTCGTTATAATTACAGAAAGTGTAATGCAACCAGTTTGCGTGCCAAACAAAACGTTGCGCACTTGCCGAAACGTTGGTAGGATTTCTAGCACACCGGAGCGTGCAATCTCGAATAATTAAAGTTGAAATTTAACCTTGGACACCGTTGCGTTTGAGTAACTTAATTTCGCTGGGAGATCCGCCGCGCGATTCGACGGAACTGTGAAATACCGCGGCGAATTGCAAACAGTTGCGAGCCGCGTGGAAATCTGGCGTCGCGACGCCGCCGAGCCGAATTGTTTAAACTGTTTGAACGTTAAACACCGTCCGATGCCTCGAGCCCCACTTCCGTACGAGAATTCCAGAGGCGTAAGATAAAATTTTCATTTTAATTGAGGCCGGCTGCATAATGCAGTATGCTAATCCCGCGGAACAACTGCTTCGTGTAATTTTGCATCCGACTCCCGAATTATAATACCAAATGCATATTAAAAAATGCAGCAAACTGTGCTGCCGTGGTTCTTTTATGTCTCGCTCCCGGCACTCGGCTGGTCCAACCAAGATTCGAACCCGAAGGAAAAGAGTTCTGAAAGGCCTTAGTTTCGCGGACCAAGTGTTTTCGAAAACCTGTTAACTTTCCCGCCGTGTGTCCGCTTCGAAATCGAACTGGTTCGATTCAATAGTACAGGAACCTGCCCTTGTATGATCGGTGGAATGCCGCTGTTGCGAAACCGGGGGAAAATATATTCCAACATGAAACATTCCTATTCCTCTATTCCATTTGTTTCACCGAAACAATAGAAACAATTGCAGCTGCAGGAGTTTAGAAACTAACCGTGTCGACTTCTCTTAATTCCATCGGTACAAACCGTGAATCTATGCTTATAGTTTGCTGTTCTAGTTACTCGTGTCGACGTACATTTCAAATAATAATCGAGGATATAAGCCTTTATGTATAGTTAATTTTAAATCGTGTGGTCGCTAAAAACTGTTCAAAACTATCGCAACAAATTCCTTAAAATAGCGAGTCCAACGTTTGAAGATCGTTCGACCCCTCTTTATCGTATCTTCCCGATCCATTTTCGAAAACAAGAGAACAAAACTGCCGGTTAGAAGGAAAGAAACGCCTCAAGAAGCATCCCGCGCGTCATCCCATAAAGCTCCGCGGAGTAATTTGCAATGCAGATGCAGCAAATAATCCGCAGATAAATTCCAAGACAATCGAGCCCTGAACCGAAACCGGAAAAATAGAGGGTAAATCGCCGACTACAAAATACGGGGAACGATTTCCTGTCAGCCCGTGCCCCGGCGGCAGGCTAATTTACATAAATAACCGAGCAGCCCCGAGCTCGGAAACTTTCTGCTGCTAATAATCCGCCGGTTGATCCTAATTCACCGTAAAGCGACGCGACGCGAAGCGTCGTTTCCGAAACGGCGGCGTTTGCGACCCGGTCCTGTTCGATTCGTTCGGATACTTTACGATCCGCGTTACTTTTACGGGTACGAACTTCTGCAGTCGATTGTACCCGGTGTATCCACTCGAGGAGTCCTCCACACACGAGACCGTGTGCCGGGGTGCGGGGCACCCGGGATGCTGGAGCACCCTCTTCCCCGTACCATTCGTCGCGTGCGACGCCGTGAACACCCCATCCAACCCCTTCACGGCCTCACCGGGCTCTTTCTCTGTCTCCTTCTCCTTCCCTTCCGTCGGCGGCTGCGTCTACGCTCGTATCCATATGGATGCAGCTGCATCGCGTAATTAGAGCGAGACGTGCTCAAAGAGCCAAGGCCCACCTCCGCTCGCAGCACCGCGACGTTGAAATCCGTCGCGACGCGATTCGTTCCTCTATCGAGGAATTCGAGAAGTCGACGCCGCGGTTTTTCCATTCTCGGCTGCAATTTTTGGAACGGTGTTTGGAACTTTAGCATTAACAACAGTATTTAGTCGTTATGAGGCACCTTAAATAGCACTAGGACGTCTCGAAAGTCCTTCGTACAGCCTAGGAACGTCCTGTGCTACAAATCAAGACGTCTTCAAGACGTCTTCAAGACGTCCTTTAGACCAGGAAATAAAAAAAAAGAAAAATAAATAAATAGAATAAGTAAATAAGTGGTGAAATATCTCGACCCGATAGCTGCGGCACGATTGGTGTTCAACTCGCACACTGGCGCATATCTGTACTCGTAAATGTACAATTTTGTTACTTTTCTTCTCGGTTACGACGTCGAATAATACTCTCCGGCCTATCTAAATGTCCCATTTCTCTCTGTTATGGAATAACTTTGACATAGTTGGCGAAAGTTTCGACGTTCAACCCGAGACTGAAATAAGGACTTAGGGGTTGTAAAAGGAGACGGTTTGTAAATGATGATTAGGCTGCCGGTTTGACGCGTTTATAGCGTATGTAAATTTGTCAAGCTCGGTGGAGCGAGAGCGTTGATCGTTAGCGGCCCGATGGCGTTTATAGTATCTTTCGAGTTAACGAAACTCTGTTACAGCCGGCGTATCTATATAATGCCCCTTTCCCGATGCAATGAAAACAACTGTCAGATAAAACGTGAATAATTGTAAGATGAAATCCTGGAACGCCGTACGTTCTGCGGATTTTACGCGTTCGCTGCAATATCGATGCCCTAAATCTCCGTGCAATCAACATCAAATATGGTTTAATGAGGCTTCCATTTTACTTCAGAGACTCAACAAACGTCCTCATGGAAAAATTCAGTGCTTACCCAATTCCAGTTTTCGTTAATTAACGCTGCAAAATCTGGAGTCTAAAATAATACACCGCAACTCAAAATAGAACAATATGCAGGGAGCTTGATCAAAGTTAATAAAAACTGAATCGAATTTTTAGCTTGGTAAATAATGTCTCCCTTCGTTTATGCAAAATATTGCGGCGAAATCACTCGCATGAGGTTGCAGGAAAATGCGATGTTTATTTTTTATGCGTAAACGATCAAGGGTTGAGAATAATCCCGTAATTAATGGCCGCCGTGTAATTGCTTTAAAATCTTCGAGGCTATTAATGCGAGCTACAAAGCTCCCGCATGAATATTATAAGACTCGTTATTAGCAGCGTGATTACAGAGGAAGACGAAAATAAGCGTAAGGCAGTCCGAACAAACTTCACACTCAACGTAGCGTAATTAGGTATGTAAATGTAAGACGCGGCGTACGTAGTGCTCGTGTAAGTACGCCTTCATGTTCTGTAAAATTTATCGAAGATTTTGCTTTTACGCGCAACATGCGAGACTACTTGTTTATGAATTTCTTGCGAGAAGTATTCCCGGACGAACGGGTTTAAACGATGTATAATGATCGATACGAGCGGGGGTAGAATGACGAAAGAAACGGCGATACATGAAACTGTAAAAAGATTTATCGGCGTTCGGGTGCTCGCTCGCTGCAAAGCAGAGGAAATGTGAAAGAACGATGTTTGATTCGCTAGGAAACAACAGCTGTTAGCAGTTCGCCCATTTATCAGGAAGTAACAGGAACTGCAATCGAAGGAAACTCGGTTCCTGCAATATTCATTGGCTGCGAATGCATTGTTCGTGTGTCAGAAAATTTCACGCGCCGCGAACAGTCTCCTATAAATTTTCCCGCGCTTCGAAACAGAAATGAGTGTTACAAATTAATCGCCGGCGACGAGAAACGTACCGTAAACTCAAATTATCAGTTCCATTAATCGATTTCTCAATTTCTCAATTTGTTAACACGAGATTTAGGCAACATTGAAACGGATTTGCATCGAGTTTAATGCCATTAAAAATTGTCTAAAATCCTGATATTAATTACCAAAACATTGATCACAATAATTGTACTTGATTACGGGAGTGGGTGTTTATTTATTTACCCGTCGTAAAAATCGCTAAAAGCGGTAAATTGCAAGTCTCCGTTAAGATTAACTCGGCTGTAAATTCTTCTCGATCAAGCGAAGCTATTAACCACTTAATACCTGAATTATGAATCCGTAATCAAGGAACTTACTACTTCGCACTCCGGTTTATTGATTCGTGTAGTTCGGTGCGGTGAAGTTTGCGCTATGCCTGCTCGCAGACCATGTTACTCTAATAAAATAGTTATCGCCCATTCTGCGTCGTAAATCCCCCGAAGTTTATCAAGTTCGTAGTTATTCGGTCTCACCGTTCGATCCGCGTCTTTATAAATAAAATTCGTTTCGACACGTATGCGACACCTTTCGATCTGCTCATTGATATTAATAACATCGATATGCATCGAGTTGCATCGAAAATGTCACGTTAACACAGGAAACGCCAACGCAGTGTGGGTATGGAAATTCCAATCGAATATCGTAATTCCTATTTTTGCCGAGAGTCGCTGACAGCCGCTGTTAAATCGAACAGCGAGAACGACGATGCATAATGCGAACTCGATTAAACAATTACAGTCGCGAGAAACAAATATTCCGGAAACGGGCGGAACCGTTCCTGTTCTCCCGTTCCGTCTATCAAACAGTCCGGAGCATGTCCATTTGTTCGCGACAGTAATTGCCGACTATTTAATTACGAGAAAAGTGGGCAGAGGAAGGGGTAATCCTAACGAAGAAATAATTACAAAGACTCAATTAACATATCCAGCTCGACACTGGGAACTTGACAGAGGCGTTGACACTTTAACCCTTTGCACTCGAAGTCGCTTTAATTGTATGTCTAAGATCATTTTTCTGGCTTATAGCATTTTCATTTAATCCGATGGAGTCACCACTCGAGTGCAAAGGGTTAATTGGTCGAAGTATTCTAATTTACCATCAGCGTTGCCTAGTTGTTCGACCATAAAATGAAAATAGAAACATTCTCGCGACACTGACTATGATAAATAATTTTTTAATCAGTTGCAAAATATACGTAATACTCTTTATAGCAACAAATCCTACGCTTTGCACTTTGTTACACTCTAGCCGCTTGATTCTAATTAGCTGCGATCAACGATGAGAACGACGTTATTAGGAGCACGTGACGATAGATAGAGGGAAAAAGTGCGCGCTATCGAGCGAGGATCGATAGAATCTTATCTCGCGTAGCGGAAATGAACGCCGGCTATTTCCTACGGTATGTACTCCGCCATGTGACTGCAGTTCGCCAGACCGGCGGTCGGAGCGGCAGCGAATTTGGGTCAGGGGACCGTGAAAGTGTTAATCTTATTACGCCGGAAAGAACACAGCTATCCAGTGGCGGAGTAAATGAAGCTAATCAGAAGCGACCTGGGAAACGACTCGAACTTGCCACCTGAATTTCTTGCGTGAATCTTCCTGCGGGCCGGCGGTGTCGCCGTAACGGGCCCCAGCCTCAATATCGCTGTTACGTCCCGGAAGAGAGACGATATCCGGAATACCTTCTGGCTTCCAATTGCGCCGCGCTATGAAATCTACTTCTTGCTACTCATCCGCGGAAAATTGTCGGAGATTACGAAGATACGAGGGCGGCCGGACCCGGGCTGGAACGCGAAAATACTCTACTCCCGCTAATGCTTTTTACGAGCGCCGTTACGTCGCGGCCGCGTTTCCGCCTCTTCCGCGATCTTATTATTAAGCCGTTACTTGTTTAGTCCGAGGTGAAAAACTATCGGGCGCAGCCTAACGCTTTACCATCATTCGCCGGCATGCGTTTATGTCATTATAGGCTGATTAAATCTACTAACATTTTTATATTCTCATAACATTGGTGTTAAACAATATTTATTTTATTCATTGCGAGAGATATTTAATATTTAAAAAGTTATCTGGAGAGTTAAGTATAGTATCTAGATATGTATTTTGAGCCTGCAAGAGTTAATTCTCTATGGAAGGTATATCCGAAGGTACATCTTTGACATTACCCTTACATTGTACTGCATTTTCCGTAGTTCAGTTAATGCAAGACATTAATAAATTTGTTCGGTAATGTCTTTTTTCCGGAACAGAAAGGCAAAGCCATGTAGTAACATTTTTCTTCGGCAAGAAAGTACAGTCTGAAAGAGAAAAGCAAAGCGTTTCGCCACTTAAAAGGAATATATTCTATGCCCTTTCCGGACGCGAACCGTTTCGCGTAAATCTTACATAGCTATTGCCAAATGCAGCCACCTTTTCAAGTACGTCTTCCAGCGGAACATGCTGAATAATGAAACGGCTTTTAAAAGTGGCCGAAATAAACCTCGAGAGAATGCCGCTCCGCCGAATCCTGTGATTTAATCATTCGTTGCGTTAAATTAATCTTGAAAAATATGAAAAGCATTAGGAAATGTCAATGCGTTGTTTTCGATCTATCGAAACAACAATTTACCGTCACCCACGCCAGCAGACTTTGTTTCACGCGATCGTCTCTCTTGCCACAGCCGGGTGTCTCGTTTCGCAGAAATTTTCGAGACACTCCGGGCAATAAAGTTTTCAATTCGCCGCGGAAGCTGTTGACTCGCGAACACGATTGTCAAGTTGCCGAAACTTCTGCCAGCGAGACGTCGATTTCAAGTGTACGGTTTCATGAATAAAAACAAGTGTCGCTCGTTCCCGCAACTTTGAATGAACCATAAGGATGCAAATGAGAAACGCTGGAAAGCATAATCATCACGCTCTATGGCTGCTTTATGAACTTCACCTCGACGCAACCATTCGGAGGCAACCAAGGAAGGAAATTAGACATTGAAACAATAGAAGCTGACGCCACCGCGTCGCGAACAGGATTTTTATTGCGCGCCAGCAGATAAGTCTCCAGCATCCTCAACGTTATAATTGAAATTGACACTCGTAGTTAGCAAATTGAATCTACGAACATGTATTCATAATCTGTTTAATATTTATCGCCAATTATCAAAGCACTACTGAATAATTATTTTTATTCCACGAGGTGCTAAATCTCCCGCAGTCGTTAAACAAGTCTTCGGTAATTTTTAAACGTTTTCCACGTTTAAAAAAACCTAGAAACGTTAACATATTCTGGAAGAACGATCTCAAGCTATTGAATAATTATTTTCGCTATTGCGCGGCGTGATTTTACACAGAATTTACACAATGGAACGGTATTTAGCATTTCCCGCGCTTCTTCTTGCGCGGCGCTTTAAGTCCGCTCGTTGTAAAAATATTTCCCGCCTAGGCAAAATGGAAAAGGACTCGCCCGGAGGATCAGAGCGTCGTTGAAACAGCAGATTTTTCTCGCCGGGGGATCCCGAGTCGCTTTAGAAGCTCGGAACGGGCCTCGTAGACGCGAATTAAACGCGGCCGTGTTTCCCTCGCGCGCCGATCTTAACGAGATCCCTCGCACAACGAAATCCGCGCATTCAATGGTCTCTCGCGGCCGAGTACCAACTTCGTCGCACGACGCTCTTTGACATCCGGCCATGAATAAACTTTCAGCGCTCTGTAACGTTCCGCGTCCTTCGCCGCTTTCGACAACGGCGTCGCCTCGGAGCGCGCCGGCCTCGCTGACATATTTAGTCAGCCGGAATAAATTGTGTTTCGTAATTTGGTTAGACGGCGAGCGATCCGGAAGCGGGGACAAAGGGATCGGGGAATAACCGGCGACGATTCCGCGAGCGCGTTCGCCGATCCCGGGATCGAGGGATCGAGGGATCCAGGAATCTCGGCAGGCGTATGAAATGCAAATTCCGCGAAGACTGCCGACGTCGATGGGACAAGAACTTTCGAATAATTCCGTTGCCACGATCGAGCGACTCCGGTATAGACTGCGTCATGGAAATTGACACTAGCTGAACGGATTATCCTCGGAAGAATCTAGCGCGTCGCGACGCTTCACCCTTCTATCATAATTAAATTGCTGACTAGCATTAGTCCAGTAGGCGTGGTTTCGAATAAAAGTATTCGTTCGATGATTCTGACTTACTTGTTTAAAATGAACAAATTATTCCTAAGAAAATCATTTCAAGCAAAAAAAGAACACTGTGCTAGGCAAACAGCTGTATACAGAAGACAGCAAAGTGGTCTGAAAAATCAGTTTTGCTTGCTTAAAAAAATCCTGTTAAAAATTATTACGGTGCTACACAGCCGCTGATATTGTTAAATAAAAATTGGTCGAAATATTTCCGCAGAGTTTTCGGTACACCGTGTATGCATCCGATGCATTTCAAAGCACGGTACACGCGACTGCCATCTCGCCCCGTGACGGGGAAACTACGTCGGAACTTATAGGGAAAGATCACGCGCTAGGAATTAATTAACCGTCTCGGGAAACGTTTTCCGATCCGCGACGGCAGGTGAACACAACGAGTGCCTGATAACCAGTTCCTCCGGCCGGGTGTTTAGCTAATTAGAAACGGGAGAACAACGGAGCAAAGAATTCACGCGCGATAGGGATCATCGTATTTCGGTAATGCTCGAACGCCAGGAGACCCGAGATAATTAAACCGGAGAAATGAGTCTTGAGCAACTTGTCCGTTGTTATGTGAACGGAGGAAGTTTATGCATTTATCGCATCCTTTAACTTGTGCAAGTCACTGAAATTCTGATTCTAATCGCGTTTAGCACAATATAAGCGTTATTACCGACAGTAGGAAACTTCTGGCCAAGCTGCGTTTTGCCCTAATGTTCGGCTTCGTGTTCGCCTGTCGTTTATGACTGCGTCGATTAATACAGGCGGTGGCCTGAACGAAGTCAGTCGAATCTACAGAATTCGACGGTCTTTAACATGTTTAATGCATATGAAATTGAGTCTTGTGACTCATACAACAATTAAACTTTTAACAATTTCATATACATATATAATAATGTAATAAAAATATAAAAATTATCTTGGAACGTGATATAACAACTTTAGTGGTGCCCCAGAGTCACCACCCGAGTGCAAAGGGTGAAATTCATAGAATTTGTGACAAGTGACGACGGATTAACACCTGTATCACGATCAATTTCTGCAACAACCTATCGGCTTCAGGTTCCCGAAGTTCGCACAACACTTGTTGATTCATAAAATGGACTCGGATTCGAAAAACACAGCAAACCGCGAACGATTCAATAATTAATTACCGATAAACAGTTCCGGCGATTCCCATACCCCGGCTCGCGTTCCATAAAAATTGATATCCGCATAAAGCACGCCGGCTTAATTGACGTTCGTTTATCCACTTGATTTGCGTTCCCCGTAATGAGCGGAGCAACGCCGCGCGAATGGGACCGCCACTGAAATCCAGCATTTACGGGCTCCCGTACTGCCATATTTTCCGTCGAATGCGGAAATTGCGTCGATGCTGACGGGCTCCAGCGCGAGCATTTTGGCTCTGCGGAAGATCGCGCGCGTTAAATTGTCCCTGTTGAATTTCGGGGAATATTTCGGGAGGGGTAGAAGGGGAAAGGAAGGGAGTCGGGGGAGAAAGAGAAGAGAATAGGAGAGAGAAAGAAATGAGAATAGAGAGAAAGGGAGTCGAAGGAGAAAGAGAAGAGAATAGGAGTGAGAGAAAGAAATGAGAATAGAGAGAGAAGAGATGAGATTAGAGAGAGAGAGAGAGAGAGAGAGAGAGAGAGAGAGATGAGGATAGAGAAAGAAGAGAAGATAATAGAGAGAGCAGAGACGAGGAGACAAGAGAAGACAAGAGACGAGAGAGAGAGAGAGAGAGAGAGGGGTGGCGAGGGGGACTGGTGCAAAGACGTTCTTCCCGATTGAGTTTTACGAGGCGTTCACGTCACGTGCAAGTAAAACGATAGTACCCATGGTTACGCTTCGAGAAACTGCAAATGCCTCGTAAAAGCCAACAGGGGAGGAAGATTTCGGGAGGAAAATGCGGGCGAGTTTGCATCCGCTATAAGTTTCCTGGTTGCGCGCACTTTTTCCCCCGGAAATCGAGCTGTCCTCGTAAAAACTCCAGCTATTTTAATAAATTTGAGGGACTCGCGTGGCCGATCGGTAATCCGGCTCATACGAGGTGTTTAACAGCTCTCCGATTCCAATATTAGATGCAACGACCTCGTTTCATTGCATCTATGCACTTTTACCTACCGCAATTCGTGTCATATTCGAGTTACTCACTTATTCGAATAAAAGTGGAAAGCTGTATGTACATTTTGGCTTAAAAACATTTTTACGATTTATTTAGATACAGTTTTATTTTATTTTATGATTTACACTGCTCGGACAAATTGCAGCGTGGAAAAATTTCTGCTAAAAATTTGCCAGCGATGCAGGGATTACTTTAAAGGGTTGTAATTTTGTTAAAAAAAATCGCAGATACATTTCGTTTTTTTTTAAATTGAAGAGGGAGGATTGAACTTTATTTTGCTGTAAACGGCATCTGTGGAAAAAATTTTACAAAGTCCGTGCACTTTGTCAAACTTGGCAATTTTTGGTATTACAAACGTAGTCTCGCATTTAAAGGGTTGCAGTGGTAAGGGTGCATGACACTAGTAGTAGTGTCATGCACCCTCAAAGTAGAGATTTCAAGGATCAAATTCTGAGAAGAATGATCATCCTACGATGATTTTTCGCGGAGTTATCGACGGTCAAAGTCGACCAATTTTCGTCCAAAATTATTCTGTCGTATAATCCTTTTAGCAGTATATTAATTTTATAATATTTTAATATTAAAGTGTACGATAATAACTGTGCATTATCAATTAATCTTAACGTAAAGCATACTCGACAGTGATTTTTAATATCCACAAAAATTCCGAAACCATGTTCGAAAGCTCGGGGAACAGGATCGACGAGTCACTGCGAAGCTACAATTCGTTTAAATAAAATTTGATAGAGTACTAATTAACGAGTTACTTCTCCAAGTTGGAACTAAACTCGCCAAGAATCTATTCCCAGCGGAGATAGATATTTCCCGGGAAGCATCGGACGCGATTCAGATTGTCCGCCGTTAATTAATACCGTCCGTGGAAAACGGACGGGGACATCGGGATAAAATACTAATTAGTGCGATTCCTAAACGGCGAACAATGGATCGCGCAATTAAGTAATTGCCATAGACCAGGAGAGCTCCGTTCGCCGAGTAAACGGTCGAATTCCTTTTAATAGCTTATTACGATTGACAGGCAATAAGAAGAGGCAGCGAGAACGACGAGGGAGAGACGTTATCGAGGAAAAGGAAACAATGGAACGGAGAGAAACGACCATCGCCGAGACGAGCGGAGAGGCAGAGGAAAAATTAAGATGGAGAAGCTGTCGGTGGCCGAGGGAACATTCGAATCCTCCGTCCGACACCCGGAAGTTATCGTTTTATGAAAGGATTAGATAAATGTTAGGTGCCGAGGAGATACTCGAACGCCTCGCAGCGCGTTCCATTTTGCGAGCACCGTTCGCAATTGAGATGTGGACAGTTTATTATGAAAGTGGAGTGCCCATTTGCAGCCCGTAGATATATATTGCTTTAATTAAATTCGCCTGAAACATACAATCAAATTGCAAAGTAATCAATTAAATTCGATTTGACATAGTTAACCTACATTCTTTAATTGGCAGATATGCTGACCTTTGAGCTTTTCAGAAGGAAGGAAAATGAACTCGCAGCACTTTCAAAATAAACGGAACGTATTATGAACAATTTCGGGAGGAAATTTCACCTGGCCCGCTCCGTTTCTGGCTGATCGACTTTGCCGGAGGTAGGACGGCGGCCATTACGAAATGAGACGGGTCCAGCTTTTTCCGGGGAGGAGACTTCAACCTCGGGAAGACTTCACCGGGACAGGAAGAAACGCTCGTAAAAAGCTACAGTCTATGACCAAGAAAGGAAATTATTTAAAGGACGCAACATCGTGCTCGGTCGCAAGTAGCTAGCCCGAGCTCCTCGAGAACGAGGAGGGGGATGCCGAGGAAGATGAATGCTGCGCCAAAATGATCTTTCTTTTGAATCGCTAATCACGCGAACGACTGGGCGATGTATCTCGCGAGGAAGTAAGGAGAAAGTTTTGTTCGCTGCTTTTTCGTTTCTTTCGTCATTTTTGTAACTAGTTGTATGCGACGAGAGGTCAGGGAAATGGACCGCGAATATCCTTCATGGACCACAAAATAGATGTGTGCTACGGGTAAAATAAAAATATTGAGTCCTTTGTCGATCCGCATGATCTTTGCATCTTAGAAGTTGTAATATTATAGTGAACTTTATTAATGTTAAAAAAAATTGTTAAAATTATATTTCATAGAAAATGATCGAAGAGATTTCTAAATTAAAGCAGACGTTGTAACAAAACTGGCGAGAGGTCTAAATAAATTCCGCCTTTGTAATTCATAAAGAGCAAGGGATATCAGATCTCTGGCTAGGTCCGGCGTTAAAATATCGCCTGGCGATGTTTGTCATAAGCGGAATAGGTGCTCGGTCTAGCGATCACAGTCGAAAAACTCATTAAAATCGAAGCGGGACACGGCCGGGCTTAGTCCTTTGTCAGAAAGTGAACGAGTGGAGGAGCGCGCGTCGTGTCCCGGTCTCGGCGTTTATTTATTTGCTAGACCCGGAACGAGAGAACAACACGGTTCGCTTTAATACCGCCTCGTGGCAGGACTCGCAGCCTTGATACAGGTGTACCGGCGTCTTTTGTATCGCTCCGCAGCTCGCGCTGTCTGCCGGCGTTGGATTTACGGTGATCGATTACCGGTGCACCGACGGAAAATTGCTATCCCCAACCGACGGCTTTGCACACAGAATGAAAATTACGAGTTCCTCGGCCGTCCCCTTCCCGCCTCCTCTCGGCCGCCGGTCCCATTAGCTGATTGATATGATCGAAAATAATGGCTAGATCGAGAGATTCCGAAGAACTAGATCGCGCTCGTGTATTTACGCGACGCGACCTAACAGTTTCGAGCGAAACGCCGGCCGAGCGCTGTAAAATGCCATTTGTTTCGACGAACAACGAGCCTCGTTGCTGCTCGTTGCTGGAAACTGGGAACAACGAGCGGTAACTCAATCTATGCCGCCGGGTCCAACGAGCCATTCCATGATTATTTCGAGCATTAGGTTGCACCGATATTTCTTTTACAAGATTTCTGCACGCAGAACCGGTGCAATGACTTTTTATGTAACGACTACGGCTTCAATTATTTCAACACTCGTTAGTCGAAAACGATATATATATATATAATTTATTATATATTCATTAATATTTAGTAATATTTATAATATACTTATGATATATTTTTTATAATATATATATATATATATTTTTGGGAGTCTTTTTCCAGTTTACTGTGGACTCCGCTTTAGTAACTGCAAAGAGCATAAACGCGTGCTCGAGTCAAATCTGGTTGTTTATACGTGGTTACACAGAGGCAGACATTATCGCGAGCAAACTGCATCAGGCACAATTAATACTTTCATAATTAATATTTCAGAACAGGAGCCTGTGTAACTGATAAGAGTGATTCATTGCGAAAGCAAATTATACAAATCGATTTTGTTAAGGGAGGTTTCCATAAGTACTTCGACGCACGAGCCGCTGAAATTATCAAGAAATTCAGTACACGATAACGCAGTACGCATCGTTTGAATTATTCGACCGCTCTGCAGGCGGCGGGTTTTTCTGCTAAAATTATTCGAAGCAACGATTTAATAAATATCGTTGTATCGCGAACGCCGTACACAACAGGTAAGCTTTAAAATATTCATAGAGTTGCGTAAGAAATTTATTTCTCCGCTGCTGTAATAATTCAGGCCGGTCGCAACGCGAGAATGTACATAAGAGTCGTTGTAACATATCATGGGCTCGATTTTTTAACGCTGAAATATATGCTGTCGCGCAAATATTTAACCAAACCAAGGATAATCCTTCCGGACAAGTTGCAAGCCAAACGCGAGTTGCATCGAAACACCGCAATCCATCGAGCCGTGAGCAACTTCCATTGCAATCAGTGTAAATAGAAGACAATCATTTTTATACAGTGCATAAATCGGTGTTGCAACGATGGAAATCATGAAACTTGTTCAACCATGATCGATGGTTCTTTTCAAATATTAAAAAATAGGTTTAGACCGTACAATGGGTTTAGTTGAGGGTCACAGACTGAACCTCAATAATTATTTAACGTCACTGTGAGGTATCTAAAATTACACCGCTAAGATCACTATCGAACCAGCCGCGAATTTAATGAATTACATCAAACTAAAAATTGCGAGAAACTGCGTGGAAGCGGTTTTTGAGAAACCGGAAACGGGCTGAATTACAAGCAACGACGCGGACGGCGCGAGCCATGATGAAATCAGCGCACACAGAGGTTCGTTAAATATTTTTTTTCGAAAATCTGTGCAGGTGGGACCGAAACCACCGGTGTTCCAATTACTCGGAACACTTTCGCCGGGCTGAACAACGTCGTGAATAAAATGCCGGAGCATCCTACGCGGCCGTAAAAAACCGCTTCAGAAATCATGGTCCGGGCGTGGCCGTATAGCATAGTTCGCGTCGCTCCCTTAGCGAATTTTTCCAAAAGAATTCTTCCCGTTCGCGTTCCTTTCATTCTTCCCCGTATCTTAGCTCGACGTTCGCGTCATTCATTTATTTCCGGTCGGGTAATGACCGAGGCTTCCTCCCTTTTTAGCCAGGCTGTCCCAACCCCCACCGCCCCACCGCCCCTCCCACCCGCATCGCCTCTTTCATCCACTTCTACCACTTTTCCGCGGACTTTTATTATATTTTCATACGCCGCGCGCGCAAAAGAAGAGCCGGCCGCGGCTCCGAGGGGTTCCAGAGAGCGAAACGTGAAACGGAAGAAAGTGACGCGGACGTTCCGTGTCTCTTTAACGAAATGGGTTATTTGTTTCGCAAAAATGGGGCCGCGTATTGTCGGAGAAATTGCGGAGGTTTCCGCGCGGAATGCGCCGCCCACGCCTCGCGGATCCGTAACGTCGTTTCTGTCGTTTCCACCGTTCCTACGACGCTTGCCGCCCTTTTCACGGTCCGCAGTGACAGACGGAACTGCCTAAGAATTCCAGTAATTCGAAGTACGCGAAATGCGCAAAAATACGATCATAAAATACAACGAGAAACTGTCGCTTGTAAACTGCTCAGAAGATTATAGCGTTGAAACATTTTGCATAAAAATTTCCCAACTTTGACCGACGATAATTCTGTGGAAAATCATTCTAAATTCATGACCTTTTTTTTAGCATAAAGCTTGAAACTTCTACTTTGAAACGGTATTTCTGGATTTTTAATTTAATGCACTCTCGCCACTGTCATTCATTAAACACAGCGCCATGTTTGTCGTATTGAAAATAGCCATGTTCGACGAAATGCACGGACTTTGTAAAATTTTTTTCGGAGATGCTATTTACAGCAAAATAAAGTTTGAACCTTGCTCTTTAATTTAAGAGAAATAAAACGTAGCTGCGATTTTTTTTGACAAAGATACAGGAGTTTGAAGTAACCCTTGCATTGTGGCCAATTTTCATCCGAAATTGCTCCATGCCATAATTTTTTAGAGCAGTTTAAACTTATAGCAAGAGCTTATTATCGCTGTCGCTGCAATTTCATGAGCGAAACAGCATAGCTCTTTCGTATTATTCGTTCACTCGATCAATTATAACGCGTTCCTTTCTACAGCGTTGTCCAGAATTCACGCACTCTTCCGCGCGTATCTTAATCAACCCTCCGCTATATTTCCGTTCTCCGGTTCATTATTCAAATTCCCGGGGCGAATGGAATACCGGCGGGATAACAGAGAGCTTGTTAGACTGTTAATCAAAGTAATGTATAAACAAATATTTAATCGGGCCGCTGAAATGGCTTCTCAATTTCGTTCCTCTGCCTCTTTTCCTCCGGTTTTTCGCCTCTTTTGTTTTGGCTCGCGAATTTTGTTGACTCGTTCCGGCTTTGACCGGCGCGGCGTTCCTCTTTGTTCGCAATGGACTAGGGTATGTATTTCTACCTTTCAAAGGAACAGGAAATTTTGTTGATTTATTCCGATGTTTGACCTTTGCTTCTTTTCCCGTTTTACTTTTCAAATTAAGCGCGCTTCGACGAACACGATATAAAACACTTTACCGTTTCTCTTGCGAGAATTATTATCGGACTGCGAATTTTTATGCAAAAATAGCAATGGATACATTTGATCCGATTAATTTTGATGACACGGTGACTTTTTAATTAAATATATTGGAGTGTATAAAATCCGAGTCCGTAAATACTAAATACTAAAGAGAGAAATAGCAGCGGCCGATTACGCGGATCTGTGAGCGATATTGGCGAGGAGTTTGAACGAGGATAGGACAGTTATTGGAAAGGATGGGACGTGAACGGGCATCGAGCCGCATTGCTTAAGAAGCGAGGCTTCGCCGCGGCAGCCGCACCGGATTAACCGAGCATCGCCTAATTAGGATTATCTGTAGCTGCCCCGTGGATTTGCACTGCGAAACGTCCAATTAAGGCGGCACGATAGACAATGGGATTGCAGAGTCGCGGAATTACGTTGCCAAGGACTGTCCCATGCAAATAACCTTATGTATTCCCAACGACGCGACGTACGTACTCGCGAGCGTAGCAGCGGTCCGAGGCGGAACGGAAGTCGGCTGCTCGTGGAAATTGGAAAAAGACGGGGGACGAACGTCTTCTTTGGAGGATTGGACAAGAGGGTGGATGTCGACTCGGTCATTGTCCGCCGTCGAGCGGCAGAACACCGTGAAATTCGTGATAATGCAAGCGGAAGAACAATTTTAATTATCCATTTGCAATGCAGGCTGCGGCGATACGCTCCCGTCGACGATAATCCCGAAATTATCTGGCACAGTGGAACGGCGATTCGCTCAACTAAATGGAGACGCGAATTCCTTTCCACTGGATGTTCGACGAACAATCCGTGATTCGAATCGAGGCGGCACGCTTTTGCTCGGGAACTTTCGATTGAAACGTCGCGAGATCACGCTGCAGGCGCGTGGTCGACGGCTTGTTTAAAATATTGCGCGTAAATTAACCGTTTAATACTGAATTTCATACGTTCGAAATGACAACTGAAATTTGACTTTACTTTATTATAATTTTAATATATTATATATTACTATGATTCGACAGAAAAGTCAAAAAAATTATGTTGATTAGAAAACTGTGGAAACTATGATTCGATTCAGCTTTATGTTGAAGTATCTGTTCAAATATGTGACGAATCTTGACCAGTCTCGGTGTAAATTAGCATCGTGGATCGATAAAGTTGAGCAGCAAGTAACATGGAACAGAGGATCGGGATCTCGCGGATGACATTAGCTGTCAGAAGAGGCGATCTCCAATCTTCCCGGAGTGAAAGCTGAATGATCCGACGTTCCACTGGAAACGAAACCTGTTCGCGCTTTATTTATGCACTATCCCCGGTTTTTCAGCTGTCCGGAGCAGAGAGCCGCGCGAGAATAGAATCGTAGGAGTCCTGCAAACTTAATTACGCTCGCCAATTCAATTACCCCGAAGTCTTTGCGCAATGTTCCCGATTCAGGATTTGGATAAATAAATCACCGGCTGGCCTAGCGCTTGTTACCAGCGATCTAGCGTTTATAAATAATAAGTGAGCCGCGCGCGGGCTGCGCGTTCCGCTTAACTAATTTACGCCGGCTCGAATTAAATGTAATCTATCGCGTGGATAAATGGATTTTTAGCGGCGGCTGTAAAAAGTTAACTCCGCGGGGATATTTCGCGGAATATTTTCTTTCGCTCGCTTTCGGCCGTGTCCGGCGCAAACCCATTAAAACCCGTAGGCCAATGATAAATATGCAGAGCATTCGGTAGAGTGCACTTTTGGCATTTGAATTGTTTCATTTGATTACGAATGCGGGATCGATGTTACGAGTAATCAAGGAACGAACATTTAATTAACGAATTTCTATGGCGCGGTGACAGGGCGGGAGATGAAAATGGTATTTATGTAATCCTACAATGCAATTTAGGAAAATCCCCCGGAACACGCAGCCTCCGCGCATCAAATACATTTTGGCGATCTATGCGACCGACCCTGCTCCGGAATTATAAACCGTTTCCGCGATTCAATAATCTGCATCTGCTTGCAGGCATTTAATATTGCTACGTAGAAATCAATACGCTTTTAAAAATTATTCTCGCCAGAGATATTCCAGAGTCTTGCGACTCGTAGACCAGTTTTCCCTTAAAATTCCTCGTTTCACTAAAATATTTAGACGAACTTCTTCATTCAAGCATTTATCACAGCAGAAATCGACTTCTGTCACTGTTATAAAATAATAATATAGTGTTCAAGAAAATTTCCGGCCATTTTATTAGATATCCAGGACGTAATCAAGTGCATAAGGTCTCCGGTTTCTTTCCCACAGACTATCGACACCGCCAGTTGCCATTTCCGTCTGCAACACGCTCATTCCGCTTGTGTCTCGCGAGGATTTCCGGCTCGGCGCCGACCATCGATTCCGGGAGTCTTCGAATCCAAGAATCGAGGTGCTCCCTTCAAGAAAAACGAGGGGGAGGGAGAGGCTGAGAGGTTGCTCCCAAGATCGCAGTAAATCCAATTACAGGGAGGCTTCTGAGTGATGCGAGCGAGGCAAGAGGCTCTCCGACGAGAGGGAAACGTGGGAAAAATAAAGGAGCCACGGTTCCCTCGGCTTCCTCTTACTTTTCCGGCGCGGGCGTCCTCCTACACGTTCGAATTAGAATTCGAAGGGATTTCGCCGGGAGTCGAGCGCGCCTCGATTTTCCACGGAATCTGTCAAGATATATACTTCGGCTGTGGCGAGCGCGAGAGACAATGTGTCAAAAGTTCGAAGTATGTACGCCGGAAGTTCTATCGCGGATGATTGGAAGTTCGCGATGTCGGAGTGACGTGCGCGCGGATGGAGACGAGCCGAGGAGGAAGCTAGTTCCTGCTATGATATAATTTAAGTTGCCGGAGACGGTTAATGACGTTGTTTCAAGTAATTATCTGGCCGGAGGTTCAGACGCTCTCGCAGTTTCAGAGATTCCCGGAAAAATTAAGCGCTCGCCCGTCTCTCGGAGGTTACTTACCTCCTTGCGCTACGATTTCTTTCAGAACTGCGTTGATCAGCACCTTTGCGTCCTTAATAATTTCCTCGATGAAACGAGAGGAATTTTTGTTCCAGACACTTCGATGGCAGAAGATTCGAATTTTCTTTCAATGTAGAAGAAACATCGAGCTACCGTCTCGGTCAGAAATTGTTCCACGATTCTCCGAACGATTTAACGTCGTTAAATTAACAAGAGATGAGAAATATTCGATAGGAACTGTACTAGACTGATTAGCGGAAGGAAGATCCTTAACACCGGTACCGGAATAATAAAATGCTGATTAGATGTAAGTTCAACGAGCGACTGAATTTTTAATTCCAACCCATAAACGGGGGAATCGCCGGTGTAACAGATAAGCCGGAATCGTATGTCTAATTTAAATGTTAATATTTAATGTTATTGCTAATTAATGGATTTAACATGATACACAGGCGTGTATCGCATGCACCGCTGACATCATTTTCTCATTAGTGAAACGCATGCTTTAATTAATCTGCACAGCTTTATTTGCTCGTAGTGCCCAGAGATATTCCATCAGAAAAAGGAAAGTATCGCTGCAGGATCCTGACATAAATGTAACCGTAATAATAAGTTGATTAATTAATTTAACAAAAATTAATCCGTATAAAAGTATTCGATTCGAAAAGTTTCTACTTTCATCGAGGAAGTCATTAATTATTACCGGTAATTTACATCACGAGTCGGACTCGTCAAAGTACAGGGTAAGGTACAAAGTACAGAGAAAGAGACGGTAGGGCAAAGGGTCGAAACCCAAGAAAACGTCAAGATCGTCGAAGAATCGATCTCCGCGGTCGTCGAAGTTGCCGATAAGAATTCTGTCGCGAGGCTTCCGAAGTTTTCTTTCGAAGTGACTCGGGAATCTCGGTAGTTAAACTGTTCGTCACTTGTGACACGTCCTAAAAGAGCGGAGACGCAGCCGGGCTATACACAAGACCTTACTTAGCCATCTAGACCGAGGATCCAGGACGTCGATCATCGTTAAGGCGATAAGACCCTTTCACTTAACTTAATCCTCGCGGGTAACGGGGATTAAGGTGAACCAGTTCGTTAAGGGTGAATGCTGGTAACCTCGGCGGAGGAGACCCGGGGGTGGACAGTGTGCAACCTGTACTCGGAAGTTATCCGAAAAGAGAAAACTTCGTCCGGGAGCGTTAACGCCTTGCTAAAGCCCGCTGCTTTATGATTTCTCTTGCGACGTGCCCATCGGAGCCGCTTAATCGTTAATATTCTACGCGAGGCGAAGGGATTTTCCCTCTTTGCCTTCGTCTTCAACCCCTAAGCTGAGTTATTAGCGACTCGGTCTGCGGCAACGATTCCTCCTCCCTTTTTTCGAGGGGACAGCCAGCTTTTTTAAAAGCCGGCTGTTGCTACCTTCGCCGCGGACTCGGCGCAAAAAAGAACAGCTCTGGCTGATTAATTGTAATGCGATTAGCAGCTCGAAAGCAAATTCAAGATCTCCGCGGAACAGGAAGATGGAGTTTATTTCTGATTTCGAAAGATGAGATTCTGAATATTCTCCAATAATACTTTCTAAATTCGGAAGCAACGTGTCCGTAAGGACTTTAAGACATTAGGCATGTTTCATCGTTAATATATTTCTTGAATATTCGATGTCAGCTTCAACCGAGTTAATGGCTCGACAGAATATATCGATCGCGCCGGTTTCGTCTCGGCGTTGCATATTTCAGGCCCTTTTTTTCAAGTGAAAGTCTGAGAGCAAAATTTGGGGCACGTCGAAGTCTGAGAGCAAAATTGGAACACGTCAAAGTCTATTTCGTCTACTAATATGACGTTCCTGAAACGGCCAATGAGATTTGAATACATTTGTTCGTCAGCGTTAAAGCGAATACGGAAATCGAGGGTACGTTTCTGCGGATTATACCGAAATAAGACGTAGGAGACATCTATTTGTCTCGTCAAATGGCATTCGAAATAGCATATCGAAAATGACCGAGTCTCGTTTCTTGTTGGATCGACGTTTTAACTGACGCGCTATCCTTCTCTCAATAATTCTTTCGCATTGTCCGGCAGTGTCGTCTCAAGTGTCAATTCTCCCAACGATAAATTATTTCCAAATGCTCCTGGATTTCTATTTCCTGTATCCACGTTCGCCATAAATGCATAAAAATCGCACTACGTTCGCATGCGTACATCCTTTGAAATTAGAATATTAAATTCTCAGAGGTAAGCAGTGTCCAAAAATCGTGAACAAATTCGAAGACCGAAACCTCGAGCACGATTTCCTCCCCCATCGCGTTCAAAAGGACGAGAATTACGTTCAGGACGGTTTATAGTTGTGTTCTCGTGAAGCGATCTTGGCGCAATTGTGCTCAAATTGAAGCTAAAAATGTCTGCTTTAAGACAGCCTAGCTGAGATCAACGCAGCATCGCTCCTGAATTTTTTTTTATTTTTTGAATCGGTCCATTGACTCGAAGTGTCAACCTGTGATTGATTTCAATATGTATATACTTATGTCCTGGATAAGGAGACCGGTGGGTATTGGGTTAAAGCAGAAATAAGAAGCCGACGTACGCGGAAACTAACTGGCGGAACAGCGAGGCGGGAACCGGCTCCCGGCAGAAGCTACTTCGGCAGAGTAATCCGGCCAGATGTAAAAAGGGACTGCCGGCCGCTGGTGGATCGGCTTCGCTCACGGCCATAAACTGCAAAGTGGAAACGGCCTGTGAGAGGGGCCGGCAAATGAGGCTCGCGAGTACGGGCTTCCCGAGTGTTCCTGGTTAACTGCGTCCAAGGACGAACAGAGACCATCGGCTCTATGCAACTCTATGGAACTCCTCAACCGTAGAACCGAGCGAATCCGGCCCTTTCCGCCAACAAATTGCGAGACTCGGTCAAACATTATCCCAGCCTCTGGAATATATTTATTTCTTTTTCTATTTAATATACGACGTCGCATCGACGATTTTTTTTAATTTTATTATATTTTTTGGGAGATGTCGATGACCTTTGGGCAGTCTAAGGTGCGCCTGTGATTTCAGGATCAGTGGTTAATGGTCAGAGTTTTTAATTGTTGTTTTTAATTGAACAAATAAAAAAATAAATTCGATGGAACCTCGATGGATCGTTTTGACTAATCAGCTTGATAAGAGCATCGTATTATTGTTAATTAAAATGGACGTCAAGCTCGCGCACTGGGTTCCAATGGACGGTATAATGCGTTCGAGAAAAAAGGGTGTCGTCCGGCTGAAAATCGGCGGCGTTTTTGCAGACGGAACGTTCGCGTGGCAATTTGTCCGAGTGAAAAATTGCAGCATCAACATGGTTTCCGGAAACCGGGGCACCGGTCCTCCATTTCCAGCGGCCTTTACGATCGCCTAACTGCCGGCTAATTTTCGTTCTCGCAGCGTAATGCGGCCTCGTTCGGGCCGTGCAGGTCGCAGCGGGCCCGAAAAGTGGGCAACTTGGCCCGCTGATCGAGATAAACCTTCCGTTTCGGGGAAAAAGCCTGCTCGGCTCTCCGATAAAAATCGCTCCGACTGCCCTGTGTACGCGTTTACCTGGCACCTACACTCATTTTCCCGGGCTAATTGGAACGAAGGCTAATAACGTTTGCAAACGAGATGAATTTCAAAGGCCGGCGAATTTAATTCATATTAAATTAAACGATGATTAATGACAGAGCTGAATTCCGCCAGAGGCTCGACGGTTATTGCAACGCGAAAATGGTCGCGATATTTCGATGTTTTCTACGCGAGATATATCGTATTATCATACTGGACGAGGTGTTAAATATCGATCTTGCGAAGCGATTTTAACATAGAGGAGATTTAATCCCAGATAGCACAAAATTGTAAAGATAATAAGCATCGGACGTATTAACAACGTCCATTTTATGTCCATATTAGGTCTGAACGTCTTACGCCCTGGCATTGCGTTTATAAAATCACAATTGCAACAAAATTAAATAGAAACATCTGCCGAATAAAATAGATTTTTAACGAATCGATTATTGCAGTTTCCGTTCAATTCCGGTTCTTCTAAATCACGAGCCTCTGAATCTCCATTAATTATATTTCCAGGCAATCGTTAGCCGCGCGATCAGTTGCAAAATGCATTAATTTATCAACATAATAAATTTCTATCTAATTCCTTAAACACCTGAATTCGCGCAAAGTGCTCCGCGATGTAGCTATTTATTCCGTACCGGCGCAATAAACGCTGCCATTACTTTGTGTGAATTATGAACCGAAATATGTTGTCGCCTTTGCGATAATAATATCCGCGGAACCAATTTAACGGGACACAGAGGGAACAATATTTAATCGAGCGAGCCTTATAGAGAATTACGTACAATAAATACAGATAATACGAAACAGCGCGTATTACGGAACATCGTAATACCTCGATAAAGAAGGCAGCAGCTCCGAAGGTAATTGGGACAATAGTTTCCGCAGAAGCAATAATTAATCACGCCGCGAATCGAGCAGTCAAATATTTTATCGCATTTATTGTATCACTTTTGTCGTATAATCGGAAGCAAGATAAAATGCACCGCTGAGTTTGTATTAAAAATCGAACGCTACGATAAATTCAAAAAGCTCGAAAATTTTATTTAAAAAATAGTCGGCGCGTAGTGCAACGGAAGTAAAAATCTTTTCAATCTCCCGATAGCTTTCACGAACTTTCTCGCGAACTGTTTTAAATTTACTCGTACAGGCGGAATGATTTATTAGCTTTCGCAGAAGTTTCATGAGAACAAACAAATTCCAGAGCTCCCGGCATCGAAACGAGGCGCCTCGTATGGCCAACTTTCGTCTGCAGCCCGATGCACCAGCCCGAACATCAAAATCACAGTTCGCGGAGCACTCGTGCCGATGCCAGGCCGGTTCATTAGGAGCACTTTGCCGGTCGAGTACAATTATCTATTAGTTCTTCAGCCTCTCGCGGAAGTTTCATTAAAATAAACAAAAAGCCCCGGTTTGGGCGGAGCCGGTGGGATCGGGTGTCCCGTATAGCCGGGTTGCCGGTCGATTCGCGAACGCGAAAATCGAAATCGCTGTTCCCGAAGTACTCGGCCGATGCGCGACCGGTTCATTGAGGCCACTTTGCCCGTCGAGTTGGCGAACAAAATGGATAATTGAAGAGATCATCGTTGCTCATAACAGACTTTGCTCTGGTCGCTTTTTAAGCGATGGAAACCGTGGTCCCAAGTCGGCGAGTAGATAAAAGCTACGCAAATACGGATGCGAACGAGAGCTCGCCGCGCCGCGCTGCGCCGCGCTGCACCGCGCTGCACCGCGCTGCATCGGCTCGTTCCACTTCACTTGGAAACCCGCAACCCGCACATCCACCGGTGCCCGCGAAATCACTGCCAGCAACAACACTGCTCGCCGCGTGTCGTAGTCGTAAGCCGCCTCGTTTCGCCGGCTGTGCGAAACCGCCGCAATTAAATACTTAGCACGCGTCGACTAATTAATACCTGTCTTGACAGCCGCGAGATAAATCTTCGTCGCGAGGGATTCTTCCAGCCTGCCGAGCGAGCCGGCCAAGCTTCAAGCCCCGTTGACGCGCCTGATTAATAATTCCAGATAACTTCAATCGCCCTGAAAAACTCATTGTTCTCAGCGTCGCGCGTCGCTCTCGGACTCTACATTGTTTTATTAAATTGCGCGCCGTTTCGTTAGGAGTTCGGCCTTTTTTGGAAGATCTAGAAGATCTATTAACATACTACATATCATAATAAATTATCGATCCAACAGGTAATTCCTGAATCACGATTTCTCAGTCATTTGTTTGAGAATTTCTATCGATTTATCGAATATACGTCCTTTCCGTCTGCATTAAGCGAGTCGCAGTATTTGTACAAGCCGACGACGGATTTTTGATTATTTTTCCATCGCAGCCGAAAGCTTTTCCATCATTTTTACGTCACGGCTAACAGGCGTCCAGCTGTCTGGAGGAATCGATAGTATTTATTGTTCTCTCAATTTAGTTCGAGCATCGACAACTGTTCTACTGTATTATTTCCCCTTTGTCGTACGCGTGCAAATAATTGTTTCGCCCAGAGACAGAGGCAATACTTCCACATTCGTTACGAAAAAGATAATAAAAGCGTCCCGGCAGAATGAAACGTGATCATGGAAGAGTGAAGGAGAGCTGAATAAAAAAAGGAAAAATAAAAAGTTACCGTCAAAAAAGAAAAAGAATAAAAGCACTACAAGGCGGAACAATTATCTTAGCTTTACAGTTAAAATGGTATCGAGTGCAAAGGGTTAAACAGCCAATTATCGCTATACTCGCGACGAGCATAATCCTCGTGACAAGAAATACTGCGACAGCTCCGCGACGAGTATACTCGTCGAGCACAGCTAACTGGTCGAGCAAACGCTGATGATATATATCTCGCTCTGAAAATCCCCGCCCCATCGCGCCGGCCTCGAAAAACGCCGACTCATAAAAGCTCGGAAACTTAGGCGACCCCGAAAGATAGTCCGCAGCTTCCGGAGGACTCGTGTCGGAAGTAAACAGAGCGGATCCGCGCGCGCGACGAGCCCCATTAATTTCAGTGGGAGCAAAAGTGGTGTGTTTAGGGTACGTCGGCGTCAAAAACGGCTCCGGCTAGCTGTTCTCGCTTGGCTTAGCGTCGCGTCGCGTCGCGTCGACGGCGTATAAATACTTTCTCGCACGGTCCACTCCGGTGTGCAGGTGTCCGCACGGCTCCGGAACACGTTAGCAGCGGCGGGCTATTTCCAGGAGCACGGTAACACCTCGCAGGAAGGGACCGGGTCCCGGAGGAAGCTGACTGCGCCACAATAGGACCCCACGAATGGATTCTCTCTGGCTTGCACAATGGGACGCACGGTGATCGTTATGCATTCGCGGCGCGGCGCGATTTGGCTGGCACGCCAACTTATTTCTTCCGGCCACGAACTGTTCGAAAGCTTCCACTCGGGACGAGGACTCCTCTCTTCGCTTTGAAATTGCTCTAGCGTCTCGCGAGCAAGTTTCCAACCGTCATTATGCCGTTTCGTAGCCCCGAATAAGCCGGCTCCGTGTGTCGTCTCGGTCAATACCGGCTCGCTCCGACGCGCTCCCGTGGGATTAAGTGTTTATCGGACGGACACAACCTGGAATCTGACGTGCCGATGCATCTTGTTCGACCTTTTCCTATGCGACACGATGATATATCTTCACTGATCATTATTATTACCCTTGCCGTATTAAATTCAGAATAATTTATCGATTATTTTGTAACGTATCGGTAATACTAGTTGACAAAATGACTTTCGTGTAATTCGAATTTTTGTAAGTTATACCTGCAATTTATTACGTTATTACGGTTTTAACACAGAAAATAACAATGTAATTAACAGCGAATGTTTCTGGCTAGCGTTTAATTACTTCGCGTTCTTGGATCGCCAGTTGCGATAACGCGAAAGCCAATGGCTAAATACAATTCTGGCACGAGTAAGAGATCTATATACAATCGAACTGTAAATAACGAAATTTATTCCGTCTGCGGATCGAATTAATTATAAATTGTATTTTCATTGGCAGCATACGACGCAATTTCAACTAGAATCTTCCATCGTATTTCGATTTAATGAATTAAATACTGTCGGGGAACAATTTGCCAAATTTTCGATAAACAGGCTCGATATCTGCTAACGCATATCCAAATGATTTGCTTCGTATCGTTAATTTAGAAGCTCTAGAATTCATTTAAAAGCTCTAGAATGAATTTGGAAGCTCTAAAATTAATTTGGAAGCTCTAAAATTAATTTAGGAGCTCTAAAATTAATTTAGGAGCTCTAGAATTAATTTAAAGGTCGAAAGAAACAAAATCACGCTCGAATATTGTCCTTCAGACTGTAATCTCTTCGAAAACCATAATATTTGGCCGCTCCATTAATAAATCTTTTTGTCCGTCAACATTTCGAGATCCAGATAAGGCTTCGACGTTGCAATTATCGGTAAACATGGTTTTTTATTTGTCAAACTTTTAAACGCACCGTCATTGCTCTCATCGTCGTAAAAATCTAGAATAAATACCGTTATTCTTATCTTCATCAAATAAAAAGCACTTGAACTATCTCTAAGCTGAGATAACTAATTAAAGACTTAGAAGAAACGTCTGAACGGCTTACTCAATCTATTATTTATCGAGTTTGACTTCGCTCTATTATCAAATTGCATTGTATTCAATATTTCAGCGGGTTATAAAGTTTCATCCGAAGACAACGAGCGCGATCGCTCGAGTTTTAATTTAACAGAGACCTAATGTGTTTTATCAAGAATCTCGGGAACTTCTGCTCGCAGTCCGACTGTAGAACTGAAACGTTACAACTTCGCCGAAATCCCGTCAAATATAGTAGAGACGGAGACAGTAACACGATTGCAAGTTCGAGAAATTCAATAACTGTGACGTCGTTACGCCACAACAGAACGAAACTCTAATTCGAGGAACATTTAATCGCGGAACACTCGGAGCCCCATCGAAGAGACGAGATCGATCGAACAACGGCTCGCGGTTCGCCGTGTCTTTTAATCGACCATTTGAACCGCCAATTTTATTGTTCCACGTTTATTTCGTTCGATAGTTTCGCACAGTTTTAGGCAGCGCGGGCTACGCTCGCCAAGAATTTAATTGCAGCCCTCGTTCGACCAAGCAAAAATGACTCGGCGATCGCCAGCAGTCAACGCTCAAGGTATTTCGTTTGATAACGTTCTGTTTGGCTTCATCGTGGTCTGCGTCTTGATTGGGATCTCGGTCGAAATTGCTCTTCGCAAATAATTCCGTGGCGCAACCGGCAGCTACCGGGCAACTGGCTTCGAAGCTGCTTTATTTCGAGTCATCTTGTTTGGATTTTCGTTCACGGTCCACGGGAGGGACCTGTTTCATCTTACCGGGTTTCGGTTCCACGTTGTTTCCGGTTTTCCGGCGAAACTACATCGAATCCTCCTCGCGCGCAATGTGTTCCATTTCGGATGCCAATCTTCTCGTCGAATTTTCTGCACTTCATTTGCTAGTTAATGATCCTCGTCTCGTATACTGAAGTCACAAAGGCGTCGCGATTTTCTTTCTTTGATTCCATCGTTTTAACAGAGAGCAAAGTGGTGTCAATTATTTAAAAAATATTTTAGGATAAATTACTTCCAAAATTCGGAATAAATGAAGGAAGTTTCGAAATAATGGAACCTGATTTATACGGATTAAAAGTGACGCATATATGACAGTTCATTCGATACAGAATATAATAATTATCGATCGACGCAAGCAGAATAAAAAGTATCTAAATAATTTAAAACAATACCTCGATACGTTGAAATTCGAGGACGATTCCAAGTTCGATGAACAAGTCGACGACAGCGATGAAATTGCAGACCGCGTTCCATTCGATTAGCATCGGGGAGGAATAAATTCGTCGAAGATGCAAGCAGCGAATTAGAAGTTTCGGTAGTCGCGAGTAGAAAGAAGGAAGCCCGAGGTAGTGAACGATATATTAAATGATAGGCGGTCAGGAGAACGAGTTTCAATCTATCGTTCCGCATACGAAAGCGATTTGGCCTCTCCGCCAACTTATTTCTTCCGGCCGCGACCGAGTTCCCTCTCTCTCTCTCTCTCTCTCTTTCTCTCTCTTTCTCCCTCTCCGCGCCCTCATCCGAGGAGAGAGGGCACCAGTCAAAATTGCTTTTCTATTTTCCGAGTAACTCATTACAGCGGCAATACGCAATTCCAATTTCGCTCGAGCTGCATCGGCCAAAGGCATACCATTCGAAAAGGGGTATTAACTTCGTGTGCTCATCGAATAGAACGATGCCTCAAAGTATTGAGATGCTGACGAAGTATTTTAATCAAAGTCGACGCTGAAAGCAGCCAATTTTATTCGGTAGAGCTGGTATTTCTATTAATCCGGTGTTCTATCAAAGTTACCAAGGAATTCGATAAAATCTACCCTCGCGTTACATATTTTTCGACGAAAGGAACACACCCACTGCAAACTTTTACGCAAAATAAACATTCTCTCTGCTAATTTTATAGAAGATTGACTGAAGAAAAAATTGACTCCTGCT
Organism: Augochlorella aurata; assembly: GCA_028455555.1. Lineage (NCBI taxonomy): Eukaryota > Metazoa > Arthropoda > Insecta > Hymenoptera > Halictidae > Augochlorella > Augochlorella aurata. The sequence continues at coordinate 9,202,936 of CM052165.1, read as the reverse complement.
TTTGGTATTGTTAATCGTTTAAAAACAGTGCAACGGGGTTCTGAAATTCTTCTGAGCTCTAATTATCATCAACGAAAAAACTGAGAAGATCGAATGCAAGGCAGTAGAAATGTTTTAGAAAATCTCGAGACACTGCTGGACGATTTCCAGTAAATTATATATCAGATACAACATGCAGCAGTGGGTGCACACAATTTTTATTTCGCATAAAAGTCCGAGTAATCTGAGATTGACATCTGCCAGTTTCCAGATACAAAAATGCAGTTAATTAATCAATTATCCAGTCTTCGATATGCATGATTCAAGTACGTTATCTGATAATGGCTTTTTCGGCGCGGGTTAAGATTGACCCAGGGTGAATGCAAGGCGTCCCGAGCGACCCCGAGTCAAATAACCTGCTCAATTATTTATTCTCATCTTTCTCGGTCCCGCGGCACGGTGGCCCGACGGCACGGGCCACGATTCGAGATCCTCCCTTTGTTCTGGGAACAAGCAACTGCGCGCCGTTAATTTAGTCCCGGCGAGACGCGGAGCGGAGTAGATGGGTGGAAACGCGGGAACGGTAATGAAAAAGTATGCGCCCGTGCCGGCGAGCTGCCGGCGGGTCGAGCTGACCGGCGAGCTGACCGGCGGGCTGACCGGCAGACTTCCGTTTCGCGTCTGCGGGCCAATGCTGGGTCGCCAATATTTTTCAATTACCAGTCGGCCCGGGTTTATTTAGTTTGCGTACAATTGTCGCGACCCCCAACCTCCTCCACCTCCGACCTCGTCGCCGTTTCCTCCGAATTAGCTGCATTGGTAGAAAAAACAACGATTCCGCGGATCGATGACACTGCTGACAGCAGATAAAATACCGGGTTTCGATCATCCGCCGACCGGTCTCACGTGTTTCTGATTTCCAGACGGGCCTTTGCGCGTTTCTTTCGAAAATGAGATACTGCGGGTGACACTTGACCTCCTTCCCTCGTACCGTGCCGTTTCAGGTCTTATTTTGTTTGCAGAAACAAGGTCGCAGACGTAGGGTCAAGAATATATAGAGCAGCGTAGTCGGTTACTGTGGTATAACCAATTCCTGTGCCTTCGCTTTGTTTTCGGAATTAATGAATTTTATATAAAATACAAAATTGAATAATAAAAATTGAAAAATAATTATAAAATGAATACCTCATTTGGGAAATAAATAATTATGCCCGGAAGCAAATGTAGGGCACGGTAACCACGGTAACCACCCTACATAATAAGCTAAAATATAAATATATATTCAAAATTATGAAATGGAATAATGACCGCTCCATGTCCATAGTGGTCACCCGCCATTTTATTTGGTCGGTAGAAATATGGTTGCGGACGGAGGGTTAAGTGATAAGAAGCAAAAAGCCTGAAATGTTGCGACGAGAGATGCTACGCGTTGCAGTTTCGCGAACGAGAGCACAGAGGTCGGCAAGAAGGTAAAAATCTGTCTGGCTCGCTTAACGAGAAGTTATGAACACCGTGGTCGACTCGTCCGGCAATAATTTCACCACTCCTTAGAATCGTTTTTATTGTTCCCGCCGTAACGCAGACCCTTCTTTTACTCGTTCGCGTATTTCACGTTCTTAGAACGCTTGTTAGTAACGTCCGACGCGAGAACGTCGTTGCATTCGCTCGTAAAACATCGGCGCATTTCGGAATTTGTTTATTCCGCTGCCGACGTTTATGCATTTTCGTAAAACCGATGATTTAGTCGACGTTACAGCGAATAATTCGCGGCTTCGAATTTTCATAGTTTATTTCGCAACGATTAGGATCGGGGAGAAATTAAGGAAAATTGATCACGTTGTATGTTAAATCGCCAAGTTAACCCTTTGCGGTCATATTAACTTTATAATTTATGTCAAAATAAAAATGAATAAATAAATTGCTTCGATGAAAGAAGGACAAATTAATTGGGAATTCTAGCAAATAAATCTTAATATTAATTCGCACTTATTAGTACCGATAAGTTCGCAACTTCGAACGAAATTCTTTCAAAAATAAATCTAAACTAAGCAGAAATTCATTTATTCTACTAAATAACTTGCCCGCCGAAAAACCAAATCGGAGGCCCATTGAATATTCATCAATGTTTTTCTGCTATTGCGTTCGGTACAGCCACGGCTACAATAAATGCATAAAATCGATAACGGAATTATTTATGCGGGACTCGTCATTTCTTTTCGGTAAAACCAAAAAAAAAAAAAAATATATAAAAATCGTGACTTTTAATTCGGGGGAATTATTTGAATAGTTAATTGACTCCTAGCCGTATTTTCCGGTTCCAGAGGGAAAACGGATTTCGACCCTAGCGCTCGGGAGAGCGAAAGAAACTAATTCTCTGAAAGCCTCTCAGGAGCTCCAACTTGCCTACTATCATTTATGATCGCATTAACTAACAAAACTTTCGGCGAAAGTTTCTTATTAAATTGAGCACGTTTTGGAGGCGATTATAGCGCGATAGAATTTTAATGAAACATCCGAGGCTCGCCGGGTTCGCGGACGTCTGCGCGCTGTCCCTAATCGCGACAGGCGATTCCTCCGTTCGATTTCGCAGCGCGGTCGGTCGCGGTATGCGAAGTATGAAATTAGAACCAGTTCTAATTTCACATTGTCTCGCCCGTTCCTACTCCACAATGATCACAATGCTCTGCCCGTAGCCTTTTGTGACTGAAACTTCTCGGATCCGTAGCCGCGTTACTCGCTTCACGAATCACGGCGCACAATGCCGGGAAAAATGTATTCATACACCGCTGACTTTTCCTTTCAACTGTCAATACCGTTTCTGACGTAAGGCTGCGCTTGGAATTGGCACCGTCGGATCATTTCGCAACTGCTATTACCAATATACTCGCCTGCTCAGAGATATTTGATCAATAGATTGCCCATTTTGCGCGCTTACGACAATATCGGGTACGCGATGTTTCGACCTATCGAAACGATTCAGGCAAGAAATTTCAGACAAAACTATTACTGTTCTAAATAAAAATTCGGTTGTCCGCTGTTTTTATTATTCAAATAAATCTTAATAATCTCATAAACGTTTATCTATCACCTTTCGTTTCGTCTTCGTTTCGAGATAACTTGTCGAATCACCCTAAGCTCTACTTAACACAATCATTGACTCAGAAAATTGTCTCTGCTTCCAAATATCTTCTCCAATCTCGTCGATTTCCTTGCGATACAATTTTTATTTAAATTTCTCCAGAGCTGTATAAAATAACGAAGGTACAATTCGCACGGAGTATCCGAATTCAAGTCACACTCCGCAATGTCCAGACACCACTCTCCCTTGAATATTTAACGTCGAGTGACATCACGGTAATTGTTACTCCGTTATTCCGTGACTTGCGGTCTATGGTGGCCTAGGAAAGGACCTGGGAGTGACCATTGTGACCCAGGTCGGATAAAGCAGCATTAAAAAATCATAAGCCGGGCTTCTTTTACAGCTTGCAGCTCACGCGCGTCCGAACGTTGTCTAGACAAGTTATTATTGAAACGATGATGCCCGAATATCGTTCGTGTCACCATCGGCTTTTACAGATTGATCTCAGGTATTGTCCACGCAGCGAGCACCTGTTCTCTAAACGCGAAGCGAAATGATCTTGTAATTTAAACATCGATATTTTATCATTTCCGATTTCGTAACTCGAGCAGAGTAAATAATATGCGGCTAGATTTTCCGGGCCAACCCGGTTGATATTATTTAAAAGGCAGAGTATCAAGTTTGTTTTGCATAATTGAGGGGTTCCTTGAGAAGCAGCGATAAATTCGTGTCTCAGTGGCGTGGCGAGGAATCGCCTGTGAACCGCCGGCGAACCGTGAAATCAATTAAACGATCTGTTACGGATAAACTTTCTCTTCCTGCAACTTAATGAATATGTCGGGGGGTCGGCCGGTTGAATATTCACGAATCATGGACGCCGTTGAAATAGGATCCATTAAGGTGAATTTGTTCATTAATCGACGCCCGGTTCGAATTGATTCCCGGCGATCGCGGTAAAAACCAGCTCCGCTCACACTTTTATCAATTTCTTAACTGCTCAATGCGATTACACGGCTTTTACTAGCTGCGCTGATTAATTCGTCGCTCCTCCCTCGCCAATTTCAAAGCAATCTCCATTTTCGACACGTTCACGCCACTTTAATTCAATTAGAAAAATTTAATAACATTTAAACGCCTATTAACTTCAATCTACTAAATCCCTCAGAACAAAGAGGTACGTATTTATTTAACCGCAATTTTTAAAATCCATATAACAGCGTAAAACCATCCCTAAATTCCCCAAAGTCCTCACGGCTTTCAATTTTACCTATACATTCTGATCACAAACGTATCAAATCACAGGCGACTAATCAATAAATATAATATAATAATAATAATAATATAATAATAAAAATGAAAAAATAAAATAATAATAAAAATAATAGTCCATCTGTACAATGCACGCAGTAATAAAAATAATCGATACCCTATAGATTTGCGCAGGGCTGTAGCTCAAACTCCGCACCCCCGGTGTAAGAAACACCGTCTCGCACATAAGATCGAGATTCGCAGCTATCGAACCGCCGATCGACAAACAGGAAGGTCGAACAACGGCGTCGCGTGAGATCCAGGAAACACGGTGGAAGGGTTTCGAGCCGGTGGAACATGAGAGGTGGAACACGTGGAGAGGTTTCGGGGAAATATCAAGAGACCACGGTCGATTTATCGCGCGAGGGGTGGCCGGCCTCGTATCGCCGGATCATTCTTCATAATTCCGTAATAAATCTGGAAGGACCGGTCGCCTTAAGACCGACGATTTATTTCGCAACAGGGCCAGGGCCGTGCGACGATATCTAGCCGGCCGATCGGGGTGTCGCGCACCCCTTTCCGAAATATGCTCGTCGGCGAGCGTAAATTCTCGGTAAAACTTCGGCTTGCGGCCGCGCTCGCAGCCGAGCTCCCAGCCGTGCTCGCAGCCGGCGTCGAATTAACCCCCATGAATATTAATTACAATTTACATGATATTAACCAGCATTATCAGGAGTCGGCGGAGGGGTGGGCCGATCTCGAATAAGGGAGCGGAGGGTGTAACCGACGCGCAGGTGTCCGCGAACAGGTGGCCCCGATTTACAGGCTTTCGGCGGCGTTAAATAGGGCCAATCGGCGGTCACGCTGACATGGCCCGTGTATTTTGAAACTGTTGCAAGTTCATTTTTCTTTTTTAAATGAGTACACACCACAGGATTATTATGATGTAAAACAATGCAGAAGAAATAATGAATATTATTTTACACGTAATGAAACGAGAAAATTTCGTTTCAACAAAAAGAATCTACAAAACGCGATTTTAAAAACGAGTAAGAAAAACTACTAACTATAAATTGGCTGAAAATATGTTGGATTTATTATGTATTATTTGATCCAGAAGGATATTTAGCTTTTTACGAAATGAAGCAACGAGTACCTCGGTTGAGGGGTGGTTGATTCGTTACCGATACGGTATTATAAGAAGCGAACGGAACAGGATCCAATTACGGTAACTCCGCAAACACTGTATTATTCTTTCATTTGTGCGCGTAAATCGACGGGGAGTTCGCGTTCCTTTCCTCCGTTTCGGGGCGGGGACCTTCGAACGAACGCTTGTATCCCGATGGGAGCCGCGTGCCGGCCAGGGATCTCGATAAAACACGAGATAATTCGGGGCCGGCTACGTTATCCAGGTAATTGAACTCGTTCCTTTGTTATTATTTAATTCAATTAGCCGCCGGTAGATTTAGTTCGAGTCATGTCAAACATCGTGACTCGCAGCCGGCGGATTCGCCCAGGCCGTAGGTAACCGGATCAAATATTCACGGATGTTTCAAGGCTCCCTCCGCCGTAACGGGTTACGTAAGCTCCGCGATAAAACGAGCCGAGGAGCTCGCGGGCCTCGTTCGAGAGCCGAGCGGAAAGTCCATCGAGAGCGGAGCGGAACGGAAAACGGCCGGCATTAATACGCTTCGGCGCGGAGCGATGCCGCGTTATTGCGACTTCTTGTTAACAAATTGTCCGAATTACTTCCCGTTGACACGGAGAAAGTAATTTCGCGAGCCGGCCGCCGCCGAGCGCGCGATATGCCGCGCGGATAAATTACTCGACCCGCTACTAACTAATTTATCGCGCTGCAACCCCCGTCTAGCGCTTCTCGCGCTGCCAACCCGCTCGTGATTGTTCGCCGATCTAATTGGCCCTTAAAATTCTTCGCCTGCTAATGGCGTAGCACGGTGCGAAATGATGGGGCGTTCGATGTGCTCGAATCATTTCGGCTAATTAAAGGTAGAACCTCCGACTGCGAAGCGAAAGAGAGAACCGTGAAGACGAGGCGATAAAATTGAAACAATCAGTTACTATTGTGCATTGGCGGGGATATTTGTGATTTTTATTATTTGGTCGATTATTAGGTAGCACCTAATAAGCGAGACAAGTTATTCATTTAACCCCTTGCCACACCATTTTCTTTCCAATCATAATGATTGGAATCTTTTCGATCGCAATAATTTCTTAGAAGAGGAAGAAACTTTACGTTTATCGTGTATTTGCATCTACTCCAATGTTTAAATATTAAGAGAATAGAAGTCTTATTTAAAGGAACAGAAGTATGACTCGTCAAAGTACGGCAAGGGGTTTTAAATTGTCTGCATTACCCTAAACAAAGTGCATATAAAAATATGATTAATGGACCTAACAAACTGCTCAGATCTAATTCAAAGAATTGCCATCTAAACAATCGCTGAAACATTAGCTTTTCTACCATAGAAACATCGAATAATTAAAAACTAGAATCTTAGAGGAAAAGACGAGTTTTACTCACCATGGATCTCGAGGATCAGGTAGCGTCCGATGAACAGAAATCAAGTCGCTGACGTATTGATTAAACGCGTTGTTCAACCATCCGTCGTCGACGAGCTTTTTCGTTTCGGCAGTTAGGTTATTTGGCAGAATTACTGGTCTCCCCATTTCACCGGCTGCGCTTGGATCCTGCTCCCGAGGGGCAGCGAGTACTCCGCCACCTGAGACAGCATTAATAATAATTAATAACGATCAATACAATACAAAAATTCACAATACTTGTTCCACTTTGTCGAATTGCCGCATTCGTGCACCAATTATTGTCATGTAAACTTCAATTTGTTTAGACTTATTTTGGAGACTGTGCAACAATTGATTAAACTTTCTCGTTGCGGAAACCGCCACGTGGCGCCCTCTGTTTTAACCATCCGGTTCAATATGGAGAAAATTATTTCGTTTAAAAAGATGCTCGAATATTTTCAATAATAATCATTCCATCTGCATCGTGCTTGCAACAAAATGTCCAAATAGAACTCGGTAGAGTATCGGGTGAACAACAGAAGCAGATAGAATCTTGATCAACACCTACGATCGGAAACAATCGACCGATCCCTACCGTCTCTCCGGCCAATAGGTTCGCGCCAATGAAGTCCCAGTGTATTACATTTCGCACGCGACACGGTGACGCAATCTAGGACAGCGTGCTGGCGTCTCAACGAGGCGAAACTTCATTTTCCTTTCCGATTTCCTAATAAAAAGCCCGCGGAGCGGACAGAGGTCTCAAAGAAAGTGGTAAACGCGGCCGAAGTAATCAAAAAACAAAAGAGAGAGAGAGAGATCCGACTCGACAGAGCGTAAACGTTAGAAAAAGGAGAAGAGAGGCGCGAATTGAATTTTCAAAACGTTTCGTGCATCCGCGCACGGCTGTTTCCCGTTCTAAGAGGTTTCGCCGCATCGACCGGTGTTTTACTTTCTCGCGAGCATATTGGCGCGGGCAAAGCCGACGCGGCGGTAAGTGGAGTCCTACGATATGCCCGGGACGTCTAGTTTTCGGCTCTCGCGGCGCCTCGGCTCGTCCGAAAAATAATTTGATCCCGGATGGCGACTCGGGCCCCAGCAGGGCAATAAAGACCACGACAAATTGCCCTAACGGCCGCCGGGCCGCTTGTGAACTTCGCCACCGTGAAACTACCCTCGTGCATCACCGGCGCACACCACCAGCTGGATTTTCTTTCAAAATTTCAACCTCTATTTCCTCTAGCCCTGCCTCTACACGTTTTCCGAATTATACTTTTCTTCCGGTTGACGTATACCTAATGGCCGTCTGGAAAGTTCGGCTCGGCTCGCGATTCTTCGAAACATAAAATTGCCTGTCGCGAGACATTTGACCATGTCAGCATTCCACGTTCGAAGAGTCGAATCCATTAATTCAAGACAGTTTGCTGTGTCAGCATTCACTGTTCCATGGTGAAATAACATTCTCAATATATCCTCAAACTAGCAGAATATTGATTTATGTCGCTACTTGAAATCTACTCTCTAGCTACGCAAAATGAACGATCACTTTTAAGAGATTGTAACGCGAGGTTAATTATACCCCGTCCGTCTAAGTAATAAATGCACTGTTTCTAGCTACTAACAACTGTCCACACAATGATATACAATTTCATTATGGAATATATAAGCTTTGTTCAGCTGCCATCAGCATCCAAAGTCCCACAACTACGGTATCATCCCCTATTTAAAAAGTAAACAAAATCCCTGGACATAGCAATCGATGTCAGTCTCCTGCACCCGACTAAAAAGAACTACAAAAGCTCCTTTACCACCCTAAACAACGCAAAATGGCCTCCATTAGATACCAGTAGCACCGTGAGTCACTTCACCACGACATCAACCCTTATTTAAAACCAGACAAACTTCCTCAGCATAGGAATCGATGTTCACTGGCTAAAGAGAATTACAAAAGCTCCTTTACCACCCTAAACAACGGAAAATGGATCCTAGTAGCACCGTAAGTCACCTCACCACATCATCCCCTACTTAAAAACCAGATCAGTCCATCCAAACCCCGGTCACTCAGCCACAGCAGCCCGTTAAAAAAAAGCAGACAAAGTCTGAAACAGCAACACCACCCTAACCGAGTCGATCTCGTCGTCATCCCCTACTTAAAAAACAAACTGTGGCGGTAGAATCGCGCGAAGCGTGCAAAACCAAGCAAACCGCAGCACCGCCCGGCAGTTGCTTTAAAGACATTCGCGAAAACCTTCATCCGTCAGCGGTCCCACTCGCTCGATCCTGAGGTCCCACGGGGATCCCCGTTAACAACAAATTAATTACCTTGCTCGGGGCCGGCCTGCACTAGCTTCTGCTTGGGTTTCTCGTTGAGCGGCGTCTCCTTTCGAAGCGGCGCGGCTGCGGGCACGAAACCGTTGGCCATCTGCGGCGCCGCGACGCCGGACGGCGCCAGACCCTGCACGGCGGCATTCGCGCGGTCCTCTGTGTAGAGCAGGAAGCAGACGGTGACCCAGACCGCGGTCGCCAAAATGGCCACCTTCAGCCACAGGGATCTCCGCCTTGGGAAACCCATTCTTGACTCTCAGTTTCCGGCCTTCTCGGACTGCTTGCTCTCGCTCTCTCTCTCACTCTCTCTCTCACACACGCGCACTCTCTTGCTCTCCCTCTCGCTCTCTCTCTTCGACAGCTTGCGATCTCCTCGGTATCGAGCACGGTTCAATTAACTGTCGTTTCTCAGCCGGCTCGATAAATCGTGTTACCTCAGCAACATCCTCTTACTTCGGCCCCCTGGTCCTCCTCCACGTGGAATCTCGCCTAGCCGAGCAAGCGCGCGCAACGCAAAGTTTTCCGAGCGGTCTGGTTACGACAGTCCCCCGTCGATCGACCCGTCTGATCGACACTCGATGCGACTCCGACGCGATTGGATCATCTTCGGACCTCCATTCCAGCTGATAAGATTTCGGCTCGAGGTGGATCGATGTCTCGATCGAAGCCGGCGATCGCGTATCGCCGCCGGGCTTCAGACTTCTGCGTGCTTCGATATGCTTCGATATGCCTCGATATGCCTCGATATGCCTCGATATGCCTCGATATGATATGAATTGATATGTGTGTTTCGAGGTCGGTAATCCTCTATCACCGCATCGCCCTCTCTGGAATCAAGAACGTTCGGAATTAGCGGCTGCGGTCTTATTTATACGTCACGTATTTTAGTATTAGTAAGTCAACTGTGTTAACACAGAAAGTCATTTTGTCGTCTATTTTAATATATAAAGCATGTTTAATGAAGGTATAAGGAAAAGGAATTTTGAATAAGAATTTGGCAGTCTGCAGGGCCAGTGAAATTAAGGCATAATTTGACTGTCATAAATCAACTGGACATGTTGCACATCCTATGGTTTAGTATATAATTTATGATAGATTCGCGGAGCCACATCGTGACATTATCGTGCAGGACGAGTAAATTTGAGGGACGAGAGTGTAGGATCGCAAAACATTTGCCGAAGATATGTTTGCGGTGCACTGGCGGAACGTACTGAGTAGATATACCTGTAAATTAACTTGAGCGAATTAATTGAGTAATTCATCACAGCCGCCATTTCATTAACCAAAGTAATAGATCATGCGAGGATATTTCCTTTGCGCGTGGTAAGCGAAGTCGAAAGCGGAAGAATCAGAGCAGCGTTCGTAAATATTCGAAATATCTATCGCAGCAGGGTATTCGATTTAAAAATAACTTTCTGGAAACCTCGAACCGTGATCGCATTGTAAAATATTGCTCCACGGAACTTCCAATTTTGGCAATGTGCATATACAGAGGCATTGCGCTTTAATTACAAAAAACTCCGTAAAACGAATAATTTAATCGAAAAACAGCGAACATGTTTTCCAGTAACTTTCTATCTATGCCGAGCTGCGTGCGTTGCAATTTGCAAAATACAAATTTTAAAACGTGAAAGGCGCTGCGATTGAAAAAAAAAACAAATAACTTCTAACTCGTTGTTTTCGCGTCCGACGCGTTTCGATTTGCAATTTGTTTGATACTTGACACGGGGAACGGGGAATGTTTTAATTGCTCATAAAGGTCGGCGAACAAATTTCAGGTAATAAATGAAAGAACGGCGCGCCGTGAGCATACTTTAATAAGGGGGACTCCATTGACGCGGAGATTCGAGTTACCACTTCGCTAATTTTAAACTATCCTCCTCGGGATTCCGCCGCGAAAAGAAGATAAATATTCCGCGGGGCTAATGAAGTTTATAGTCCATCCGAGATTTGGTTAATTGGAACGAATCACCGCAGGACTTTTAAATAGGAAGGCGCGGTATTAAGGGTCGGGCTGGAAGTCCACATCGAGTCATTTATTAATAAACCGGGAGCACGTTTGCTTGTTGCACTCGGCCGCGTTGTTCTTGAATAACTGAACCACTTCGAATTGTCATGAAGATTTAAGAAAACAAGTCGCGGAAATTCTTCGCCCTTTCTGCACGCTCTGCGGTAATAATCTTCAAAGCGTTAAAAATCCTGTGCGCGCAATTGCGAAATAATTGCAATGCGACACAGTTCTTCATAAAATCGATTAAATTCAATTTAAATTGCTACTAAACAATAAAAATTTAATACAGCAATTTAAATTACATATAAAAAGGGTCTAAATTCCATGAATTCCACGCCTGTTCTTTTTACTTTCTTCTTCAGCCTTGCTGTAGCAGAGCACGTGGCTCGATGCGTTGTAATTCTCAAAAATATAAACTAAGTCAAGTATATTTAAATATAATAATTGCAAATCTCCAAATTAAATATCTCTGCAATGTTGCGATGTTACAGTGAAACGATTAAGGGTGAGAAAAGTGTTCTTCCCGTCCCAGGGGAGGGTTGTTCGCTATTTTGGGCTCGCGCAGTGCCGATGTACACTCGAAGACACCGGAATAATGCAAGCGGGACGTGCTAATGGTGTTGCGACCGACGAAATGTTACGCAAATCGCGAAAAAGCGAGAGAATAATGGGCCGAGCGGAATCGTTGTCCGCGATACGGCATTAGAATGCCTATCGTTCGACATTCGGGAGCCCAAGATACGGGTTGCACGCGTATTCAGCCTGCGCACCCTATACATACCGTTTTATGCACCAGGGATTCGCCTTGTGTTCGACGCAGCCTGCTGCTGCATTGCTAAAATTTTGATGGCGCAAAGAGCGCGGTCTGCTTTTGTCTTTCGGAAGGACCAATCGCCCGGAGAAACGGGGCTCTATTTACCGGCGACTCGTCGTTCGGTTCGTTATTTTCGCAGCGACTCGATCGATTTCGTCTAAACTGCACACGCCTGTTACGCCGAGTCAAAAGATTTATTAACGTTTTCGCCGCGACCAACGGAGAAACCATTAGCATTGTGCAGCTCGACAGTTTCGCGACAATCGACGGGACTAGTTGCTTCGGTACACACATTGTGAGAAATTGCAACTGTTCCGCCGAAAACGAAGAGCCATTACCGAGAGGTCTTTAATCGCCTTCTATAGGACTTTTGCAGCAACGCAGTCGATTGCTACAAGACTCCATAAAGAAATTCCAATACCAACATTGTTAATAGAAAGGATACAGTAGTGAATTTGATTTTAAAAGACCAAGTTACTATTTTATTTATACAAATTTTTAATTCAATGCAACGTTGAAAAAACAGAGGAACTGATCACTTGGGCATTGTATTTATTAATTTCTTTATATATAATATGTATTAAATATATATTAATATAATAAAATATATATTAAATATATATTAATATATAATAATATATTAACGATATTCCGATTTGATACGTCTTTACTCGAGATACAACAAACTAAATAATTGCTGAATGAAAACTCTGATTCGAGTCGGAAATACTTAAAAGTATTTCATATCGATGAACACAATCGTCTCCGCCAGTGTTACACTGTCGACCTGATAAGATAACAAAGTAGATTTAAATAGAAATGTTATCTCTGCGGCAGAGGGGAGGAAGAGGCGACATCGAACAACGAAGAAAATTCTTCTAATTAGACCGTGGTGTCTTCATGCGAAATTACGTCCTCTCAAAGTACTCGACGAAAACCGGAACGAAACGGAAATTTAATTCTTCTTTTAATGACTCCGCAGAGTTGCAAAGAAAATAATGACGTTATTAAAGTTTAATGAAGTTCTTTATCGCATTGCACTTGGCATATTCGCGGCCGCTGCGAACGCGGAGAGTCCACCAGCTACCTGCAGCAGACGCGATTAAAATTATTTTACTCATTAACGTAAATACAAATTGATAACCCAATTCATTCGATTCGCGATCAAACGGTATTGTACTCGTTATCGCGGCTACAATTATTCCATAGACGAGGTAGCACGATTTATCGGGATTTTTAAATAATTCCTGCGTCGACGCTATTCGCGCTGTCTTATTAAAATGTTCTCTTAGAATTATTTCTGGAGAGATTTCCACTGTCCCGATGGAAGCATGTAATCACATGGGCAAATTGCAATAGGGCCCCGCGTATAAAGGCTGCTCAAAGGAATTTTCCAATAGTAGATTCCAGTTAAATTAAATACTTGCCAACAACATGGATGAGACGCGTGCAACACGGGAAGAAATGTTGTAAGCATTATTCACTGGTGCTGCGCAATCTTACGTATGTTGCCGCTGCATCCGCGAATACGAATGATATTACGAGCCATCAAGCTTTATAGTCGCATAACCTTCCATAACACGTGACACAGATCGCAATAACTGCGAAAGAGATCCGACGATATATCGTCCTGTTGCGTCTTTCACTTCACCTATTTCCCCAGATAAGCCTACGAAGAACTTCGACGACTTTCTACGGATCGTTTTACTTTAATTACTATAATCTCGAATTTGGTCGACTTTATAGTGTGCTTGAAGCATCACGAAACTCCTATCAAACCAGCCCAAGATTTTCGGTAAGAAATAAATTCGATTTCAACCAGAAATTACGCATCCGTGGATGCAATAAATAATTCAAGATTACTATTGTATAAAGAAAGACGTACCGCCGCCGCAGCACAAGATAAAAAGGAAGTTCAGGTGCTCGAAGTTACCGAGTTCTTTTTCGAGAAACAGCTTCCCCGGACTTTTCGCAGTTCCCCAGACTTTTCGTAGTTGTCTCGCGCGGCGTTCGATCGCGCAATAAATTCGGTATCGAAATGGGAGCAGTGCGAAAGGGTTGCTCCCTGTTCGGCGCTCAGTGGGAACGGAATTCCGCGGTGTGAACGAACGAGCCCCGGGCGAGTTCACCTTACCGAAACGAAATTGTTTCATTCAGCGGCTCGTTACGCGAGCCCTGTATAATATGCGTCTAGCCGCATCGGCAATGAGATTAAATTCCGCTTCATAGGACGCCCGGGAGCTCGTCAATTTGACGTATTTCAATTAAATACGACGGATCCTGGGTCTCGCGTAAGGGCGGCGCGAGTCCCGTCGCGTCGGCTCTCGCGAAGCCCGCGCCGAGTTAACGAGATTGTTAAACTTTAAAGCGCGAAACTTCGGCGCCGCCGATCGCTAAGCCGTTTTGCGAGCGTGTGTCGTTTCGATAGTTCCGAGGCGTGACGGTGACGCGCGCGACTTGTCAGCGAAACGTCAAAAATTGTCGAAGTTGTTGAATCTTCTTCCTCGGCCGCCGTGAACCTCGTTTGCACGTCGTAATATGGAGATTGTTATTCAACAGGTGGGAGAGGGTGCTGCGCTTCTTCTGCATAGTAAGCCGAGGCGAAAACGTATCGTCGAAAAATTCCGTTCGAGGCTTCGTTACAGAGTTATTATCGCGGAGAAGTATCCCCGAAGTATGGCAACCCGTTAGCCGGCCTGCGTGTGGCCTTCCTAGGGGAGATGCAACTAGCAGGAGATGCAATTACCGCTGAGTTATGACCTGGGTTTCGTGTCATTCGTTTTAGGATCACGTTTTATAATAGATTCTCTGGCTGTGTGAACAGAATGAATTCGAATTGATCGTACCTGTTTCTGCAGCAGTGATACTGTTCTAGAAAATTTCAGAAATTTTCAGGATGATTCATAACGAAATACCTTAACCCTTTATACTGGTTTCTTTTACAACCACGTAATTTCTTCGAACACTATTAAAAATCTTCAGCCTTTTGGAAATTAAAATTTAAAAAATGTTGGAAAACGCTGTTCGAATCCGTCGGCAACGAGCGCCGTTAACGTATCAAGCGAACGGCAACCAGAGGTCCACTAATTAAGGAGCGGCGGTGTTCGAGCGTAGCGGGGATCGAGGATCTGGATCGTTACATTGCATCGTGCGCCGAGGATCGAGCAGATCCCTTGGGGAGCAATTTCGGTGTGGTAATCGTCTCGTTTTCGTCGTTCCGTAGCACGCGGCACGCGGTTACGCAGCTCGCGGCGCGTCGCGCTCGCGACAACAATCGGAATTGTTCGCGATAAGTAGGTATATACAATGCTGAGCGGCGGCTTTATGCACCGTCCGGGAAAAGTTTCGCGGCGCACGCAATCTCGGAAATTGTCTAAAGTTGTCGTCTACGGTATCAGGGAATCGAGAGCTGCATTCCGAATGGCCGGGAACGAGGGCGATGGCTGCTGAGGGGAGCGGAAGGATCGAACACGGGCCTCGAGGAACGATGAAAGAGCTGCCGGCAGCCGCACGCGAATCTCGAAAGATTCTCTCGATGCCGAAAGCTCCGCGAATGCTCGCCTAACAGAGACAGTATGCCTGTGCGCGATCGCGCGTTTCCTCGGCTGCCTGGCGTCGCGCGGCAAAGCCTGCATTTCCAGCGAAACGCCGATGAGGTCGTTTCCATCTCGAGTAATTGACCAGCGCGACTACGACTGCGCGATTCCCAATGTCTCCTCTCGCGGATCCTCCACTCACAAATGCAACTCTCACCGAGATCGGACTTTCCTGATCGCGGAGCCGCGGAAACAGAAGCTACTACTCTCTTGTCTGAAACGCTTTATCGAATCTGGGGGCGGATTTCTTCGGATGGATTCGAATGATGCTTCTTAGGGTATTTCTTACGTTGTCGGAGGGTCTATAGCGGCTTCTCAAACAGTCATTAACGCTTTTCCGTGGAAAACCGAGGAACATTTGGCGAACAATAGGTGGAATTGTGGGTTATCTTTTTGCATGGATCGTGTCTTTAAGAAAAATGATAATTTCATCATCAGAACCTTCATGCCAACGTGCTCGGGTAGAGAACAGGGTATCAGAACAGGTATCATCACAGGGAGCGAACAATTCAAATAATTTCCAACATCGAATGCAAAAAGATCTGCCGGAGGACAAGATTAGTCACCGGAGCGATCGTGGAACTAAAACGGGGCTTATCAGGACCGAAAATTCTCGTCGCCGTATTCCCGGAAGTTCCGGCGAAGTTGGCGTCGCCGGACAAAGAAAACACTTTCGATCTTGTTACACCGAGGGGAATTTTCCCGGCCGGTGGCCGTAAAGCCTGCCGTGCTGAGCGTCGCCGATAGTAACGGCCACTAAAAACCAAGCGAACCACTTTGCCACGTACGGTTCTGGCAGTCTGGCAGTCGTTGCTACGGCAGAAGCGGGGCCTCGCTCAGGACTATCTTGGCATCGCGGCTCCTCGAGACATTGGTATCCTCTCGACTCGGCTGAGAAAATGGAGGTCCTGACTCCTGACGCCGGTGGAGGGAAGGGAACGGGACGGAAATTCGGACCGGTTCGACTGCTGGAAACGTAATAATCAGGCAGCGGAACGAAGTCACTTGCGCCCCGATCGAAGCCCGAGCCGAATATATACGGCCCTGCCGGCGCTCGGCCCTCTACACGTGTATAGACGCGGCCGATACTTTCGAACTCCTTTAGAAATCGAGTTTTATTCGACCGTCTAACTGGATGGACCGGGTAAACGCGTCCGCCCTTGTTGAACGATGATAAAGCGAAGTTTGCGCTGTTGTTGCGCGCCGAGCAGCCTCCCTTCGATTGCTCTCGAGGTTTATGAGCTGTCGGTGTTTGCTTGACCTGTTAGAACCCCTCTATCGCAAGACTTTTTCGAGCACAAACAAAGCGAACGGCGAACGGGTTTCGGGATGTAATGTGATTTTAGTCGGGAAGACTGTCCGGTGAAATAACGAATGCTTCGAGGACGGTGGCGGGGTCAAATAGCTGCTATGAATCGTGGCTTCTCGAGGCAGCCATCTTGCTTCTTGTACTACAGTTTTCTCTATATCCTACTGTTTATCAGATATCTTCTGTTATCGGATGAACTATAAAATACAATAAGGTGAACCAGTGAAAGAATAAATATAATGGAATAAATTATTTTGTTCCAAATTTGTATCGCACCATGATCAATTTTATTCAAACGATTCCCATTTCCCTCGTGGCAATGATCAATTCCTAAGATTGCCTCGTGTTAAAAATTGCTAATTCGGATGAGTTTAACTAAATTTGTACAATTTTATAATTTTAACAATGATATTTTATAAGCAGAGAGTTTTGAGGAAACGCGTGTCAGAAAATAAAACGGCGGAAGGCGGAGCTTTCGTTAATTGAATGCATTCGAACGTGGGATTAAACAGCGTCGGGCAGCTTATTGCATGAATCAAGGGAAAGAATTTTCATCAGTAAGTTTCCGTGATGGCCGGCATCAGATTACTTTCCCAAAAAGTTTTTCTTCCCCTCGGCCATTACCTTCCGTGTTGCTTGAAGTTAGGTTGCACTGCCACGCCCGGGATAACATCTCGGTCGCGTGTTCCCGTTTATTTGGCATGCCTTCTATTTTCACCGAGGGATTTCCACCCCCTGTTCTGCTACTAACGTAATGAACAAACCTTTCGTTGTCTACAGAAGTTTCGTTTTCCGAATGTAGCACGCGTCGCGCTCGATATTTATCAATGGAAACGAACAATGGCCGAACATTTTTAGGGAAATTGCCGCGCGATTGTAACCCTTTGCGTTCGAGTGGCGACTCCGAGGCGGCGCTAAAAATTGCTGCACGTTTCGAAATAAAAAAGTAAATGGAAGCAAAAAATTCGGCACTAAAATCCACGGTACCAAATTGTCTGATATTAAATTCGGTGTCTAAAAATCTGTTAAATCTGCATTATAATATGCAGCCTGCACCGAACAATTAGAGTCATTAAAAATGTTCAACGTTACTCGCGTTTTTAGTATAACTTATCGAAGCAATAATCAAACAAAATCCACCCGTTTAATAAGTAGCTTGTAGAAGGTAAGCAGGAAGTGCGCAATGCAATTTTCGTAGCGAGGCTTCGTTACCGACGAAATTGGCTGCGAATATTGGCTGCTATCGGTTTCCTCGATACCTGTTTGGCAGCGCACATACCTCATGAATTTTTACACGAGGCTCTTCTAAAAAAGAAACTCCGTGTGAAATAAGAACATTCCGTATTATCGGTTTATTTTTTCGCGAAGATACACCGCATCGCGAAGTTCCCCGCCGCCGTAAAGTTATTCGACGGGAAGTTGTCAGAAAGCAGCCGAAAATAAGGGACACGTATTTTTTTTATCGACGACAAGCTCACGTTTCAGGGATGAAGCCACCGCCCCCGGAATATTCGCATCTCTGAAACTATCTCACGCAAAACTGTGCTCGAGATAAAAATATACTTAAATGGCAAATTGCGCGGCTTTTTGTACAACAGCGTGTCGAAAATATTTTTCTGGAGAATTTCCAAATTCCCAAAATGGGATGGGAAAATAGCTTTATACGTGCACCTTCTTCTCGGTATTTCTAAAAATTCTATTTGCCGACGAAATTGCTCGAAAAATTTCATATATCGCTGTTGAATGTATATTAGTAGAAGCACGTTGATAACGCAAATATAACGCTTAGAATCCTTCGTTTCGCCTAACGTTTCTATGCCGTTCCTTTCACGCATAGCCCCCGAAATTCCGAGAGAAATTGAAACAATCACGTTAAAATGAAAATTCATTTTCTCTGAGTAAATTCCCGTGCACCCCAAGCACTTAAAGCCATAGGGATGATTCCCTGCGTAATTACTAGACTGTGGATTTTATGCATTCATGACAAAAATGGGTGATTCATATTTCAAACAATGGAAAAATATATTATGAATGTTTTATAAATGTTTCATGGACATCTGGACGTCTTAAAGGCGTTCATTTTAGGGTGCAAGACGTAAGACCTAAACTGAAAGTAAAAAGAACGTCTTTAAGACATCCAGTGCTTATTGGATACCTAATAAATCTATTCATTTCAATAAAAATCGCCTCGGAAAAGCACTGCTATAATTTTCAGATACAAGCTGATCGCTTCTAATGCTCTATTCGCGTTAATTGACGTCGGTGCCAGGGATACAGGTGATTCGATTAAACTACGGACACCTAAAAGACAGATACGTCTCAAGTCCGTTTCATAACGGGGAGAAAAGTTTGCCGTTTTAAGGACGCCTTTTTGCGGGCAACGAAATATCCCGAAATCAGAGTTTCGAAACTTAAAGTCCCTCGGAGACGAAGCAACGACGCGAGGCGACGCGAGGCGACGCGAGCCAATGGAAAATACGCGAAACCGGGCCGCGACTAAGAAAATAAGCCGGTAGCCGATTCGGAGAGGGAGACGCGCCGGTGTTGGTGCTCGTGGAACAAGGAATCTAGGGATTTCGAATCTGCATGAGGTCCCGAGTCGCTGTAAAGGAGATTGGGAAAACAATCGGCGGAGAGGGCCTCGCGGAAACCGGAGAGCGCGCGAGTCCCGCCGAACTAAAGAAAGTAAATCGAAAGCTCTCTCTCTGTCTCCTTCGCCCAACCCCGGGTCTGCTCTCCGCGTTCGTTGTTCTAGATTCGAACTTCACCTTTCCGTCGTGTTTTTTCTAGTTCCGTGGCTCTCCTCCTTCGCCTAATTCGAGCAAAGTTCCCCGGAACATCAATATTGCTCTTTAAACGGTAGACTCGCTGGCCGTGCTTCTTTGATGAGAAAACTTGTACGAGTTAGGTGGAATAATGCTGTTAATTAGCGACGATAATTTTCAGGTGCTCGCCGGTGTTTCGGGAATGCTGGGATTTGTTTCTGGACCGTGGATCTTCTTTTGGAATAGACATCATTGGCACGGAGACTTTCTCTCTCTTTTGAATCGGTTTATAGGAGTCGGAGATTGAGTGACGATATTTCATATTATTAGTGACATTATATTATGAGTGACAATATTTTATATTATTAATTGTTTATTGAAATTTATAGCGGTAGCATTGACAATGGTAGAGATTGCTGGATTTATTAATACGGGTATGAATCGTGTGGGGAAATTAAATGATACGTTTGTACTACTTTCTGCTTCGCCTAATAATTTTTCTTATCAACGTCTATAATTCATAGCCTAGTTAATTATTGATCGGTTTCGAGATCCTTAATTTATTCCGAAAAGCACCATTTGATATTTCTCTGCGATTTTTGCTCAGTTTGGCTCCTAACAACTTTTCCATTTTTTCGGAAATACAGTTTAGTATCGTGCAACCATGAACGAAAAAGTTGTAAAACGCTGCGAAAGTTTGGAAATGTAGTCCGGGTATTTTTTAAAACGCTCGCCAGGGTATTCCGCGAGCAACTGCAGACAAACTAATTTGCAGTTCCTGTTAAAAACGTGCGATTTTCCGGCTGCATTTTTTCGCATCCGAGTGCGTGCACCGCGAGTGTAACAACCATAGTTGAAATCAATTACATTTGCGGTGGATTTCGGAACCCGGGCTCTACACAGACATAAATTATCGCTGTTGCGTGAGAAGTTGCAGTTCGTTAGATTTCCCATCGTAAGCAATAGGATCCATTAATAACGAGTTAGTATGCTCTGCTACGTACCGGCGAAGTGTGCGAATCGAAAACCAGCCACCCGTGGAAAGCATAAGTATTTGAAACGAGGAACACCTTCAATTAAAATGCATGACCCGGCATTTAAGGGTGACGTTAATAAGTGTAAAGCATTAATAAATGTAAAGCATTAATAAATGTAAAACATTAATAAATGTAAAACATTAATAAACATTATTAACATCATCCTCTCCCGATAAAATATCTACTATGTTATATCAGTGGTTGCAATTCATAAGATAGACTGTTCCTAATGATACGATTTTCGTATTCCCGACTAATAATCTATAAATCACGTACCGTATAATACATTTATCCCTGATCGTGCCACGGCGCTGAGAATATTAACAGGAAATTTTCTAAACCCATCGATGCACGAAATTACATCCTCGGCCAGCACGAGCTGCGAAGCAATCTTGAGTGTTATTACAAATCGTTACGGATTTCTGACTTCCACTATAGAATGAAATTCTGAACTCTCCGAGCACTCCGTGGCCGGCTAAAGTGATTTTACAGAAGAATTCACATGTAACGATGTTAATCTCTGCTGCTAATCGCAACAATGTTCCCCGAAGCTTTAGAAATTAAAATGACATTAATCTCCCGCAAAATATCGCGACAATTGAATTGTAAATTACGCGAAGTAGCGAGTGACTATTACACAGTATCGCTGATATAATAATATTATAATAACCATTTCGATGACAATAGGACGATTTTATTCGCTAAAACGACAACCGTAAAGCAGCGCTTCCGATAATAAATGTCGAATGAAATAAGTTTTCTTTAAAATGAATACTGCACGGGGAATGAAAGGGTTGGTAAAATACACAATGATAAACGAGACAGGATATACGTAGCAAAAAAAAACACGTCCGAATTTCGGAATTCTATCCGGGAATAATGAAACGCGAAGCTAATAACCCGCCGGTAGATTATAAAATCGAAAATGTGCTTCGAGCATTTTTACGTGGCAGCGGAATATTATACAACGCGGACGGAACACTTTCGTATAAATTGCAGAAGAAAAATAACAGGAGCGGGCCACGCAAATTTAGCATATCGAAATTTATACGCGCCGCGGCAACTTTATTTGAATGATATGTAAATGATAATGCATTTCGTCCGCCCAACTTCTCCGACGGATTTCACGGCTGGCCTAATTTATTTTCATTTCGCAGCGAGTGAAATTTCTTTGACGCCGGATAATTCCGTCGATTTCACCGGCCCGCCAGATCCGAGAGTTTTTCGTACAATTTCCGATGGAATCGTCGCGCTCGATTTTTGTAATATTATCGATGCGTTGTTTCGTATATTCGCGAGTACACCGGGCTCGGTAAAATACACACGATTACGAACTGTTTCAATTGGAGGATAAACTTTTAACGTAAATTGGACAGATCGATTGGAAAATGATTTCGTTCGATTCTGCATTAATCATTGGTCAATGTACTCTCGCTTTCACTTATTTATGCAATTTAGCGTACCGGTCAAACATCTGTTAGCTAGTCGAATATATGTACAGTGATTCTGGAACTAGTGTTTCAGCTCTTCGAAAAACTTCTTTGGATAATATACCAAATAATTGAAGAATATATAATATATATGGAATATAGAATATATAGAATATATAGAATATATAGAATATATATGGAAAAATACTCAAAGAATTTAGAATAGAATTGTACCCCGCCTCAAAAGAATGAAATAACATCCATCGCGAGTCAGACACGTCAAGATACGGCAAGGGGTTGAAGAAGTATAAAACGCGATAGTGGATAGTGGAGTATAGGCGATAGTGGAATCAAATTGACAGTGCAAGATCGCGGAAGTTGGTTTGCTGCATAAAGAAAAGGCGGCGTGGTCGATTTCGTTAGGGACGGCGTCCTATTTACGGCCGGACCACGAATTAGATGCCGGCTTGTGTATCGTCGCCGTGGAAGCCGTTAATTGCGCGGGGCCAATAAATGCAGGGTGCATCCTCTGGGAGGCGGAATCGCATCCGCGAAGCCTCGTTCCCCGTTCCACAGCACCGGCCGGGTGGCTCTCCTTTGCCGGTCGGTTCACGGTACGTCGGCGTTAATTCGACGAAAATTCATTAGCGTCGGGCTGCTGGCTCTTCGAGGAGGCGACGTCTCCTGGCGCGGGTGTCGTGTCGGGTTCACGGTGTCGACGGCCCGTGAAATCGATCACGAATCGTCCCACGGCTGAAAATTTGATTATCCACTGTCGTATCGCCGCGGTTTCCCTCCCGGCCGACTCCTCCTCGACGAATTTCTATGAACGCTCGCGAGTTCTAGCAGACCCCCGACACCCCCGACACCCTCGACCGATGCAGATGGAACGCTCCTCCGCGCCCGCGACCCTCCTGATCGCCGTTAATTCCCTCCATTAGCATGCCTTGCTAATTGCCTTTTGACATCGTTCCATATTCTGACTTGCCTCCTAGATCGACAACCGCACCCCGTATCAGAGATTGTACTTGCCCGAGGAGTTCTTAACGCGCTCGCTACGGCCCTGGCTAATGTGTATTTTCTACTCGATTCTTTGTGGTTTTTATTTTAATATTTTCTACTTAATATTTTCTGTTTAAGAATAGAAATTCTTGTTTGGCAGTTTAGAATATTTCGCATAGTAGAGCTAAAGCTAATAACGTCTCCAGATGTCGTCGACTCATAGAGATCCATTGGCGGTAATTAAAAACCGAGTTCCGAAATCGGAGCCGGACTAGGGGCGAGCGTGTCAACAATCTGTTCTTAAGGTTCCCCAGTCACGTAACGATTTCTTGGCGAAGGGGTCACAGTGGCCCCGTGACCCATGACCCAACTCCGAGCACGCGACTGCTCACGCACCTCGAATTTAGCTCGAGTTTCCATGTCGGTCTCTGCGCTCACACAAGCTGTTGAACCCTGGCTTAAAATCGGAACTCATGACAGACAAACGTTTGTCATAGATTTAACCACGCTCAGCCGTCCTGTTTGATAAATCGCCGCCACGTTTCTGGGGAATTGGATCAGCTAGAAGGTAGGTAACCGGTTCTTGTCTTCGAATGTACCTGCGGCAGCGAACAAGCATGTACACGATTCTTTTATTCCATTCTTTTGTTCATTTTTCAATAAATAAAAATTTGATACGCGTCGTTCGATAACTATATTGTTAATTTTGCTGGGAAATAAAGCACCACCCTAATTGGCGATATTGCATAAATATGGAAAAGAATTTTTAATTAAGTTGGGACGTCAGAAAAATCAGAAAAAGAATTGCACGGTGTCGAAGGTGCAGATGCAGCCGTATAAACACCGAGTTCTCGGAATACCGTGGAGTAGAACAAAGGGCTAAAAAAAGGGAAGGAGCGTCATTTATCGGTGTTCAATTACAGAGCAATTTCGCATTTACCGTCCCGGATCCAGCTTCCACCTGTGAAAACTCGT
Source organism: Augochlorella aurata (assembly GCA_028455555.1). NCBI lineage: Eukaryota > Metazoa > Arthropoda > Insecta > Hymenoptera > Halictidae > Augochlorella > Augochlorella aurata. The sequence goes on along the minus strand of CM052165.1, from coordinate 9,178,828 downwards.
TACGGTGACGAAAATAAAATTCCAAAAGGCAAGGTCCAGGGAGTAAGTCAGATTAGGGCGGGGACAGAGGGTGCGGAAGGGAGCGAGAGGGCAGGCCAATATTCCAGAAGGGAAATACGTATTTGGCGATGGTCCAGCCGCTGTCTGCGCGGCCGAGTGTCCATTATTCCATTAGCGGTTACCGTGTTAACTCTTTATTGCCCGTCGGTATATGAACCGCCGTTCTTCATCCCTCGCGGAGAGGGCGTTTAATGTCCGCATTTCCCAGGGATTACCGTAAAACCGTTCCGGCACTGGCAGCCGGACCAGATAGCGCCGTTCTCCCTTCGACCACGCGGAAACGTTTCCGCGTGCGGCGAACGCCACGTCGAGTTTGTTATTCTTATCTTAACGCGTGCGATTCACCCCCAAGTTCCATCGGCGTTCACCAAAACAGCTAATTTAATAATGGGCCGAAGATAATTCGGAAACTTGCGTGCTCGACGGAATGATCGCCCGGTTAACTTTAATCAAAGTTCCAGTTATTCGTTCCAAGTTCGCTCAAAGGGAATTCCCACTCCGACGACTCCGAGCTAAATACCGCTTTGGTCGCCGTCGCTTTTTTCTGACGAGATATTATCTCGAAATGGTGAACTGATTTGGAAATGTACAGGGGATGTTAGCTAAGATTTTTATACGATTCCAGATAAATAAGAATGCCGAAGAAATTCTACTTAATTCATCAGTTGCGTTCAATACGAATTTATCGAATTAAAAACTACCCTCGTATTTAAAATGAAGTAACAGGAATTAATAAAGGACGCGTGCATAATTAACTGCATAGATTTAGTGCGAGCGTAAATTGAAAGAGTAACAAAGAAAATGTATTTAGCTCATGGTGTATATAAAATATAGTTATTCCACCCCCGTTGTCGCTGTCAAAAGATAGACAAAGCCGTAGCGCAATAATTTGGCAAAATTGGCGTGCAATTCAACGCGAATGTTGAATGAAAATATAAAAACAGCCCTCGTTAAAGAAAACTGTAAAAGACAGATTTTCGCGGACGAATTTAGCGTTCGTTTCCGAGGAGCGGCAGCCAATAATTTTCGAAACGTGTCGGCCGGTGATGCAGACGCCGACGTCGACGTCGAAACGACGGGGACCTCATCTGCTCAGCCCGGAGACGAAACAAAATTTCATTCCCCGGAAAAATTTGATGGCGGCGTCAGTCACACGGCGGCGATCGACTGGAAAATGGAAGAAATCGAATAAGAATCACGGCGCGGCTCGTCGCCGACGGCGTCGCCGTCGCAGCGACGTCTGTGCTCGAGGCCGAATGTCTCCCGTTCTGATTACTCGCGGGACTATACGGAGTTCTCAAACGTGATGCGAACTTCGAGCTACCTTCGGCGACTTTAGGATACCTGTTTCGACGGATTGCTTCCGACGTTGCCCGCAAACGCCGTCCGAGAACGTGTCGAACGCATTGAATAATCATTACCGCGAGACGGAGGCTCTTCGCGAACGTTCATCGTCTCTTTGTGAACACCAATTCCCGTTTTATTTGTATGTCAAGGGGTTAATAGCGGCACTTGCCGTGTTTGACGAGTATACTCGTCGTCGCTCGATTCTCTCGACACGTATAGGTGAGCGCTCTTGAAAGGGGGCGCCAACTAGTTAACCCTTTGCTGTCGTATGTCTACTTTCAGCCACCAAAGCTACGGTTATTTTATTTATTTATTTCTACATAAAATTAAACCATATTATTACGCTTAATAAAAATTTGATTAGAAATCAGGAGCTACGTTGCGAATTATTTCCTTTAATAAATTCAGAATTTCTTTCTGAAAATCATCCCTTGGTACTTTTAGCGTTAACTCGGTCCAGCGAACGTTTTCGAATGAAAGGCCAAAGAAATTATCACCCGATCTTTCGGCAGAAAAGTTTCGATCTTCCGAAAATCGGGTTCGCAGAGCGGGCGAGCGTGTCGTGGGAGAGGAATTCGACGAAGTAACCACTCGAATTTGTCAAAAGTGGAGGTAGCGGAGTCTGGAAATCGAGTTCCTGCCGGAACGAGACTCGGCGGTTTCGGAGTAGCGAGTTCCCCGAGTTCTAAACTGCACTCGAAGTCGCCAAATATTCCGCGACGTTCGCGCACTCGGCCGGCTTTGCCCTGCACTCGACTTGGGTCACTTCGCGGAGCGGAAAGCGCGCGCGGATTCCGCGCCGCGACGGTGACGTCGCCGGCTCAACGGTACCGAATTCAACTCGTTGAAACTATGTCCCGAGTCTTTTCGTATGCACGGTACGTTAAACTGGGCATTATTCGGTGTCTTCCCGCCGTAACACGTCCCGTTAAGCGATACAAGTTTGCCTTGCGCTTTAATTCATTGTCGCGGCCCCGCAGCTTTTCACTGAGCGCGCCGCGTCGCGCCGAGCGGAGCCGAGCCGAGCCGAGAGCGCCGGGGACGTAGTTTCGTAATACAAGCATTTAACTTGGCCCGCTCAAATATTTCAATTAGCCGGCTGAACAATTTGAAGCTGTTTCCGGGATTTATCGGATGCTGCTTTCCCCGCGGAAAAGTCAGCGTTGGTATTAAGTTCGTCGACGGATCATTTCTGGCGTGCCAAGGTTAGTATTGTTCTGAATGCTACTTCACTTGCGGAGGCGTTAGACGATTATTTTTATAAAATAATATTAAAGATTAACAGTTTCATTAATCGTTCTCTTAATACTTAACCGATCGAATCGGGAGATCTCTCACTTTTACTTTAGCAACACGTGGTCTTCATTCTGCTTATATTTCCTTTTGTCATCGATCGCAATTATTCGAGATGTCATTCGAATCAAATTTTATTCGTTGTAATAATAGACAAGATCATTCGGTTAAATAAAATGAAATTAAACGAAATGAAACCAAATTAAATTGAATGAAACTATATTAAACTAAACTAAACTAAACTAAACTAAACTAAACTAAACTAAATAAAAACAATAATGAAAGGCTGTCTGTTGAACACGTTTTTCAAAACTGGACCGAATAATTTCGTCGGAAGATTCCCTTGAACCCGAGTCGAAAACCAGTCCTGCATCGCATAAAAAGTCCATCACGTGATTCTGAATTATCGCAGGAGCCGATCTCCGATCGGTGGATCGCGGTTCAGCAGGGTCCACGGGGTTAGCCGGATTTATTCCCGCCGCGTATGGCGAAGCAACAAAAGTGGCTCGTATAAATCTGTGTCGAAAGGAAAGGGAAGGGGAGACCAACCACGAAACACAAGCAGCAACATGACAGTCGCGGCGCGGCTCTGCTCGGCTCGGCTCGCCGCGACTGGATCCTGCCTGCCGGTTTCTGGGACGCTCGCTGCTTTCCGGCCGGATGCACGTGCGCGCCTTGCAGCTGCATTGTTGCGCTGACGTCTTGCGAACAACAAAACGAGGAAAACTAAAAACCCTGCCATCTACGAGTATGCAAGCTCCTTCAGTTTTCTTGGATTCCGCAGCTGGGATCTTGGTCCTTGCGTTTTATAAAATCATGCTATTATTCGGGTTTAGTATTCTGGTGAATTTGTTATCTCGATGCTTTTTTAATATTACATAAGAGCAGATTCTTTGGAATTTATAGTGAATAATTGAGAAAATAAAGCTGAATAATATATTTTATATTATAACATATTCTGTATAATGAATTTCGAACACTCATATTTTGCACTTATGCTCGGCCTTTAAACAATCATTTTAATTTATCTCAACAGACATCCATGAACATAACGTTTCCTTTTTATCCTTTTAAAGTGGTTTATACCGATCTCAAAAGACGCAGAAATAATGTTTCTCCTCGTAAATTCGGTAGACAAATGCTGGAACCATGTCCGGCATTATTTGTAATCGCGTCTCGAGTAATCAGAACGTTGATTTTCTATCACTCGCGCGCGTTGCATTTGAATTATCGGGGAACGTTCGCAAGTGCAGACGCACGCAGAAAATGTCGTGCTCGTCCCTTCCGCGGGAGCTTTCAGTCGATCAAAATCTATCTATAATCAATTCGCGTCGGAGCAGCAACAAAGTTCTCCGTCGTCTCCGCGAAGCGCCGTAAATATTTCATGCGAGATGCAGGCCGATGACGAACGTTTGTTCCGGCGATGATAGCACGATGCGATGCAGCAAACGTTCACGCGAGCCTCTCCGGTTCTCTCCGCGTCCTTACCGGGCCGCGATAAAGATCGATAATTCACCGAGCTGAAACTTTTATCACGCTCCAGTATTTAACAACGCACGGTGTTGCATTAATTAACAGCTCGTTCGTTAATTCGTTCCGGTGCGGCGCGGCGTTACACGGCGTTGCAGACTGCGTCTCGCGAGCACCGCGGCCGGAGCCGAACTAATTATATCATTCAAAGCACGCCACCGACGACAAAGCACCGCTGCGTGTCATATGCTCTCCACTATCCGAACTTTCCGTTAAGGTTGACCGGCGCGCGCGCGAATAATTAATACCTATGCTGAATAAAAAACGAGTTTCGTTTGGCGCAGAATTTTACGCGGAAATTATTCCGACGGAGAAACGTGATTCAATTGCCAGTATCTACCATGACCTGGAAAAGTATGCCATTGTTCTAAATATCCCCTTGCACTATAATGACTCGCGATAAAGATTTCATGCGAGATCTACTAAATATGAACATTATTCATTTCTTCTGAATCGAAATAAAAATTCTTCTGCTATCAAAGTATAGAAACGAAAGTAAGGTAGGGAAACTATTAAGGACGAATAAGTGCTCGTTAAAAAGACGGCTTTAGCACGATTCTAATAATACGAACAGGAATTATCGCGCAAGGTTTACGTCAGTCAGAGCTCGACAGGTAGAGCGTACCCCAGTGAAACAATTAACAGCAGAGAAATCAACTCTAGTTTCGGATGCTCGCACGCGGTGCCTAATTTCCAGAAACTCAAAAGTGAAAAGTCCTCCGCAGACTCTCATGCATAGATTCAGAACAGCCGGCCGCGCGATAAGCCAGACGCGGCTGAATCAAAAGTCTCGGCCTGGGCTCCAGGAACATTTTTAAACATTATTCGCGCGAGAGACGGAGTTGGTCGGAATTTTTATCGGGAAATTATGGAAAGAGCCGGTATCGGTGACAAGCCGGCTTCGTTTTCGCGGAGACAAGCCGGCAGGGCACTCGCTCGGAACGGTGTGTTCCGCCGGCATCGATACACGGACGATGTCGTGCAAACAAAAGTCTCATCGGTTTTACGTTTTACGTGGCTTATGTCGCCGTGGAAAAACTCCGCGGATATCCGATTCCCTGTTCCGTACGCATGCATCCGCGAGAGTAAACAGAATGCATTAGGAGCCCGAGCGCCGAGGCCTACCGCTGCTGTAAAATACCTCGGCTGCCTTAATCGAATCAACGACAGCAGCCAGCCTCTCCTCGAACAATTTTTAATCTGCGCAGTTTTCTGCGTTTACTTTGTTGCTTCGAGGCCTCTCGACGTTGTTAACACGGTAACAGGTTGGCTCGGCTATTCAACTTCGCAAATATATTTGTTGAATGCAAGGTATCTCTATTTCTATTTGTTCTTATTGCCTTAAATCGTACGAGGCTCATACTGTATTATATTATATTATATTACGTTATTATAAGCTTGTATTGTTATCTCTTTTTTAATATCGCAGACGAGCGCCGGACAGATTCTTCGAAATTAAAAATGAATAATCGAGGAAATAAAGCTGAAATTCTGGTCTTAACGAAAGCATAATTAGTCAGAAATGGCTCCTAAACTGATTACAAACAACCTACAGTATTAAATATCGTACTTTATTTAACCAATGATTTCTTAAAGCCGTTAAAAATAGAGTGTCCAATCATCTCTAACCACCGACGAATTTAATAAATTGCATAAAACTGCACCGGCAACAAGAACTGTTCGGGCACTCGACGTCGACCGTTCGATTACCCGGGAATAAAATAACGAAACGAAGGGAAATCAACGTTTTCATTAACAGCATCGCGCGTAAACGTGTTTCATTTTTCCGCGAGATAAGGTGCACCGCGTTATCTGGACTCGAAGGACTCTTCTTTTTTTAATCCCGGAGGATAATGGGCCGGGCCCGGGTCGGGCGGCGCGGGGAGCGGTAAAATGGTGGAAACGAAGCAGACTGAACGAGCAATATTCGTCTCACCAGGAGTTACACCTCGCTGGCTACATTGTACTACCCTATAGACTGCACTTTGCGCAATAGTCCGCCGGGGTGCATATGCCAGACAGACTGCGAAAGCTATTTATGAAATGAAACGAAAAGGATAACGGAGGATACGGGCCTCTGAACGTTTCTTCTGCCGGAAAAATGTTGATTCAGCGGCGAGGGGATTATATTCGCGCAATGCGCGCATTCGCGCATCCAATGCACCGTAATTATAGGATGTGGACAATTTTACTCGCTAAATGGACTGACTGCTAATGCCACGCCGCCGGCCATATTCGATGTACTGATTTTAGGGGACGGAGTAAACCGTAGGCGGCCTCGGCGATATTTGCTGCAATTTTTCGGCCACTACCGCGTTCGGCAATTAAGCAATTTTGGTTCGTTTTAGTGCGTCATAATTATGTGCAATAACTTTATGTCATCCAGTGGATAGTTTAAGTACAGCGAAAGTTAATAAGGGGGTGGTTTTATGCATTTATGAGAAACATAACGTTTCTGTCAACGTTGTATCAATTTTACTTTGTTATTTATTATTTAATTAAGGGAGGAATTATGTCCATATTTCCATATTTATGTAGGTGCGACAGGATTTTAATTTTCTTTGATCCTTTGATTTATCGAAGAAAGAATGAAATTCTGTAACAAATAATGGTATTTCTTTACAAGACATCTCTCCGCTATGAAAATAAAAATTCTACGTTCTAACGATTTTGAAGGCAAGGAATATAATCAGAAGCAAATGTACCCGAGAGTAAACCGAGGTACAAACAAGCTCATCAATTTTCCTCGGGAAAAGGAAGAGCGAAAGGTAAAAACCGCGCCGAACGATTCATATTCTCCTGATCACAGGCCACCGCCGCGGTACGATTCAATTTTCCGCGTAATTGCCCCCCATCATTAATAATCGAAATTGAACTTCCGCGATACTTTCGTTCGCCGAAGTCAATTAAACTTTTCCCGGCTACATTAATCACGCTGCTCCTCGATAAGACGTTATTACGTAGATGTAAAACGCGATCGCGCCGAATATCGGCGCTTCGAGATGAAGAGAAGCGGAGGCAGGAGAGGAGATAAAGAGAGAGAGAGAGAGAGAGAGAGAGAGAGAGAGAGAGAGAGAGCGAGGGGGAAGGGAAAAGGGAAAAAAAGGCGAGAACGAAGTAGAATGAACTCGGCGTCTAGGCCGATCCGATTCTTTTCTCTGCCCCCCTTTTTCTCTCCCCCCCTAGTTGCCTCTGGCCCGTCGATCCCACTGCTCGCCTAACCTAACCCTAGCCACCGGTTAAGAGGTCCCCCGGGAGGAGACGCGGAGGAGGCGAAATGGAAGAGGCAATTAATTAATCCCGGACGAAAGTATGCCGAAGAAGTTCCAACACGTTCCCCGGCTCCCTGGCCTCTGTTTCCTTCGCGAAACAATAGGGATTGCGAGTGTACCCTCGAGAGAAAGAGAGCCGGAAATACTCGACGATTCCTAGTAACGAAGCGGCGGAAGTCGTCGGTTGCCGTCCCCGGATTTCCATAAAGTTTTCAGAACTTTTCGAATAAACACGGGATACCGGGCGCAACCCCCCGCCGCGCCGCCCCTGGCGCAGTTAACGGGAACAACTTTTCCATTTCCGTTCCGTGCCACGCGCCCGCGCGAAAACTCGGACACTTCTTCAAGTATTTCGAATTGGACGGTCCTCGGCCGAATCTCCTGTCGCCGAGTCGCCTTTTTTCGGGAGTCCTCGGAGTTTTTATTGCGCGGGCCGAGTCGTCGTTAGCCTGCGGATTTTATGCGCTTATGGCAATATTTGTTACTGCAGACGAATCGAAAGTATATATAACTATAATAATATATAATTTAATATTATATTGTAGCATATAATATGTATAATATTACATTGACATACTTAATACGTATAATATCATGCTATAATATAATATATATATAATATTATATATATAATTAATATATATCATATAATATAATATCTAATATAGAATTAATATATATCATATAATATCTAATATATAATATATATAATATTATAACATAATATAATATCAATTACAACTTTCGACAGTTTCATCTTCTCCCGTATCGTTGCAATTATGAATTTATAGTTTGTTTAAGTTCGTGTTGGTTCGTTGTGACAATTACTCCCTTCTGTCGTTTACCACAAGCGGGATTAGTATAAGAGTATACTCACCGGTGAGACAAGGGTGGCGGGATGCAAACATTATGCCAGCGTTCCGAAGAGTTGGTTGAAGTTTCACAAAACTCAAAGGGGTTGTGAGACCATAAATCGTCTTTGTTGTTTCGGGGCTCGTTTATTCTCCTCCCATTCTGTTATCTGATTAGGAGAGATAGTGGTAAATTGTTCCCTCGGCGGAAATGTTTGATACTGTAGCCGGGCTATTTAAGGTAGAATTATTCCGCAGCTTTAATGGTTTCTATGAAATCGCTTGTGGCTCGTTTGAGGGACAGGGTTAATCCTAAATAAAAATATGCATAGGGGCTCTGAAAAATATGTAACATACTTTCTATAGGTTTGTTCTAAAATTAATAATATTCCGCGTGAATGTTGATAATTACTTATTCGCCTTCGCGGAGAACGTAAATAATTAATTAATTTTTTCTTAAAAAGCAATATTTTCGGATTAAGTATTGATGCTAGATTAGTGTTATAATAATTCAAATCATTGAACAAGTTTCCATTTATACGAAACAGTTTGCCAAAATTAATTATTTTAGCAGGAATAAAATAAAGATATATTAAATCTCTGAAATATTATGAAAATTACATTTTAATTCTGTTTTACGTCTCGATAAGACAACGAGATAAAATTATTCCCTACTTGTTCTCTATAAAAATATTGCATCCGACATCGTGTCTGCCGCTTTCGACGTACATTTAATATTCAGATTTCAAAAGGAAACAAGTTTGTTTTATCCAGCGCACCGGATTTGACAAAAAAATGACGGAAAAAAGGAACGGCATTCCACATTTCGCTGCATTCCTCTCCATTCAGCGTTGCCAGGTGTGTACGCAACTTGTAAAGTGACGGGACGAATGGGATTTGCATTACTTCAGCTTCGCAATGGTAAATAATCAGATCGATCGACTCGTCAGACGTGAGAACCGCATCCGGCCCTCTTCTCCTTAGTAGCAAATCGGTTCAAGAAATACGGGCAGCTGGAAGAATAATGCGGCCGCCAATGCTAGCCGGCTCCGAATGGCTCGGAGAATTTTCTTGAGCACGGTAATGATGTTTTATGTGAGAAGAATCATAGCCCTTCCGGGAGCTGTGCACCATTTACGAGAAATCGATGCGCTCCTCGGATAAGACATTTTGCAAGTAGCCTATAATAGTGATAGAAAAGTGGCTCTCGAAGCCGCCGCACGAATATTACGTATTTTTACCGCCGGCTTCCCGCAATTACCGAACGGATTATTAAAATAATAAGGAAATACGAAATCATCGCGGAGCGCATTGGGAATTTTCAAATTGGACTGGGAATTCTGCGAGAATGGTACGCCGCGAGATCTTCGGTCCCGTACTTGCTAAATGTGATCCGTTCAACGCAGCAAAAGATTTTAATCGACCGAGCACACCAATTTCTTTGCCTAATAAGGACATTCGCTCGAGCGAGTGCAATTGGTACAACTTTAAAAAGACAGAGCGAAAATTAAAGCGGCGATTAAACTTCCTTTCACGCTGCTTTAAATTGGTCGATTTATGTTAAAACAGCAATCATTATTTTAAACAACAATCCTTGTCTTCGGATGATAATTAAAGTCATTGGAGCAGTTTATAAAAAGAAACCATAATTCACAAGCTAGGCTGTTCTTAAAAAGACACGGTCCAGCTGCCACGTATCGCTGGAAGAACAAAGGAATCCGCAGGGAGGTAGTCAAGGAATCCCGGAAATCTGAGAAGAACCGGGGGTGGTAGAGAAGTCGATCAAGTGTCGAGAATCGAACCGTGGCAATCGAAACCTTTGCTCGTTTTCGCTAGTTCGTAGCATCGCCGAAGGTTCTCAAAATCGACGTCGGTTCTTGATCCGGAAGTTTCTTCGGAATGGCACAAAAGTGGCACGGCGATCTCCGTTTCTTCGCGAACTTCAGGTCGGAGGCTTTCAACAGGTACACTCAACTTGTTCGTTTTTTCCTCGGCGATCGTTTCCGCGGATTACGCGGAGAACAGAGTGAAAATGTGTCGCCGTGGTACCGGGTTGTTTCAATAATTTTCTTCGGCCGTGATTCTCCGCCTCTCTTCTCGATAAAAATGTGAATATTCAGGGGAGAGCACTTTAAGTAAACAATTTGAAAAGGAAAAGATTCGTAGAATGAAATGCTGCTCATTTTATCTGTCATTTGTATTTATATATTATATATCGTATATCAAACATTTTGTTTCATTTCTCGGTTCTGTGAATTTATTTATTAAGACATTTTCGTGCGATAAAATTATCTCTATCGTATTTTTTACTTCTTGGGCATAGCTATTGATTTGTTTAAGGGATGTAAAAATACTGTAGTGGAATTTATGAAAGTTGTCAAGCATTTCCTGCCGATATTATATTGTAATAATTTTATCAGTAGCAGGAATAGATTTTACGGGACAGTAATATTATGAATTCAATCGAATCAATATATATGCCAATATTCTTAACCTCATGAAATGGTACTTCCTCCAACGAAAGAACATGATTGATGTCAAACGTAGTTAAAACAGTTGACAAATATGTATAGACCTTTAAATATCGCATTAAACAAAATTACATTTCCTGGAAATTTCGTTACTGTATCAAAACTCCAATTTTATACTACATTGAATTTTAAATATTATATATTAAATATCATGCATTAAATATTATACATATTGCATACACATCGGACAGAATCTGATGCAAAATGCTCGTTAACAATAATAATCCGACACGCCAATGAACAAACGAGATTAAAAAGATATTTTCGACATATTCTTCGTTTTATCAACCCTTATGCTTCCATGGCAAATATGATTCACCGAGCGCAAAGAAAGATCCCGGGAAATACCAGCGGAAATACAAAGATAGAACTAATTAGTTAATAGTTTAACGCCGTTTGATAAAGTAACGAGGTTCCCGTCACCGCGCCGATGACATTCCACCGCAAAGACAACGTTGTTTCCGCGTATTTACGCGGCCGAAAGTATGGGTGCCGGGGGAGCAATGTACGCCGGGATTTATTTCGCTGCTTTTAATGAAATGAGTGCCCAGAATTTAATTAACCCTTCGCCGTAACGAAGAAACAGGGCGCACGTGTGGATAATACATTTAATCCGGTGTGAGTCGCGAGCGTCGCGAGCGTCTAGCCTCGTTTTCGGCTATTTTTCGCAAGGATTCCTTTGTTTGCCGCGGCACGCGCACGTTGCGGAAATGCAACCGTGCGACAACGTTGCACCTGTTTCCACTAAACTTTTTTATGAGTGACGTACCGTCGTGCCGGTGCTTGCGAAGGGAGAATTGTTACCGCGAACTGTCCTCGTACGCGAGTTCTCGAGCGTGATGCGCGCCCCGCGTCGCGCAGTAAAGATAACTCCACAATTAAATGCAGCGACGTCAGCTCCTCGACGTAAATACTTTCAGCTGCGCGGAACTGATCTTAAACTAGCCCTGAATGCTCCTTGCACCTGCTGCTACCAGCAGGAATCCGCGGATTCTTATTTTTACGTTTTCCAAAAATTTCAAACTCGAGACGTCCGGTTAAAATTATTTTAATTCGAGTATCGATCGCAAGAATTTGAATATACAGAAGCTTGAAAAACGTCAAAGAATGAGCACTATTTAAATGATTATTTGTCGATTATATATATCGAATGATATCGTTCGAAATATTAATTTATTATTAAATAGGGCTTAAACGAATGTTACCGTATCGCTGCACTGAATGCAATTTAATCAAAATAATTCATCGAGTTAAATATTAATGGAACGTCGCCATGCTAATTGCACGGCTTGCAATTTGCAATTTGTACGATTGTTACAGAACTGTTCGAAAAATTCAGATTCGCGTGTAATACAAATTTATAGGATGTGTGAAATTTTCCGAGTGTTCCTGCAAATTTCATCGCTTCGTATTTCACATGTATTTATGCCGCTATGCAAATGAATGTCGTATTGTCGTTTCCCATGTCTCTGACATATAATTTAAATATTTCAAATTGACTAGGTACCTGAACATATACCATCGATCTAAACTAAGTAAATAAAGAAATCTCGAGGGACAAGAATTATCTAAAGAAAGAATCTTGCACGATATTTATCCAAAGAAAATTTCACTCACCGTTGCCGGAAAAGTGAACGTTCTGTACGAAAAGCAGCACCGGCCGCTTTCCCGCATCAGCTAAATATAAAATTAGAAAACCTCTCGACGACGTCTGTGGGATCCGACGAGGCAAAGATGGGGAAAAATCGAGAGTTTCGTCCGCGATGCTCGGCGTCCGCTCGAAAACGTCGATCGAGCCGAGAGAAGGTTCGCGCGGATGCTGGCCTCGCTCCGAACGCATCGCACACGGATACACAAGTAACCGAATGTCCCACAGGGAATAACACATGTCACCGGCAAACACTAATGCGCGACGGTGGGCGTATCGTGTACGTATCACACGAAACAACAGCGAAACTCACGACTGATTGGGGACTAGCGAACTGCCTATACACAGATGAACCGCAGCCGTGAAAGTGCAAACTATTACCGAGGCACTGGCCAACTTTATGCAAATTGAAATGACAACCGACAATGAAACAGTCGCTGGAAATCCTCTAACTCCGGCCAGCCAACTCGCCAGGCCATTACAACGTCTTCTATTTACACCATAAAGTATGATAATTAGCTGCGGCCGGAACTCTCCTCTTCATAAAGCTTTTCGAACCCATTATCGCCGCACTGTGGAATCTTTGCGGCTCTATGGCGCGTTCGAATCGGCGAATATTCACGCCACATAGACAAACGTTGCTCTCGCACGAATCGATGGCATTCCCATTTTATCCCCGTGGAAAGACCTCTCTATCGGCGAAAGAAATATTTCTCACGGCGCTTGGGAGTTCGCTTTTGAAAATGGCAGCCTGTAATAGTACACAGTCCAACTGCAATTTTTATTACGCTATTGTTACGTTTCAATGATGAGAAACAGTGTTCGCGATCTATTGTTTCGAGATTTCAGATGTAATAATGCAAGCAAAGTTGTTCCAGATTTTAGAAAGCGAGCTGTAAAAGAATCAATACCCCTTCTAGTGCATCAGAGTCAGCAAGCTACTCCATTTTTCAACAAGCATTAAAAATACCTCGAATGCGCGTTCTCTAAAGAGTTGATCGCCTCTCCATCACGTGCCCTGCATACCTCCAGCTAAAATTACCCCTCGACGGCACAATGAACTCCGCGATCCGAATAGATTGTTATTAACAAATTAAATTCCGTGTGCGAGTAATTCCGAGAGCAACGTCGCACGATGTACGGAACGCGGAACGATCTCCAGATGGTCCACGAGATGTCCAGACGACGATAGTCCGCGGGAATTTCCCCAAGGCCGCAAGAGTGTTGAAAATTCGTTGACCAGCGAAACAGAAATGCAGCGGGCAGCGCGGCGGGTTGTGACAGCAGGTGTCCGTTTCAATTTACTTATCGCGGCGGACGACGGTGTCCGTGTTTAATCCCATCGCGGTCGAGACCGGTCCCGAAAAAAAGAAACCAGGCCAGCAAACCCCTTTCGAAAACGTGGCCCATTGTGCGGCCTCCCCCGCGCTCCCCCCGCCGCCTTTCTTTTTCGGTAAACTTGCACCCGTTCCATTTCTTTATCAACATTTCACTCGATTCTTTTCCGCAACCGCGATCCGCTTTCGTTTTTCCCGTTTCCCCTTTTTCCCTGTTTCCCGGCGCCGACCCGTGTCCCGCTTTCGTTTCATCCTTTTGCAACCCTTTCTTCGTCGGTTTCGGCGGCCTAACATTTATCTCGCCGTTTTGTATTAATTAATCGTTCCTCCTGTACCGCGCACACGGCCTTTTTTTCTCCCGCATGTCGTTCTTTTTGCCGGCGCGCTTCTTCGGGGGCTCCGCGCGCGATTCGCGTCTTCCTTTTCTGCGGATTAATCGTCGCTCCTCTGTGTCCGACATTTTGTTCTCCGACCGGCTCGTTTCTTTGGAATCTCGCGCGTGTTTTTCCGCTTTCTCGCAATCCGTTCGCCTTATTTCCCGAACGCTACTCGCGCGGTTCCTGTGCTTTCTTTAACCTTTTGACTGCTATGGACGCACATGTGCGCTCGGCGATGGCTTCGATCATTTACTGCTGTCTTACTGTATTTGTCCTGAAATTATTTTATCGTATCCGCAACACTCTCAGAAACAACATACCTCGTTGCTTATCAATAAGAAAAAATGAAATCTATGAAATTGATGACTGGGCCAGCGAAATCTCAGCCTCGAGACTTCCTCGAGAAAAAGTATTCAGTCCCAGCGAAGCGTTTCGGCTCAGAGTATTCAGCAGTCAAAGGGTTAAGGAAAAAGCCTCGGTTATCCGAACCGATGAGACCGGCTGGTCGAACTGATAGCGAGCGCTTCGTTATCCGAACGGGCTTCTTCCTTCGCGAGCATCCGATAAGGCGACTTCCGCTTTTTCGAACTTCAAATATCATTATTGTTAATTAAGTACGCTTCTTACGGCGACCTACATTCTACCTCTCTCTAGCTTAGTTTAGCAGCTGCCTTCGTTTCGAACACGATTTTTACCGTCCCGCGCAGTTCCGGTTGTGTTCTTGTTTTACTTAATTAAACTTCGCTTCCCAACTGCGAATAATTTTTCAGCTTATTTACTAGCATCCTTTGGTTCCTTGCTTCCTCCTCTGCCTTCTCAAACTTTCATACTTCAAGCCTCCTTACCCGTTTTATATTAATTAATCATCTTGCCGCATTCGTTAGCTCGCTGCGTGCCCGAACTTTCAGGACACTTTCATTTTGTTAATTTCGAAATGATCGACGATGCCATCGGCTACGCTGATTCTATGGTTCTCGGCTTCTGTTTTAGAGCTTGCAGTTTCTTCTATCAGATTCTTATCATTATTGAGAAATTCTGTCCGAAATACTAGTTTTGAAAAGTGTCCGAATATTAACGGGAGTCGCCGTAATTATGCAACGATCCTGGCAACACCCTCCAAGACCATAATTGACTTTTTAAAGCTTGTTAAAAAGTATAAAATATTTCCACAACGAAACATAATTGCGATACAATTACACAGAACTTTTTGTGCATATACGTAACTTTCCCCGTCCAAAGTTAAAAAAAAAACAAATCTGCCAGTTAATGGGTTAAAAGTAGAGCTCGGCCGCGAGAGCAAAGCAACGAAGCCGGGCTGAGCGAAACTTTTGTCCCGAAATTGACTGGGATCCGCGAGTACATATCGAGAGCTCGATCCCGTCCCCGGTAAACACACAGAAAAATTTCAATTTCCAGCTAACAAACCGGTCGCCTCCCCAGCATCCACCCCGCCCCTTTAACCGGAGGGCGTCTGCGCCCGGCCCTCGAGAGCACGCTCGTCGCCGGGCTACCAGAAATTTCCCATCAAACCCGCATTTACACCTTCAATCTGAGAGAAGGCCGGATCCCTTAATACCAGCCCGAGTAGCGGGCCCGGGGCAGAGAAGAGTGCAAGGGGTGGAAAAAGCCGTCTCGCCGCGTCGCATCGCGTCTCGTCGAGTCTCGTCGCGTCGCCTCGGCCCGATTTCGCCGATGAAGCTTCGGCCGCGATTCCAACCCTCCCCTTTTGTTCCCCGATTGAATGGTAGGCTCGATATCAATTGAAACGTTCCCGACAGCGACTCCATCGGCTCGGCCAACAGAAAATTTTTAATGAAAGTCACGAGGGTGCATAAATGTAACGGCGGATCCTACGAGGGGAAAGTAAGACGACTTAGACTTGGGGAGACCCGGCAGAGAAACCGAGAAGAAAGGAGAGCAGAGAGAGAGAGAGGGAGAGAGAGAGAGAGAGAGAGAGAGAGAGAGAGAGATGTTGGCGAATGACACTTTATGATGTAATATTCTCGATATTGTCGCAGACTCGTTTCTATTGTTCACAGAACCGATTTCATATTTTTACCCCTTCATTCATAATCAATTTGAACAACCACTGAAATGAAATTTATATTTACTGGCAACCCTTACTTCATTGTCTAAATATGTTCCAAATCTTCGTAACGAGTCTGTCACGATATTATAAGGCAAAGGGTTAAATAACGCCTGACATAACCTCGGATAATAGGAAGCCTCGGTTAAACGAGCTCGGACAACCGAGTTCCCACTGTATTATTATTTGTCTCTGAATTGTGTTTAATTCACACCGAGAGGGAAGAGAGTACACAGAGAAGAGGGGTGATCAAGATGGAGCGAGAGGGGGAGAGAAAGAGAGAAGAGAGGTTCGAGAGAGCCAGGTAATCTCGACATCTTGTTACAGGGACCGGGGGGCATAAGAAAGAAGCGGGCCGGCGGAGGGGTGGGAGAGGGAGGCCGGGCGAGAGACCTCTTCGTGGCCGCGTTCAATTAAAGCGTCACCTCGCGGAGGAAACTTTTATATGAATGGTTTTCATTACGTCGCGGACTTATTAAAGCCGTCTTCGCGCGAGCATTAATATCCCTCGTCCAGACGAGTTTTGTTATCAGCCCGACCCATTCAGCCGGCCGTGCTACCCTGGATACGTAATAGGCGGTTTTATCATTCCCGACAAGGCTGCCGGCGAGACGCCAACTAAACGGTGCCCATCCCTCGGCCGCCCCCGCGAATTAACGAACAATTTGCTGGTGACAATGTCCGCATTGTTGAACGGTAGCTCCCTGGGAGCTCCCGAGACGGTTACCTTCAAGGTAAGCTTTTTAGGACGACGCTCGTTTCGCCGCCTGCGTACGGGATGTTGACTCGATTCTTCTCGATCCGTGCCGGTTCGAATAGAACGTGTCTTTATCGCTAATACTTCATTATTATATATAGTAAATTCTCCCCGATTGTTCTTCAGCTTGTAAACAAAAGCGAACAATTTGGGAAAGGAAGGCTTCGCTTTTATAGTTGCGACAATCGCAAGCATAAAAACGAATTCCTATTGTCTACAAATTATTGCAATGAAATAAAGATCTGTGCAGATAACCTAAGTTGTCTTGTGACGCAATAAAGTAAATAGAATAAATAATAAAGTCACAGTCATCAGGTCGTGATACATGAAATATTGTACAGTGGAGACTCCCTTATATGCACATTTATTTTTGCAATATTCTAGTACTCAAACACTTTATTGCCTAAACATTTTACTCAGGTGTATCATCACCTACTAGAGAACATGAATGAATTTTTAGATAATGCACTGTTTCAATATCAGCATATTACAAAAACAAACTTTAAGATAAGGGTAGCTCTGCTGTATTTATATTAATAAATTGAAATATCCACCAGCGCCATTTTTGCACTAAAAAGCTAAAACACTGCACTCACCTAATGCTATTTTCCTAAATCCAACTGGAAGTCGACGCACACTTTGGTCGCGTGCAAAGATTATTGTCTTGCTTACGAGTCCTCGAGATCCAAAGCCCTGAAACAGGAGAAACGAGACCACCGTGAGAATGACAATGGAAGCGGGAAGGAATGCGGTAAAATATTTAGGAAACCCACGTTTTACGATGATGGGCGTACGCGACGCACGGATATATTTGTAAGAAAAATATCGCGATGGTGAATCAGAAGGCAGCAACGAGCAACTCCGACCGGTGACAGAGGAACGTTGGAGGAAAAACTCAGTCGGATTGGAAAATAAAATATATTCCCATCCACACTCGTGGCACGATAGTAGCATAAAATGTCACGTGCCGTTTCATTCTTAAGATTTAAGCGGTCATAAACTTTAGATAGGATATCCGCCACTGCAACCCGCATACGGAGCACACGGCAATATCGCAGAATCTTACATTTCCTAGCGTGTACACATAATCTCGGGCATCCATCATATATAGGCTGCACGAACGCGGCATTATTTCCTTTTTCCAACAATTTTTCACGAGAACCAGCGAAAATCCTGAACCCCTTCTGAATAATCTGCACTTTAACTAACGGATAATAATTTGTTTTGTATAAAATTGCAATTTAGCAGCATGAAATATTGCAAGTAATTATTCTCTTCCTTGTAAAACTGACAAATAATGTCAATTATACACTGTTAATGCAATCTACAAAATAATCTACAAAATGCAATCGACGGTTCATCCAAAATCAGATGAACGCGTCTTTTGGCACTTTTTGTTTCTACCAAGATCTTAACATATCAAATATTTAAAAAGAAATCACCGTATCAGTGTTCTTTAATTAATAAAAATATGTTTCCGAGGGTTCAATAATGATTTTTTTATAACTATCGTTTCCTTTTCGTCGCGATAACGCGATCGTTACGATCGCGATCGTTAGCCGCGTTTATGAAGTTCCAGATTAAACTGCCGCGATAAGTATGCTGCATTTTAGTGTCAATTTCTATTTACGGGTCCGTGGTGCGCGGATTAATAGATAACGATATAAATAACAACGACGATTTTTTTATGAAACTCGATATAAAATAAATGTCACGTAAAGAACGCGGCCCGGGCGTATGGCTGTTCTAAAACCTCGCGTTGATGTTCTTGTAATGGAAATTTTACGACGCTACAATAACAATTTTTATACCGCCCCTGCGAAACAAGATCTCTCACTTTTAATAATAATCCGTCCAGAAGAAGCCTGCATAAATAGGAATTCTTTTGTAGCTGCACTTTGGTTCAGCTTCGTTCGACGTCTCCGTTGCATATCGAGCGGGACCACGAAAATCGCTATGAAAAATGCGAGAGTAACCTCGGGTCCCGCAATATTTAACCCCTTGCGCTACGACTCGTTTCACAGCTGCGCGGATTAGCATTTGTTTGTTACTAATAAATTCCTATTAGGTATTAGGCAGACAGGAAATTTATACGAATTTCTGCACGAAATAAAACTCCTAAAAGATGGAATCAATCGCTCGGAAGCCGCAAATTATTAGCACATTTACGGGCTTTACCGTCGCGCCGCGATTTATGATCAATCATGTCCAAAGCCACTTCGCGCCGACAACTCAATTTCTAAGGTAGCAGCTCCGATATCACGATTACACCGAGCGCATCAAAGTACCTGAAACTGTAATAACCGACGTTTCCTGCTGTTAGTAGCGACGAGGCAGCTTATTGCCGGCAACAGCTTTCTCATCGGGCGAAATAAGTGTCCTAATAGTTAGGGGCCGTAGTTGGCGCCTTATAGAAGAGGCAACAAGCACCGGGACACATTCGACTCATCCATAAACACCGATACCGTTATCGGGAGCAGAGCCTCTATCCGGTTGGCCATTTTCTTGATGCTCGGTTCACCACTTAGCGTTTCTGCCCGTATTACCGACTACGTTAATGCTCGCAGATACATGGCGTTCCGTTCGCCGCGGCGCTACACTGTGTTCGCAGTATTGTTTCGCGAGTCCGTTGCTTTGTCGAGAAATCCTGTTACCCGCGCATTTAGTCGTCGGGCTCCCGGCATTTTCTTTCTTCCCATTTCCGAAGCTCTCTTGCTTCGGATTTTCAGCCCTTGTTCCGTTGTAATTGAACCAGCGCAGCGCACCGCCGTTTCCGCGACGCGGCCTTTCGAATAACGAATCGAGATATCGCGCCATTCGGTTGCATGATGGGTGTCGACGCCATGATTGCTCTAGAGAACGTGCGATTATGGGATAAGAGGATATTAAATGTCTTGGTTACTTGTTAAGTCTTTATATATTTAAATAAAATATCTATGAGGGTATACTCCGGTCCCGGAAATTATAGCGATATTAGCGATAACCTTCCCCTTTAATTATTTATTAATGCATACAAATATATAGTAATAATATATATAATATATATAAATATATAAATCAGCATGGAAGGAAAGAAAATTGATTAAACTATTTAATTTCATCTTTGCATTAGTTGCAATATTTCTTACATGAAGCCACGTTTACAGGAAACATTGAAGTGGGAATAATGGTAAGAATGACTGTTCTTATTTTATAGTTAGCTCAGAGGCGCGTAAAATGTTTTATGGAAGCGGTAATTCACGGCAACATCTCTGCCCGGTGCTCATAAATTGCAAACGGCAAGCACGTGTATTTTTCAGTCAAGAAATAAAGGAAAGCAATCGGTTGGCTATTACATGACTCCTGGAATTATACCCGGAATTCCCGTATTACTTCCCCAATGACCTGCACAACCTGCATTATCGATATTCATCGATCACATTACCGTTAGCAGTACCTCTATGGGAAACTGACCCGTAAAACCGCAATGTGCGCCAGAAATGGGAAAATTTCTTACCCAGGTAAGAACTTTCATACATTATAGAACATTTAGAGAGCAGAGACTATCTTATGGGGCGATTTAGATTTATTACGGGCGATACTACTTCTCGCTTGAAATGGCAGAGCCCTGACGTTTCCTCTTCGATAGAACTATTAATGAATTTTAATACAACGTTTATTGCTCCTATAAATTGGTGTAGTGAAATTTATTTTATTCTTAAAACAGCCAGTGATGGAGAAGAAGCTATAAAATATATATTTTATTGCATCATAATGCAGCGAATTATGAACTTGGATGTCTTGTAACTATGGATCGAGAAATAATAATGTAAATTACGCGATCCGTGGGAACTGTCGCTAGGATGATAAATAAGTCTAGTGTATTAAATTTCCATGGAACAAGCTCTGTATTAAAACGAATTAATAGATAGCAAAAATTGATGAATCAATTGTACGAATCAGATTTGACTTCAGTTTAGAAGCAATATAATTCGCATGAAATTAGGTTATGTATGAGATCTTCGCGGCGATCCTGGCACGTTGTTACAGCCCAAGTGCTCAACAATTTAAACAAGAAGAAACGATAACAGGTTAATCGAATCACGCGATAATAACGTTCTAAATTCGGTCTCGCGAGTACATTCGCCATTCATTAATGAACACTCGCAGTCTAGACATTAATTAGGAGTTTCTTCCAGCAGCGGCTCGCGCGAAATTAGTTCCATCGACTCCTTCATTAAAGGAACCAGTGACTCAAAGGAAATTCATAGCGGCGCTTTTATTTTTACCGGCTGTATCGCGTGTTTCCACGAGAAACGCGAGAATTCCGCGCGGTTCATTTACAAACTGTCTCTCGAATTAGCAGTTAAATTCAACCGCGCCGCCCTCCGCTCCGCCTCCCCCTCGGCGAGCAAATAAACCTGAGCGAAGCGTCCCGGGCGAAGAAGCGAACAAATTCTTCTATAATCTGGCGGCAGGTAAAAAAGTCACGCCTCTATCGTAAAGCCCAGACCGCATCGTAATCCCGGAACAGCTTCTCGGTGCGCGCATCCATCGTGATCCAGCCGGCATGGCGTGGCGTGGCATGGCGTGGCAGCGGTCTGCCACTTTCAAGCTTTCTCGCCGGGCCATTTTCACCGTGAAATTATAAACGTCGGTGCGCGCATGCATTTTATACGAGGCCGCGCGAAACTGCAGTTACTTGGTCCGCGGGCTTACTTAAGGGATGCAACTCGCGCGAGCGAGCGCGCGCCCCGCAATTTTTCATTACGCCCGGCCAAAGGAAAAAGATGGACGAACGCGAGGGAGAAAGAAAGGCAGGAAGAAAAATGGCAGAAACGGCTTGCTCCGCGAAATCAAGAAGGCCACGGTCGGCCCGCCGGAATTGCTTCCGCGTGTCGCGCGCCGCGCACCACGCGTCGAGCAACCATAATCCCGATGCGTCTGCTTTTGCGCTCTACACCCTCTATTCCTATCCCTATGCCTGTCCCACTCCTCTAGCCCTTTCTCTGTTATTATTGTGTCCTACGGGCCAGCCAAGTTTCGGAATTTCAGCTGCTTCGTCGTCCGTGCCGTTTAATATCCGTAACAGCGGATTCAAAGGCCTCCTTTCAAGCTGAGCAGCCGCCGTGATGCACGGTAGAACCAGCCACCTATTCTCGTGAACGTCATCGGCCAATTGTAGGAATTTTGTACTATGCAAATATTGTACTTGATCAAATATTTAATAAACGATCGTGAGAAAGCACGAAGCAGAATATAAGAGGAGAAAAAGAGAACGAATAGCATTTGTAATATTCTATTGAGTTATTCGGAATTCAATTTTCATTTGAACTGAATTTTCAATATCAGAATATTGCAGAAATAATAATATAATATAAAATAATAATAAATAAAAATCCGGAAAATAATCGCATCAGCGAAGTATCATTCGTACATGTGAAGAATTCGACGAAGAGTATCGAACCGTAAGGAAAAAATGTCCTCCCGAAGGTCAGAGGCTGACTGAAAAGAAGCCGGAGCTGCGAAGAAACAGCAGGAACGTGCGCTGCAAGACGCAGACGTCGGGGAAAGAAAGAAGCGACGCGACGGGACGCGCCGGGAGGAATCGCGGGCGAAAAATTCCTCGTTAAAAATTAATCGAATTCCACGGCACCGCCGCGACCGTCGCGGTTGCGAGTCGATTATTTTTTCTTCGCCGGTTATTTGCCGTCGACGCCCTCGCGCCTCCCTTCGATCTGATACATCGGAATTCTCTGGCCGGTCTCCGGCCGGCGGTCCGCGCCGCGAGAAGCGTTTCAAAGCGGATTTCGCGGAGCGTGGCCGCGCTCGAACGTGATCCCAGCAATTTGTCGCAGCGGCGCGGCGCGGCGCATTCATCGCAGCAAATCAAACCGATTAAGAGCACCCATGGATAGCCGGGCGAGCACCCGGGCTCCGATCCCGCCAAACCGGTTCCACGGTAACGGTGCAAAGCCCGGTCTTTTTTCCAGCTTTTGCGGGCCCGCCGGATTTCACGGTCTTTCTAGACCCTTTGCCGGCCGAGAGAAAGGTAACGAAGGTCCTAAATAAAACGCTGTTAACGTTCCAGTGTTCCTCGGCTCTCCTCCAACCTTTGCGCGGTCATTTCGTTAACCTCTTGCGCGATATAAAAAGATCTTCGCGAGTACTGCATTCGTGCGAGCCGAAGAAAGTTTCGTTGAAATGTAAATTCGTTGTGCCGACGTCGACGTGCTTATTTATTCAGTCATTTGTTTGCTTGTTTATTCGACGGGCTTCAGAGTTCGCTTGTACAAGATAATGTAATAAAAGTGTCTGCTAGATCGCTGATAAAGATGATAAATTGTAGAGAATAAAATATTTAGTCTATTTAAAATTAAAATCAGTCTATTAAGCTCTTAAAAAGTCAATAATGTACTTAATATGCTCCACAACAGACTATAAAAACTCGAATGCATTACTATAATTGCATTAATACTAAGTGCGAGTCGCATAATAATGCAACACTTCATATACAATAAACATCAACTGTTCTAGTTATGAAATAATAAACGATCGAATCGTTACGTTTCATGCATTCGATCATGGATTCCTGTTCCACAGTTTCCAGACAGATTACAGTAGCCACCTCGAATCGAGATTCCAAGAAAGCAATCGATTTCGTTCGACTGCGGTTAAAACCGCAAAGCGGAGAAGGCAAAGGCAAAAACAGGATTATCGAAGAACATTCGAATCTCCCGCCTACGTTTAAGTTTTAAAGGTTCGTGGGTTGGGTCTGATCGACCGTGGAAAATCCGTTTTCCTGCGCTTTCCACGCGATTTCGCTAATACTATTTGCGAGTTCGACGATGCACTCCGCGAGAGGCGGAACATCTTCCTCTTATTGTAGGAATAAGAGGAGGCCTCGCCGCGTGCGTGGCCGCAATTCAATGGAGATTATTTCTGAATTTGGAAAGCCGGCTTTAAGCTGATTCTCCGGGGTTTCGTCTCATTCGCGAGCCGAGTGAACAATGCAGTTATCTACGCTTTACTTTTTGGTTACCTCTTTCATACAGTCTCTCACGGTTAGTTAATTGATTATGTCATCCTCGAAATATCCTTAAAAAGATACAGAATTTCCTCCGTTTTCTATTATTTGTATAGATCTCAGTATCGATGCTGCGACTTTTATTCATATTTATTCAGAGCATAGCCTTTCTGCATCAATTTTAAAAAATCACCTGGCGAGGACGTCGTAAATAATTTCAACAAATCTAGAACAATAGAAGTTTAATTTCTCTGTCAGTCTCAATTAGCCCAATTCTTTTTCTATTAAATATATTAATGATGTATAACGATGTATAATAAATGTATAAACATAATTAAACGGCTCCATCGCCATTTTTAAAATTTTTACAGAGGTCTTGTAATCGACGTGACTTTTTGCTATTAACATGCAGCACGTGCAGGACAATCGAGCACTCGATAAAAATGACGCAGCAGGCATTCGAGCTCGACCAAAAAACTCAGTCGTTACGGATCCACGGCGGAATTTACCGAGCGGATTAAGTTAATGGGTTAAACGTGTAGACGCAGATTCGAGCACGGGAGGAAGATCGACGATAAACCGAATGTGTCGTGTTCTAGTAGACTCGCGCGTATATCGTGCCGCGCCGTGGGGGATAAAAGATCGTTTTCAGATTCGGCAAGATGCATCGGCGCCACGATAAACCTGCCACACGATTCTCCTGCGAATCAAATGGGAAATCGTTTCTCCTTTTGATAATATCCGCCGGAAGCTGAAATACCGCGCGATTTACAAAATTTGTCGGCGCAAGTGCTCCAGAATATTTCCAAATCAACTAATAATTCTTCCATTCGGACTTCAACAAATCTTTAACAGTAAAGATGAAAATATATTCTTATTGTTTTACTCAACAGTAATTAACTGTTATTAATGTAGACATTCTAGATTATAATATTGTAATATTTTAGTAATGTATAATATTATTCTATATAATAATGTGTAATAATATTCTATATGTTATATAGAGTTCTATATATATTTTCTATGCAATAATATTCTAAACATTGCTCAGAAAGTAGAAATAATCACGCACAAATAATCATTGCGATTCATCCAACGCGAGCGATTAAAACGAAACTTTCGCCTGCACCTAATATTACGTTCACAATTATTCTGATCCCATGAAACGCATCGGCGGCGTTTTATTTCGTTAAAAAACGTTTCACCGAGGTCCGTTGTTTACCGAATATACAATTCAGCGAGCAACAAACGCGTGTCGCGCGAGACTAAATTTGATCCGCAATTGTTTCCGGTGAATTCCGTGCGAAATAAAACTCCGTTGTAAATCCCATAATTTCGCGAACATTTTCACGCGGCCGGAAACCCGGCAATTGCGCGATTCACTGCGGCGTTTTTTGTTTAGGAACGCGGAGCGTTGCTCGATAAACTCGTCATTTTTATCAGGGCGACGAAGACAGCGGCAATTGCGGGGAGTGCGTTTCTGTGTCCGAAACGAGGCGAGCCGTGGGTTATGCGGATGTTGCCGCGGCGTCGATCGCAGACGTCGGACGAGAGTAATGCGGTACACGGAACGAATGAACCAGCGGATCTCTTAATCAAAGCCGAGCCCAAATTGGCCGCTCCTCGCGTTCATTTCGGCGCATCATTATTAACGGGGGCTGTTACGGCTGTTCGCACGCAAAAACCCGATTCGTTTGATACCTGCCCGGGTGTGATTCCCGCGGAAACTGGCCATTTAAGGCTCGAAACACGCTT